>JAJHZJ010000119.1:1046603-1646603 GCA_023548195.1 Bettongia penicillata ogilbyi
AGAAGTCAAAGGAACTGGGATTGAAACCAAGAATCACCTACCCAGCAAATCTGAGTATAATACTTCAAGGGAATAAATGTCATTCAATGATATAGAAGACTTTCAAGCATTCATGATGAAAAGATCAGAACTGAATAGAAAATTTGACTTTCAAATACAAGAATCAAGAGAAGCATGAAAAGATAAACAGGAAAGAGAAAAGTAAGTGTTTTAATAACATTTATTAAAGTTGAACTGTTTACATTCCTATACAGAAAGATGATATTTGTAACTCAACCTTTCTCAGTATTAAGATAGCTGATGGGAATATACATATACATATATATATATATATATATATATATACACACACACACACACACACACATATATATGGGGGGGCACAGGGTGAACTGAATATGAAGGGGTGATATCTAAAAAAGAAAATTAAGGGTTGAGAGGAATGAACTAGGAGAAAGAGAAAGGGAGAGGCAGAATGTAGTAAATCATCTCATATAAAAAAGGCAAGAAAAAGTTTTTTTACAATGGAAAGAAAGAAGGGGAAGGTGAGAGGGAATAAGTGAGTCTTCCTTTCATTGGATTTGGCTTCAGGAGAGAAAAATATACACATTCAATTGGATATGGAAGTTTGTCTTACCCTACAGGAAATCAGGGGAGAAGGGGATAAGAGAGGGGGGATAATAGAAGTGATGGCAGATTGGGGGAAGGGGTAATTGGAAGTAAACACTTTGGTCAAAGGAGAGAACTGAATAAATGGAGGGTGGGGCAGGGTAGAGGGAAATATAGTTAATCTTTCACAACATCACTGTTATGGAGGTGTTTTGCATGATCACACAGGTATAACCTTTATCGAATTGCTTGCCTTCTTAATGAGGGTGGGTGGGGAGGGGGGGAAGGGAGAGAATATGGAACTCAAAGCTTTAAAAATGAATGTTAGAGGTTGTTTTTACATGTAACTAGGAAATAAGATATATAAGCAATGGGATATAGAAATCTATCTTATCCTACAGGAAAATGGGAAGGGGGATAAGGGAAGAGGAGTAATAGAAGGGAGGGCAGATTGGAAAAAAGGGCAATCAGAATACATGCTGTCCTGGGGCAGAGGTAGGGGGAAGATGGGGAGAAAATATGAAGTTCAAAATTTTGTGGAAGTGAATGTTGAAAACTGAAAATAAATTTGTATGGAACAGAATAAAGTCCAAATTCCTAAGCTATTTATCCCTAACCTACCTTTCCACCCTGTGTATTTCCCTAGTCTTCAGACAAATTTGTTTACTTATTGGCTCCTAAACATGCTTGTGCTTCCTAGCCTCCATGGTTTTGAAACCTTCCTTATTCATCTATCTTTCTAAATCCTAACCATCCCTTTAGACCTAGCTTCTACCTCCCCTGAGTTTTCCTGGACTACTTTTTCCCAGTGATCTCTCACTTTAATTTCTGTAAACATTTGTTTAGCAACTAATCACTTAATGACTTACGGTATCCTTCTTTGGTGGCAACTGTAACTTACATTACTTTGTTACTTAAATTTCTGTGCTGGTCTATTTTCTCCATGGCTAAATCATAAACTTACTGAGAGCAGGAACCATGTCTTACTCATCCCTCTTTTTCTTGTCTTGCTATTTAAGATACATTAATCACTATCCTACAGCTATCCAAAGGTATTAAATAAGAAACTCCATGGTCATCTTCTAACCTGCAACTTACCAACTTCTCTTTTCTCTCCCTTTGTCTTTTTACATTTAAAACTCCCTGAGACTAAGGCTAGTTTTATTGTATTTGCATCTCTAGCACACTTAGTATGGGACCTGTCACATAGGAAGCAGTTAATAAATGCTTTAAGAAATTACAATTGCCCATTAGTCACACAGAGACAAATAGAGCACACAAGGAGCTATGTCATTGGTTTGCTAACAGAAGATAAAGGTAAGTTGGTAAGTAATCAGCAAAAGGTTTGTCATGGCCTAATAAACAGCTTCATAGATAAGGAAGGGAAAACAGTATCTGGAGAGAGTCATGTCTAGAAGATTACAAAGCACTAATTAGAGATAGAAGCAACTTTAGGGATCATCTAGTTCAAACTCCTTATTTTGCAGATAAGGAAACTGAGGTCCTAAAAGGCGAAGTGGCTCATCCAAAGGTCACATGGTAAGTATCAGAGCTAGGATTTGAATCAGCATTTTCCATGACAGCACAATATAGGAGATTGGAGATTAGCAGAAGCAGCAGGTATAGGTTGAATGCCTTAGTGGTACAGCAAACAAAGGAGCTGGTCACAGTGAAATCAGGTACAGAAAAGAAGGGCCAGTGACAGTACAAAGGAGCAGGATAAATTGTTTATATCATTGTGTGGATTGTGTCATGGTCTGTGCTACCAAGATATCCAGTAAATTAGTTTAATTCAAACATATATTGAACAATTCTTGTGAAAAATGCATTGAAGCTAAAACCCAAAGCAAGAGAGCTATGTCAGCTGCCACCATTGGTGCCTAGGACTGAACCATTTCCGCTGAATAACAGATTTAAGTACCATTTTAGAGAACGTGGGCATGGATGGAATGGGCTCCAGACAAGCCCTAAATATCTAAAGCAGGGCATCTGGGATTTAATTTTATGAATTCGGAGAATTTATTGGGAATTTGAATCTTAACTCCATTCAATGTATTAATCCACCTCTGGGGGCATTCACAGCACGCATTCACTTAAGTTTTTAATAGACATTCTTCGGTGCTGGCAACAGAATGAATTGTCATTCATTCCCTTGATGTGGCTAGGAGCCCCTGGCTGCCAAATTGCTATTTGAAAAATAATTATCCTTTATTAGTGGTTGATTTTTCATCTGCTCCACTTCGTAAACTTTGGAAAGTATCTTCCAGTAGTGATCCAATTTAAATTCCTACCTTAAGAGAACATGATGGATTACCAAACAAATTATGTTTAAATGCAAACTGACTGTTGCCCTCCACAAAGAATATAGACTTGTTTGTTTAAATGAAGTGCTTAGAAACAGTTTTTTAGGTGTATTATTTTTCTTGTGTGACTTAAGGAATATGTGGGATGTGACAGTCCTTTAGATGCAGAACCCTAGGACTCTAGACAATGGAGCCTAGGAAATAACTGAAGGTAGTGGCACCAGGAAAGTTAAGTGCTGCTGTACCTGAGACTCAATGCTACCTTGCTCTCCTGACCATGCCCTTTTCTCATCCCCCTTTCTCCCACAGAAATGCATAAAAACTGAATAAATAGAGACCTATTAATACATTCAGCAAATATTTAAGCACCTACCATGTACATATCTAGTCATTGCAATATTCATTTAATGATATTTGTAAAACAATTTTAAAACAACAAACAGATTCAAGCACTCTCATTATTGAATTTGCTTATGCAGTCAATCTGTTAATAAGCTTTTATTAGGCACCTCCTAAGTGCCAGATACCATGCTAAATGCTGGGGATACAAAGAAAGGCAAAAGGCAGTTTCTGCTCTTGAGGAGCTCACAATCTAATGGGGGAGACAAAATACAAACAATGAGGTAAAAAGAAGCTATATACATGATAAATTGGAGCTAATCAATGGAGGATACTAGGGAAGTGTGAGATTCGGAGTTAATATGATCTCGCAGAAAAATGAATGATGTGATAATGATCCTGGAAAGTCACCACTATCTAAGTCTTAGATTATAAAATAAGAACAGATTACTGAGCAATCACAAAAAAATATTCAACAGCTTCCCTGAAGCACAATCAAAATAGACCTGTTTAATCTTCTTCCATAATATAAGGACATCCTACAGAGATAGAGGGGAAGCTACAGAAATCTCCTATTTTTAATTCATTAAGGTTTCTGAACACATCCCACTCACATTCTCATTGACAAGCTAGGGAAATTATGATCTCGGCTTTAAAAGACCCCAGTTCAAACAGAGTGAGGATACAGAGTAGCTGCCCACTAGAACCAGAACTAAGGAGTTTCCCTTCCACTATTCTTTATCAATTTTTTTAAAACACTGAATTTCAGAGTAGAAAAGGACCTCAGCGTCTGCATCAGGCGCAAATGATATCCGTAAAAAAGAACCCCCACTCTGTGCCTTTCTTCAGTTTATAATCAGATGTACTGATGACACAAAATAGAGTTATTAATGCCATAGGAGACAAGGATAAAGTACAAACAGACCATAACCAATTGCAAAGAAAAAGTTTTCACAAAAACAGGATGAAATCCAATAAGGACATTTATGGACAGAAAACAAACAAGTTAAAAATTAGTGAAGCTTGATAGGGTACAAATGTAAAAGAAAAAGATCTGAGGACATGATTTACCCGGAACTGAATATACATCACGAAGGTGGGGTGGGAGAGGGGCAGAGAGGAAAGGAAGAGCAAGAAGACTTTGGAATCTTCTTTGTTTCTTCTTTCTCCCTTTCTCACACCCAATATCCAGTTGCCAAGTCTTGTCAGGTCAACCTCTACGTCTCTCCTATCAGTCCCTTTCTTTCCACTGACACAATCTCATCATCTATCACCTAGGACTATTGCAACTGCCTTGTATTTTGGTATCTCCACTTCTAGTCTTTCCCTTCTCCACTTCATCCTCCATATATAGGTGTCAAACTCCTAAAATACAGATCTGACCATATCAACTCCCCTTCTCCCAATCCAAAAATCTTCAGTGGTTCCCTGATACCTTTAGGGCAAAATATAAAATTTCTACAATCTGGTTCCAACCTATCTTCATAGTCTCATTTCATACAACTTCATTCACATATTTCAAAAACTGCCCTATTAGTTGTTCCAGAATATTCAAATAGGAGATGGAGTATCATTCAAAGATGGTCACCCATATCTTCCTCCTGTACCTCCTAGAATTTGATACCTTCTCATTTTTACCTCTTAGAATCTGTCTTCCCTTAAGACACAACTCAGGTACCACTTTCCATACAAGACCTTCCCTGATTGCTCATATTTAACAAAATGAAGGAGTTATGTTGTAAGAATTTTGTATTTATTCAAATAAATAGTGCTGTATGTCCCTCTGTGCCCCTCAATAGAATATAAGCTCTTTAACAAGAGGAATTTTTAAAATTTTGCATGCATGGTGCTTTTGCATGTAGTAAACACTCAGTAATTGTTGAATTAAAATAAGGAACAAACACCCAGCACTGCCCATCCCCCAAAAAATATGCTGTTAAAAGTATAATATGTAAATCTCAGGAAGTAATTCTTCTCCTGAAGTGAGTCAGATTCTGGGATAACCAGGAAAGCAGCATAGTGCAATGGAATGCATACTCAATGTAGAGTCAAAAGACTCAAATTTCAGGCAAGTTACTTCACTTCATTTCTCTGGGACTCAGTTTCATAGTATATAAGATGAGGGAGAATGGCCTAAGTAACCTCCAAGATCCTTCCCAGTTCTAAATGTATGATTCTGTGATTGTAAGCTAAATCAGAGTATAGCATTTCATACAATTTGAATCATCAGAATGGACAAGAATAGAAAATGCTTTCATCATCATTCTTGATAATATTAAACCTCCTTCTGAGACCAAGAAGAAACCACCCAATAAGCACAACGTAAAGCCTCCTTTGTGCTCCCAGAAAGCAGCAACCGCCTCTACACACTTGCCTTCTGCTGGGGCTTAACCTCATCCCAATACCCAAGGGTTTCCCATAATAGGCAGAATGACCCAAGCACACTGCTCAAATAGCAAGTATTTATTAAGTGCTGAAAAAGAGAAAAAACAGAGGCAGAGAGATACAGAAACTGAAAGAAACATAGAAACATTGAGAGATAAAGACAAAAAGACAGAGAAGCAGAGAGACAAACAGTGACAGAGAGACAATTGCTGCCTGCAGGGACGTCATTCTACTTTTTAAAAAATTATTTTTATGTACTTTATTAAATATTTCCCAATTATATATAAAAGAATTTTTAGCCATTATTTTTTTAAAATTGAGTTTCAAATGTTCTCCCTTGGTCCCTTAGACCCCTTCCCCTTCTTGAAAAGACACTTTCATTTAAATTGTGCATGTGAGGCCATACCAAACACATTTCCATATTGGCCATGTTAAAAAAAAAAACCAAAACAACAACAAAAAAACCCACAAACCAAATAAAACAAAAAGAAAGTTTTTAAAAAAAATATGCTTCAATCTGTATTCATCAGTTCATCAGTTTCCTCTCTGGAAGTGGACAGTATTTTTCATTATGGGTCTTTTGGAACTGGCATGGATCATTGTCTTGATCAGCCTAAGTCTTTCCCAGCTCATCAGCCTTACAATATTGCTGCTACTGTGTACAGTGTTCTGGTACTGCTCACTTCACTTTGCATCAGTTTATAAAAGTTCTCAGGTTTTTCTGAAACCATCCCCCCCATCATTTCTTATAGTACAATAGTATTCCATCACAATCATATCCCACAACTTGAATAGCTATTTCCCAGTTGATGGGCATCCCCTCAATTTCTAATTCTTTGCCACCACAAAAAATAGCTGCTATAAATATTTTTTTGTACAAATAAGTCCTTCTCCCTTTTCTTTGATCTCTGTGGGATACAGACCTAGAAGTGATATTGCTGAGTCAAAGGATATGCAGGTTTTGTAGCCCTTTGATGGTAGTTTCAAATTATTCTCCAGAATGTTTGAATCAGTTTACAATTCCACTGATAGTACATTAGTGTCCCAATCTTTCCACATCCCTTTCATCATTTGTCATTTTCCTTTTCTGTCAGTCTGTTAGGCAGGCTGATAGGTGTGAGATGGTATCTCAGAGTTGTTTTATTCTAATTAGTTAGGGTTTTATATAGTATTTTTTAAATGTGACTATTGACAGCTTTGATTTCTCCTTCTGAAAACTGCCTGTTAGTATCTTTTCACCATCCATCAACTTGGGAATAGCTCTTATTTGGCTCAGTTCCCCAACTGAGATTTTGAGAAATGAGACCTTTATCAGAGAAACTTGTTGCAAAAATTTTTTCCCAGTTTCCTGTTTTCCTTCTAATTTTGGCTTCATTGGTTTTGTTTATGCAAAAAAATTTTAATTTCATGTGATCAAGGAGATGATTGTGTGAATATGGTGAAATAGGTCAGAAAATTTCCAGTTCCCCAAATTTCCTCCACACAAGAAAGGACAGAACATTACCTCAGAATAGACAATTTGAGAAGACTCAGGAAAGACCCAACACCTCCTGGGGCAGAGGTTCAGCCCTAGTGAAGTGCAAACACCTCCAGGCCAACTCTGCAGAATAAACAAACTAGAAGCCCTTGGGGCAGCTGGGTTGAAAGGCAACCTTAGCCTTAGAAACTCATTTTGCAGACAGTATAGGGGGCTGATGGTTGAGTAGCAGACAAGCCCCAGGCTGTGACTGCTAGGGAGAAGGAGCTAGTACATACCTGGTGAGTGCAATAGAGAGTTAGGGACTCTGCTGGCTTGTGGGTATTTGCAGGAGAGTAGAATCCTTGCTTTCAGTTCTAGGCCGGAGAAGAGAGTCCACCAGAGGGACTGCTAGAAGCAAGATCATTTGCAGGACAGTGGGGTTAGGGGCCCTAGCCATGGTGTAGGAGTAGAGAGGAGAATAAGTGTAAGAAGATCTGAAGCTTGGGGCATTATTCTCCATACCTCAGGACTAGAACTTGATTACACTAATAGCTTCTAAAAAACAAATTTAAAGAAATAAATAATATGAGTAAGCAAAGGAGAAAGAACCCAACAATAGAGCTACTATGGGGATGGACAAGACCTGGGTTCATATTCAGAGGAAGATAATTGAGCAAAAAAAAAAAAAAAAAAGTCACTCCTTTTTCAGTGAGAAACATCATATAGTCCTAAGCACAAAAAGAGTTCTTGGGAGAACTTGAAAAGGACTTTAAAAAGCAAATAAGAGAGACTGAGGAAAATTTTGAAAAAAATAACAGCAATCCAAGAAAATCAAGAAAATTACAAGAACAAAGTCAACCAACTTGAAATAGGGAATCAAAAACTTAAGGAAGAAAATAATTCCTTTAAAAACTAGAATTGGGCAAAGGGAAAGTAATGACATCCCAAGACAGCAAGAAATCATAAAACAAAATCAAAAGAATGAAAAAATAGAAGAGGAAGTGAAACATCTCATCAGAAGAACAACCAATGTAGAGAATAGATCTAGGAGAAATAATTACAAGAATGGTTGGACTACCTGAAAATTCAATCACAAAAAGAATCTTGATAGAATATTACAAGAAATTATCAAGGAAAATTGCCTTGAAGTTCTAGAACAAGAAGGCAAAGCAGAAACAGAAAAAAATTCATCAATCACCACCTGAAAGAGATCCCAGGAGGAAAACTTACAGGAATATCATAACGAAGTTTCAAAACTCCCAGGTTAAGGAAAAAGTACTAGAAGTAACAAGAAAAAAAAACTCAACAATTTAAATATCATGGAGCTGCAATAAAGATTACACAAGACCTAGCAGTTAATACATTGAAGGAGCATAGGTCTTGGAATACTATATTTCATAGAGCAAAAGAGCTGGAGTTATGAGCAATGGTAACTCACCCAGCAAAGTTAAGTATGATCTTGAATAGGGAAAAATAAAGAACATTTAACAAACTAAAAAACTTTCAGGTTTTTGTAGCAAAACACCCCAGAACTTAAGGAAAAATGCAACATATAAAATCCAAGAAAATTCAAGACCAGTTATAAGGGACTCAAACTGTTTACTTCTATGTGAAAATATTAGCAGTATTTTTTTTCCTGTCATCATTATTTAACTAGTCTTGGGCTGAGCTGAGTATGATGGGGTGATTATAAAAAAGAGTATTTATCATACAAATGAAACATAAAAAGAAAAAGTGATGCAGATGAAGAGAAAGGGCTGGTAGTGCTGGAACCTTGATATCATCAGGAATGGGTTAAAGAGGAAGTAAGATATAATACATATATATATATATATATATATATTTGTACGTATGTATATGTGTGTATATATATAGGTATGTACAAAAGTCTTCTAAATTCAGAAAGAAATAAAAGGACTAGGGGATAGGGTTGGAGGAGAGAATAAGGGAAAGACTCTTACAGGGGTGGGCAGGTTAAGGAACAAGAGGGCAAGGTAGAGAAAAGAAGTAAATTAGAGGAGTGAGGTAGGATAGGGTAAGTTGGGTGAGAAGGATAGTGAGGAAAAATAGTAAGGAGGAAATACAAAATACACAAATAATTGTAGCTTAGAATGTGAATGGGATGAATTTACCCATAAAACGGAAATGGAGAACAAAATAAAAATCTGAACTCAACATGCTGCTTTCAGGAAACATTACAAAAATGAGAGATACAAGCAAAGATAAAATAAAGGGCAGGTGTAGAATTTATTACATAAAAAAGCAGGAAGAGTAATGTTGATCTCAAACAAACTTAAAGTTAAAATAGATTTAATCAAAAGAGAAAAAGAGAGAAGCTATACTATGTGTCAGCAATTATTCAATATTGTTTTAGACCATTTAAAATAACTAGACAGTATAAAATACCTGAGTGTATACCTGCCAAAACAGATAGAAGAACTACATGGACATAAACATAAAACATGTTTTATACAAATCAAGTCAGAACTAAATAATGGAAGTAATATGTATTATTCATGGGTAGGTAAACCCATTATAATTTTTTAAATGACAGTTTTACCTAATTTATTTATTCAAATGTCACACCCAATTAGATTACTAAAAAGTTGTTTTACTGAGCATAAAAAATAATAACAAAGTTCATTTTGAAGAACAAAAGATCAAGAATTTCAAAGAAACCAGGGGGAAAAAAGATGTAAAGGAAATAGATTCAGCAGTATCAGACCTTAAACTATAAAGTGAGAGCATTATTGAAATGTAAATAGATAATTTTGATTATTTTGAATTAAAATTTTCTTGTGTAAATAAAACCTATGTAGCCAAGAACAGAGGGAATGCAGAAAATTGGGAAAAAACTTTCATAGACAATCTCTCAGAGAGGATAGAATTGGGTTGCAATATTGCTGAAGTGTAGGAGATGATCATCTGGTTAATTTAGAAAAGCATGCAAAGACTTAAAAAGAAAGATGCTCTCCGCTTTCAGAGAAACAGATAACAAATGGAAATAAGCATAGTACAGTTTTACATACATGTGTGTATATGTGCATATATGTATGTTTATAGATATGTGTATGGCCATGCTTAATTGTAGTCTTCTTTACAGTGGGGGCTGGGGAGGGAGGGGAAAGTAAAGTAAAAAGTACACAGCAGAGAACAAAAGAAAACCTACAAGGAAGCAAAGAAAAGCTGGGCAACTTTGAAAACAAAGTGCAGTATTTATTATATAGGTTTTCTTGAAATGGAAATTTATTGTTTTATGTTGAATCCTTTCTTATGTTCTGCTATGTACCTGGCAATTTTTTTTTTCCTCTTTTCGTTTTGTATTTGTTTAAAATAAATAAAAAATTTACCAATAAAAATTCATGTAATCAAAATTATCTATTTCACTTCCCATAATCTCTAACTCTTGTTTGGTCATAAATTCTTCCCTTATCCATAGATCTGACAGGTGCACTTTTCCTTGCTCCCCTAATTTATTTAGGATATCACCTTTTATGTCTAAATCATTTATCCATCTTGAATCTTTTCTTGGTATATGATGTGAGATGGTGGTCTATTCCCAGTTCTTACCAAACTGCTTTTCAATCTTCCCAGAAATTTTTGCTAAATATTGAGTTTTTAAACTATCAAACACTAGAATACTATAGTCATTTACTATTGTGCATTGTGTACCTAATATATTCCACTGATCCACCACCAGTCTATTTCCTAACCAGTACCAGACTCTTTTGACAATTACTGCTTTGTAATGAAGTTTGAAACCTGGAACTACTAAGGCATCATTCTTAACATATTTTTATTGATTTCCTTGATATTTTTGACCTTTTGTTCTTCCAGATGAATTTTGCTACTATCTTTTCTAGCTGTATAAAATAATTCTTTGGCAATTTGATAGATATGACACTGAATAAATAACTTAACTTAGAGTTGTCATTTTAATTACATTTGTTCAGTCTACCCATGAGCAATTAATATTTATCTAACTGTTCAGATCTCTATTTGTGTATTTTGTAATTTTGTTCATAACAATAATCCCTTGGTTTGTCGTGGCAGGTAAATTCTCAAATATTTTATATTGTCTACAGTTTATTTTTTAATGGAATTTCTCTTTCTGCCTTGTCCTGCTAGGTTTTGTTGACAGTATATAGAAATGCTGATGATTTATGTGGGTTTATTTTATTTCTTAGAACTTTGATGAAGTTTTTAATTGTTTCAACTAGTTTTTTAGTTGATTCTCTCATCATATCATCTGCAAAGTGATGGTTTTGTTTCCTCATTGCCTCTTTTGTTTCTTCAATTTGTTTTTCTTGTCCTTTTGCTGAATCTGGAATTTCTAATGCAATATTGAGTAACAATGGTGATTCAGATGGATATCCTTGCTTTATTCCTAATCTTATTGGCAAGGCTTCAAGTGTCTCCTTATTGCAAATAATGCTAACTCTTAGTTATAGATAGATACTACTTATCATTTTGAGAAAGGCTTCATTGATTCCTATGGTTTCTAGTGATTTTAAGTGGAATGAGTGTTGTATTCTGTCAAAAGATTTTTCTTCATCTATTGATATAATCATATGATTTTTTGTTCTTTTTGTTATTAATATGGTCAATTATGCTCATAGTCTTCCTAATACTAAACAAGTCCTGCGTTCTGGTATAAACCCCATCTGGTCATAATGTATTATCCTTATAGCTATAATTTCTTTGCTAACATTTCATTAAAAATTTTTGTATCAATAGTCATTAAGGAAATTATAGTTTTCTTTCTGTTTCTGCTCTCTCTGTTTTAGATATCAAAACTACATTTCTGTCATAAAACGAATTTTGTAGGATCCATTTTTTTTCAAATGCAGTATTGGAATTAATTGTTCTTTAAATGTTTGGTAGAATTTATTTGTGAATCCATCTGGTCCTAGGGATATTTTTCCTTGAGGAACTCAGTTACGGCTTGTTCAGTTTCTTTTTCTAAGATAAGGCTACTTAAGTATTCTATTTCTTATTCTGTTAATCTGGGCAGTTTACATTTTTGTAAATATTCAGCCATTCCACTTAGATTATAAATTTTACTGGCACATAATTGAACAAAATAATTTCTAATAATTGTTTTATTTATTTCATCTTCATTGGTGGTACATACATCCTTTTCATTTCTGATACTAGAAATTTGGTTTTCTACCTTTTTTAATCAAATTAACCAATGTTATCTGTTTTATAGGCTATTTTTCATAAAGAGCTCCTAGTTTTCTTTATTATTTAAATTCTTTTACTTTCAAATTTCAAAATTAAAAATTTTAATTTCAAATTTAATCTCTCCCTTGATTTTTCAGGATTTCCACTTTAGTATTTAACTGGGGATTTTAAATTTATTCTTTTGCTGGTTCTTTCAGTTGCATGCTCAATTCAACTGATCTGTTCTTTCTCTTTTTTATTGATGCAGGCATTTCAATATATAAATTTTCCCCTAAATACTTCTTTGGCTACATCCCACAAATTTTGTAATGTTTTCTCATTGCTGTCATTCTCTATCATTAAATTATTGATTGTTTCTATGACTTATTCTTTGACCTACTCATTCTTTAGGATTAAATTGTTTATTTTCCAATTAGCTTTTCAACTATGCTCCCACTGACCTTTATTAAATGTGTTTTTAATGCATTATGGTCTTAAAAAAGGATGCATTTATATTTCTGCTTTTCTGCCTTTGTGTGTGAGGGTTTTATCCTCTAATACATGGGCAATTTTTGCAAAGGTGCCATATACAGCCAATAAAAAGGTATATTCCTTTCTCTTTTCATTTTTCTTCAGAGGTCTATCATATCTAACTTTTCTAAGATTCTATTTAACTCACTGATGTCTTTCTTATTTATTTATGAAGTCTAGGTTCTTTCCTTCATCAAGATTGTCCAATAATTCTTAAATTATCTTTCCTTGATATATTTCCCAGGTAGTTGTTTTTCAGATATTTTTTCTTCTATTCTTTTCATTCTTTGTTTTTAATTTTTGTTTTATAGATTCCTGATGTCTCATAGAGTCATTAGTTTCCACTTGACCAATTCTAATTTTTAAGGAATTATTTTCTTCAGTGAGCTTTTGTATCTCATTTTCTATTTGGCCAATTCTGTCTTTTAAGATATTATTTTCTTCAATATTTTTAATGCCTTTTACCAAGTTGTTAATTGTCTGTTCATATTTTTCTTCATTTGCTTTCATTTCTTTACCTAATTTTTCCTCTGTTGTTGTTGAATCATTTCAATCTTGTCTGACTCTTCATGGCCCCACCTGGAGTTTTCTTGACAAAGATACTGGAATGGTTTGCCATTTCCTTCTCCAGCTCATTTTATACAAAAGGAAACTAAGGCAAATAGGATTAAGTGACTTGCCTCAGGTCACACAGCTAGTATCTGAGGCCAGACTTGAGTTCAAGTTCCCCTGATCCCAGGGCCAGTATTCTATCTACTGCACCACTTTGAAAATCATTTTTCAACACTTCAAGGAATTCTTGCTGAGCTTGTGTCCATTTCACTTTTTTCTTTGATGCTTTGCTTATAGTTAGCTTGACTTGTTTTCTTCTGAGTCTGTGCCTTGAAATTCCTGTCACAATAGTAGCTTTTTATGATCAGGTTCTTGTTGTTTTTGCTGTTTACTCATTTTCCCCCCTATTTCTTGCTTTGGAATTTTATGTTAATATTGGGTTCTGTTCCTGGAGAAGATGGAGCTGGGCTCTGTCTCAAGCTTCAGACTTTTTTGCACAGCTGCTTTCAGAGCTAGTTCTGTTGATTTGGAAAATTTCGATGCTTCCCGGCAGTGTGATCAGGGGAAAGGTGTGATCACTGTTCTCTTGGTCTGAACTCTGGTCCTTACCAAGGAAGGCCCCCAGTATCTTGAGATTGCAATCAACACTGCTCTTCAGGACTCCTCCTCCTTGGGAACAGAAACGACACTGTTGCGTCAAGGGATCCTTGATCCCTTGAGGCCAGAAGTGATACTGCTTCTCAGGGCTTCCACTCCCTCTGGAGCAAAAATGTCCCTCTCTACCCTTGAATCTTGACCCAGAAATGGGTATAGGCAATTGACTTGCCAAACAGTACCTGGTCTTGTGTCCAGTACTAGCACAAGAGTTTCTTGTAATCTCTTTCTGATCAGGTGCCAGATCCCCTTACTGTCTCAGATTTGAAAGGTCCCAGAGCTGCTATTGCTTCTGTCATTGCCACTTAGTCTCACCAATACTGTTTACTCCATGTGGGCTCCGAGCCAGTTTCCTCCCCCATGTCACAGATCTCTCCTATGTTGTCTTGAGTTTGAAGAATGCCTCTCATTCTGACCTTTGTTGGCTCATCACTCCAGATTTTGATTTGAGGTGTTATTTTAAAGTTGTTTGGAGGGGAATGTTAAGAGAGCTTGACTGAGTGCTTCTCTACTCTACCACCTTGGCTCCTCATTCTACTTTAATAATATATTAAAACCTCATTTATTTGTCATTGAGAAATGTCACTCCTTGCTAAGATCTGTGTGTTTGCTTCTTCTAACAATATCTTTTACCTTCTAAATTGGTACATCTAATCTGCAGTAGGGTTAAAAACCAAATTTATTACAACCATCTGCAAGCTAAGACACTCCTTTCCTGTGATTATAGTATATGAAGCTAATGGTATCATTTTTGCTTTCTTCCTAGCTCTTAATAGTGTTCTGAATAGGTGATGTTGCCTGATAAGCAACCATCACATAAGCACCAGATAGATGAGGTGCTACTATAAATACAGTATTAGTAGCACAATAAAACACAAAGAAAGGATTTGAAAAAGAAAGTTACTCACATATCATAGTTTTTGAATTATTAATTATTAAAGTGCTTTATTGAGTGTTATTAAATTTAAAGAAAGTCATCCAGTTCAAGAAATTCTTTCTGAGCCCTGCCTCAGAAGAAAAGGTCTGCTTATCATATGCACTTCAAATGAGATAAGGATGGAAGAGTTTGAAAGTTGAGTTGGAGGCAATTTTGCCTTGAAAGCAGTTTCCATCTTCATACCTGCCCCCATCTCAAATGCACCCTTACTAGAAAACCCCACAAATCATACCATTGAACAATGTCGATTTCAGCTGAAAAAAAAGAAAAAAAGAAAATTCCCTGTCCTATTATTTTTTGACTACTTATTATGTCAGCTCTTTTGCTAGTTAAAAAAAAAACTAACATATATAATTCAAAACATTTCCCCTCTAATAAAGTCACAAATGTTGTACTGACACAGTCTTTCCACAAATTTGTTCACTCATTACACAGAGATTAGGCACTGGCTATTGTATCCCTTCTTTAAGCATGGAGTATAATTCCTAGCAATAAATTCTTTATAAGATGTATAACAACTACAATATTTTTCTTTTTGAAATCTATTCTCTTTTCAAATGTGTTTTTACAAAGTTAAATTCAGAGTACGAAAAGGAACTAACTTCCTTTTAAAAAAAACAGAAGTGTCTTGGAAACATGCTAAGAGCCTGCCAGGAAGGTTAATAGCTTGCGTTTACAAGCACAGCTTGTAAATTAAGATTTTGTACCAGAGTCTGGCCTCAAAGTTCAGAAAGCTGAGATTAGGCAGGAGTTAGAAAGAGATCATTTAGGGATTTTTGCACAAACCAGGAAGCTGTGATTTCTCTCCTTTCTTTTACCAAAAGGTGAAAAAGAAGTAAAATCAGAACATATGGGACTTTGTACTAAAGAAGGTAACTTGCATAAGAGCAGAGTACTAGCTAATATAGCAAAAAAAAAAAAAAAAAAAAAAATTAAATATAGAAGAGAATGCTGCCTTGGTGGATTTCTTATAGTAAACTACTCTGAAGTTCTAATGTGGTAGAGCCAGGCTTGTAACTCTCTGCAGGCCCCCCAAAATTCTTCTAAGAATGGGTTCAGGTTAAATTGTGGAAAGAAAGTTGGATTTGGAGTTACAGACTCATCTCTGTTACATACTATGTGACCGAGAGCAAGGCGTTTCCTGTTGTTAGGCCCCATTTTCCTCATAAAAATAGGGGGTTAGACTAGATAACCTCTTGATCTATATCTATGATCCTTAGAGATAGAACAAGTACTATGTATACATACAAAAAAATATCAGAAATGGAAGAGACCTCAGAGATCATTTAGTCCAAATCCCATTTTATAGGTGAAGTCATTGAAGTCTAACAAGACCCAAGGAAAGTATAGCTGGTTTCTGGCAAAGCATACCTGAGACTCAGATCTTCTAGTAAAATAGTTACTGTTAACAGTTGAAGATTAGTCAGAAAAGTACCAGATGACAGTTTTACTTGTATGTGACTTTATTTTTAATAATTAGCAACTGATGCTTTCTAAAAATTTTAATGAGTCATTTTTATAGAAAAAGTATGATTGGATGGTAAGATATGATTAAGAAGAGTGAATTTATATACAATTAACCGATTCAATATATGTGTTTTATTTTTACTAAAACGTATTTCCCAATGAATGCAATGCTGTCTCTGAGAATAATCTCCTGGAGAAGCTATAATTTATTCCAAAAATGCTACTATAGTTTGATACATATTTTGCAATTGCCTTCAGACACTGAACCACCTCCATGTAACTACCTTCAAGGGGAGCACATGTTCTCTTTGAATACAGATTTGATTTTTAGAAAGTAAAAAAAAAAGTTTGAAGCAACACTGGTAATCAAGCCTGGTTAATAAGACTTTTTAAATCTTGTTTACACAAAAAACAGGTTATAATATATTAAGTTTTTGTGTTATTCATAAAGTGGCTCTTTAGCTAATTTCAAAACAGTGATTCCAAAAATGTTTTAAGCAATAATAGTACTTTGGAAATAAGTATATGATTTCCCAAGGTGATAGTTTTGAATAAAAGTATTCTTTTGATTCAATTAATTACTAATGTGGCTATTACAGTCACAGATTATGTGAGCATGATATTTTGAGCTAAACCCAGGAAAAATAGCAATTTCAACCTTTTCATTTTGCAGATGAGGAAACTGAGGCAGAGAGGAATTAAGTGACTTGCTTAAGACTGTACTACTAGTTAGTGATATAGCTGATATATCTTAAGCTACAGTCCAGGGTTCAACTCACTAAATTCAATTATCCATGCCTATGGAGCACAGTTATTTGAAATCATGTGGCCCCAAACACAGGCATCACTTTCTACCTAATGGCAATTATCCAAACTGTTGGCATTAGAACAAGGAAGAAATAGGCCTAGGAGAAAATAAATAGTCTCTGAAGGGTTGGCTTTTATCCAAAACAATAAATGTCAAGAAACATCACAGGCTAAAATATGAGAAACAATCCAATGCTACTGTGGAGTTCATTATACTTAATAAGTTGTTGACTACTTCCACAATGTTGGTTTAAATTGTAAAAATAAGCTTAACTCTTCCATTGTAATTTTTATATAATTTACTGTTACGTTAGGACATTTACTGGCTCAATAATATCAACAGACTTTTATATAGCAACTTAAAGTTTCCAGATGCATTAATATATTATCATATTTCCCATCCATGATAAAAGTGATTCCATATGTGCTACAATATCCTAAAACACAAGGAGCAGTTTATTAGTATTTGTGAAATCAGTATGTATATGTCTTCATTTAAAAAACAAAATAAGATTGTCTTTCCATTACTGAAGATGCCTTCAGTAGAACAGCTAGAAAAGCATATTTGCTTAGGTCTGATCAACTTTTTCATGAGAATGAAAATATCCTCAAGATATGCCTCCAGAAAAAATTGGAAGCAGTAGGAAAATTTACCTCCCTTGTAGGTAAGTCTACTGACCCCTGAGTTCTAAAAATATTTCTAATACTGAATTGTGAAAAGCAAGAAAAGAAGGTTTAGCTGCTTTATGGAACTATATTAAAGCAGACTATTATTAATTTGTTAGTAAGATTTTATTTTTATTCAGCATCCTAAGACTCAGTGACTAATTGCAGATAGGTCATAATTCTTTAATTAAAATCACTTCCTCTCTCAGGGTTTCCACATCTTAGTTTTTCATCTTAAGATAAGAGGGTTGGACTAGATTATTAGTAAGGGTCTCTTCTAGCATTAACATCCTGTGATTTTATAATTCTAGGATTTGTGTACAGCTGGATTGCTTAATAGCCTATTTTTCTTTCTAGTAATACTGTTTTAATGAAGTGAAAACTTTTAACTTTTGGTTTCCATGGAATGACTAATCGTGAATGGAATCAACACAGGGGAAAGGGGGCCCAGGAAGACAGAAGTTTCCATAATGCTAATTATTTAGATGACATCAGGGAGACAGAAAAATAGTACAGAAGAGAAAAATCTTACAATGCATCTTTATCAGAATACATGTCTGTGGTTATTGCTTACAAAAAAAATACATGGGAACCTGAAGTGGTCTTATGGCTAAAGTGTTCATGCCTTTTCTAAATCTGAATGTTGCAAATTGTAGTGTAACTAAAATTCACCAGGTTTTCATCCTTAGTTCCTAGCTAGTTGAGGTGAGAAAATGAAGTTTGACCTCAGACAACAGCTGTCACTGTAGCTCCTAGGATTGAAGAACTCTTGTTCCAGCTCTCAAGATAACCTTAGTGCATGAAAAAGTAGCCTAACTAGCATTCAATACAACCTATGCACAAAGGGGTTGCAAGAGTAAAATTCTGAGTTGGGGGGGGGGGGGGGGGGGAATCAAGAGAAGGAATAAGAATATGGAAGGACAGATTAGAAATCAGTGAGTGCTTTTTTGATCACGCACTTTTGTGTTTTTGATCATACACTTTTGGTTTGACAATCTCTTCCTTTTATTTCAAACTTAACTGAATGACCAAATCAAATTAGGAGCTAACACATCTCAGCAAGAATTCATTATAGTAAAAGATGTGCATGTATCACTTCTTGTATATTGTGTGAAAGTCTTCTAAAATGAACATAAGCATAAAAGAGGGCTAATTAAACTAATACTTAACTTTTTTGGAAGAGTTAGCTAGGATTCCCCTTGAAAAATGAAAGGAATGGATAATTCCAAGTTTTACTCTTGCTGGCTTTTTTGCTGTTGTTATAATTGTGAATTTTTGTTTTTTAAATAGGTTGTGTGTAAGTAGTTCAATTATTTCATCTAGTTAGCTAAATTTCATTTGGTTTGAATTGGCACCAAACAGTTTTCAAGTAAAACAAAAATGGCTCAATTCCCCCTTGGACTGTTTTCTATCTCTCAACAAATAAAGTAATGCTTACAGGGCAACAGGGAAGTGTTCTCAGGAAGCAATTCATGTCTTCTGAGTTGCAGGAAAATCTAGGAGCACACTAGGATAAGGAACTAGGATATGAAAAAGCACTGGTCAGAAGGTGAGTAGAAGATGACAATTCCCCATGCTCCTCCAGGTTTATGATCACAGACTCAGAGCTAGAAGGTCCTCACAAGTCATCTAGTCTAGTCCCCTTATTTTTCAGTTGAGGAAGCCAAGGCCCAGAAAAAGTTAAAAGGCTTCCTCAAGCCTGGAACAGAACCTCTGAGTGCAAATTCCACCACTTTTTACACTGTACCAGTCTACCAAAACCTAATAAAAAATATATTTAAGGATCAAATGAGATAATACCATGTGACACTCTCTGCAAACCCTAAAGCATAATTTCATTATTATTATCATTATTATTCCACCATTAAGACTACTTTGCCCAAAAAAACAAATAAATAATTTTTAAAAGATTATTTTGCTCTACTATTTGGTTTCTTCATTAGGCCTTCTAGCTACCAAGATCCTGAGAAAGAGGGGTTCCCTGACCAATGGTAATTAAAGACCTAGTCTTGGCAAAATGAATGGAAAAATGGGCAAATGAAGCACTTGGAATCCACAAACTAGTCTGATTTGTGTGAAATCACTGAATTTGCAAACTTGAAAAACTGAGGGACAAATCTTGAAAAAGAAGTGATTCCAACAAGGTGCCATATCCTATGAGGCCCAAACTCAAAAGACCTAACCTTTACAAACAAAACAAAAAACCTACAGTATCATTATTATTGTGAAATATCAAAATATCAAAAGACTTCCCATGAAAAAGTCAGTCCTGATATAGCATACAGCAGCTATTGTGGTCAATTAAAGCAGGAGATAGACAGTATAGTTGGTTACTTACTGTTAAGGAATAACTATTCAAACATGATTTAAGCATTGAGTAAAGTATGGTCTAAAGTATGGTCCTAGTACCCTAGAAGTCAAGTCCTTGAGAGCCTTTCAAAAATTTTCAAAACTATTTCCATAATAACATTGACATTATTTTCCTGTTAAAAAATTCCTTCTTTTTCTATCTTCACATATATGTGAGTCCAGATTTTCTTTATATACTTCAAATCAACTTCTTAACAGATTGAATGCAAAAGCAGGTATGAGAACACAGCTCCCATCTATTAGCCAGACAATAAAGAAATTTGCAAAAATATGTAATACAATGCCACTCTTCTGATTTTTGCTCTGAAAAATAGTTATTTTTCATTACAATATATTATCGTTGTTGTCAAGATATTAGAAGATGCCCTGTTTCCAAGAGCTAAGGCCCAGCAAGCAAGCTGTACCCTGAGCTTAGCAGAACAACAGCCCTTTGCGCTCACCCTCTGGCAAAATTATACAATTGTATTGCTTTAACCAGGACCAGGTGCTCTCTGAGCTTGGACAAGTTCTGGTCATGAAGCCCAGCTATGAATCAAACTTGTCTCACTGTTGCTGTCAAGATCAGGGCTACAGCTCACTGTACAGCCATTGATATGAGATCTCCCCACACTGCCTTGGGTCCCCCCCCACTTCAGGCGCAGGGCCCTGGCACACATGTCTAGATCCCTCCTTGCTTGTCAGCTGTTTCACTTACTTTGAAATTAAACTTCTGTTTGATTTCCTGATTCTCCTGTCTCTAGTCTGCTCTGTCTGGCTCCAGTCACCTATAAGTTAGAGGCCAGTTCAGTCCAGTCAACAATGGTATCATATAACTGGGTTTGTAACTGTTATCTTAAATGTTTTTTAATTGACTTAAATTTCTAATAATAAATATGACACACATAAACAAAGCTCTTTGGGGTCATCAATAAATATTTAAGAGTACAAAGGGGTCTTGAGACCAAAAAATATGGGAACCACTGATACAGAGTATAGGGAGCTCTTCACACATCAGCATTGTGATTCTGTTTTCCTAGAAAACTAAAGTAGTTCATTAATTACTTAAAATCAACATAGAGTTGCTTAGGTTCAAATTAGTGAAACTCCTATTTCATGTGCCTCACAATATTAAGCCAGCTTTGAAAGATAACATCTTGCTAAATCCAAATCCTAGTTTTGTACTTTCTGTCAAATAAGGGATTCAACAAGATAATTTTTAAGGTTTTTTCATCTATAAACATATGATCTAGTTATAATCTAAATAAATGTTATCCATTTTTCCTGTATTTTCAGTCTTTTTTTCAACTGTCTGTATCTTCATGGCTCCATTTGGGGTTTTCTAGGCAAAGATATTGGAGTGGTTTGCCATTACTTTCTCTAGCTTATTTTAAGATGAGGAAACTGAGACAAACAGGGTGAAATGACTTGCCTAAGGCCACACAGCTAGAAAATGTCTGAGGCTAGATTTGAATTCAGAAAAAGGAGTCTGACTGACTCCAGGCCTGGTACTCTACCGCACCACCTAGAAGCACTTTTCCTATGTTTACATTAAATTTATTATCCTTGATACTGTCAAAGACTGAAAGAAATACAATACTATACCTTTTTAATTCAAATTTATGTATTTTTTAAGTATATAATATCCTTTTTCCCAAAAGCCTTTTAATATTTGGGCTGGAAACAACTGGCATAACTATTTTGAAAACTTTTAATAAAAAGAGATAAATAAAAGGATAATTCAAAGTGAAATGTCTATGGTTGCCAAAAATGATGACTTTCTTTTCAGAAATGACACTGATTTACTTTTAGTCATTAAAAGCAGAGCCTGTTTTTGTTTTATCATGTTTATAGACTAGTTTCCTATGTTTTATTACTTTTGTATGTATGTTTTTCTTTGTCTAATTTTATTGATATATTTTTATATCACTTTTATTTCCTAACATATCCATCTCTTCTCCTCTAATCACTAAGTCCGCCCTTGTAACAAAGAATAATAAAGGGAAAAAATGCAGTTCAGCAAACCTAACCAGAATAGCTATCAAGTCTGACAATATAGGCAGTGTATTCCACACATGTATTCTCCTACCAGCTGTAACATCATGGATAACATAATGGACAAGCTTTGGACTTGTGGGGGGGCAGGGAGGGCAGGAATCCTTGCGTTTAAATGCTGCCTCAGACACTTACTAACTCTGTGACCCTGGGAAAATCAGTTAAAGTCTCTCATCCTCAGTTTGTCTGTTTGTACAAACAGAATACTAATGACACTTACCCCACATGGGGTTTTTGTGAGAATCAAAAGAGATTTATTTTAAAGCAATTTGCAAACGTAAAACTACTATATAAATATTAGCTATTGTTGTTATTTACATTTTACAGAAAATTGATGTTACTTCTAAAGTATATTTTAAAGGAAAATGGTTTTTATAAACTTTGGATCTATGGTTAAATTTCCAAAATTCTAAAACTACATAGATTCTATTTTAATAATATAATTAATATTTATTCAATGCCCTTCAAGTTATAAATTTGGAGTAAATTTTCAGAACTGGAATTTGCCTTAAAAACCCCCTGCTGATTACCATTATTGCAAATGTCTGGAAACACCAGACCAGAAAAAAACTCACAACAGTGAGACAGTGAGGGCTATTGCACATGTAAGAACTTCTCTGTACTATTAGTTCAAATAATTATTCTTGCAGGGTCAAAATCAATCTAATTTAAAACCAAAATTATAAAAAAAAATTATCTGGATTGGAAAATCTGTGAAGGTAAAGGTGAGGTGATAGGATTAATTGTTGTAACATGGTACACAGATCACATTCTGAATGCTTAATAATTGTTGAAATGATAACCACAATAACAATGATAATTGCAATATGTTAAAGTCTAAGGACCAAGGAATTTTTTAATCCTGTAGTATTTACCTTACCTTCCTACACAAGACAAACACACACACACATTTCCTTCTTCAACACTACGTTATGACTTTTGATTAGTTTATGTGGTGATAGGACTTAACTGGAACAATTCATACCAAAAGCCAAAAAACTCCTCTCCTATTCCACTGTTTAAAAAGTGCTTCTAAACAGCAATTTAACCAATAATTACAACTTCCCTGCTGCATTAAGAATGCACAGTATTTCTCATTAAGAACCTACACTTAATAAGAATCTTACAATGAATGTAACATACAGTCATCAAAAGAATCATATCTTATTCCTGCCTTATTAGCATAACAATTACCCTAAATTTACAACCAAACTACTACATTTCCATTTGCAATATCCCTGAAAATGAGGCCCCAAATGTATCTACTGAAGAAATATCGCAAAACTGCTGCAATAGTTGCTAACATCTCTCAAGAGACAAACTGTGACAGTGTCAGAAGGAAATGATTAAGAAGCTAACACTATTAAGTTGACCAGAATTATATTAAGGAAGAAAGTAACTTTACTCCATAACTACATTGGCTTCTAGTTCCCACAACTTTTTAAATTTCAGTTTACTTTCCATCAGGTTCTCATTGTTGCATGACAATTTCCTTCTCGCAAATATAATGTCCAATCAAGTTCAATTAATACTTATAGTGGGCTTAATTCTAAGTTATATAAAAATATGTAAGATCTTCTCTTCTAAGAGCTTAATTTCCTAAGAATATTTTTAGTGTCCACTTTGCATCTGCTGCTCTGCTTTGTTTCAACTCCAGAGGACAAGAGCCCCTCCCTGGATAAACTAACTTATCACTGAGCTGTGCTAACTCAAAGTCTAATTGATACTACCTTCCCTCAGCTTCTTCTCCTTTCTGATTGGAAGTCTGGAAATTAGAATATCTACCCCTATTCCTCAAGTCCCTATTCCCACTCCTCCCAATGTCTTCCTTTATAGAGGAATCATTAGTTACAGAAAATGGAGATGTTTTGAATACTACGGATAGGTTCACTTACCTTGACAGTATACTTTCCAGGGATATGCACATTCACAATGAGGTTCACACACACACTGCCAGAACTAGCTCAGTGCTTAGGAGGCCCCGAAGGAAACTGTGGGAGATGAGGCATCAGACTGACTACCAAACTAAAGGTCTACAGAGCCATTATGCTGACTTCAGTATTGCATGCCTGTGAAATCTGGACAATATACTAATGCTATGCCAGGAAACTGAATCACTTCCAACTGAATTGTCTTAGGAAGATTCTGAAGATCACCTAGCATGGTAAGATACCAAACACTGAGATCCTTTCTCAAACTAAATTGCCAAGCATTCAAACTCTACCTGAGAGAGTACAACTTCAGTGACTGAATGGCTGACTACATGTTCAAATACATAAGCTTTCCTTAACTCACACAGGACAAGCACTCACATAGTGGTCAGAAGTGATGCAAGAACACTCTCAAGGTCCCTCTTAAGAACTTTGGAATTGATTGTGTGACTTGGAAGACACTGGCATAGGATGGCTCAGCATGGCATACCCTCTTCGGAGAAAGTACTGTGATCCATGAGCAAATATTAAAGATATTAAAGAATATTATATTTTATTAAATATTAATTATTTCAATATTAAAGAATGTTCATTAAAGCATTATTTAATATCTCCAAAAATTTAAAGAAATTATTAAAGATATTAACAAATCCGTCTCAAGTGTTCATATGGACTATTTGTGCCTGACCTCTGGCAGAGCATTCCAAGCTCATATTGGTCTGATCAGCCACAGTCAGACTCATTGTGACTTGAATCTAACACATAGTGATGTCACTTTGGTCCTCCTTGAGAACGAATGACAACAACCAAACAGCCATTCTTTATAGAATGCAGAAAATGAATTTTCAGCTCACTCCACTTAGCATTTGCTGCATAGTTTGGTTTCAAGTCAGTGGAAGAAGATGGCCTCAGGCCAGGTTCCTCCTAGTGTCTCTTCCTCCGACCCCAACCCTTTCCTGTCTCCTTTTTTTGTGTGTTGTCCATCCCCATTAGATTGTAAACTCTTTGAGGGCAAGGAATGTCTTTCCTTTTCTTAATTGTATTCCCAGAATATTAGCATAGGAAGGGGGAAGGCCTGTCACACAGTAAGTACTTAATAAATATTTATTGGACTGGATAATTTCCCTTAACTTGAAGAAACAAGACACTTGAAAGTTACACCAAGGTTAATTTGCAAGGAATATTCTTGATTTTGTTTCTTGAATTTCACTGGATAGATAGCTGATTTAAGTAAACTACAGCATATTTCAAATGAGGACTTATACGTAAGAAGTAGAATAAAAAGGTACCATCCAAGAAATATGAGATCCGAAAAGGAAGTGAATATTCAGGAGGTAGCAGTGATAAGGGACCAAAAAAAGGATAATAATACCATGACTTTGCTAGTGATCACTGGACCATCCACAAAATTTTTTAAAAATGCATCTAGCATGTGGGGTAGATCCTCTTTGGAAGGACATGAACAATAATTAAATACAATAAGGGGACAAAATAAGGTATCAACAGAAGGAGTATGCATCTGATGAAATGACAGATGTGCTGAAGTATCAAAATGTTAAACTCAAGTTCTAGATTTGTGGGTATAACCATTAGTGCAGGTGATATGAACCTGGGAAAGAAAAGAAGAGTAACTAGTATTGTATGGCTACATTTTGCCTAAATTCTTCTAAACTACATTTTTATCCAAATAAAACCCTTCTGTAATATAAGATAAGCAATAAAATTTACAGATTAATAGTTAATAGGGAATGAAGCATTAAATTACGTCTTCTACAACAGTAAGCAGTACGTAAGTATCTCAAAAGGCTCCTAAGTGTGAACAGTTCACTTACTTCTCACTTCCAAGAAAATAAATATTAACAACTTCAATTCCCCTTCTTACATTACTCTGATGTTAGCAAATTGTTTTACACACCTCACCTCATTTGAGCCTCCCGGCCGTCTTGTGAGGGGCATGCTGTTATTATCATTACTCCCATTCTACAGATAAGGAAGCTAAGGAGAGTGACGTTACTTGTCCAGTATCACACAGCTGCAGCATTTCATACCCAGGTCTTCCTGACTCTAAGCCCATAGCACTATCTACTCAGTCAAGCTGTCTCCATGTACAGAGTAGATCTTAAAATAGATTCACCCATTTCTTTTTATACAATTTTAGTTTCCTGCTCTGCCTTTTGCACATTGCTGAATCAGGAACATGATGGACCGTAAGAACTATGGCCCATACTGAAAAATCACACTCAAGCAAACAAGGACAGAAAAAGAGAAGGGAGGAATATTTCACAAGAGCCAGACTGACAAAGGCACCCTTACACTAGCAGTACTTCCTCACATTCCTAGCACACAAAACAAAAAGACAGACATGTGCAAAAGTAGAGAATGGTTTCAGGACTAACTTGCCCCCATACTGCCCCACCCTTTTAAAAAAAATACTAGATATTTTTGCCCTTAGCTCTTATTGCAACCAGAAATGGACATCATAGATAGATACCACCACTGCTAGGATAACAAGATCATATTTAGAGATGGCATTTAGTCTAACCCTTCACTTCACTGTTAAGGACACTGAGACTAAGAAAAGTAACTTGTTCAAAGTCACATTGGCAATAATTGGCAACATTGGAATTTAACCTAATTTAATCTAAATGTTTCAATCCTATAATTTTTCAATCATAACTTGTTGATAGAATACATGGAATCTCTAGGGCTTCCTCAAAACTGTTGCTGCCTTTAGAGACAATGAGGAAGTATGCTGAGGAAAACTTTCCATTCCAGTTGAGGAGAGTGGGATGGAGCTTGCAGAGATTAGCCACCACGTGGCAAATCAGAGTTATCAGAGGTTCAAGAAGAAAGAGCAAAATATATCATCCCCAGACACAAAAAGGAAAAACAACACTTTCCCTGGAAAAGAACATGGATAGGTCATTGCCATCTGCTACTTGCTGTAGGAGAAACCCAAGACTTCAAAAAAAAAAAGAAAAAGAAACAAAGAAAGAAATGTGCCCCCAAAGTATTACCAACTAAAAACTGAAACAACCAAAATCCCATAGTAGCTCTAATTGTGACTGAGTCTAAAAGTGAGGACAAATGGTATAGGGTAACCAGCTACATTCAGGAATATTTGATGTTATCTAGAATGGTAAAAATGGATCTCTTTGGCTGTCATAGGTCATACTATTGTTTCCCTCAGCATCTGTTTCTCATTTTACAATGCAACAAACATGATAGCTGTCTTCAAATATTTAAAGAGATGACACATGAAAGGAGGATTAAACTCCTTTAGGGCCCCAGGGAGCAAAACTGGGACCAGTCAGTTTAAGGAAGTCTATTTAAGGAAAAAAACTCACTCTATTTAAGGAATAACTTGTCTATCAAGGAAAGCTATCTGAAAAAAGAATGGACTACTTCAAAAAATTGCATATTTCTAAATCACTATGGGTCGTAGATAGAATAACATAGTTTCCATGAAAATAATTTGAAAAGATGTTACATAGGAGAGGAATTCTACTTGCTTGACTTGGCCCCAGAAGGCAGAAATTCGGAGCCAATGGATGGAAACTACAAAGAAGCAAATTTAGATTTGGTGCAAGAAAGGATTTCCTAATACTCAGAGCTCTAGCAAAATGGAGAAATGGCTTCCTCCAAAGACAGTGAGTTCATCCTCATTGGAAGTCTTTAAGCAAAAGTTGATTAACCACTTATTAGGGACATGAAGAGGCATCTGTTGTTCAGGCACTGGTTGGACCAGATGGGCTCAGAGAACCTTTTCAATTCAGATACTATGAACTCTGTTACTGACCATTGAACCTGTAGTCAATCCATCAATAAATCTACTAGTTTTTGCCTAGTCAGCAGTTAAAATGTATATTCTTTAATCACAAAATCAAGATTATGATATTTTTTCTAGCTGGTCAAAGTTTCTCCTGAGCAGGAAACTGCCACCTGCCACAAAAGTAACACACCTTTATATTATTATCAAGACCTGTTCTTTGAAAACATAACAATAAAATATGGATAGTTGGCTTTCCAAGAAATGAATCACTGTTTTCCAGTTAATATGTTTCAGGAATTGCAGATGTGTGATGAGCAAAATAAAATAAAAACATGACTATAAAATGGTTTTCCTTAAACCACTAGAATTAAACAAAAGTCCATAGAGGACAGCTGCTGTTTTCAAATTGAGACAGTGAAAAAGCAACCTGTAAAAACCCTAGAAACTAACCATTACAACACAATTTCTGGGAAACCTAGAAACCTCTGAAGGATTATCAACAAAAATTTATCACTGTAGTATAAAAATATTTATAACAGATGCTAGACAAAAACTCTATAGATCAGTTAAGACTGTGTAAGATCATGTGACTTCAGGATTCAAATGAATGTAATTGAGAGAACATTAAGATATTTACCCAGGTAGAATATAAAACCAGGTCCTCCGATTCCAGACCTAGAGCTCTTTCTACCATACATCACTGGCTTCTTCAGTTCTATTGCAGCTTAGGTAGCTCTTTTTATTTTTTTAAATACAACCTGTTGATCTATAAAATCTCTCATTTCTGCTCATGGACATTTCATCATGAGATATTAGCTGCTGCAGGGTTGACTAACAGTATCTATAAGTGATTCCAAAGTGAAAACACTGAATACTGATAGAGATCTAATCCCTGACTTCAACATACAGGCATGGAACAAACTAGTGTAAAAGTGTAGAGCACTATTGGTGTGTCATAGGTAGGTCAAGTATTAGTGTATGGCTGGAGTACAGATTGGGCACAGGAATTCCATGCCTAGACTTGCTGGAGTGAAGGGAAACAGTTCCTTTTAGAAAAATTTCACGAGTAACACTGCCTGGCCTAGAGCTGCTAAGGGACTAGGATACAGCAGCATTTAGGAAAAACAGAATGGAATGAACCCCAACTTGGGAAAAAAACACTACATTTCTAGAGTAGTTTACTGACCTTTTAAAAATGAAGCCTTAGGTGCTACTGTAGCCACTTGTCCTTGGGTAAGGAAAGAAGTGTAAGAAAATTTCAAGAAAAATATTGTTCAAGGAGTTTTAAGTCAGGATAAACTTATCTCCCTCCTTTAGATCTTAAAACATAATATACCAAAAGTGCAACAGACTACATTCAGAACATATTTGTTTTTTAAAAAGCAAGGGTTGTTTATGTTACCTGCCTATAATGATTTTTACTACCGAAGCAAGAGAGAAAGAGATGTGACAGAAAGAGGCACAGATAGAGGGGAGAAAAGAGGGAATGGGAGAGGAGAAAGGAGAGGGAACTGGAGAGGAGAGGAAAGGAGAAGAAAGGGGAGAAGAGAGGGAATAGGAGAAGGAATGAGAGAGGAGAGGAGAAGGAAAGGAAAGGGAGAGAAAAAGAGGAGTATGTCTATAAATTTCCTCCATCAGCGTGCATGGAGGAGGAGCAGGAAAAAGAAGATGAGATGAGGTCTGCTTTGTTACAAAAGTTAATGGCATTATTGCATTATTGTTCTTTGTATGAACAGCCAATTCAATATCCTTAGGCAAAATTTTATGAAGGAACCATCAATTTAACTTATTACATTATCATGAACTCATCAGATTATGGGAATATAAAGTTTATAAACAAAAGTTACTCTTTATCTTAATAAAAGATAATCTATACTTCAATTTCTCCAGGATCACTATTTTTTTCCAAAAAAGATAGCCAAGTTTATCAGCATACTTAAAAAAATTTAGTCACACATTACTGGATAAAGTTGTCTAATATAGAGGCATCACCACCATGCCCAAATCCTTCTAAAGTGGAACAATCCCTTCAAAACAATGGGTTCCTGGTACTTTTTAAAAATACATTTTATTTTAACCCACCATACTTCTTAAGAAACATCCATCCAGACAAATTGTTTCACAAAGTATATTTCCTGAAAAGCAATTAATTTGCCAACACCTCATTGCTTTAAAAAAGGAATGTGGAAAGTTAGGATTGCAATAGCTTGTTGGTTGGTTGGTTTCACTGCCTCAAATCTTTCTTGGATCCATCCTACACTCCACCACCAAAGTGTTCTTCCTAAAGCAAAGATCTTACCATGTCAACCTTCTCCATAAACTCCAATATCTCCCTATCACCTCCAGGATCAAGTATAAAATTCTCTTTTGACATACAAAGTCCTTCATAATCTGACCTCTTACTTTTCCAGTCTTCTTATTCTTTTCATGTCTCCCAACCCACATAATCTCTGTAATCCCGTGACAATGGCCTCCTTATTGTTCCTCACACAATATAAGTCCATCTCCTAACCTTGGGCATGCCTTCAATTCTCTCCCTCCTCAACTGTTTCCTGGCTTCCCTAGGTTCCTTCAAATTCCAGCTAAAATCTCAAAATCTGAAGGAAGCCTTTCCCAATCTCATTTAGAGCTAGTGCCTTCTCTCTGCTTTCTATCTCTGATTTATCCTCTATATCGCTGTCTGCAAGCTGTCTCCCTCCATTCGCTGGTGAGCTCCTTGAGAAGAGCAACTGTCTTTTGCCTTTCTTTGTATCCCCCTGTCACTTAGCACGGTGCTTGGCATGTAGCTAGTACTTAATAAATGTTTACTGACTTAATGATATGGATACCCTGATGAAGCCCTGATATTTTCAAATTAACCATTGTATTAGACAGGGTTTTAGTGCTTCTCCACATTGACATTATTTACAGTGTTGTAGTTACTGAGCATAGAATTCTTTTGATATTTTGTATTTGCAGGGCTTGGATACAGATTTCTTCATATGTATTCCAAATAAGCATAAACAAAGTAATCCTATCCTCTAGCTAAGAAAGAGGAGAGGATCAAAGTTCTTAGATTTTGCTCTGGAATTAAAGCAGAAGTAGCTATGGCACAGAAGAGGTAAGATGCTGAGGCATCTTTTTCCCTACAAATACTTCAAAGAGATTGTATTAGATCACATCGAAAAAACACTAAATTTAAGAGAATAGGGAAAATTAGGATATGGCAATTCATTACATCTGTGCCTGAGATTCATATATTCTTTCCTTTGATGTTGTTACAAAATCCCTTCCAAAGTTGAGACATTAACAAAATCATAATCTTGTTAAACAAAGCCAGTGACACTGTAGTCTTGTCCCATACCCTGATATCCAGTCATTCTCCCCTGGTTTACTTTGTCTAGCAGCAGGAACACAGGTTAACAAAAAATCCAGAATGCATGTACCCTTCTTCTCTACTCCTCAGTAGAAAGGAGACTGAATTTAGACCATATTTAAATCTGACTCTGACACTTACTGTCTTTGCAAAGTTAGGCAAGTCATTTCCCCCTCTGAGTTTCAGTTCCCTGACTTACAAAAGAAGGGGGTTTACTAGATGATCTCTGAGGTCCCTTCTGGTTCTAAACCTATGACTATGATCTTCTGTCTCTACCTCCTTTAATAGCTAAGGACATTAGCCCAAAATGATTAATGATACATTTCCCTAGTTCCTAGGATCATAGTATTTTAAAGTTGAAAGGGAATTTAGAGATGCTCTAATTTAATTGAAAAACAATTGAAAAATCTGAACTCTCTCATTTCACACATAAGGATGTTGAAAGCAGGAGATTTTAAATGACTTACCCAAGAAATTAAGGTTTGAAGTCAATGCTATAGTTACAATAAAAATGAACATTCGTGGTTGTATTCACAGTAAATCCAACTTTAAAATATATGCTTTGAAGACTGGAATTAGAAGAGATAATCACTTCCAAGAACATTAGCACTAAATTCAAAGTAATTTTGACCTCCTAAGCCCAAGAATTCTTTGAACTACTGATACCAATCTTGCACAAAAACTTCTTTAGTAAGGAAATTCACACTGATGACTCAAACTGGATACTGGCTCAATGAGGCCTAAGTTCACCCATACATACACACACACAAAAACAACCAAACAGTTATGAAACTATCAGGACTACATCTAAATCATCATTTCTGTTTATCATAGTTCAACTGTTAACTCTGTTGAACTGTGAATAAAATTCAGTGGCTACTGCAGGAAAACAAAAAACAGGACATAACAAACCCTGTGAGCAAGGTTTAATTACCATGGGGTAAATATTTTAGACATCACTTATTCTGATTTCAACATAAAGAGGCAGAAATACACACTATGAAATAGAAGCATCCGCTTAAAGTAGCTTGAATGTTTGAAATCCTAGCTTTCTGTGAAATCCTAACTCTTTTCATCTGGCACATTTCTTAATTCTTCCAAAGTAGTTGTCTGAGGTTTCATGATACATGCTACCTACCTCCTGACAGAGAGATGACAGACTCAGGGTGCTGAAACATACGCTAAAACATAAATATTTTTTAGACATGGCCAACTCCAGAATTTATTTTTATTTGACTATACATATTTTTATGAGGGCTTTGTTTTTCTTACTTTTTTTGTCAATGGGGAAGAAGAGATAGGATAAAAGAGAAGGAAGATTTTAATTAACTGAAAAAATAAAATTTAATTTAAAAAAATAAATCTTGGAAAAAAAACCAAAGTAGTCCTTTGAGTATAGGTAATCTCCCCTTTCCCAGAATTTGTCCCTCAATGAAAATGCTCTACACTTATCTATTATGTAATTTCTGCATCTGTCCAATGAAAAATTATATACTGATGTAAGTACTCTAATCCACTATATCAAGGGTGGGGATTTTAACTAGGGGATTTGTTCTGTGAAGTTTGAATTCAATTCAAGGGTCACACTTGAGGACCTATAGGGCTTCAAGGCCACAGGTTCCTCACCCCGGCACTACACCTTATTTGTCCTCTATGAAGATTACTGCCTTTGCTAAAAGAGATTCATTTTTTTTCACCCAGTCATTATTTCGATTTTTAAAATAGCTTTTAAATTGATTGGATTTTTTTTTTTGTTTTCTGTTTTCTTTTCCCTCCTTTGAGGTATGTTAGGTTTTTGTTAAGGACCCAAAGCCCACTATGATTGGTTGTTTAGGAGATTCTGACGGATGGTTTGGCCTTGAGCTCAGATATTTCTAATTACAAGAGGCCCTGGAGCACAACCAGGAGATTGTTCCAAAACAGCTTTAGCTTGATATAGTGTTTGTTTCATCCACCAAGATTTTCATCTATACAGTATTAACAGAACATTGTAAGGTAAGCCAAAGAACCACACTTACCAAGTGAACATAAGGCACAAAATATCCAAAAAGTGCAAGTGGGATTCCAAAAGCCCAGACTGAATAACCCGTAACTTTGAAGATGGAGAAATTAAAAACTTTTCTGGGAGAACTGAACTTTTTCCTGGAAAAGAGAAAGAATTTTTTCTCTGCTTTCTTGCCACTCTCTTTATATTGGGCACCAAGATGAAAGGGTTTGTAGGTAAAGCCAGCCAGAAACAGGACAAACATGAAGATGCATAGGACTCTGAGTGTATCAAACAGGCCCAATTTATCAATTAGTACCCTTAAAAGTAAAGGGAGTAATATAGTGAAGACGCTGCTGCCAGCAGTGACGATGCCATTCACCAGTCCCAGGCGTTTCTTGAAATAATGTCCCAAAATGACCAACGATGGCTGGTATGCAAATGAGCAGCCACAGGCAAATATAATTCCATATGTGAGATACAGAGGCTCGATGGAGCTGTATGAAAATGAAAGAAAAGGAAAATAATTTTCACTATTGATTACTGAAATGACTGAGATACGCCATTTTTAAAGTATATGCAGATATCTATTATATTATTTCTTCAGAACTACTGACACTAAAATCAATGTATATTATCTACAAGTACTGTTGAGGGCAGGGGAAGGGACGAAAAAAGAAAATGAAAGAGAAGAGAAAAGGGAGATAGGAAAGGAGAAGGAAAAAGAGCAAATGAAGGAAAGTCCACTATTCTTAGGTACAGAATTTTACACTAAAAACAGTTTGATTCAATCTGAATGGATATAAATGCTTCTTGCCATGGGTGACTAACAGTGATTCCATGAACTCAGGAAGACTACAGTATTTCACTTGAAATCATTGGGGTTCACTCATTTTAATTCTTCCATGCAACAGGACTAAGGTGAAAAGGTATTTAGTAAGAATAGATATGTAAAACTCATATAAGATTGCACTCTATCTTGGAGAGGGAGAAGGGAGGGAGAGAGAGAAAATCTAAGATTTATGGAAGTGATTGTAGAAAACTGAAAACAAATTAATTAATTAACTTTTTAAAAAATAAAATAAAATGAAAGGTTGGGGAAAAAGAGAAATCATTAGGATTTTTTGGCAATTTGTAAATATAAAAAAAGAGAAGCTGAAATCAGATTAAATAGAGCCAAGAGTAATAATTTGTTTTGCTACATAAATTCAATGAAAATAATCAAAACAGATTTCTTTTGTTAGAACACATTTTGAGGGAAAAGATTTCAACATTGATGTTACTGCTATACATAACAAGCATCCACTGGATTAAAACAGTCTGTCAGAGAGAAGCTTCACTACACATCCCCCTACCAATAAGCATCTAGAATATTAACAAAGAGGTCTTATTTTTTCTGGCCTAAGTTCTATGGCTCAAATTTCACCCTACTTTATGTTGCTATTGGCTGTGCAAATAATACAACTGCATTAAGTTAAAATATAATGCCCATTAATAGTTCTAGCTTATTAGCCCTGAGCACATGAAAATCTTTTAAAGATTACTCTTAAAGCATTCCAAATAACATTGACAGACTGGTCCAACTAAGCACATACTTTATAAAAAGTAAAATGATATAAGATTTCTTGAATTCTTTTGAAATAGAGTCAAGAATAAAAGGAAGCCAGCGAATATCATTTACTTAGACTTAATAAAAGTTCATTTTAAAAATAAAAGTTCATTTACAAAAGCAGAGTACATAATAGAAACTTAGAGGCTGAAGTTAACTATTCAATTCTACTTGATAAGCATTTACTGAAAACCTGTTACATGTGAGGCATTGTTAGATGATGTTCCTGGCAAAATGGAAAGAATAATGACAGGAATGACAATATACTAGGATGATCACAAGGAACTCCAGAAGGATCAAATAAAATTGAGTCATGTGGCCAAACCTTCCTTCCATGTACATTCCCAAGTACTTTCACGACCTGCTTCAAAACACTTGCTTCTACAAGCTTTTCTTAACATAGCTTACCCTACAATGGCCATTCATTTACTCTATGTTATTGGTTCATTCAACAAATATTTAGTGAGCAAATTATTCCTCCAGGGAACAAAAAAACATTTTATTTTTTAAAAGACATTGCATGGCTTCAAGAAGTTAAAAACCTCATTGGTAAAATAAAACTAAGGCAACTAGAAAATAATATTATGAGAATATCTCATTAATTTAGCATCAGAGAATAAGCTACCCAGGTAAATTTCTCTAACCAAGACTTGAGATTCTTCAGTGTTGATTTTTTTCATGTCACTTTGGCTAGAAGTTTAAAATTCATTTTTAAATGTCTTCTTAGCTTTATGAAGCAGTAACACACTGCATATAATATATATTTTTTGGGTCACTAAGGGTTGTCATCATGAACATTACTTGTCTGCTGGTCTCCACGATACCATTACTATAATGGAGCTAAGCCTTCAGCTATACATCTCTAGCAGAGCCTTCCCCCACTGCTTGCTGTATCGTGAAGCTTACTGAATCAGGACTCATTTTTACACATAATTGTATCACTAGGACTTGTGTAAAACGCACGGGCTTTGTGACAACCATTTTTCTTGTTAAGGCTGAGAGGAGGGAGAGGGGAGACACATTGGGATCTGTAGTTCAATTCTGGATGTCTGCCACTGAAATCCAATAGCTAAATAAACTATAAAAATGGACTATAAAACTAAACACAACTATTTGGTATTATTTAACAATGACAGAAGTGTAGAGGAGAAAGAAATTTTTGTTGACTGAGTTATTCCCAGCAAGGGAAAGGCCATTCAGCATACATAGAAAGGCAGCTAAATGGCTCAGTATATAACAGCAACAAGCCTTGAAATCTGGAAGACCTGAGTTCAAATCTAGCCTCAGATACTTACTAGCTAGGTGACCCTAGGCAAGTCACTTAACCTATGTCTACCTCAACTGTAAAAATGGGAATAATAAGAGATCAAATAAGATAATAATTGGAAAATTCCTAGCATAATGTCTGATACACAGAAGGCCCTATATAATCTTAGTTATTATTATTATTTAGCATTTACAAATATAACGTATGAAATTGTATGCAGTACTCATTTATGTTGATTTGGAACAATTTTCCAACCATTCCAACAGTTACTTGACTCAACAGATGATGATGACTAACTGTTTTTCATTCTTACTCCTTTAAAGCTGTTAATACAGCTATCCATGCTATATGCACTCACATGCCTGGTGAATTACAATGAATCGGGAGTTAAGGTCATCAAAAAGTAATGCAAATGGAATTTGAAAGCTACCAGGAAAAAAGATCAACGAACACATCTAGCAGTATATAGCAGTAATAAAAATGCAGCGCTGTATAAATACTAAGAAGTAATAAATTCAGAAGGTAATGCTAAGAGGGCAATTTTGTTACATCCTTGTTAAATTTAACACTTTAAAAAATAATATAACAAGTTCTCAATTTTATTTACTGTCCTCTTCTTTTGTCCTTTGTATATCAATGTGTTTCTCTTTGTTGATGAATGTTAGGTTTAGAAAAACATTAGAAAATTGATATATTTGCACAGTCATTATCTCAGGGAATTGTTCAGAACTATAGTCTAGAATTACATCTCCCCCACATCTTATCCCTCCATTCTTCAGCCTGCCTCTCTGTGACCTGCAATTCCTCTGCGCTACAGAATTCAGTCTATGAGCCCTGCTCCAGCTTCATTTTCCTCTCTTCAGAATCTCAGTCCTATAGTTAACAATACAATTCTACAATATCCTCTAGTCTTGAATCTCTAATCCCTATACCCTATTGTTACTCATCCTTAGATAAAATCCTAGCCCTAGATTACTCTCATGATTTACTTTTTTCACCCCTACTCAATTGCTGCTGCAAACAGAGTTAGAGAAAATCATATACTACACACCTAAAGGAGGGTACTAATAGTTGAGAAAGATCAAGAATTTGAGGAATTTGAAAGGAAGATGCTGTCTAAATACAAGATACTTGGTATTATTCTACTTCTCAGACATATCTTTTGATTTACCACCATAAAAACATTATAGGTATTTGCCCACATACATTATAATAATCTATTATTCACATTATATTCACATCTCTCCTCAGTTTTCTTTCAATGATTTAAATTCATTCAGCCCTTCCCAGAATTAGAACTAGGTAGAGAAAGGAAAGGCAAGCAGACAGGAAGTCAATCACCAAGGGTATAACACACAGGAGGGTGCAACACTTTTTAATATTACTTTTTGTAAATGTACATATTTTAGATGCCAAAAAGAATTCTACTCTCCATGATACACAAGGATTTTCTACTAAGTCAAATCACCTGGATAGCTCAAAGCCTCTACAGAAAAATAATATACAGAGGTTTTAATTTTAAAACCTGGCCAATGGTCTTGTCCCAGGTCTGGACCTTCCTCATGGTCTTTTCCAACTTTTAATAATTTTTGTGGCTCTCCCCTGAAATCTTTCCAAACTTTCTTTTTTTATAATTATTATTTTAAGAAAAGTTTTACTAAAGCCTTGCTATTTTGGCAAAGTTATTACAATGGGTGTGAAAGGCAGAAAGACGTACTGTTACAGGCTATAGAAAAGCAAAAAGGGTTTTATACAATTAAAATATTAAACCAGCCTCTGGGATTTAGGTGAATGACTAACAAATCCATAAGAGAAATTAAATCTGGAAGATTAGATTCAATATTAGCAACTACAATATCATTGGGAGTAGAATTTTAATTCTTTCATTCTTTTCTAGTAAATCTCTTAGCTCTTTCCAAAGAACAATGCTCTCAAACAACAATGATTAACTTAATTTCAAGGTCTTGAAAATATTATCATGAAGAATATAGGTAGAAGAAAAATGTGTTAATTTAGATTTTGGGGAGTTTTACTCAGGAAACATTCATATTATTTTACCTGAATTAATTACAAGATCTATGTACATCCTGAACACTGAATTCAATGAAGGTTTATGATTCATACGTTTTGCCAGAGCAAATTTATTCCTACCAAATTATCTTCCCCGTAAGTTATATTTATAATAAAGCCATAAGGAAAATGTTCATTCCAATTACTTATCACATATTAAGGGACAGAGCAAAAATGTCTGCAAGTCTGATGGCTTAGCATCTCCTTTATTGTGCTTACATAGTTTTAATTAAAAAAGCTAACACATATTACAGTCTCCCAACATTCATGGCAATGCAGTAATGACATAAGATCCTCCAAGGAGAATCAAGGTAACTGGAAGTCACATGAAATACTAATTGACTTAGTAATAAATGCTACATTAAAAAACCAACAGCATTATACATTATCTTTCCAAAGAGCTTCTGAGAAACTAATAGTCAAAACAGATCTGTCACACCTGTGAATTAATTCCTTGAGGTTTGGAAGATGTGTCAGTAGGCCACAGGCCTAGTTTACCCTTCATCAAAAACCACACCCAGAAAAAAAACGCCTTCTTCAATTCATGGAAAATTAAACCAAACCTGTATATGATTTGCAGAAATCAAAAGATGACAGCATAAATATTGAGCAGAACTAATAGTGCTGGGACAAATAAGAAATGGATTTTGGATTGGGCTGATTTGCACAGCTCCCTTTATTGAATTGTTGAATTCCAAAAGTGAAATGCTTTGTTATGTTTTCTTAGAAATTGCTACAAAGAGTACAGAGTTGCACAGAGTTTAGACAAAAAGTGGATGCTGAGTGAGTAGATTTCACCCAGGGAGCAAAATTTTAGAAATTTAGTCCTTGGAGTAGAACAGCACCATGGCTCTGGCAGTAGATGTAGAATGAAGCTGGGAAAGCAGGTAGGGGACAATTTACAGTTGGCTGGTGAGATGCATGAGACTCCATGGTTTATCTTCATAAATAGTCATTTCAAAAAAATGAAGTCCTCTCTCAACTGGGTCTATCAGAAGGAGGCCCTGCAGAGCATAAATCTCATTCTATTCCTAAATATATTTAGCGATTTTCTTCAGAACCTTCTTATAATATGTTCCATGCAAAAAAAGATAGTCAAACAAGCTAAACAACCTTCAAGGTAAGATTGCCCAAGCTTTTCTGCTTCTGCATATTATTTAGAGCATGAACTCCTTCTTCAAACTGTTGCCAGTCAATCCGGTTCTCCAACTCAGTGGGGAACTTGGTGTGGAACTGGCAAAGGGTACCACTGCTGTAGTCCCAGCTGGATGAAGACCTTGCCAGATTGGGTACCTGCTATGGCCTCATGGCCTGGCCCAGGCCAGGCCTCTCTGCACCTCCTCCGTGGTCTTCCAGTCATTGTTGTGCAACCCCATGTTTTCTACGTTCTTCAGTTGTGTAGCTTAGAACTGGCCTCAATATTCTAGTAAAAGGGATCCAATCTAAATAAACTGGCTTTGTCTCCTCTGATTGTGGATTCAGTTACCAGTAATTTCCCTTAAATAAGATTTTATACTGTGATTAATTTTGCTGGCTCAATTAAAATGTACCAATGAGCACCGTTCATTCATGGAAATTTGTAGTTTTTCCTCCATTATTTTAATACTTCAAGGATGCATGAGTGTGGATTCTCCATCTATTAATATAGACTACACTCTTGTTATATACTTCAGTAGATTATCTTCATGTATGGCTGTGACTAAAAAATTCATCATCATGTAGCTAAGCCAATTAACAAGCTTTTCTCCCCTGGATCCTGGATGACTGGTAATAATTGTCCATCCCTCAAAACCTTCCAAATGGAAAAGACCTGCCAGAGTTTGTCATGCTCTACTAGTATTGCCTTTGAGAACTAAGAACCACATGCCTCTCTGAGGCATTATTATTACTATATGAAACCCCCAATTAAAAAAAATGAGGAAAAAGCATCACTACAAAAAAATGGGGAGACTGCCTTGTGGCTCTTAGATTTGTTTTTAATATAGTACTCCTAAAAAAAAAAAAAAAAAAAAAGACTGCTGACTGATTCTTAATACAATTGTCCCCAGACATACTTTGCATTTATTCATACTGAGCTTTGTTCCAGGTTATTTCTGCTCATTTCTTCAATGCACCCATTGACCATTCCATAATCCAATTCCTTTATCCAAGGTACAATGGCATCCTACCTGGGGTTGGAGTAACTAATGAACCTTCATCACCACTGATGAAAATATTAAATAACTTGAGAATCTGATTAGCCTCATAAGAATGATACTTGCTTTGTCACTCCTAAAATGACTAATAGCCCAATTATAACAGTAATTTCCCAAGTACTCTCTCCAGTTTATGATAATAAGAATTCAAAGAACCACTGCCTTAGTTAAATTGCTATTTTTAGAAAAATGCTTGGTTATCAATCCACCTTTCACTATTTTTTCACTCAGTTTTAACTTTGATTTGAACCAGAAAAGCAAGGTAACAATATGCGTTTGCTGCCTTCTGTGAACATTTATGGATATACCCATTACAAGAAAATAAAATGCAAATCCCAAAAGGAACTCTAGTCTGTGGTTGATGAGGAAGAAATTAGTTGCTTTAGGATATCAAGCAGTTCTTGACAATCAAATATGAAGAAACAGAATCCTTACCTTACAAAAGAACTAGACATAAGTCCAACGAGCCCTACAGCAGCCCCAGCAACAGCTGTTTTACGACATCCAAATATGTCTGTGAACACGCTCACTATAGGACAGCAGAAAAAGATCATCCCCATTGACAGAGAACTCACCCAAGCTGTAAATGAGAGGGGAGAAAGGTGATAAAATAGATGAATGGTATTCACTAATATTTCAGCATATGTAATAAAATAATAATATGAAAACTCCTTTCTAGTTCAGCCTGATTAGAAGGGAGACTAAACTTACTAAATGAAAAGTCTAAATCACAGATAACAAAGTGTAACCTAATAGTAAAATAGTTACAGAAATTATTTTTGTTCATACATCAACCATCTGTATCTATAAATGTGGGTTTCTAAAATGGAAAGTTTATTCTCTTGTGTAGGTTAAGCATTTTCCCTGTAATTGTAACACTACTAATCTACATTGTCTTTGATAGCCAGAGCCCTTATTAGGAGTTTTTACACACAAGACAAGCGACAGAAAAGACACTTATTTAAGGGGAGTAGAGAAGAAAGAGATACTGGCTCAAGTAGGGTAGAGGAGACAGATTCTCAAACACTAGGAGAAGGCTTGGGCAGAAATAACCATAGGTGTAGAGAGCAAAGCTGAGTTATAAGGGAAGACAGCAGAGTGGTTAACCACAGTCTTGGTTCTTATTTTAATTAACTGCTAAATTCAATAGTTTAATTGTGCTCCCCACCCCTATAACTGTTGATAGCAAGTACTAATCTGTGAAAACCAGAACAAAACAAACAAAAAATGGAAATCAAACCCAGGATAATTAGTGGGAAAGGGATCTCACTGGCTGAGAAGTGTAAATTTTATTCTGAGAATCTAAGACTTGAGCCCAGATAAACTCAGTTTCCCCATTTTGTAAAGTGAAGAGGCTGGATTGAATGATTTCTCATATCTGTTCATGTTCTGAATCCTATGATTATGACACTAACAAAAGATTTATTTAGTAATGCTAAATTTTTGCATATATCTTTGCTATCTAGTCAAAAATTTCCAATTAACAGAACCAAACTAATGGGGTTTAGCATGTTCACAATATTTTAAAAAACATTTTATATTTTTCCAAGTAATTTTAATTAATTTAATTTATTCAATCAATCACACTTTAAATTCCATTTCTCCCCCACCAGAAGAAAAGCGAAGGGCAGCGACAACCTGAAAGGGCAAGTAGCAATGTGGTTACAAAATATGAAAATGTCAGTTCCAGTTCAATGGCCTCCCTCTTCTTCCTTAACTGCTGATAATAAAGAGAAGACAGTGAGGTAGGAAAGATCAGAGGAACTAAGGCAGTTGCATCATCCCCTCCTACTTGGTGAGAATACTGCCTAAATTTCAGCTTTTCAGAGCCCTGGTGCCTCTATACAGAATAACCAAGAAAATGTCCCAGAAATGATATAGCAACAAGGTTTCTGTTTGTTTTTGACCAAATCAGAGTTCTTTGGTAAAATTAATTGTGCACCTTGAATTGTAATGACCAGGCTTTACCTTTCTATTTGTTTACTTAATCTTCCTTTCTATTTGCTCCCAAGGTTCTAAGCATTGCCATAATATTTGACTATTCTTCCCAATTCTCCTTTTGGAGTATTTCTTAGACTCATCTCATTCTTACTATACTTCCTACAAGTTTCCATGACTTCAGTTTCTATTTCTCTCTTTTATTCTCCACATCTGGCAGGTTAAGTGCCCTCCAACACTTCCTTCATCATGACATTCCCATACTTTAAAAATTATAGTGGCCCTCTTTGCTTTTGGATCAAATCTAAATTCCTCAGTGTGATTTCAGTTGCCTTTCTTGATTCTCAGGACAGTTTGCTATCCTATAGCATGCTGCCTTTCAGACAAAACAAAGCTGCATTGTGAGGAACTAACTCCAAAACACTAAGATTCTGAGTAACTTTTCCCTTTTCAAACCCTGCTCATATCCTTCCAGAGTTTATTCCAAGCAGATCATAACATTGCCCCACCTCCTGCAAGATTCACTTCTCCTTAGAGCAAGCCAGGTGGTAACTTTGGATTTCAAAGGGCTTTTTATGCATACAAAGCAAATAAAGAGAGTTGACACTTTAAGCAGTAATTAAGCAGATTAGCTGCTATCAATAGTGAGTGGTGATATCAAAGAACTTAAATGAGGCTTGTTCCTCTCTACAAACTTGAAAGTCAGATTTGCTGTGCATAATTAGTGGAGAATCTATCACAGATTACAGAATACAATTTTTTGCCTTTTTTTTTTTTACTTTTATCTACTACAGGTCCCAGATATCTTTGTACTGTAACATCTGTACAGTTTCATTGCATTATCTTTAGCTGAGAGGAAACTGTAGATCATAAAACCAGGACTGAAGTGTCTAAAATTTGCTTAGAAACATTTCAGTAACTACTGGGTTCTCATTCTAGTGCCCAACTAACAGCTAGTAAGATTTGTACGTTTGCCATCATTCTGTTTCAAAGCCAATGGTTTAATTTAGAGGATAACTTAAATCCCCAAGTACATCAAAATAGTCTATTTGGGGCCTGACATATATAAACACTGCAAAATCAGATGGACGCTCCACAAAAGTACCAGGACAAAAGACCTAAGATGGAGGTAAGGCCACCAAAATTTTGTCAGGAGGGGAGGAGGGTGAAGTGTTGTCTTTCTTGGTGCAAATTTGCTAATAATTTTAAGTTCACATTGTGTGAGAAAAGGTCGTCTCTAATGAGTCAACCTCTTAAAAAGTGCTTCATGATCCTTTGAAGGCTGTTCTGATTTATTTGTCAAGGCTACTGCTAGTAATATTTTACAGGAGCTGAGTTCTTGTTATTCAAAAATTATTCAAAAAGAAACGTAATACAGATAAAAAATAGGAAATGTTTCCAAAGTCTCTCCCCTTCAACTCCAGCTTATTTTTTTATCAATAACCTTCCTTTGAAATGCTGCAAAATTAGAATCATCACCTCTCTCATAACTCAGGACCCAAAATGTATTTTCAATACTGTAGAAACAATTACACTTTTAAAACCTTCAAATAAAGAGAAGCCACCCATTCTGCCTAGTATTATGCTGTACATACAATACATCCCAAACATGTGTCTTCATCCTTCATTTTTGAAGAAGACCATGGCATCAGAGAAATGACATGGATTTCTGACAACTAAAAAATTCTTATCTTTTTGGCTAAAAGATCAGAAGTGCCGTCAACCTATGGTCCCATTTCAGTTTACCACTCAGGTACACCATGGTTACAACTGTACTGGGCACAAAAACAGATTCAACCCCATGGGTTCTGAATGCCAATAAGCCTGTTTTGTTTTGTTTTTTAACTGCCAATGTAGGAAGAAAAGAATGGTTATGCTTGGTTAACATATGAAGACTTGTATCCATGATCTCTTCCCGGGGTGTCCCCATACTGTAGGACCTCAGTTTTATCTCAATAGCAACATTTCTAAGGATCAACTATTTTGCCTGAGAAAACTGAGCATATGGGAGGATTAAAGAAATATTTCCAGAATTCCAGGGTTGTCATTTCAAAGATTTTGAGAAAGAAAGTAAGCTCTCTCTCTCTCTCTCTCTCTCTCTCTCTCTCTCTCTCTCTCTCTCTCTCTCTCTCTCTCTCTCTCACACACACACACACACACACACACACACCAGTAATGACAGAGTTTCATTAGGACTGCTTTTGACATTACAGGGTGGTAGCAGTGGTGGCTTTCCCCTTCTTATGGATGGCAGTAGTAAAGCTTGGAGTGAAAACTGTCAACAAGTAAGGCCTATCTCAATGGCTGCGTCTGCTAGTTTCATGTTTACAACTGCCAAAAAAAAACAAACGAGGGTGATATGATTTTTCTTTCCTTCTAACCTCCCATTCACAATAGAGCCTCTAATGGAAAGCTGCTTTGCTCTCCACATTTATTAATACTCACACGAAAGTAAACCAAAACCAGACATTTTCTAACCTCTCCTTCATCCAACCTAGACATAGGAAAAACACATGGTACAGAAGTGGTATTTATATTAGGTGGGGATTTCAACTAGATGGAAACCTTTATACCAAAATTATATAAACAAGGCAAATACTTTCCAAGTATTACTCTTTTTGGTTAACATTTCTCCATTTAGAAGTGGTCTGACTTAAGGGAAAAATATCAGAAAGGAGGAAAAAACATTTCATTCATATTTGAATACTAGAACAACCAACCATTTTCTACCTTCAAATAAAGGGATCAGTTGTTTGTTTTGGGGGGTTTTTATGGTTTTTTTGTTGTTGTTTTGGTTGGGTTTTTTTTTTAATGGCAAGGGTCAGTGGCAAAATTTTTAATTTGGCATATGGGATTCCCCTTTCCAAAACACCTTTTGCCAAACATCCATGGTGTTATCTGTCCTCTTTTGGAACTCCTCTATTCTCCCGGATTAGTGTGGCTCAGAGCAAAGACCACTAGCTCTGAGGGCAAATCTTAACCTCTAATGCTTACTATCTATGTGATCTTAGGCAAATGATTTTATACTTCCTTGGACTTTTAGGTTCCTCTTCTGCAAAACAAGGTGACTGAAGTAGCTGGCCTCTCAGATCCCTTCTGGCCATAGATTTATGATACTGAAATAAAAATGATTATGATGGGACGAAGATGAATTTGTGTAAATATGTGATTGCATATTGAGTTTGGAATTTTGGCTAGAGTGTAGTGTATGAAGGGGAGTAATGTGAAATTACTGGAAGGGTAGGTGGGAGACAGATAGCAGAGGGCCTTGAATGCCAGGCTAGGGAGTTTGCATTCTATTATAGAGGAAATAGCAAGCCACTAGAGGTTTTAGAGAGTAAAGGAAGATGGTCAGATCCGTCCGTTTTTTGGTTGGACAATTGCTCCAAGACTTAAAACTGGAATATGGGAGTGGAGCTTAAAGAGCAAAAGAGAGTAAGTAAGCTGTATCTAAAGCAAAAGCAGTCAAAATCAATAATCACAAAAGTTGTAAATGATGAGGTCTGGGATTTAGGCTGCAATCATTTAATACAGGAATAAACAAAAGGGCATTGAACCCTACCTAACTACCTACAGTTACTGGGGTGGAAGGTGGGGGACTGGGTATGTATGTTTTTATACTGTATAAGTCCAGTCTTCCACCTTCTCTGAGTCCCTTCAGCCAAAGAACTGCCACCAGTTGGGTATTCTCACTGTTTTTCATGGCAAAACCCAACTAAGCAGATGCTATCATCCATTTATTTTTTCACAAAAATGTACCACCAACTGTCATGTGAAGAGGGAGGAGAGATCATAAAGACACTGATTGTTAAAGCTGAAGGAGTGCTTAGAGATAACCTGCTCTGAACCCCATCTTTATTACAGATGAGAAAACTTAGGCACAGGGAGATTAATTAAGTGACTTGCCCAAAGTCACAAATTAGCTCTTGGCAAGAGATGGATTCAACCCCAAATTCAATGTTCTGTCCATTGTAAACACACTCTTTTCTACCATGTTATATAGCTCCAGAGAGCAGAGCTGGAATCAATGTGCAGAAGTTGTAGGGCAGCAAATTTCAACACAATATCAAGAACTTGACAATATTTCACAAGACTACAGGCTCCTCAAGGGACAGGATTGGACTGTCTTAAGCACCTCTGTACTCCCTGCTGTGAAAGTTACACAGCACCAGGCTATCAGTTGGCATTTGTTGAATGAATAAGTGAACGAATAATATAAAGTCCTGAATGACAACATAATGAATTATCTATAATTGGAGGTATTTAAGCAGAAGGTAGCAGAGATACTGTAGGTGGGTTTCAAGGCCTATAAATGTCTTCTAGGATCCCTTCCCAACTGAATACTCCAAGATAGAGTAGCATGTTATAAATATTTGCCCCAGTTCTGCCACTAATGAACAATATAGCTTCAAATTTGACCTGTGTCTCAGCTTAGTCATCTGTATAATGGGGACAATAATTTTTGTTCTACCTGCTTCACAGGTGTTTTAATGAATAAATGAGAAAACAGATAATAATAATAAGAGCTAGTCTTTATATGGTGCTTATAAAGTGCTTTACAAATATTATCTCATTTGATTCTCAATAACTTGAAGGGACAGGTTCTATTATTATTCCCATTTTACAGATGAGAAAATTGAAGCAGATATTAAGGGACTAGCCCAAGGACACACAACTAGTGTCTGAGGCAGAATTTCAACTCAGGTGTGCTTGACTCCACCTTTAACATTCTATCCACTGAACTATATAACCATCTCAATAGATTTTCACAATGGATGTGAAAGCACTTGCAACAGAACAAAGGGCTATAGCAACCCAAGCAATTATATTTTAGATATCAACTGTACAGGATGTTCATAATAATGGGCAACAGTATGAAACATGGAACGAAGGATGAATCTGGAGTCAGAGGATAGAGTTCAAATTCTGCTTCTGTCACTACCTTGGAATGACCTTCCTTGAGCCTCAGTTTCTCATCTGTAACATACAAAAGCTGAACTAAAAGGCCTCTGAAGTTCCTTTTCCATTTCTAGATCTATAATCTTATAATAAATAAGAAGAAAGGAAAATGTAAACCTTTGCCTCATGAAAGATTTACAGATGGTGGTTGGCAACTGTCAAACCTACAATTCAAAGTCCTCTTGTGGATTTCAAGGGAGAATAAAAAAGACTTGGAAGTCTAATTTCCTCTATGCATTGAACATAACAGAAAGAAAGAAAACAGGAAGGAAGGAAGGAAGGAAAGGAGAGAGAGAGAGAGAAGGGGGATAAAAGGATACCAATCCTCCCACTATTTCAAAGATAAAATTAAAAATGTGTTGGCCTAAGAACAAGAAGTACATAATAACACACAATTCCAAGAGATTAAAAACTTAAAAGATAGTCAATATTACATCGATGTTGGATAACTTAATCCAACTACAATTTAATCTTTTGATCACATTCTTTATGTTATTTAAGGCAACTCTTTTTATGAAATACCTCAAAACCTCAGGGTTCAAAAAAGAAAAAGATCTCAGTTGGGTTTCTTGATAAATTTTTAGATAGCATTTCACTTTTAACTACTCAGGAAATCTAACAGTCAACAAGCATTTATTAAGCAACTACTACTTGTAGACTATTTCACTTGGAGACAGGATTGGCTAGTGCTGAATATCAAAGAAATCTGCATTATCAGTCAAGAAACATTTATCAAATGTTTTACTGTTTACCAAGACCTGTGCCAAGTGCTGGGAATACAAAAGAGGCCAAAGACTGAGGCTGCTCAAGAAACTCAGTCTCACGGAGGAGACAACATGCAAACAGATAAAAGCAAGCTTTACAAAGGATAAATTGGAGATAATCACTAGAGGAAAGGCACTAGAATTTCCTTCTTAAGCTCATTTTACAGATGAGAAAACTGAGGCACAGAGCTAGTAGGTCTGAGGCCAAATTTGAATTTGGGTCTTCCTGACACCAGGACTGGTGCTCTATCCATTATGACACCTAGCTATCCAGTTTGACATATTAACAGCCCCTAATTGGACACCAGCCATTTGTTAAATCACTCTCACATAAAACTAAGATTTTCTACCTAATCTTAAGTATTTCCCCTTCACTTACCCTATGCCCAGCCCAAACTGGACTAATTAATTACTTTTCTTTCCAAGCATACTCAATGCTCTTGGTTCCTTTGCCTTCTCCTAATCAAATTCGGTCCCCAACTCACTTTCTTGCATTTCTACTATTTTTTGAAATCTTGCCCAATCCTCAATGGCACCTCCAATCAATCAATAAAACATTTATTAAGCATCAAATATCTGCCAGGCATTTCCTAAACATCGAATGCTGAGTTTAACTCAATGAAGCTTTCTATTCCCCCAGCTGGAAGTGATTTCTCCTACTTTTGAATTCTCATGGTACTTTTTCTGTACTTCCCTTTATAGCTGTACCACATTCTACTTGTTATTAATGAAGGAGATCACATTCTAAAAGAGACATGTAAATAACTCAATACATGCAAGATATAGTTCCTGTTTCTTTTTTTCCAGCACAGTGCTCGGAACACAGGAGGCATCAATACAAAGGATCAAAAGATCATGGAATTGAGAGGTGAAGGGGATTTTAGAAATCTACTAAGCCTGGCCCTGCTCTCTTGTTTTTCAGAAGATGAAATGGGGAAGGAATAAATGGAGAAACCATTGGAATAACAGAAAAATTAATACATGTACATTCTGTTTGCCCATGGTTATTTGGCCTGCATGCTAATACTCTGTGCATAAAAATTGTAGGAGAAAGTTATTTCCTTTCAAATGCTACTTTGAAAGCTTTTGTTGAAAAAAGAAAGCACTTAGTTATATATGTTACTATATATCTATCAGTAGATCAGGTAATCTGTCATTTTCATCTTTGGAGGCAGATAACCATCTGTACCTTAAGGTCTTAGGGAGTTTTCTAAAGCTTAGAACTTGACTGTCATCATACTGTTTATGTCAGAGGTGAGATTTGTGCTGAAGTCTTCTGACTCTTTGTCCATCACTATCTCCAATACACCTTGCTCACCTCAAAAACCCTTGCATATGGTAATATAACTACCTCCTGCTAGACCTGCTCCCCATAAGAACATCTAGAAATTATAACAGTAATTTAATGTTTATTGAATTGAACTGCTTCTCTGTAGCTCTACATAGGATTAATCTATTCTTAAGTAAAAGTTTAAAAGAAGTTTTGGCATATTGTATAGAGTACCAAGCTTGCGGTCAGAAGACCTGGATGTAAATCCATCTCTGTCACTTACTAGCTCTTCGTCCTGGGAAGATCACTTGACTATTATGTGTCTTAGGCAACTCCTTTCCTTGTTGTTGTTGGTTTGGGTTTGGGTTTGTTTTTTTTTTTTTTTAAGAGGACTGATGACATAAAAAGGTGAGGTCTTGACTTGTTTCTGAACTACAATGTCAAAGACTGATGGAGATTATAGATCTAAAATTATAAATCTTTTAGAGATTCACATGAACTTTTATTACATGTAGAAGCTAAACTGTTTTCCAGGGGAAAATAATCTGATTTCATAATGAGAAATCTGAGTAAAATGATTTGTTTTATAGAAAACTTTGCTGGACTTTAAATCTGTAAGAATCAGCCATCAATAAGCCTCTGAGCCAGGAACTGGGGGCATAAAAATGGAAAGGAAATTACATTCTTCTATCAGGGGAGATAATATATACACAAATAAATACAAAGTATATTTTTTAAAATACAAAATTGGAAAATGTGGGAGGAGGAATCAGAAAAGACCTCAATGAAGTACCTGCCCCTCTAAGAATTTCTAGAATAATGCATACACACAAAAAAGCCTTTAAATAATTACAAGGCAAAGATTAATAAATTAAATCAATACTACTTGAGTGGGAAAAAAGTCCAATTAACTTAGGGCAGTGACTTTGAAAGTCTGTTCCTTGGTTCTGTATCTGAACTTCTCTAATTTCCAGTACTAGAGTCTAAATTTCTGAGTTAGGGTTCAGAGATGAGGAAGCTTGGCCCTGACTTGTACTGTTGGTACCATTCAGAAATAAAAGAAAGTCTGAGGTAAAGAACTATAACTAACCAAAAGGGTTTGACCACAGCAGTTGTCCACTCTCTGAGGACTCAACCTCCCAGTGCAAGTAAAGGTTGACAAAAGTGGACCTGGAAGGGTGTCACACTGGTTTAACCCTTAACTTGTTAAGCCACTTGTTAGGTTATTAGCAACCCCTTAAAGTCAACAAAGGTGATCATCAGTTCTTTAAAGCATGAGATTATTCAAAGACATGAGAAAGAAGTAGGTAAAAGTGGGGAGTCCTGGAACATTAAAGCTCACTGTTCTTTAAGGAATGGCTACAAAGAAAACCAATTTTCCCCCTTCTTATTGGCAGAAGGAGCTAAATAAAGAGTTTTAGCTGCTGCTTCACCATTCAATCATACAATACAAATGATTCCCATACGAATAAATAAAGTCCAGACCAATGAGAGGGGGCAGGAATTGATTTTCAAAGGACCATCATTAATATTTGATTTAAAAGTAATATTGTTTCTTTTTCTTTAAGTAGCTTTATTAATACTTGATTAACTTTTATCTTTTTACAATAAAAAGCTTTACTTAGCCATGAATCTAATTACCAGTGTTATTCTCTGTTCCCTAAAATTTTTTTTAAAATTTATATTTTCCGGGGGAAGGAGCCAAGATGGCAAAGTAGAAAGACTCACATATGCTAACTCCAAATCCACAGCCCATAAATTTCCTGTAAAAAGAACTCCCCACAAATTCTGGAGCAGTTCAAGCCAAGGAGAAACACAGTGAAAGAGATTTCCGTTCCAGAGAGCCCTGAAAAGCCGTCCCCAGGGGTCCGTCGTGCTCCAGACGCGGGGTGCACCCCTGTGCTGTCCTGGTTGAGCGGCCCCAGAGGAGCAGATCCGAGCAGGCTTCAGGGATGGTGCTACACCCACAGGTGCTACAGGTCAGTGAGAGAGACTTCTGGGCTGGCCGAGAGGGGAGCAGGGTGTCTCTTGGGAGGGCCCCCTTGGGAGGCAATGGCGGAGGTGGTGGCAGAGACAGCAGAGGCACGGGACTCCCCAAGCAGACAGGAGCTCAGGGCCATTACTGAAGGTCTCTGCATAAAGCCCCTGAGGGAACTGAGCCTGGGAGGTGGCCCTGTCCCCACCCCAGCATCAGAACTTAAGCTCACATTGAATAGCAGCCACGCCCTCCGTTGAAAGCCCTGAGGCTGGGGAGCAGCATTTGAATCTCAAACCCCAAGCACTAGCTGGGTGGATCTAGGCAGGGGTGCAGAGGAATCTCAGAAGTCAAGTAACTGGCTGGGAAAATGCCCTGAAAATGGAAGAAAAATAAGACCATAGAAAGCTACTTTCTTGGGGGACAGATGTTCCCACCTTTCATTTCTGATGACGAGGAACAATTCTTACCATCAGGGAAAGACGTGGAGGTCGGGGCTTCTGTATCCCAGACATCCAAGGTGGATGTCCGGTGAGCTCAGGCCATGGAAGAGCTCAAAAAGGATTTTGAAAAGCAAGTTAGACAGGTGGAGGAAAAACTGGGAAGAGAAATGAGAGAGATGCAAGAAAAGCATGAAAAATGGGTCAATACCTTGGTAAAGGAGACCCAAAAAAATGCTGAAGAAACTAACACCTTGAAAAATAGGCTCACTCATTTGGCAAAAGAGGTTCAAAAAGCCAATGAGGAGAAGAATGCTTTCAAAAGCAGAATTAGCCAAATGGAAAAAGAGGTTCAAAAGCTCACTGAAGAGAATAGTTCTCTCAAAATTAGAATGGAACAGATGGAGGCTAATGACTTTATGAGAAACTAAAAAATCACAAAACAAAACCAAAAGAATGAAAAAATGGAAGAGAATGTGAAATATCTCATTGGAAAAACAACTGACCTGGAAAATAGATCCAGGAGAGACAATTTAAAAATTATAGGACTACCTGAAAGTCATGATCAAAAAAAGAGCCTACACATCATCTTTCATGAAATTATCAAGGAAAACTGCCCTGAGATTCTAGAGCCAGAGGGCAAAATAAGTATTGAAGGAATCCATCAATCACCACCTGAAAGAGATCCAAAAAGAGAAACTCCAAGGAACATTGTGGCCAAAGTCCAGAATTCCCAGGTCAAGGAGAAAATATTGCAAGCAGCTAGAAAGAAACAATTCCAGTATTGTGGAAATACAATCAGGATAACACAAGATCTAGCAGCTTCTACATTAAGGGATCAAAAGGCGTGGAATAGGATATTCCAGAAGTCAAAGGAACTAGGACTCAAACCAAGAATCACCTACCCAGCAAAACTGAGTATAATACTTCAGGGGAAAATATGGTCTTTCAATGAAACAGAGGACTTTCAAGCATTCTTGATGAAAAGACAAGAGCTGAAAAGAAAATTTGACTTTCAAACACAAGAATGAGAAGAAGCATGAAAAAGTCAACAGCAAAGAGAAGTCATAAGGGACTTACCAAAGGTGAACTGTTTACATTCCTACATGGAAAGACAATATTTGTAACTCTTAAAACTTTTCAGCATCTGGGTAGTTGGTGGCACACACACACACACATACACACATGCACGCACACACAGAGACAGAGAGCACAGAGTAGGATGGGACCATATCTTAAAAGAAATTAAGGTAAATGGTGAGAGAGAAATGTAGTGGGAGGAGACAGGGTGAAATGGAATGGGGCAAATTATCTCTCATTCAAGAGGAAAGCAGGAGACGTTTTAGTGGAGGGAAAAAGGAGAGCTGAGAAAAAAACATGAAGTTTACCCTCATCACATTTGACTAAAGGAAGGAATAAAATGCACACTCATTTTGGTATAAAACCTATCTTACAGTACAGGAAAGTGAGGGAGAAGGAGATAAGCAAGGTGCGGTGGGGGATGATGGAAGGGAGGGTAATGGAAGGAGGGAGCAATTTGAAGTCAACACTCTTGGGGAGAGACAGGATCAAAAGACAGAATAGAAACAATGGGGGGCAGGATAGGATAGAGGGAAATATAGTTAGTCTTATACAACACGACTATTACTGAAGTCATAAACTACACAGATATGGCCTATATTGAATTGCCTGCCTTCCCAAAGGGAATGGGTGGGGAGGGAGGGATGGGGAGAATTTGGAACTTAAGTTTTAGGAACAACTGTGGAGTATTTTCTTGCTACTAGGAAAGAAGAAATACAGTTAATGGGGAATAGAAAGTCATCTGGCCCTACAGGACAAAAGAGAAGATGGGGACAAGAGAAGGGAGGGATGATAGAAGAGAGGGCAGATTGGTGATAGGGAAAATTAGAATGCTCGGTGTATTGGGGTGGGGGGAGGGGATAAATGGGGAGAAAATTTGGAACCCAAAATTTTGTGAAAATGAATGTAAAAAGTTAAATAAATAAATTTATATTAAAAAAAATTTATATTTTCCTTAGGCACTTAAAAATCCAAGTCAGCTGTCAGAGTGACAGAGAGAGTTCCAGAGACCACACCCTGCCCCTACACCCTTCCTGGAAAAAAAAAGGCAACCCAGAAAAAGCACCAAATTCCCATTCAATTGAATTGATTTGGGTTTAAATATTTTTAGAACTAATTCTATGGAAAGCTTTACAACTGATTTCTATGTATTGCTACCATGGTACCTGGTAAACACATTTATTTTCACACAGGTTACCTTTCTCTACAAGAATCTGCACTAAATTGAACAGAACAAAGTTCAAAGAAACCCCATGATCACAGTCTCACAATGCAGTCTTACTTATAAGGGTCTTTTGGTCCTAGATGGTAAGAACTTTGTTAGCATATCTGAGGAGACTAAAACATTTAAAACCAATTATGTAAGCACAGGTGCAGGTTAAAATAAAGATATCAAATACCTGGTTCTACTCCTGACAAACTTCTGAATGATCCTAGAATGGAAACAAGAAGTAACCCAGTACCTAATCCTAAACATGTCATGCACAAACAAGTCCTTATATTCCGAGAAAGTATCAGCCCACACAGACAAGTTTCCACCTAACAGGAAGATTTCTATCATAATGAAGCAAATGCCTTCCTGCATATTAATTACTGTCTTTCTGACTAGCTGCCACCTTCTGCACTGTGCATCAACTAAACAAAGATGCTTTTGATATCAGCAATTCTAACCACAGGTAGTTTTGCCAAGGAATTACTTACTACAGAGTGGCAGGAAGCTAGCAAATAAGAAAATTAAAACTATCAAGATAAAGTGAATGTGATATATGCAGAATTACAAACAACAAATTAAAGAACTTAGGGCCAATGGCAAATGTAAACCTCCCCTTCCCTCTCCTCGTTTTGATATCAGATATTATGGAAATTTGACTATTCCTGCATTCATCCAGAATTTATTGAGTACATACTATGCACAGGCACTGTACTAGGTACTGAAGAGAATACAGAAATAATTAAGATATAATCTCTTCTTCAAAATGCATGCAGTAAAATAGACCATTTTAGAAACTGAAATGAGAAAAAATTACAGAAGTTAAGAGGGAGAAAAAATGGTTAAAAGAGGCTACAAAAGCTACTAGAAGTACTTTTCTCTTCTCTCCCTAATCCTGGAAGAGAGTTGGGGAGGCGGGATTTGGGAGATGGGAAGGGAAATTGGACCTCTGGTCAAATCAAAATTATCTATGCCATTTTATCCAAATTCAAAATCACAGATTTAAACTATGAGTATCCATTATTACAAAGAGTAAGGGTAACAAGTTATCTTAGCAGTAGGGAAAAGTCTTCAAATATTACAACATGTGACTCTATTAGATTCTAGAGCTCCAAAGTAAAAAAGTTTAATGTCAAGAAGGGATGAAGTGAAGTCGACAAAGTTTACTGTATGATGTCTATATTCAGCTTTTCCAAGATTTGGGTCAAGCTTTGCCAATTGCTCAGGGTCCACTATTCCTGATATTCAGGAACATTTATTTGGGTCTCAATTTTGGCGCAAAAACAAAACAAAACAAAAAACAGACTGCAAGGGCAGCTTGGAGTCCTAAAAAGGAGAACTTGGAGAGAAACTTGGCTAATATTGTCTCCAACAATGACCAGAGAAAGACTAGAATGGCCTTGAAAAGCACCTGCTCAGTTTGCACAAATGGACTAACTTGTCTCAAAAGACACCTTTCTTTTCAGAACAAGGGAGATGATAACCCCACTCGACTATGCCCTGGATACATCCCATCTAGAATCTTGTGGTCAGTTCTAGATTCCTCATTTTAAGAGAGACCTTTAGAATATACACAAGATCCAAGAAAGTGACCACGATGGTGAGGAACCATATTCTGTGAAGAAGTGTTGAAGGAACCAGGGATATTTATTTAGCCTAGAGAAAAAGAAGCCATACATGAATTATATCACTAATTAGATCAAAAGCTGAAGAATCTTTACAGTGGGATATACTTATTCTGTATGACTCAAAAGAAAAAACTAGAACCAATGAGCATATAAATAACAGATTTCAATCTAATAAAAAGATCTGAAAGAATATTAAAAGAAGTCCAATATAAATAACAAGTGTCCAAAAATGAAGTGAGCTGTATTAAAAGATAAATGAGGCTCCCATGACTTCAAGCATAAGTTCAATAATCACTTTTCAGAAGTTGTAGAACACATTCACGCACACAGAGTGATTAGACTAGCTACCTAAAGTCTTTTCCAAGATACTATCTTATCTAACCATAATGGGTAATCATAATGGTCCCACATTCCCGTAGCATTACAGACCTCTGTAGATGTTTTCTTTCACACAAAAGCAGCAGAAGTTTTTAGGCAGTTAGGTGGTACAGTGCAGATTGTTCAATTTGGGGTCAGAAAGATCTGAATTCAAATACAGCCTCAGACACTTATTATGTGACCATTGAGGCATACCTCTGTTTACCCCAATTTCCTCTTCTGTAAAATAAGGATAATAATAGCACCTACCTTTGATAATAACAACCAGGGATGCTATGAGGATAAAATGAGATCATGTTTATAAAATGCTTTGCAAACTTCGTAGAAATATATCTACATATACAATGTAGTTACATAGATATATCAATTCTAGCTATTATTATTCTTACAAAGTCACAATAAACCAAATTAGGAATGTCACATCTGGAATGTAATTTGGCGAATAGTAAACTAGGGGTAACAAAGACTTGCTGTAGCATTGCTCTTACCTTGAAGCACACATCCAAAAAAAAAAAAAGCATATACCTTCCAGAAACTGTTTTTTTATTTACTACAGTTTTTCTAGTTCTCCAAAATCAAACTGCAAGTCTATCACAAACCTGATTTTATTAAAAGCATTAAAAATACTACATAGAACATAATGCAGTTCAATTTTTTAGTCAGTTCAAATTCTGAGGTCTCTGTGAAAAAATTGAAAAAAGCCCTCCTTCTTTTTCATATTTCTAGGAGTCCCCACAGGCACAGCTCTGGGGATGGCTATACCTATTCTTTTAGTACAAGATCTTTTCCCTGCATCAGTTCCTAGCCATCTCACATACTTTTCAATAGGAGCATATTTTCTTTACATTCAAAACTGGGAAATAACAGTAGCATGCATTTAAAATGCTAAAGAAGAAACAATTATTATTATAATCTTAATAATAAGAGACAGTATAGCACTGCAGATACAGAGCCAGCCTTGGGAGTAAGGAAGACCTCGGTTTGAGTCTTTCCTCTTATACATACTAGCATACCTGACTAACTCACTTAACTTCTCAGTACTCAAGGCAACTCTCTAAGACTACATGGTAAATCTTTCCTATGAAATCACATGTCTGGTAAGAAAATCTTAATAATTCTCAATAAGTAGTAGCACTTAGTACAGTATCAGTGCCTGGCACATAGTTGGCACTTAATAAATGTTTACTGATTAACTAAAATACAATTGAAGTATGAAATAAATCCCCAAATATTCAGATCTGAACTATTTACACTTTTATTGAAAATAACAATATAAAATGTTGACAAAAGAGCATATTGTTGTTCTGTGGCCCTTCTTAACCTATTTGTGTACTTAAAGTTTTGCTGCCTTTATTATCTTTGTATGGTTAGAGTCTACGTGTAAGTTTTCTGACTCTGCTGATGTCAGTTTACATTACTATGTGTGTGTCTTTAAATATTTCTCTGCATTCTTCATATGCATTATTTTATCACACAATAACATTCTGTTATATCTATATTTCAAAATGAACTCAATTCAATAAGCACTTATTAAGCTCCTACTATATGCCAGGTACCACACCAGGTAAATGAGTACACAAAGACAAAAATGAAACTGCCCTAAAGGAGTTTTACATCCTATTTAGGAAAAACAACATCTACAAAGAAAATCAAATGTGATAAACAAAGTAATTTCTGGGGGAGGGAAATAACAACTGGCAAGAGGAAGACAGGCTTCCTGTTATAGAAGGTAGCATTTAAGCTGAGTTTTGGAGGAAACTATAAATTCTATGAGAGAGAAGTGAGGAAGAAATACATTTCAATTAAAATCTTTAATAAAAGGATTTGCTCTGTGGAATTTGGATTCAGTCAAAGAGCTGCACTTGAGGACCTAGAGGGCCCCACGTGGCCTCTAGGCCACAGATTCCTCACCCTGATTTAGCCAGTAGTAGGATAAATAAAATAGCTACAAATATTTTTATTTACAGAGTTAGCCTATGTTCCCAGCAATGAAACTGCTGAGCTAATCAAAACAAATAACCCCTTCTACATTGCTAGATTCCTCTTCAAAAAGTTTATGAGATCAATTGAGGATTGGCTGAACAAGTTGTAGTATGTGGTTATGATGGAATACTATTGTACTATAAGAAATGATGAGCAGGATGTTCTCAGAAAAACCTGGGAGAGATTTTTTGTCTATGTTTTCTTTCACAACATGACTATTATGGATATGTTTTGCATGACTAAACATGCATAATTTATGTTGAATTGTTTGCCTTCTCAATGGGGGGAGACAGGAGAATTTTGAATTCAAGGTTTTAAAACAAATGTTAAAAATTGTTTTTACATGTAACTGAGGAAAAACAAAATGCTAAGTAAATACAAAAAAGAAAGAACAAAAGTTAATGAGAATTTTTTTTTACAACTCTAAAAGGAAAGAGGAAAAGATGGAAAACTAAGAGAAGTCACCAAAAACAGAGGATAAAGTACTTAACATAATATCTACTTAACAACAACATTTGGGGTCCACCATTTCATAGTGGGCCAGGTGAAAGTATGGATGGTGCCTAACTAAGCTACAGGATATAAGCGTCATCTGTTTAATGGGCCTCAGTCTCTTCAAATGCGATTATGTTGGTAGTCTGTGTTCTATCATGAAAATTTTAAAAATTTAATTTAATTTAATTTAATTTTAAAAAATTAGCCAGGTGCATGATAATGTCATGTTGACAATATAACAATAGCCAGGGAATGGAGAGCCAGAGTGTAGGAACACTAACAGAGGGAGAAGAAAAAGTTCCACCTGGAAAAGAGGTTCAACAAGTAGCTCATGTATGACCACAAACTGAACTGTGCCAAATCAGTGAATAGATGACTTAAAAGGTATCAGCTGCCAAACTACTGCCAAATAAGCACTTATAATGAAGAGTACATCTTTTATGTTGGTCTGATATATCAGGAGGGGAATTTCTCCCATGAGAAATCCCACTCCACATACTTCATTATCTATAACACAGGCATTGATCCTAAGGAACTAATTATGATGAAGTTCCAAGGTATGCCAAACATTTTTGTTCTGATGTGCAATCAAAAAAAGAAACTTAGACTATCAAGGAGAATTGTTTTAAAAGCTGGCATAAGGAATAAATTGTATGATTAAGAGTTCTTAATTTGTAATAAACTTATCTCTTATAAATTTGCACAAGGCTTGATAGACTACATAAAACAAGAGACTTCAAGCCTAGTTTGTGTAAATTCTTTTAAGGACTTGAGAAAATTTTTAAAAAGAGACAAACCAACAAACTCAATCTGGTATTAGTCTTAAAAAGTCACAACATCAACTTTTGTGCTTTCATCTACAGAACTCAAAGGATTTTATATAAATCACTAGTGGCATTATTTGTTCTTGTTTTACTGATGAAATGTCCCAGTGCAACTTTCCTAGAATTTCTGACTTAAGCTAAAAGAGTCACGAATAACCTAGATGTTATTGAGTAAAACAAACTTTCTAATCATGAAACAAACTTGTCTCAAATGATACTCTGTTAAATATCTATGTTAATTTTTAGGCGTGTGAAAACAAACTGCTCAAAGATAGGACAATATTTGTTTTTGGACCAAATTTACGCTGTCATTGTTATAGGGAACACTTGAAACAACTTTTTCTACAAAAGCATATTGATAGTTGATCTGCCATTTAAGGTCTTAGAGAACTTGGTCAGTGTCACCACACAAGCAGTATGTATAAAAAGGCAGAATTTAAACCCAAGTTTTTCTAATTCTGAGGCCAGCTCTTTATCACTTTATACACTATGTATCATCTATATAGATACAGCTCTTCCACCATATAATCTTTTTAAAATGTAGATACAGCTGAATTTTTCCTCTAAAAATACATCATGTGATTGAAAAAGTTGCATCAGCAATTCATTTTCAAGAAGCATACTCAGACTTTATCAACATAGCACTTAAGAAACTGACTGAAAATGAATGTTTCAGTTACAGATATTTTGTATCTTGTCGAGAAAATAAAGTGACCTGACTGAATTCAACCAATTGATACACTAAAATTTAGCCAATACCTACTTTATATAACAGGGAATCTCAATCAGATTAAGTTCTTTGTTTTAAAAACAAGTTAGTTAATATTTAAGGGGGGGTGGGGAAGGAGACTGTTTTTTTCCTGTTAGTCATCTTAGTTTCATATGTCAGGGTTACAGCTGATCCTGCCCGTAGGAGATACGCTTATTTTTATAGTTAACTAAGACTTTCCTGAAATTTTTGCTCACATAATCAAAATTTTTAAAGTTGTGCAACTATAATGGAACAATTTTGTCCCAAACCTTTTCTGTTCAGTACATCTCAGGGCCCAAAATAGGGCTGAAGTCACTAGGAACTGCTATCACCACTCTGTTGGTACATGACAGAAATTACTTCATGGTCACCTGTTCTCCTAAATACACCATGCAAAATAGGTGTACTTCTTCAGAAACATATCCATCCTTATTCCCAGCTAACATCTAGGATCTGGATTCACATAAGCCAAAAATATTTCTTCTCAAAATCCTGCACCCTATTTGGTACTCTTATCAACCTTTCCAGTTACTGTTATCATCAGTCTCCACATCACTTCTATATACTCAACATCCTGGTGTTTGAGAGTCAGTCCTCCTTCCCCTTCCCAACAAATGTGGTTCCCACGCTCCAAATTTTCCTGATACTTATAGTGTCAAAATGCATCCATTTCCAATTCCCCTAATTCTGATTAGAAACATTAATAATTAATTTAAACCAAGATGGTAACAACTAATAACTGCTTAATGTTTTATTCCTCTCAGGTCACATCTGCATTTCCACATGGCTTTATTGCCTCTACCTAAGAACAAAGAAACTGAGGAATTTGGAGCGCCCTGGAAGGACCACTGGGGCAGATGCTCTGGGATCAAGGAACGAGTATATGGATCCTGAAATAGGGCCCTAATTTTGTTCACTGTCCCTCAGAAGATGTGTGTATTTCCTACAATGTGTCCAGAACCAAAAATGCTATCAAATGTCACTAATTTTCACTATTTTCTTTTTCTCAGATTTGAAAATTTAAAAGGTTTTGCAGCTTGAAAAGCTCATTTGAACACTGGAAAACAGTTTTGTCACAGAAAGTGTGCTGTTCAAGTACTGTATACTTCTCTCAACTTTTGTAACTTTCCATTTTAATATGTGAGACACTGAAATTGCACTTTCTTATTAATGCTGATTTCTTGCCTAGTCACTAAAATGTTGATATCAAATATCTATTTCTCCTTTTCTGACACTCAGTTCAACAGCCCAGTTAATTTCTTATCAGTTGAAAAATAACACATTTCCATTTTCCCTCAGCCTTCACCTTCATAGCCTTGTAAGAGAATGCAACTATCATTCCAAGGCCAGTTTTAACTTTGATGAAGTTCATCTGATAACCACCATGCTAATCAACTAAATTGCTCTATGTAATCTTTCTCTGTGCCAGTCTTTGCATTCTTAATAAGAAGAATTCCTATTTAGCTTTAAGCTCATAAATATATAATCAAAAGCAGCTCATTTTTTAATAAACCACTCTTCTATGAAAGAATGCTATACCTTCAATGCTTCAAGAGAATGAGGCATAAGGTTCCCTCTTTAATATCGTTTTTTCTCCCTTCCCCTGCCTTTCCTTGCAGAGGTGGGAGACTATGCATATAATAGAGTACATATAACATCAGATTTTCTTGATGTGTTAGGTTGGTTTTTACTGAATTTTTCCCTTTTTTTAATTCTTTGTTATAAGTAATAGTTCTCTGGGAGTGAAAAATATAAGTGATAAAAAAACAAAAAATCTATAAGAATTATTTAAAAAATAAATATATTTATTACTTAAGGGCAATTCAAGCTTTCACCTCACAATAGTAGATATACAATGTTGTTCAGCTGTTTCAGTCATGTCCAACTCTTTGTAACACCAACTGGGATTTTCTTGGTAAAGATACTGGAGTGGTTTGCCATTCCCTTCTCCAGCTTATTTTACAGATTAAGCAACTGAGGCAAACCAGGTTAAGTGACTTGCCCAGGGTCACACAGGTAGTAAGTATCTGAGACTGAATTTGAACTCAGATCTTCCTTAACTCCAGGGAGGGTAGGTGGCCAAGTAGATAGAGGTGCCAGGTCTGGAGTCAGGAAGACTCATCTTCTCAAAATTCAAATCGGTCAGACACTTACTAGCTGAGTGACTTTAGGCAGAGGTTTGGACCAAAGTTTTCTCATCTGTAAAATGAAGCATTGGATGTGGTGACTATAAATTAGACTCAGTTCTTATAAATCTATGATCCTAGCCTACATTTGGAAAAGATGCAGATCTAAATGTCTTAGACACATGGTGGATGAACTCCCTCCCACATGCTTTAAGTATATATATTAGGTAAAGATATAAGTTGATGTCATAAAATTATCCATAACTTTGAATCATTTTATTTTTTAAAATATAAAACATATAGAGCAGTGAAAGAAGAGACAAAGAAGGGGAGATTCTCATGTAAAAAGATTAAACTTGTTTTGCTTGGCCCCAAAAGGCAAGACTAGGAGCAATGGATAGAAGTTGCAAAGAAGCAAATTTAAACTTAAGGTAAAGAACAATTTTCCTAACAATTTTCCTAGCCAAAGTCAGAGCCTCAGGAGGTACTGAGGCCCTGGAGGATTCCAAGCTGGCTGGTGGCTGTTTGCACTCTATGTGCCAGAGGAGATCTTTGCTAGATCAGAGTAGATGGTTCAATTTCCCTTCTAAAGTTTTATGATTCTAAGAGGAGGTAGCTCTACTTAGAAGGATACATAAAGCAAGGAATTTCACTTATGGACAGAGGATTAGGTGAAGAGGTAAATTAATTTGGGGGCTTACATGTGTAGCAAGAGTAATGTGGGGTATCCTTCATCCACAGAAGAGTTAAAAATTTCAGAGTCAGTTTGACAGCAATAGAAGGAAGGAAAAGTGTTCTGCCTTGGAAATGCAGCATGACATAAGGTCAAAACAGTTGCCAATTTTCCTACTCAAAACATCCCATAAAGAGAGCTTCAATTATAAACAACCCATCCATAAACAACTTCTGGTGTTCTGGCTGTCTTTATTCTAGTGACCTCAGGGGTAGAGATGGAAGTCCCTCAGCTCCACTTGTTAGACCCTATCTCAAAAGCAGTTACCCACCCCAGGAATTATGTGGTAAAGTAAGTCAAAATATTGATGCCAACTGCATTATTTTCAGTACCGATAAAGATGGCAAGTTAGGGAAACCAAAATACCCTTGAAAAAATTTACTTATAAACTGCAGCCTAAAGGAAGTTTTAAGGCTAAAACAACAGGTGCAGGATTTTTTTTTAATGACTGTACTCATTAATTAGCTTTCACTATTCCTGGTACAGCAGCACTAAAATAAGTTATGGGCATCTTCAAAAAACCTGACCTCACAGGCTATAGCAATCTGGTTCAAAATCTTACTAATTAATGGAGAACTCTAAAGACTGCTTGAGGCATTGAATGTAACCTTTGACAGTTATTAATGGAAATACAGAGGTAGGAAGAACAAACAATGATAGGCGGAGCCTGGTAAATATTTATTTTTCCTTCAGGTGCTCCAAAAAGAATATTTCCCACTTGAGGTTTTTGCAAAGATATTTATGCATCTTAGGAAAATTCACACTAAAAAATTTTACTATTTTCTCCCATTGCTCATCAATAAACTGGGCCAAAAAAAAGATAAAAACACTATTTTCAAAGGATCTCAATTATCAAGGAAAGAAGAGACTGAGTTTCCTCCCTGAGTTACTTTCTAACCAAAAGTTTGATACAAACTCCCACACTTTTCAGCCACCACGCAAAAAGGATTTTGTTCATTTGTTTTGAATGTTTTACTTTCAAAGTAAATAGATTCTTTACAAAGGCACTATTCAACAAGAATAAGGTGCTATAATGAAAGCCTCCAAATTTATGCTGGCAGGATCCACTAAGCTTCCATAGCCAATCTTCATCACCTGAAGTTTACAAGTACTTAATTCTTGGCAACTATGAAGCAAAGGGACATTTCTATTCTGTGCTCCCCCGTATTAAATCTTGTGAAAGAATCTTTTATTTTCATAGTACTTTTTCCTGGGACTTCAAAGTGACTGTGTGATTTTTTTTTTAAATGATAATGAGGGTGCAAATTGAGACATACTTTTAGTATACAGTCAATGTAGGAATTTGTTTTGCTAGACTACGCAAATTTGTTAAAAGGGTTTTGTTTTTCTTTTTTTTCCAGTGGGAGAAGGAAGAGAAAATAGGTTTCTAGTAATGAGAAGAATTAAGTAAAAAACAAAATGACAGTGATAGTGTCACAACATCTTCACATCTGGAAAATAATGGAGTAGAGAAAACTCCATGATCATTCCTCCAACTCTGCCTTGTGTTCTGCACTTTTTTTGTGGTCTTCCTTCATGATCATTTTATTGTTGCAATGTTGATATCATGAAGAGGTAGGAATCAAAACCAGTATCTCAGATGCTAATAACAAAGGATACCTCCTACATCCTGTTAGCTTCCAAGTCTTTAACAATGCTCTCATGTGTTCTTTTCTATTTCCATTGACAGCCACCCCAGCATAGTTCCCTCATTACCTCCTACCAAATCTATCACAATAGCCTCCTAAACAGATTCTCTATCTTCAGCCTTGACTCCTCCAATTCAACCTACAAATAGTTGCCAAATTAATTTTTCTTAGGCATGAATATTAATCCAAGTTACTCTTCTGCTCAAAATGCTTAGAAGCTCCCCATTGCTTACAAAGTAAAAATGAAATTCTTCACCCACCTATTTGGTATTAACCTTCCACAGTACTTTTTTTTTAACTCTGATGCATTTATGGAATACTGTATATTATAACCGTGTCAGAATCTTATACCTAACAACAAAGTGCAAGCTTCCTGAGGGCAGGGACAATATCTTACCTAAACTTTGTGTCCCACCCATCATAGTCATTGGCACATGGCTGACAATAAATATTTATTGTCTTCTAAAAGAAATCAAGTCTCTCTACAATCCAGCTCTGATATTCCACTATCTGACCAAAACCTCCTATTATTCCATTTCTTCATATGTCTCACCCTCCTCTATCTATTTCTTTGACCTCATTGATAGCTCCAGTAGGTCCAACTCACAGTGTCTTCTCAGACCCTTATCTCAATCTTATATATACTCTACATTGCCCTTGATTCTTCATATTCCCTCACTCCACATACCCGAAAGTTGCTAAATCTGTCCGATTCTACGTCTACAACATTTCTCCTATCTGTCCACTTCTCTCTACTCATATGGTCACCTCCACCCTCATTTCAAGTCCTCACTTCTCACTTAGACTACTTTAAAGGCCTCTTAATTGGTTTCTCCTCACTCCAATCTTTCCTGATGGAAATTATTTTCCTCAAAGGACAGGTCTGATCCTGTCACCCCAATAACTCATACCCCAGGGGCAACCTGTCACTTTTAGATCAAATAAAAATTTCCATTTGACATTTAAAACCTTTCATAACCTGAATTTAACCTATATTTCCAGTTTTATTATATATTACTTCCCTTCTGGCATTTTATAATAGAGCCAAACAAGCCTTCTTCTAATTCATTACATTCATGGGAAAATACAACTAAAATATCCAAACACTGATAGGAAATTAAGGCATAATACCATCTATTCAGTAGGACCATACAAAGAAAGAACTGATTCTTTTTTCTTGGCCTCATTAAAGGGGCCATGCCCTGGGTACTTCTTAAACAGACATATTCAATGAGTGGGCATTGCTTCACCCTAAGTGAGTACCTGAAAAGATCTTGGCCTAAAGGGCCCAAGGTCTCCCAGTGCATCCTGGGTCATCTCCAGCCATCCTGATGAATATCTGGTCACTGGATTCAGATGACTGTGGAGGAGAAGTGAGGGTGGTGAGCTGCACAGCCCTCCCTCACTCAAAACAAAGTCAAGTGCAAATCATGTCATCATTTCTCTGATGGTATGGTCTTTTTCGGCAATGAAGGATGAACACAATGGAGTATTACTGTGCTGGCAGACTGGAAACCTTTGTCTCTAGTATCACCATATCCTCCATCCCTGGAGGGCTTCAAAGCACTGTCCAGGTGGCCACACTTATCTGCCCAGTCTACATTTCTCAGATCTTCCCAGAGTGGGAACTAATGGTTAGCAAAACCTTCTACTTAAAAATTGTACCCTGCGGGGTCAAGAGGCTGTACCTCAAAGGTGTTCAGATTGTGCTGCTCCAAAGTCTTTTTTTAAAAGTAAATGTGGTATCAGGATCTTGCACTGGGAAAGACAGAAAACTACTTATTTTTAAATCATTTAAAGGATCCCACATTAACTATATTTTCATAGGGTCTCTTAACTATTAACATGGAATTCCATATTAACAACTCTACAATAAAATGTAGCTGTATACATGTTAATAATAAGCACTGGGGTGTGATTATCTTTATGTTAAGCTGCTAAATAATGCATAGGTCATGCTGATTTCTAATTCATGTGACAGAAATGGCCAAGAATAAAACCCAAAGAATTGTGCTACAGAATCAATCTTCCTTACATGTGGAAAAAGTGTATTTCAAATATGAAAAAAGTCTGTAAAGTACCAAGTCCTTAAAGGTAAATTAAACCCATAAGTAGGAATAGCAAATATTGTGCCAAATAAGAAGAGCTGGAACTGGTCTCTGTCATTATTTTGCTTGTTTACATATGATTATCCTAATTTTAAAACATACTTATGAGCATTTTTATCCCATGTACTTATATGCACATGTACATACACATAGGAGATTATCTAAAAAAGCCCCGGCAACATAGAAAGGAGAAATGGGGGGCAATGCTTCATGAAATCCAAGATAATGATGTTGCGAGAGCACGGTGCAAGCAAGGCAAGCAAGCTTTCCTTTGAGGGACTCTGACTTGTCAGGGTAAGCTTCTTAACAGGAACAATTATGAGCGCTGCAAACCAAAACACTCACTTCTCTGCTCGGTCTTTGTTCCTTATTTCACAATTCATTCGATAGTTTAAATGAGTGTCGTGGCTACAAATAAAACACGCCATTAGTTGAGTAATATTGCTCTCATTCACTTTACGAGGGTCCTGGGCTCCAAGCCCATACAACCTCAAGGCTGATTTTGGGGGTTGTTTGTTTTTAGCAGAAACTGAGCGGTATAAAAGAAAGAACAGGAGGTTAGAAACTAAGAGACCTAGGTTCTAGTCATAGTTCTTCTACCTATTAGCCATGTGGGAAAGTAATTTAACTTCTTTGAATGTCAAGGTTTTCTCATCTGTAAAGCAAGGGGATAAATTGTGTTAGTAATACCTTTCTTCCCAATATTTTAAATAGGAAATTTCATTTATATACACACACACACACATACATATATATATATATGTACACATTTATCTGTCAAGATGCTAATTGTACAACAATCCTTCATTAAAAAATATTGTTCATCTCCTTTATTTTGCTCCCAATTTTCCTTAATCCAGCAAAATTACATAGCCTTATATATCTAGACCAGCATTTAAGGGTTCTATTAATAAAACCCAAGATTTAGTATTCTTTGACCAAACTAGGCTGGGAAGTTAAGTTCTAGATGATTACTAAGATAGGACTGATAAGAGGATGCTGAAGCTAGAAGGGATTTTAGAGATGACTTGCCCAAGGGTCACAGGGCTAGTTAACTTACGATGTTATGGTGGCCAAGGGGTTAAACTGGATGAAGGTTGCCTTGATAGGGCCTGGGCAAGATCTGGCTCAAGTCTAAGGACACAAATTCTGATAAGGTACCCAGTGGTTTAAAGGAACCAGGGAAGTCTGTTCTTCTGTTTCCTCCCTAACCCTCACTCAGTAGAGGATGAGGCTATATCCTGAGTTAACAACTCAGGATGGCATGAGATTGGCAGAAGGAAAGATAATGGAGTAGATTTGTGGCTACAGTCAAAGATAAAAAGCAAGAGAACCTTAGAAGCAGAGGTTATGTGTTTGCATATGAATAACCATACGAGGGTAAATACCAGGTAAGGCAGAACATGTGAAAAGGGGGAGGGAAGGAGCAATGCCTGTAAGGATCAGGGGGCACAAAGGAGAGCAGAATGTAGTTTAATGAACATTACATCCAAGTTTAGATGTTAGAGGAAAGACTTGGTCAGCCAAGGCATTGTTCATAAAAAGTACTTTGGTACAGATCTACTGCACTCCATGACTTCAGAAGAGAGGAACAGAAGGAAAAAGTGGAACAAGAATTTTGGTTTTTGTTCTACTAACTCCAAACCCAATGTGTCTTCCACTACACCAGGCCGCATCTTTTCCTTCTTGATTACAACATTCTGTGACTCTTCAATATAACTAGGAAAACTGGAACACTAATGAACTATCAGTGGAGTTGTGAATTGATCCAACCATTCTAGAGAGTGATTTGGATCTATGCCCAAAGGGCAATCAAACTGTGAACACCTTTTGATCCAGCAATACCACTGCTAGATCTGTATCCCAAAGAGATTTTTTAAAAAAGGTAAAATGACTTATCTGTACAAAAGTATTTATGCAGCTCTTTTTGTAGTAGCAAAATATTGGAAATTAAGGGGATGTCCATCAATTGGGGAATGAATGAACAAGTTGTGGCATATGATTGTGATGGCAGTACTATTGTGTTATAAGAAATGATGAGCAGGCTGATTTCAGAAAAACCTGGGAAGACTCACATGGGCTGATTCAAAGTGAAGTGAGCAGAACCAGGAGAACACTGTACATAGTAACACAGCAATGCTATATGATGATCAACTGTGAATGACTTAGCTATTCTCAATAATATAATGATCCAAGACAATTCCAAAGGACTCATGATGAAAAATGCTATCCACCTCTAGAGAGATAATTTATGGAGCCTGAATGCAAATCAAAGCATACTACTTTTCACTTTATTTTGTGTGTGTGTTTTTTTTTCCCTTTGGGTAGATGTCTTCTTTCACAACACAACTAATATGGCCCTATGTTTTGCATAACTGAACATTTATAACCTATATCAAATTGCCAACACTTCAAGAAGGAGTAAAGTGAGGGAGGAAGGGAGAAACTTTGGAACTCAAAATTTTTAAAAGTGAATGTTTAAAAATTTTCATTACATGTAATTGGGGGGGATAAAATATTATTTAAAAAAGAAAAAAAGAAATGCCTCAGCTACTCATTTGATTCCTCTGTAGCAGCAGAAGATCTACTTGCTGGTCTTACTACAGAAGCCTTTATAGGAAGAGGGAGAAAACTCTATTTAGAGAGTTATAGCTGCCAAATATTCGAATGTTAATGATGCAGAGATTGTTTGGTCCATTCTGAAGAAGAGTGACTATTTGAACAGCCTCAGATGAGGCTGATATGATTCTTCTTATCACATGTTCAATCAGGGAGAAGACTGAACAGACGGTCGTTTAAAATTTAAAATCATTTAAATCTATTTAAATCTGTAAAGTCCAAATCTCAAATCACAGATTCCTCTTTGAACTGAGATTCTAGGATGTGTGGCTGAAATGTTGAAGGATGAGATTCTTTTATTTTTTTAATTCTTAAATATAAATTTATTTATTTAACTTTTTACATTCATTTTCACAAAATTTTAGGTTCCAAATTTTCTCCCAATTTATCCCCTCCCCCCACTCCAATACATCAAGCATTCTAATTTTCCCTATCACTAATCTGCCCTCTCTTCTATCATCCCTCCCTTCTCTTATCCCCATTTTCTCTTTTGTCCTATAGAGCCAGATGACTTTCTATTCCCCATTAACTGTATTTCTTATTTCCTAATATAGCAACAATACTCAACAGTTGTTCCTAAAACTTTGAGTTCCAAATTCTCCCCATCCCTCCCTCCCCACCTCTTCCCTTTGGGAAGGCAGGCAATTCAATATAGGCCATATCTGTGTAGTTTTGCAAATGACTTCAATAATAGTCGTGTTGTGTAAGACTAACTGTATTTCCCTCCATCCTATTCTGCCCTCCATTGTTTCTATTCTGTCTTTTGATCCTGTCCCTCCCCAAGAGTGTTGACTTCAAATTGATCCCTTCTCCCATTGCCCTCCCTTCCATCATCCCCCATCGCACCCTGCTTATCTCCTTCTCCCCCACTTTCCTGTACTGTAAGATAGGTTTTCATACCAAAATGAGGGTGCATTTTACTCCTTCCTTTAGTCGAATGTGATTAGGGTAAACTTCATGTTTTTTTCTCAGCTCTCCTCTTTTTCCCTCCACTAAAAAGTCTCCTGCTTGCCTCTTGAATGAGAGATAATTTACTCCATTCCATTTCACCCTCTCTCCTCCCACTACATTTCCCTCTCACCATTTACCTTAATTTCTTTTAAGATATGGTCCCATCCTATTCAATTCACTCTGTGCTCTCTGTCTCTGTGTGTGCGTGCATGTGTGTGTGTGCACGCACATGTGTACATGTGTGTGTATGTGTGTGTGTGTGTGTGTGTGTGTGTGGTCCCACCAACTACCCAGATACTGAAAAGTTTGAAGAGTTACAAATATTGTCTTTCCATGTAGGAATGCAAACAGTTCACTTATGGTACATCCCTTATGACTTCTCTTTGCTGTTTACTTTTTCGTGCTTCTTCTCATTCTTGTGTTTGAAAGTCAAATTTTCTTTTCAGCTCTGGTCTTTTCCTCAAGAATGCTTGAAAGTCCTCTGTTTCATTGAAAGACCATATTTTCCCCTGAAGTATTATACTCAGTTTTGCTGGGTAGGTGATTCTTGGTTTGAGTCCTAGTTCCTTTGACTTCTGGAATATCTTATTCCATGCCCTTCGATCCCTTAAGGTAGAAGCTGCTAGATCTTGTGTTATCCTGATTGTATTTCCACAATACTGGAATTGTTTCTTTCTAGCTGCTTGCAAGATTTTCTCCTTGACCTGGGAATTCTGGAATTTGGCCACAATGTTCCTAGGAGTTTCTCTTTTTGGATCTCTTTCAGGTGGTGATCGATGGATTCCTTGAATAATTATTTTGCCCTCTGGCTCTAGAATCTCAGGGCAGTTTTCCTTGATAATTTCATCCAAGATGATGTCTAGGCTCTTTTTTTGATCATGACTTTCAGGTAGTCCCATAATTTTTAAATTGTCTCTCCTGGATCTATTTTCCAGGTCACCAAATTCATTTTTTTCCCATGAGATATTTCACATTCTCTTCCATTTTTTCATTCTTTTGGTTTTGTTTTGTGATTTCTTGGTTTCTCAGAAAGTCATTAGACTCCATCTGTTCCATTCTAATTTTGAGAGAACTATTATCTTCAGTGAGCTTTTGAACCTCTTTTTCCATTTGGCTGATTCTGCTTTTGAAGGCATTCTTCTCTTCATTGGCTTTTTGAACCTCTTTTGCCAATTGAGTGAGCCTATTTTTCAAGGTGATATTTTCTTCAGCATTTTTTTGGGTCTCCTTTACCAAGGTATTGACCCATTTTTCATGCTTTTCTTGCATCTCTCTCATTTCTATTCCCATTTTTTCCTCCACCTGTCTAACTTGATTTTCAAAATCCTTTTTGAGCTCTTCCATGGCCTGAGCCCACCAGACATCCAACTTGGATGTCTAGGATAGAGAGGCCCCGACCTCCACGTCTTTCCCTGATGGCAAGCATTATTACTTCCTCATCAGAAATGAAGGGAGGAAGGAACATCTCTTCCCCAAGAAAGTAGCTCTCTATGGTCTTATTTTGCTTCCTTTTTCTGGGCATTTTCCCAGCCAGTTACTTGACTTCTGAGATTCCTCTCCACCCCCGCCTAGATCCGCCCAGCTAGTGCTTGGGGTCTGAGATTGAAATGCTGCTTCCCAGCCTCAGGGATTTCCGCGGCAGGAAATATTTGATAGCAGCTGCTATTCAATGTGAGCTTAAGTTCTGGTGCTGGGGTGGGGGCAGGTCCACCTCCCAGGCTCAATTCCCTCAGGGGCTTTACGCAGAGATGGCCCTGAGCTCCTGCCTGCTGCTCCGGGAGTCCCGGGCAGCCACTGCCTCCACCGCTCCCTCTGCCGCTCCCTCCTCCGCTGCCTCCCGAGGGGGCCCGAGTCACAGAGACACCCGCTCCCCTCTCGGCCAGCCCAGAAGTCTCTCTCACTGACCTGTAGCACCTGTGGGTGGAGGGACCTTCGTGGCCGCTGGAGATTCTGTCCCTGAAGCCTGCTCGGATCTGGTCCTCTGGGGCCGTGCGGCCAGGGCAGCTCAGGGGTGGGCTTCGCTGTCCGGAGCGCGACAGACCTTTGGGGTCGGCTTTCCAGGGCTCTCTGGAACGGAAATCTCTTCCACTGCGTTGGTGCATGGCTTGCAGTACTCCAGAATTTGTGGGGAGTTCTTTTTACAGGAAATTTATGGACTGTGGGTTCGGAGCTAGCATACATGAGTATTTCTACTCCGCCATCTTGACTCCTCCCCCCGATGAGATTCTTCAAAGGGAAAACTTGGTGGACATTGTTGCTGGACCAGATGCCTACTGGGATTTTCCTTGGTTTCTGACTTTGGATAACTTTGGCCAGCAATCTACTAATGTTTTGCTTCCAGTAAAGGTGACCTGTGTGGACATCATGAAGACCCAGACAAATTCAAACACCACATCAGCATTTGTGTCAATTATTTGAGATTACAACAACATGTGTAGCTACTGCATTTTTCCTTTCACACATGGCCATGAAAGGAGTTGGTCAACTGCCTCCATTCTGGAGGAAGTAAAGAAACTCTCTGAGCAGGGCCTTAAAGAAGTAATACGCCCAGGTCAAATTATCAACAGCTATCCAGGCAACTTAAAGGTCCAATTCAGTAATGCCCCATTTACTCACCTCAGTCAAGGATTTAGTGTAAATTACAAAACCGAGAAAAGAGGACTTCAATTTGTTTATCTTCTGGATCAGGTCTCCAAAGTTGATTCCGAAATGAGGGTCAGCTTCATTTCTCCCTACCCTAAGGACTTTCCTGATAAGGTTCAATAATTGATCTAGGAGCAGAACAATATTTGTAAACAGATCCACCTGCCAGCCTAAAGTGGAAGCAACCAGGTTTGGAAATGAGAAGATATACAAGGGAAGCTTATCGGGACTTGATTCATCATATCAGAGAGTCTATTCCAGGAGTGAGCTTCAGCAATGATTTCACTACTGGATTATGTGGAGAAATGAAAGATCACCTCCAAATCATGTCCTTGCTTCAGGAAATCCTTAATGTGGGTTTCCTTTTTGCATATAGTATGAGATAGAAGATGTGAGTATTCTGAAACATAATGTTCCAGAAGAGGTGAAGCAGAAGCAGCCTATGGCACTTGTCACCTACTGAGAAGGAGCCACAGAAGCCTTGTGGCTGTGGTTGACCACACGAAGCCTTTTCTTGAGGAGGGGCTCAGTAAGCACTCTAATACTGGGTTATATGGAAGGAATAGTGGGAACATCAAGGTAATCTTCCCTGACATAGGTATAAAAGATGGCACTAACTTTAGGGGCCTAATATGAATCCAGCCAGGAGATCATATGTTAGTGAAGATCATCTCTTCCAACTCCCAGAGCCTGAAAGAAGTTGCTCTCTGCTCTCTGCTAAATATCTCCTCTGGAGACATTGCTAACTTGACTTGACAGCCACAAAGTTCTTCTAAAATGCCCACTTGTCAGGGATATTGTAAGAAAACTCTTGTAGGGCTACAGATTGGACTGGATACTCTGATGTCACTTTCAGCTCTGAAATTATGTGACAAAATATGAGTAGGTTTTGCCAGAGAGGAAGGGGGAAGTGACTGGTTACAGCAGTAGTATTTCTCTGATCAGAAACAGTCACCAGATAGGGAAGTAAGTTTATGTTTAATTTAAGTTTAAATAAATCTTCTGGACTCACTTGCTAGATGTAAGCATCTTTAAGAATCACTATTAAATGTTTCACCTACAGCTAAAAGAGGGAAGAGGGGGGAAGGCTTCTATCAAATGGCAATTAGAATTGCTAGAGATATAGAATTTGTTTAAGATCAATAAAATATTTTAAAATATACTGAAGAAAAAGTTCTAAATAAATGTGCAATTTTGTTGTTGTCTTATTGTTAAATATAACAATTTCCCCCAAAACAAACTATAATAGAAGCTTAGTTCAATTCTTTTTTCATCTTTTTATGTTGAAATGTTTTGTGCAGGATTAAATTCATAATAGAAAAAAAAAGAAAGCAGGAAAGAAAAATGAAGAACAGAGAGGCAGAGGACAAGGACAAGGACAACTTGGCCAAGGCTGTTAGGATGTCTGAAGGATGTCTGCAACTCAAAGTCAGGCAAACTCTCCAAAGTCATCTCTTTCCATTATGCCACACAGCATGTAAAAGCAGACCAAACTGACTTTTATTCTAAAACGTAAATCAACAGAAGATGGATTTTAGTCATTTATGGTAATTTTATCTATTATTTTTCTTCTGTTATCCTTTATTCTTTTTTGTTTCCTATCTCCTCTGTACTTCAAAGGCTCAGTCAGGGACATCCCAGGGAAATGCACCCCCAACCTACTAATGATGTTTCTCTACAGTATTAACCTAAAGTGGATACCTTTTCTTTGATAAGGTTTATGGATACCCTTTGTGGCATTTTCATACCAGTCACTTCCTGGTATGCTTCTTCCCCTATAATACCCTATCTTATAACAAAGAAAGCAGCAAAAGTAACCAATATTGTAACTACATATATATATATATATATATAGAATATGTAACCCTTTGGATTTAAAATGGATATTTTAACATTTTAAATAGCCTTGGAAGGAATTGCACCTTACATATTTGGGCAAGAAAACACCTTAGAACATCTCCAACTGCCTCAATTTCTCAAATTTCTCAAAAAGAAAACAAAAAACAGGTTCAGTGAGTTTAACTGGTATAGCTAGAACTAGTTGGTAGGTGAGACAAGACTAGAGAATTCAGGTCTAACACAGGCCAGGGCTCTTTCATTACACCATATTATCTTTCCAATTAATAGTTTATTCAGACACAGAATAGGTATGCGCTATGGCTCATCAAGCATTGAGAATTATTCAGTTTCTTATTGGTGAGCTCACTTGAAAATCTTAGAAAAGAGTCAAATTCAGTCCCAGAGACAAAACACAAGCTATATAAAGACTTTCTTTGGATAAATTTGCAAGATTGAATCCATTCTTTCTGTGTTCCATTAACATATGGGTTACATTTTAAAAGTTTGTTCCATAAATGTTACCATTAAAATTTAACACTGATAAATGCTTACTACATTTAATTGTGTAATAATTATATTTTTGTATTCTGTTTCATGTAAAATACATGTTTGTACCATAGACATTACTGTGACTGAGGCACTATAACCACCACCACCATCTCTCACTACTAAGGTATTTTATACTCCTTAGTTTCAGTATTAAAATACTAAAATTAAAAAATTTTAATGAAAAATGTTTTTAAAAAGTATTAAAATTGGGAAGACATATTTTCAATACATTCTTTTGATAAGGAATTTTGAAATGACACCCAGTGTTACTTTTTACTACTTGCAATCTGCTACTAGTAAACAGAGAATGTTTTGGGTATTAGAAAGTTAAAGGACATTAATGACACAGAGATTAACAAAGAAAGCAAAATAACTCACGGAAAAGGTGCTTTTGATAGGAGTTTGTAGGAAGTCAGTACATAATTACATAATATTATCTAATCTAAGCTCTCTATTTCTGCAAAGGAGGCAATAACAATTAAGCAAATGATTTATTCAACAAGTAAATAAACAAAAATGACATATTTTTAAAAAGAGACTTTCAGGTTGATATAGATTCAGCCCTAACTTCCTGCCCCTTCTCTGTTTACCATGTAATTGACAACTGAGATTGATCATGATGGTTCTAATGCACTAAGTTCCTGAGGGGCCTGAACAAGCTAACTACTCATTCTGATATGTGAGGTAATAAAACAAGATGAAACATAAGAAACTTTTACTCAATTTAAGGTAAACAGTGGTGCTCTGGGTCAGGGAAGGGGAGGGTGGGAAGAGAAGGAAAAAACCAATTATTTTTTAGGAGTAAGTTTCTATATCTTTTTTTATAATTAACTCATTTTTTCCTTACTCTGATTCTTTGAAAAATCATCATTTGTTCAGCCGTTCCCCAACTGGTTGAACAAGTTGTATGTAGTATATGAATGTAATGGAATATTATTGTGCTATAAGAAATGGTGAACAGGAGGACTTCAGAGAGGCCTGGAAAGACTTATAGGAAGCGATGCTGAGTGAAATGAGCAGAACCAGAAGAACACTGTACACAGTAACAGTCACAGTGTGTGAAGACTGTTTCTGATAGATTTAACCCTTCACAGCAATGCAAGGACCTAAAATATTCCCAAAGGACTCTTTAGGCAAAATGCCATCCACATCCAGAGAAAGAAATATGGTGTTGGAATGCAAAATGAAGCAGAATATTTTCTCTTGTGTTATGTTTTGTTTTGGTTTTTCTCGTGGTTTTTCCCATTCATTTTAATTCTTCTATACAAATGACTAATATGAAAATGTGGTTAATAAGAATGTATGTGTAGAACCCATATAAGATTGCATGCTGTCTCAGGGAAGAAGCGGGGAGAAAAATTTAAAACTTATGGAAGTGATTGCAGAAAACTGAAAACAAATAAATTAACTTCTAAAAATAAGAAAAAGAAAAATCATTTGTTTAGAGAATAAACAAAGCAGCTACCCCATTGTCATGGGTGAATGATGGGTTTTGCTTTTTACTGTAAGCCATCTATACAAGAAACTCAGAAACAGCACTAGAGTGAAGTTATTTTGAGAAGTGGATAGAAAGTGACTATTGTCCAGAATCATGATGGGAATCAGACTAGTGGAAAAGAAAGAGTGCTAGAACTGGAATCAAAGAACCGAGGTTCAAATCCTGCTTCTGCTGCTTACACCTAGCCTCCATGAAGCTCAGTTTGTAAAAGATGGGAGTTGGACCAGATGGCCTCTAAGGATTCCCCTCTAGCTCTAAATTCTGAAAAAAAAAATTCAGTCTAAAATAAAATTTTCATTTGTACAATTTGACAGAGCATAAAATGAGAGGGTTTTATTGATTGGTACCTTTAAGGCTTCTTCTACCTCTAACATCCTAAGAGTGAGTTTTAATCAACTGATTAAATTTAATCAATGCAACCTTGTTGCATTTTATAGATGAATAGTGGTAACACTGTAACACAGAGTACAGGATCAAAGGTAGCAAAAAAAGAATGCTGTGGGATTTAGAAAACTGAACTTGTTTTGATTGTCATTAACACACACAAATATAGTTTAGTATGTGTATCTTGAATTCATGGGATCAGACTTTTGCTTTTATAAAGTATTTTCATACAGGACTTATTTCCATTTTACAGATAAGCACTCTAAAATACATTATCCTTTCCATATTATGGGGGTTAGGGGCATAGTGCCCCTATGATCTGGAAAATCCACATCAAATTTTTTTTTGGCCCTCCTTTCACATCAGAAAAGAAGTGTGAATTTTTTCTTTTTCTTTTATGGGGTGTTTACAGTACTTTATTGTAACATTTGGATTAAGTATTGGTCATAGGCTCTATGTCATCTGCTGACCTTGTGTGTTCCCTATGACTTCCACAAAACTCCTCAAAAATTCCCATTTAAATTCTTATACCAAAGCATAATATATATAAAATGCAATGGGGGAAAGTCACAATGTAGAAGGGATTACCGTGGTACCCGTCTCAGAAAGCTATACTGGTTGTTTAGAAAGAAGCACTGTGTTAATCTCTGGGAATACAAAAAGACTCTCTGCCCTCAAGAAGAGCATGTTCCAATGGGGGAATAGAGGAAATAGGCATGAGGGACAACTAGTGCTTGATGGATCTGCCTGCCACAAGCCTCTCCTCAGTCTAATCTATGCTCCAAGACTCAGCCATCAAAGTGATTTTCCTAAAAATCACTCTGCTACTCAATAAACTCTAATGGTTCCATCTCAACTCCAGAATCAAATGTAAATCCTTTCTTTGACATTCTAAGCTCTTTATAATGTAGCCCCCCCTTCTCCATTACCTTTCTACCCACCACCTACTCAAACTTCAGTGACACAGGTCTTATGGTTGTTTCAAGAACAAGATACTCCATCCCTCAACTCCAGGTATTTTCTCTGACCGTCCTCCATGCCTTAAATACTCTCCCTTCTCATCTTTGCTTCCTGTCTTCCCTGGCTGCCTTCAAATCACAACTAACAACCTATCTTCAACAGGAAATCATTGCCAATCCTTTATATTAATCCTAAATTCACCTCTGCAATTTCCATCCAGTAATCATAGTTCTGGTCTGTGCAGCAAATCAGAACAAGCCTATTCTCACTTTAAGCTTCCCTGTTACCTCTAATATGATATATCCATCAAGTTTAACTTCTTGTCCTTCCTAACAGGATAGTGCTATAGATATCTCCCTTGTTGGGTCTCATTTCTTCCTTATTCCTTCTTTGGCTCCCTTTTTTCTTTTTGTCCATCCCTCTACCTCTCTCCTTATTTATCCATAGGCCCCTCTGTAATTATTATCTTAAGATTTAAGAACTTCAGTCCAAATCGCATATAACAAGCACTCTAATTAAACAAAACCATCTAGCTGGACAAGTTTATCTCTAGTCTTGAAATTTCCTTATTTGTAAAAGAATGGGACTTAATTAGATAATCTTAATTATCTAATCCAAACCATTCTAAAGCCCTACAACAATTAAAAGTGAAGAACTATACAGTCAAAAATTAAGTCAAGTTAAGTAGAAGCAAGTAGTCCTCTAGGGCAGCTTAGTGGTACAATTGAGAGCCAGGCTTGGAACCAAAAAGACCTGAGTTCAAACTCAGTCTCAGACATTTACCAGCTATGTAACCCTGGGCAAGTCACTTAACACTGTTTGTCTCAGTACCCTCAGCTGTAAAATAAGCTGGAGAAAGAAATGGCAAAGCGCGCCAGTATCTCTGCCAGCAAAACCCCAAATGGGGTCACAAAGTGTTGGATGAGACTGAGCAGCAACAAGTAGTCCTCTATCTGAATGACAGTTAAGATTCTATTAGGTCAGGGTCAGAAAATCCTTTTGGCTCTGTGAAAGATGTTAATGGCATTTATTGCCAACAAATAGCTTTAAAATAAATAACCAAATATTTACAAAACTAAGAGCAGTCAAAGCTTTTATTTATCCAGTTGTATAAAAGTTTAGCCAATCAAGTTGCTCTGGCTTTGATCCTCCTACCAGTTTTACTTCAGATTTCTAGGTAATTGTACTAACCGCAACATTTTCTGCCAGGCAAAACATACAATCAATATACACATTGCCAATAGGAGACAGCTAGCTGGCTCAGTGGATAGAGTGCTGGGCCTGGAGTCAGGAAGAACTGAATTCAAATCCAGCCTCAGACACTCACTAGCTGTTTGAACCTGGGCAAGTCACTTAAACTCTGTTTGCCTTAATCTACTGGAGAAGGAAATGGCAAAGCACTCCAGAATCTTTGTCAAGAAAACCCCATGGACATCATGAAAAATCAGATATGGCTGGACAACAATAGGTAGAAGGCATAGTTTGAAAGATTGTCCCCAGTAGAACAAATAATTCATTTTCCATCAGCAACTAGAAAGTCATTATGTGTATCTTTTGTACAAAGCAGTGACTCAAGTCAGAAAACCTAGGTTCAGATTCTACTTCTGCCACTTATTATGCATGACCTTAGTCAAGTGAGTTGGCTCACTCCCTTGGTCTCAGTTGTGGATAGACCAGATGGCCAGAGGTTCCTTCTAGTGCCAGATGTATGATCCCTGTGATAAGCAAACTTTGATAAAGTACATGAAACCATGGGGAAAAGGATTTCATATCATATTGAAGAAATGGGCAGAAAAACAAAGGCAAGGAAAAGATTAATTCAGCTAAAGAAATAAAACTCAAATTTGACATATTTGATATTAACGAGGCCAGTACACTAGGAGAAAGGATCTAGCTTTTTATCAGGACAAGGAACCAGGCTATATATGAAGACCTGCCAAACACATGAGAGGAGTTTCAGGGACCAACCAGAGGAAACAAGATCTATGATCTTTTCTTAATCCAAATCATAAATGCAAACCTAATTCCCCGTAAAATGATGACCTTTCTGAATACATCTATAAATGACATCTGATGTTAAGGTTAGTAGACTAAGATCAGACACACTTTGGGAATTTAGCCAGGTACATATCTCTGTAGGAAAATGAGCAGCATTGTACATACTCTTCTAGAGAACTAGCTATATCAAAAATGCAAGGAAAGAGTTTTGTAAAATATGAAGCATCAATGTCAGGTATTATTTAGAGTAAGGCAATGTCTCAATGTATTGTATTCCATAATGAAGTTACTTTTGTGAAATACCAAATATGGCAATAGAGAAACCAACAAATATACACTAAAATATTTGTAGTATTGTTTTTGGTGGTAGCAAAGAATTGGTAACGAAGTAGATATAATGGAATTATATTGTGCTGTAAGAAATAATATGATGACTACAGAGAGACATGGAAAGACTTAAATGAAATGATGCAAAATGGAATAAATGGAGCCAAAAAAATATATCCAATGACTTCAAAAATTTAAGTGGAAAGAACAGCAAGCACAAAACAATTGAAAATTGATGCTGCAAATTTGCAAAGAACAAGCTTATCCCTAAAGAAGAGATATGAGGTAACATCTCCCCCATCTCCTTTATTAATTTAGGGGACAGGATGTTCACATTTTTAAAAATATACTGACTGATTTTGATTTTTTTCTTCCTCTTTTCCTTTTTTAAAAAATTCTTTGTTATATGGGATGGTTCTTTGGGATGGGGAAGTGAGAAATAAGGGGAAACTTAGGCAACCCAATAAAGATATCAATAAAAATGTACTTTTAAAGGATTTTTAAAAAAATTATAGCCTTTTAGAATAACAAGATTCATGGAGAGGGGAGCAATATAGTAAGGAGGAAAAGTGAATTTAAGATCAATTGTCTAATATAAGAATTCTCACAATGGAAGGTTATATTACCTGACCAGAACTTGGAGACTGCCTAGCCAAAATGTGAGACACTCACATTACTGAATCCCCAGCTACCTGGTGTTTAAAAAAAAAAGTTCTCTCTTCATACAGCTAACCCTTCTAACTGACTGTTAATCACTAAGCGCTTAAAGGCAAAGGAAAAATGTTAGAATAAAATTCTTTGTTTTAAAATGTTATTTTGGGTTTTATATCATATTCATTTCCAACTATGCAACTCCAGGCTACCCAACAAGTCACTGATCATAACAAATGTTTAAAAAAGGGGAGGGGAAACACTTAAAGACAAAGTAACACTTCAATCCAGGCTGCAATGTTCCAAACCTGTGGTCCCTCACTCTCTGCAAAGAAGGGAGGAAGAGACATTTGAAACATTTTCTCTCTTCTATGTCTGTACTATCCAAGCTGATTCTGACTAGATAGTTGTTTATTTTACAACTAAGAAGAGCAACCTATTCTTTTCCAAAATTTCTGATGAGAAAATTAATGTGCACAAAATCAAAGCTAACCTTCACATCAGTGTGACACACTGACATTCGTCTGAATATGTAGCTTTACTACAAGGCAGAATGGAAAGACTTGTGGACTTAGAATCACAAGAAACCTGTGTACAAATCCCAGCTCTGACAGGATGATGAATTGAGAGCAAACCTCTGAACTTTGGCTTCCTTATATGTAAAATAGGGAAAGTAAAACTAATAGTACCCACTTCACAAAATTGTCCTAAGACCATTCACTTGACACTTTTGCCCTGAATAATTATTTACCTTTCTGTACGTATACCTTCTTTTCTCCAGTATTTACTCAAAGCATCTTGAAAAATCAAAAACAGTTTAAATATAAAAGGTGTTATTCATTCCAACATTGAGGAAAATTCAGGTTCAATACCTAAAATAATGTTGAATAGACAGCAAAGTTTTTTTTTAATCTAACACAGTGTTTTTAAGCATATGAATATGTACTTGAGATTAAAAAACTGGCCCCAAGCCATTTTCTGTTTTTCCCAAAAACCCTAATACATAATTATAAAACCCACTCTGGCCCAAGGATTCTTAAGCAAATGTGTTTGTAATGTGCTGATACAGGAGAAGTAAAGGAAATTTGAACATAAATTAGTTTAAAATTCTTTCATGTCTCAAATTTGATTAATTCACTTTCTATCAAGTCAATCTAATTAACCTAACAGCCTTTAAACTTTATATCTAACTTCTGCCAACTCTGTATTCCTACTAATTAACTGCACACTGGAATGTGACACACTTCTATAATCTGAATTAACCTTATTTATTTTATATAATCCCAATCAGAAAGACCACAGTAAAATAAATTCTCTTCAGCATTAAAATATAAAAAGATACTTACTGGCTAACCAGTATAAATTTATCAAGCATTTCTTTTAAAAGAATTCTCAGTTCCGCAAAACTAGTCATAATAAAGGCCCTTGTTTGAAACAGCTGTTTGTTAGAAATCATAAGTACCTTAAAGGCACTGCCAGAACTAAACTTGCTATAAGCTATATAACCATTTCCTTATTTTCCAGAATACACACACACACACACACACACACACACACACACACTCACACGTGCACACACACACATTTTTTGCCTCAGTTGAAAAAAAAACCTATTTATACCTCTGACGTTTGAACAATGAGAGGATCTGATGTACCCAATAATTTTTTTCCCTTATTACTTTTCTTCACTCAAGTTATTCAAGTAAGAATATCACACATGGATGTATATAAAGCCAAAAATCACTAGAGTAATGGAAATATGTGTGCCATTTTTGATAGTTATTTCATGTGTAGTAAGTACATTCTGACCCACTCTCCCAGAGCCAGAATCTTCCCCTACAAAGTTGGTCATTGGTTTAAACAAGCACTGAGTGAGTCTCCCCCATGAGGTGCCAGTGACTAGCACCCCAAATCCATGTAACCACTTAACATCAATTAACTTTTAAAAAGCGATGTTTACTTTGAAGATATATCAATAACAAAAGAAGGTTCATTGCCCCCAAAGGCTGTGCTCTTCTCTATCCCACTGATGGGGTGCTTGGGGTCATGTACTTGGGCCCCAATTCTAAAATCACATTTGTCTAAAAATCACATTTCTCACTAGCCTCAAAATACTATATCTCAGGCAGTTTCTCCCTCAAGGACACAGCCTGCCCTAGCACCAATCCTTATCTCCCTTCCTGCTGTAGTAGCCAGATGCACCTACAGAACTCATCCAGGCTTAACCATCTGTGTACTGGCTTAACGGGCTGAGTACTGGGTCATAACAACATTTACTACTCACTGACCAATCATATGTATCCTAGACTTAGACATACCCATACTCCCTTACATTTATCTTGTCTAACAAGACATTGATGAAAACAACCTGGTTTTTCTGGACCGGCCCTGACCTCTGGTTGACTTAGTGACGTTTCAGGCCTAAAACCACACCTCCAGGTAGCCCCCTCCTTGGGCTATTTCCTGATGAATTCTGAGTAAAATACCTGCACAGTAGATACCAAAAGTACATGTTCCTTTAAGAACTGAACCACTCCCTAATCCCACTCCAAATATCTAATTAGCATATTTGGCACAAGTGATACTATAGAATATCCTATATAAATTTTCCCTGTAACCCTTTTAAGGTTGCAGGTTCCTTAAGAACTCTTGCTCGCTGAAAGGCGAATTAAATCTTTACCTTGACTTCGACAATGCTTGAATTCATGAATTCTTCTTCAGAAGATCTGCCCCTGGTACCTGGTTCTTTGTGGGGGTCTCACACTCCCCCTTCCAGCCTTCATCATTACCTCAGTCTCTGAGGAGGGTAAGCTTAAATTTAGCTCAGTTTCAATAGTATTCGTCCCACCAAGTTCAGATCTAAATGTGGAATCACTGCCAGATGAGTTCTTGTTACACTTACCTCTGCACTGGTTCCTCAGGGCATCAAATCCTGAATTGCCTACAAAACCCTGACACCACTCTCCTTTCATTTAACATTGAAAACAACACCAAGAAAAGGAAGAATCCAAGTCTGAATTCATGTGGTCACAGATGAGAACCAGTTATATAATATCTATGCATGCTTCAATGTGTCTTGAAAGCATTTCCATTACATGTCATCCAACTCTCCAAGAAACTGTCTACTCAGCATCTCCATGTGGGGAGAATGCCATCAGAGATGCATACGTATCAGTTCCTACAATATATGCATCATAAATGGGAAGTGCCTACTACGTGCTAGAAACTGTGCTAAGTGCTTTACAAATGTCCTATTTGACAAATATCAAAGAAATATCACAGGAATAGGAAAAATCTGAAATGACACTGTTTGTTTTCAAGTAGCCTAAATGTTATATTCTCAGTAATTCTGATTGGTAAAAAAAAATTACTCCTTTCGAGATAGTAAAGCTCTACTCATTCCAAGAGCCTTGGTCTAGAATCTTCTCATTCTTTTCCCAGGAGTTTTTTCATACCATGCCTTGACACTCAAGACAAAATAAGATAAATCTAGTCTTATTTTAAAGACTATTAAGAAAATTCGGGAATTTTCCAATTACGAGTTATTTATTGCTATATATCTAGGCCATAACAAAGAGGAACATAGCTCTCCTTCAGGCCATCTGACCAGAGGCAGAGTTGTGGGAAATTGGTCCAGCAGCTCATTAGATTATGCCTGAAGTGCTTCGCAAACGAGCAGTCTGCTGATAACTTATACTTGTTTGTACAACCTTTCAGTAGTGGGGTGGATGAGGAAGAAATCAAGTCTTCAAAGACCAAAAAAAAAGGACAAATAAATAGCCTATCCGTTGCCAGGTATCTATGATCTCTCTGTTTCAAATTCTGGCACTAAGCATTAACCTTGACTAACAGCTACTTTTCCCTCCCTAAATTAAGAGATTTATTAGCTTCTTACAAGGGAGAAGTGCTTCATTACTCTTAAATACAAGTGGCGGAGGCAGGGAAATATGCAAGTGCAGCTCTGCCTTCTTCTCCAAACCACAAAAACCTAGCTCAGTTTTAAGATACAAGGCAATCGGTATCCTATTCACATCTCCAGATTCTGCCTCTTCCAATGAGTATAACCAAAGATTCTTTTCCATTGGCTTTAAACTGTAGGTTGAGAAATTTTGTATTCCTTCCAAAGACTTTGTCAAGGAGATATACCATTCCATGTGAGAGAACAGAGAGCTGTGTGCCCTTGATATCTTTTAAATAAGATGACATATTATAGTTATTTTTATTAAAAGTAAAATACCTCTTGGACTGAGGAATTATATTAAGGTCCACTATGTCTCTCTTGCTCCTTCGATAATGCAAACACCTCTAAACAATCAAGGTAAATGATGGCTGCTGGTCTTCCATAAATATTTTAACCTTATGAAAACTAGAAACTACTGTGAGGTTCTTGAGGGCACAGTTTATCTTCACTGCATTCACCTTTTTTCCTCATCATTTCCTAAAACATTCACTGGTGCTAAGCACACTATTGATTTACAGCTTTAAAAGAAGGAACTTTATGGATTCAACCCTCTCATTTCTGAGATGAAGAAACTGAGGTTCTAAGAAAAGTGAAATGGCAGAGCAGGGACTCAAAACCAGGACCTCCATTCCAAATCTAGTTACCTTTGGGCAGTTTTTAATAAATACTTGTTCATGGAATGAAATACATTTATAAGCAGAAAAATTAAAGGATGCCCCAATATACAAAGAGAATTCTCTATTACAAGCCCACATTCAAATGAATTTTACAATGTTATCCACTTTTAATAATTAAAAATACACACACGCTTTATTCAAAGTTAAAGGAGGGCTTCACTGAAAGCTCTGCCCAAGCTGTACTTGTTCATTGTCTTAAATAAAAACACCTAATGGTGTGTATCCCTTTTGTTCCAGACTTAGAGAAAAATGTTACAAAGGAAATAAAAGTTGAAGGCTAAATTTCCAATCACTTATAATTAAGCTTATAATATCAGTTTTGACAGTTCTAGAAAGCAATTCTAAGAGTTGGTAGAAGAACTAAAGAGATTTCCAGCTCAAGAGAGTAATTATTCAAAGATCAGAGACCAATGATTCATTTATCCTCTTAAGTGACCATAAATAATGAGGATTAGATCACTTTGACTTTTTCCTCAAAGATTATTATTCTCAGTTCCTGCTAGACAATTGGTCATCATGATGAATTAGAAAAAGAAGATATACTAACCGGATTAAGTATTACTTTCGCCAGATGTCCTTCCTGGCAAAAGAGAAACCCCAAAATAAACCCACCTTTTTAAAAGGCTTGGTATTTTTATTCTCTGAATTCAAGTAACAGAAAACTACTAAGTGATATTTGAGCAAAGGCAGTAATAAATTCTCTATAAACCACCTAGTTGCTAGTGTACTTTGTCATTGTTCAGTCTTTTTTCAGTCATATAAGACTCTCTGTGACCCCATTTGGGATTTTCTTGGCAAAGATGCTGGAGTGGTGTGCCATTTCCTTCTTCAGCTCATTTATAGGTGGGGAACTGAGACAAACAGGTTTAAGTGACTTTCCCAGGGTCACACTTCGAGCAAGGGCTGAGGCTACATTTAAACTCAGGTCTTTCTAACTCCAGCCTCAGTGCTCTAGTCACTTTGATGCATTGTTAGCGTATAGGACGATGAAATTTAATTCAATTTAAATAAGTATTAGACTGCTGCTGTGCACCAAACTAGATTGTTGCTGTTTTTCACAGAGGGATGTCATGACTCCCGTGTGAATTGCATATAAGTGAGGAAGCATTGCACAAAGTCATCAGCCTGCCTCTCTCCTCCGAACCGTCTAAGTCCAGTGGCATGACAAAAGTCAAGTCAACTAGAGATGACTCGGAAAGCTGTGGATGACCGTGGTGTCTCTGACGTCCGATCAAAACCTAAGCACTTCACAGCACCTGCTTCAGCTGACTTCATGGTCACCGGAACAAACCTTTCTCCCATTCTACCAAGGAAGTCTTCATGTGCTGTGTGTACTAAGACAACAAAACAGCCTCTGCACTCAATGAGTTTAAATTTTACTAAAATATTGCTTAAGATTATAGATGTAGACCTAGAAGAGCCTTTAAAAGTCATCTAGTCCAATTCCACCATTTTGTAAATAAGAAAACTGAGGCCTGGAGAAACCTGATTTACCCAAAGTCATATAGGTAGTCCATGGCAGAATCAAGTTTTAAACCCAGGTCTTCTGACTCCAAATCCAATTTTCTATCATACTGTATCCCTGAGATAAAAATACATCAATAAAAACTCATTTTGCTCTCTAGTAAGTGACCCCTGGTGTATCCAAAAAGTTTCCAAATTAATTCAGTTTGAAAAAAACATACTCCTCTCATTCTCATGTAAGCATATTAGGAGAACAGAAGTTGAAACATTTTCTAAACTAGGCAATATTCTTTTGTCCTGCCTCCAAAATCTTTTATCAGATTTACCCAAACTGCATCAATTCATTGCATTTCACATGTTAAGATAATATATTTGAAACTGTTTTAAAGTTAAATATGGTTGACTACAGTACATATAAATGAAAACAAATCAATAAGAATAGTCAATCTTCCAGTAAGTATTGGTTTAAAAAAAAAAAGAAATCACACCCCTCTTCTCTTCCATTTCCCACTCATCCACTCTGCATTTACTGGTTCATTTTTTAAAAGGTTACTAAATTTTCAGCATCTTTGGTTGGACTTCAATCACATGAGGGCAATTTGAAACAGAAAAGTTCTGATAACTCAGGGCATGTGGGTAATGGAAAGCATAAATAAGGGCATTTTTCCTGTCAGTAATAAAAAAATTAAAAACTTTCTCCTAGATAATATTTTCTTAGGCATATTTGCACCCAGTAATCCTTATCAGGTCCTTAAAAAAGCCCTGTAAGGTAAGTGGACTGCCAAGACATAGAAAAACTAAAGTGATTTGCTGTAGGTTAACCAGTTAGTCATATATATACACAGGACTGGAAAGAAAACCCCTAGTAGCTCAACTTCAAGTCCAGTTTTCTTTCCACAAGACACTGTGTGCACTTGTGTAGGAGATTCAAGCAATATACATTTAAGTACTGACTATGGGTTAGGCTTTGTGCTAGGTGCCTCTCCGGATCAGTTTTCTCATCTGATCTAAATATCTCTGGGGGTTCTTCCAACTGCAGATTTGTGATACTATGACTACAATCCTATGTCACCTTTCCTAATGCATTTTAGCATTCGGTACTGGGCCCAAAAAGAGACCTTCATTACTCTTAGTATCTTTTCTTCAGTAATTAAAATGAGTGTAATAGCACATTTTAAAAGGTTAGTCATTTTAAGCATTTATATTTGATGAAACAGCTGATTCACTTACTTAACATGGAAAGACTGATCCTGAAACAAGACTATCTGTTATTTGTTTTGTCTGAACTTTCTTTGTATCCCCAGTGTACTTAATAAATAGTAATACTTAATAAGTAAATAAATAAGTACTTAATAAATAATAGCTGCCAGAATATTGAACCAGGAATAACTTTCAAATTTTTGTATCTAAATTTTCCCTTTGATAAATCCTCAAAAAATTCCCCTGAAGTGCTTAGAGTAGATAGTCTTATTTGTCCTTCATGCCCGAAGAAGACCATGACATCAGAAAAGTGATGCCATGATTTGCAAGTGAATTGGATCTACGTGAGGCAGAACTGTGCAAAATTACCAGCCTCATTCTCTCCTCTGGAGTCATCTGGGTCCAGTGGCCACATAGAGATCAGGATGACTAGAGACAGGATACAGACAAAAAGAAAAACTCTATCCTTTCCCACAACAGGCAACTCAATTTTAATGGCGAGTTGGTGGCAATGAAAAACCAGAAGGGGGCACCAGAGAGCCAAGTCCTAAGAATTAGGATAAAAGAATGTGGGTCCCCAGGTATAATAGTCTGGCTCTGTTCCAGTTCTAAAATTTTAAGATTCTAAGAAATCTGTTATCCCTGCTGTCTGGGCCAACGACAAGCAAGGGGGAAGCCCTGGGTATGAATTCTGCTTCTAATACTTACTATTTTGTGATTGTTCAGTCATTTCAGTCACGTCTGACTCTCTTATGATCACATTTGGGCTTTTCTTGGCAAAGATACTGGAATGGTTTGCCATTTCCTTTTTGACTCATTTTGCAGATGAGGAAACCAAGGCAAACACAGTCAAGTGACTTGCCCAGAGCTAGTAAGTGTCTCAAGGTCAAATCTGAACTCAGGAAGATGAGTTTTCCTGATTCTAGGCCCAGATCTCTAATTCATTGTGCCACCTAGTTGTTCCCCCAAAATACTTATTTTACCTTGGGCAAATCACTTAATTTCTCGGCTCTCTCAACTGTAGAATGAGACAAGACTAGAAGATCATCTTTAAAGGTCCCTTCCAGCTCTAAATCCTATAAGCCTAGGAGGAAACAGTGTAATGGCTTCCAGTACAGGAAGTTACTGCTCAAGGCAGCCCTTTAGAGGGTAGGTAGTCCACCTTGCATGAAAAAAAAGAAAATCCCTGCTCTAGAAAGCCTCTATGTGCCTTTTATCTTATTCCTTTCTCTAGTAATGAAATTATTCCTTCATTGTAAGGAGACATATCACTGAAATTCTTTCCTCCTTAAGTGGCATTAAGTTAACAATGAGCAAATGTTATTCTTAAGGGCTTGGAAACAGTTTCTTCTCCTAACTTGGTTAAACATTCTCCTTAAATAATTTGCCTTACTTATTTATTATTTGTTTAGGAAATGTCCTTTCCATCCTATATCTCCCCCTCTATCATCAACCATGTAATGTGAGAGCAAACTTCAATCCAAGCCTATGGTAATTAAAACATTATATGTTCCAAATCAGTGGAATTTAAGTTAGTAAGGCCTTCCTCTTATTGTATTCACTTAATAATGACTTTTAAGGGAAGAGTTCATTGCCAATCCAAGAATTAACTATTTTCTGTCCTTTCCAACTTAATTTCTGACTATAATATAACCAATGTATTTATGCAGTATTGACAGTTGTTACAATCATCACTTCTCATCACACCAGCAACAACTGCTACCAGGGACAGCTAACAGGTCAATGAGCACAAAGGTCCCAGCAGCGGCAGCACAGGTCAGACCGCCAATGCTGCTTTCGGTCTAACCCTCATGCCTAACAACCAGGGAAGCAAACTCTTTTGAAAAGATGTCACTTATCTCCACCAACTGCCAACCAACTCACTACTCCCAAGACAAGCAAGGAACTGAGCTAAAGCAGCAAGGCAGTCTGAGTGAAAGAAAGGAAGCCGCATGAACCGGGCAAGTCAAACCACAATCCCCACCCTGATCATCATCTCCCCTTAAACCTGATGGAGACAGCCCACTATTCTAAGCCCAAGAATCCTGGAAATCATTATGCCTCCAGCTAAGTGCCCTCAGCCACTATCCAGAGAAACAACAGTTTTGGGGATGCAGTCTGGCCACTGCTTCTGCAACTGTAACTGCCATATTTACCGAAAACCTTGAAAAGAAAGTTCTTGTCACTGAAATCTTTGGCACTATCAAATATCAACATCAGAAACTCATGTTGTTGTATCTAACACTATGTGACTTCATTTGGGTTTTCTTGGAAAAGATACTGGAGTGCTTTGCCATTTTCTTTCTCAGATCATTTTGCAGATGGAAACTGAGATGAGTATGTTTAGGTTCACATAGACTAGTAAGTGTCTCAGGCCAGCTTTGAACTCAGAAGATGGGTCTTTCTCACCCCAGGTCTGGTACTGTTTGGCCTACTTGCCCTTTCTAACCCTTACTCAAGATTCCTATAAATGTTACTTCAAATTGTTTTGTTAGAAAGATGTCTGAGGGCATGGGGGTGGGGGTAGGAGGTTCTCCATGCTGGTTTGGATGCTTCTCTAAATTAGTGATGCCTAGATTTAGAATGATACATTAATAAGAATTGTGCCTAAAATGCAGAGTAGAGTACTAATATTTTTTCTTTAACACATTGTCCAATCAACAAGCATTTATTAAGCACTTAGTATGTACCAGACACTGTCCTAAGCACTAGGAATGTAAATACAAGTAAAATTAAGCCTGTCCCTGTCTCTAAGAAGCTTACCTTCTAAGGAGACAAGCAACACATAAAAGGAATCTGAAAAGGTGGGGAAGAAGGCACCCACATGACACCAGTTTGAGCAGAGAGAGGAGCTAACAGAAAAGAGAAGCAGAGGGAGAAAAGGAGGAGTGGGAGAGCCTTGCCTAAACACTTCCTCAAAAATGGAGATTCCAGAAGGAACTCATTAATCAGAAGATGGGGCAATCAGGGAAGAAGGATATTCCAGGATGAGAAGACTGCTGGAGTGTGGAGAAGTATGGAGAGTCAAATGCAGAGACAGGAGAGGAATGTTTCTTCTTCTGATTGAAGGGACAATAAAGTAAAAGAGGGACAGTAAAAGCAGAGTATAACCACTGTGAAACCTCTGATCCTCCCCCACTAAAAGCAACCAGGCATGATGAAGAAAATATCTATGAAGCCTAGACTATGGAGATGGAGAGCAGTGCAATGGGCACAGCAAAGGACGTTGTCACATCGGTTGTTTCCTCAACTTAGCACATTTAAAAAAAAAAAAACCAAAACATATTATATGTGTATGTAACCATAAGGTATGTGCCCACCCACTTTAGCATAGTCACACCCTAATAGGCATCAATTTCATTTAGATAAGCTTAGCTGGGGTCAAGGCCCCAGCTAAGCTCATCAGGTCTGTATACTCCAGATAAACCTTTAACTCCTCCCTTTACACACAAGTTATACCCTTTTAAAATTGTATAAAAATCTGTGGCTTTATTCACTGGTCAACCAGCCTTAGCCAGAGCAAACTAGCCAGTATGGTCACTGAGTCTGGCTAGCTAGGAGGATGGGGATAGCCCACCTGACTCTTCCAAAGAGAAGCCATCATCTAGGCTTTGCCAGTAGTCTTAATGGGGATCACCCTTTGATATACAATCCGTGGCTTTCCCTCAAGAGTAAAATCCACCCAGAGGGAGCAGTGACCCAGCTTTGCCTGAAGCTTGAGGGAAACTTCCTAGATCCCTGTAAGTATGGGACAGTTTGCGTTGTCTTGCCCAACATTATACCTGATCTTATGCATTTATACCTGCCATTACAATAAATCATCTGTTGAGCATCACTCTTGTCTAGACCTGAATGATTCGCTACACCAGTGGGTCACATTCAACACCTTTCACATCCAAAATCCCACTCCAACAATACCTACAAATCACTCTGCCTCCTAACATATTCTTTAAAAATAATATTCCATTATTAAGGAATTAATGGTGGAATTAAAAGAATAGTAAAATGCACTTTCTAATTGTACCAATATCTCCAAGAAGTTGTTCTTTACTATGTACCAGAAGCTGTCCTAAGCACTAGGAATATAAATACAAACAAAATTAAGCCTGTCCCTGTCCCTAAGAAGTTTACCTTCTAAGGAGAGAAACAACACATAAAAGGGATCTGAAAAGGTGGGGAAGAAGGCACCCACATGACACTGGAGTGGAGCAGAGAGAGGAGCTAACAGAAAAGAGAAGCAGAGGGAGAAAAGTTATTCTTTCTGAAATAGAGTAGTACAAAAACACTGTAGAATAGGCATCCCTCTCCCCCCAAGGATACTAAAACTTTGATTCCCTTTGTGGAATGCTTTAATTTAAATAATCATTAATAAATGTAAATCCTCTGAGCTTCTGCCATTTAAAATTGCAACTGCAATCAAAGCTAAGGGAAAGGGCAATTAAACAGCATGAAATTTCTAAATATTAAGGGGGAAAAAAACCTGTCACCAAACCAAAAGAACTATGTTAAGGATGAAATTGAGCTAAATTTATCTATATTAACAAACTTCAATGGTCTCAACACAGCTTGTTGCCTGAATTCTTTTCATACCTAATTTCTTCTTTGTAATTAGAGCTAGATCCTCTCTTCTCTTTTAGAAACTTATGGTACAGTTTAGAACATTTGCAAAAATGGATCCTATACAATCTTCAAAAACTGTCTATCTTCCCTAGATTTCTGCTCCGTTTGTTAATAATTTATTTTTCGTTTGGGATGAGTGTGTGACTTTATGCAAGTCATTTAAACTCTCTTAAGTTTCATTTCCTTTTGTTTGGAAAAAAAACTATCTGCTTCACCTACTTCATTGGGTTGTTATAAAATAATCAAATGAAATATTTATATGAAACATATCTGCTATTCTCTCTATGATATGGGGCATTTTCTCCCTCACTTTCCCTTTTCAATTTAAAGTCTTTATAATGAGATTACTAACCATTCAGGCAAATATATTTTTACTCATGCTTGATCCACTCAGACTGCATCATTGCTGCATTTTCAGCAGTAGTCTAAAACCATAAATTCCATTTACAGTTTCTTAATCAGCTAAGGAATTGCTTCCCTAATTTGCCTTTCTTTTCTGAAGTCTCTTCTAGTCTCCACTAGCAGTAGGGATTGAGAACATGACCTAAAGTCCTAAGGCATTCAGTTTCTTGCTCAGAAGTTCAAAAATTGCTAGTAATGCTTTCTGGTTCCTTTTAACATTAGCTAATGCCTCGTCATAAAGCCTCATAGGTAGAAAATTGTCATCAGCTTTGACATCTCTTAGAGAGGTCTCCATCATATCCTGGACATAAACTCCAGGAAAACAGTATTTACCTCCTATTATTCATGACAGATCAAATTATGGTCAAATCAGTTCTACATGGCAGATACTATACTAGTATTGCCAATGACATAAAGCTGGGAGACATAGTTAAGCGCATAATTAAAACCACATGAAATCACAATATAGGGACAAAAAATTCTCTACAGGCTAGATTAATACACACAAAAAAAACAAGTTTACATTTATCTCTATTAAATTTTAAATCTTTCACTTTGGTTCAAAAACATCTATTACAGGATGTGGTAAAGAGTTTAGTGAACTAAAACTCAATATAAAGCAACAATATAGCACAAATCAATGAAACAAAAAAGCTATGCAACATTTAATTGAATAGGATATCCAAAATTTAGATGAAAGGAAGTAATACTCCTGTTGTAATACTAAGATCATATCTTGAGTTCTGTTTCTGTCAGGAGCTAGGTAGATTGCAGGGGCTGAGAGAGAGGGAAAAGGGATACACAAAAGTGCCGTAAGGGTTCCAAGGAGATTTCTTATTTAGTCAAACATTAGTCTGGAAGTTGCTTGCTTGCAGTTTGTCCTTCTTTCTGCAAAGGATGTGAAAATGGTCTATAGAACAGTTTCAAAGTCTAATAATAAATGTGCTGCAATTACTATAACAAAAGGAGACATTTGAATGAGTGAGAAACACTTTGGTCCATTACATATTATTCCAAATTAGCATTTGCCATTAGTTACATTTTATGTTACAAATAAAAATTAAAAGTAAACTATTAGCTTTGCATTAGACACTCATTGTAATGAAAAAAAATCTGGCTTTGGGGCTTGGCCTTAGCAAGTAATTTTCTTCTCAGTACTTCTTAGTTCCCTTTCCCTTTATACAAAATGAAAAAAAGTACTTTTGTTTCCAGATGCTTTATTATAGAATCATCAACATTTGATTCCCCCATCTAAATATGTTTCCTTACCAAATATACAGCCGAAATTTTCTTTGACATCATGGATGTGGGATTTAGGATTTTTTGTTTTATTTTTGGCAACACAATAAAAGACACTATTTTGCTTGTTATGAATCAGCAGCAATTAATATTAAGAGTGTTCACATATGTATGGGCACTATTCCAGAAATGGTCTAGATCCAAGACAGACAAATTAACTAAAGGCTGTTAAAGGCTGTTTTATTTTAGGGAGAATGCAATTTTCTAGCTGTATTCTGTTAAGCCCACGAAGGATTACATCCTAATACTATTTTGTCTTGGAGGATTCTAAGTGAGAGACAGAATTAAGGCTGTCCCATAGCTAAGTATGTAGAAACAAACTTCAAGAAAAGTCAAGGTATTTATTCCATTTGAGAGTCAACTTTAACATTAAGTACAGACTTTTACAGAAAGCTAAAAGGATGGTGATCTTCTTCAAGTTGACTCCATGTATATAAACATTACAGCCCATCATTTGAAACTAAAATTAAGGATGCCAAAAAAAATTAGCATTCTAAGGGTAAATAGCTATGATATCATTTTCATTCTGCCACTACCAAAGTTGAGCTAAAAATTGACCTTGAGTTCATTCTCAAAACAAGTTCTAATATATTATTATGAAAATTGCATAAACATGCCAGTTATATGAAGGAGGGATTAGTAATTAATTCCCAGGGGTGGAAAAATGAAAACAAAAACAGTAACTAAATCTCTAATAGTGTTCTTGCCCTCATGGAGTTTTTACAGTGTTGGAAAGACAAGATTTACACACATGAAAACAAGCAAATCACTTCTGAAAAAATTTCTTCAGTTTGACTAGGATACCTGTTATAAACTTCTTCAATATAACAGAAAATAGAAAAAGTTAATCAGTAATGCTAAAGTCTCAAAGGAAACTCTAAGAGTACCTACCAATATTAAATGCATATTTTGTAATTATAAGAATTTCAAAGACTACTCTAAAATGATGATTCATTGTGGTTAATTTTTCTATATTGGCTCTTAATTACTTTTGAACTTAAGCAATTTTCTTCACCTCCCTGGGCCACAATTTCTTCATCTACAAAAGGAAAGGGTGAGACTGGGCGATCTCTAAAGTCCCACATTTCTTTATCTGGCAAACCCTTTTGGTTCAACTCATATGCATTAAGTGCCTACAGTATACTAGGCAACGTGTTTGAAAAATAAAGATTTTTAAAAAAAACTCTCAACCCTCAAGACCTTACAATCTAGGAGGAGGAGAGAGAAAAATGCAAAATGTGAAGATAAAGTAAAACCAGGTAATTTGAGGAGGTTGAGAACTTTAACAACTCAAAGGATAGTGAGAGAATTTAAGGAAGAGGTACCTAAACTTTCACCAACTAACCATCACCATCTTCAACTTGCTTATTTCTCCTTACCTCAAACACCCTAGATGAACTCGGTAAATTCATTCACTACAAGCCAAGCCAGAATACCAAAAGACCCAAGTTTTGAAGGAACAGTGTGTGTATGATTATTTCTCATTTTCTGTTAGATTCATATTTATAGAATTATACAAAGCATCCGTTCCATTTAACTTAAGCTCTCTTCCCCACTCCACCTACAGTGCAAACAACCCAATGAGGCACTTCCCTTAGAAAAAACCTGTGAAGGTGAACAAGTTACATGTCATCTTCAACTCAAAAATGAAGGGGTTGGAAGAAATTAATTCAGAGGCCCACACCTTCTACAGCCAACCTTCTCTGATTCTGTGAGAATGATTCTTACGTGATTTGTTATGGAAAATTCACCTTACCGAAACAATATTACTATGAACACCTTCTAAGAAGTAAATGTTATTATCACATAGAACCTTTATTTGTAAACATTATCATGGGATTTTTTTCCCATCCAGTGATTTCCAGACCACAAAACTTTCCACCAAAAAGAGTCACCTAAAATTGTCCTTGTCTTATGAGCTAGCAATGAGTTAAGTACTATATGAAGTCAGAAACAAATGCAATGTATATTTGTCACCGTATCACTGAATGTTGTATTAAATCCAAGTTTTCTTATTTCCTGCTTTTTGAATACATTAGGAAACAAGGATCTTCAGAGAGACCAGCAATTAGCCCTACAAAGGATAGACAAGATCCTAAAAAGAGAAAATAGACATTTTTATTTCACAAAACTAAGAAGCTAAGATAAAAAGGAAAACTGTCTATTGTGAGGAAAATCTTTGTAAAAATATATCTAACAAAATTTGATATCCAAACCAGGTATCAAGCTAACTAATTATATAAGAACAAAAGATACTCCCTAATAAATAAGTGATCAATAGAGATGAACAAAATAAGGGAAGGAATGCAAACTATCTACCATATAGAAAGCTATTCTACAACACTAATCAAAAGATAAGTAAATCAGAACAAATCTGAGGTTTCCTCTCTTGCTCAGCAAACTGACAGATGACAAAAGTTGAAAATGTATCATTTTAGAGAGGTTTCAGGGAGATAGGCACAATAATAATAAAATACTATGAATGGAGCTTTTAATTGGACCATTCTGAAAAACAGTATGAAATGATGAAAGAAGAATCATGGAGTAACTAGGTGGTACAGTGAATAGAGTGCCAGGTCTGAAGGTCAGGAAGATCCATCTTCATGAGTTCAAGTTGAGCCTCAGACACTTACTAGTTGTGTGACCCTGGACAAATCACTTAATCCTGTTTGCCTCAGTTTCCTCAACGGCAAAATGAGTTGAAGAAGGAAACAGCAAACCACTCCTGTTATCTCCACCAAGAAAGTCCTGACACCACTGAAACAACTAATCAACAGCAAAGAAAAATCATTAAAATATTCACATCCGTAAATGAAGAAATCCCACCCTCGGGTTCATGCCTCTAAGTTAGTCAAACACAGAAGGTTCCACATATGCCAATTCAATTCAACTAGTATTTGATGAGCACCTATGTCCTAGGTATAGTGTTGTGCAATAGAAACACAAGACAAAAATCTGAAGGGGGGAGCAGAAGAAACAATGTGTATATAAATAATTACAGGATAAATACAAAGTAAACACAAAGTAATTTAGACAGAGGAGAAACCAGAGAGCATTCTAGGAATGGGGCTAGTAGCTTTTGTTAAGCACAGATACAAGAGACAGGATGTCATAGAAGGGAAAAAACTAGGAGACCAATGTGACTAGAACAGAGACTTATGTGAAGGTGAGTAATTCAGAATGAGTCTGAAATAATAAATAGGTTGGGGCCATACTCTGAAGAGGAGTTTGCATTCCTTAAGAAAGCCATAAACAATAGGTGCTTCCACTTCATCTCACACTCTCTTAACTCTATGAGTCTGGCTTCTGACTTCATTGAACAGAAACTACTCTTTACAAAGTTACTAATGATATCTTAATTGCCACATCTAATGGCCTTCTCTTAATCTTCACCCTTCTTGACACAATCACTGTCTTCTCCTCAATACCATTTTCCCTAGTTTTATAGGACACTGCTCTATCCTGGTTCTCTTTGTACCTAATATGACTGCTCCTTTTCTGTCTCTTTTGCTGGATCTTCATCCAGGTCTCATCTACTAACAGTAGGTGTCCTAAAGGGTTCTGTCCTCTCTCCTCTCCCCTCCATATATGTATGCGTGTATGGGAGGGTGTGTAGGGTGTCCAAGGAGGCCTAGCACTTCTGGGGTAAGGACTCGCCAAGCCCTTTTCAGGGCTGCTCATCTACCTTTGATGTCCACCTTTTCATCCAACTCTCATTTGTGACTCCAAGAAGCTGTAGTATACTCAGTGGCCACAGCCTGGTAAAACCACCTTAGCAGATAGGCTAAAATCAGGTTGAAGGTAACCCACAGGCCTCTGACCTACTGGGTCAGAGTTGGAGGATGAGTTGGAGGATATCTACCCCAAGCATGTGAAATTTTCTCCCAGTGGAATGGGCAGATGAGAACAATTTGTTGCAATAGCCATGAATGAAGGTGGCTGAAACAGGTGCTATGGACCTGTTAGAGCTTGGTCAGGCATTAACTACAATAAAGTAATCCACTGCATCCTGAACCATAACCAGTCTTCTTGATTTTTGTCCTGCCACTGGATTTCCATGATTCAGGAGGAGCGAGTGAGGCTGAAGATTTTGTGCAATTCTGCCTCACTTAAATCCAAGTCAAGACATCACTCACGATGTCAGTGGTCCTTTCCAAAAAGGAAGGACACAAAAATGTATGTATATTTCACTTGGTGATTTCATCATCTCCCATGGACTCAATTATCATCTCTATCGTGATGATTTTCAAATCTGCTTACCCTGTTTAATCTTCTCTGCCAATCTCTAGGCTGTCATCTCCAAATGGCCTATTGAATATCTCAAACTGAATGTCCCTAACATACCTTAAGATCAACATGTCCAAAATTTAACTTGTTATCTTTCCCCAAAAACTTTTTCCTAACTTCCCTACTACTGTATTCTCCTAGTCCCCCAGGCTCAAAATCCAGGTGTCACCCTTGCCGCCTCAATCTCTTTCTCTTTCCCCATTCTGTTGCCAAGGCCTGTTAATTTTACCTTTGTAACATCTCTCCCACATCCCTCCCCACCTCCTCCGACACTGTCACCATCCTGGTTCAAGCTGTTATCACCTCCTGCCTAGACTACTACAATAGTCTGTTAGTTGGTCAGCGTGCCACAAGTCTCTCCCCACTCTAGTCCATCCTCCACATTCTTACTGTCAAAGGGATCTTCCTAAATGGCAGGTCTGACTATGTTATACCCTATCTACTCCCCTCAAACTCCAGTGGCCTTTATGACCTCCAGGATCAAATGTAAAATCTTCTCTTTGATGTTCAAACCCCTTCATAATCTACGCCCTCCCCCTAGCCACTTTCTAGTATTTTCACATCTTGCACTGCCATTCCTACTTCTTACTCTGATCCACTGACACTGGCCTCTCTGCTATTCCTCACACAGGACATTTCACATCCCAATTCCATACTCCCAAGCATTTTTCTCAGCTCTCTCCAATACCTGGAATTCTCTTCTTTTTCACCTGTTCCTCCTGGCTTCCTCCAAATGCCAACTCAAATATCACCTTCAGGAAGCCTTTCTTGACTGCCCTTGTGCCTTCTAGTGCCTTCCCTCTGTATACCACTTCCAAGACCACTTGTCTTTTTTCTTTCTTTATAAACCCAGCCCTTAGGGTGGTGCCTGGCACACTGTTCATGTTTACTGCTTGATTAAATCCTAGAGAGAAGAAAGAGCATTCAAATTTCTGGAACTTGGGAGTAACATGGCCAGACCTGCCCTTTAGGAATAAAAATATCCAACATTGATAGATAACTGAAGCAAACTATAAAATTGAATATGCTGGGATGGCACTGATCCTAACTCATGTATTTGTTCAAATAACCTGAATGTTTTCTTGAAAAAGTAGTTTCCTACTGGCTTTACAGACAACAGCATCACTTTGTGGTTAAAAAAAAAACAAAACACCTAGAAACAAAGTGAGTTCCTTCAATCTAAGAAGGGTCAGGAAGACCTCAGTCCAAATCCAGCTTCAGATACTTACTAGCTGTGTGACTCTGTATCACTTAACTATTTGCCTCAGTTTCCTTATCTATAAAATTAGCTGAAGAAGGAAATGGTAAACCACTCCTGTATCTTTGCCAAGAAAATCCCACATGGGGTCACAAAGAGTTAGACACGACTGAAATGACTGAACAATTACAGCAACAAAAAACAAATTGTGTTTTACAAATGTAATGAAATATTATTTTCCTGTAAGAAACATGGTAAAATTTGTGATGCAAAATAAAAAAATTAACATATACAATGACTACAATAATGTAGCTAAAGTTTGTAAAATCAATTTTAACCCCCAAGAAGAGACAAAGAAATGTATTTCCTTCCCTTCCTTTGAAACATGGGGAACTGTGGGTGTGGAATGTTGTGTATGCTTTCAGAGGTGGATTGTTTCGGTGTTTTACTTAGACATTTTTCTTTGTTATTGTAAGGAAAGGTTCATTGAATTGGGGAAGGGGTGTATCTGGAAATGACGGACGTAAAAACAAAACAAAAAAGGAATGGATAAAACTTTTTAAAATAGAACAAATCAGTGCTCTTCACCGTTCCCCCCCCTAAAAAAATGGATTAGCAGAAGCTGCAGCTTTAAGAACAGCTAATGGTGGTATGACTCAACCTCTAAAATGATTGCTAGACTGATGGTGACTACCGTTTCTGACGATCCTGCTTCGGGCTCAGCGCTATCTGAAGAGACCAGCCTCTTCAGTACAGGGGCCTCAGATGACTTTGCTTTCTTGGCCCTACATGACAAGTTTGTACTTGAAGTGTCCCCTGGCAGGGTTTGCATTGTTGAGTTTCTTAGCTGGCTCGGGGATCTCTCAGTATCAGCGCCAGCTCTAGTTCCTGTAGATTGAACAGAACAGTTAACAGAAACTATCTGGAGAGTAAACAAGTTAGCACCAATCCAACCACATTTCCCTCATTAGAATTTAAGTTCCTTGAGGGAAAGAACTGGGTTGTTTTTTGTTTTGCTTTGTTTTGCTTTTTCTTCCTAGCTACAGTCTTGGTACATACTTAACCTTTAACAAATTCTTGTTAATTGAGCTCAAAGGGTGAGAAGTCAGCACCTCCTAGAAGAAAAAAATTTCAATCCTGACTACATTATTTAGTAGTTGTGTAAAACTGGTCAAGGCAGCCACTCACCTATTTACCATGTACTAGTGGGCTAAGCATTGGAAATATTCTATACCAAAAAGAATAAACCAATCACTGCTTTCAAGGAGCCCACTGCGGGATTATCAGAAACAGTAGTCACCAGTCTAGCAATCACTTTAGAGGTCAGGTCATACCACCATTAGCTGTTCTTAAAGCTGCAGCTTCTGCTAATCCATTTGGGGGAAGGGAGTAAAGAGCATTGATGGTGTTCTATTTTAAAAAGTTGTATCCACTCCTTTTTTGTTTTATTTTTACATCATTCATTTCCAGATATACCCCCTTGCCCAATTCAATGAACCTTCTCTTATAATAACAAAGAAAAATGCCTACGTAATATCCACTGAAATAGATCACATCTGAAAGCATGTACAGTTTTGAGGGCAGCTAGGTAGTGAAGTGAATAGAGCTCTGGACCTGGTGTCAGGAAGACTCATCTTCTGGAGTTCAAATCTGGCCTCAGACACTGACTAGCTGTATGACCCTGGCAAGTCAGTTAACCCTATTTGCCTCAGTTTCCTCACTTGTAAAATGTGCTGGAGAAGGAAATGGCAAACCATTCCCATATCTTTGCCAAGAAAACCCCAAATGGGGTCACAAAGAGTTGGATACAACTGAACAATACAGTTTTGTAGTTTGTGAAGATATTATCTCATTTGGTCCCCATAATAACCCTATGATACAAATTCTGTTATTATCCCCATTTCACAGATGAAGAAGGTGAGGGTGAGAAAAAGCAAGTGACGTGCCCATGATCAAATAGCTTTTAAGTTAAAGTATCTGAGGCAGGATAAGAACTCAGGTCTTCCTGACACAGTCCAGGACTGTCCACTGCACCATCTAGCTGCCTCTAATCATAATACAAAACAGAAGTGCATAAGCAAAGTATATAACTAGTCTTAGTTTGCTGCCTTCTTGTGGAATAGAGGAAACCAGCAAAGGCTATGTCACTATAGTCCTCCTTCTAACAGGTATTCCAAAACAGCTATACCAAGCTGGAAAGTGCTTAAGAGATAGGTAGGTACTCAAAAGAGGTATACATAATATGGGCCTCATGACGGACTGAATGTTGGTCATTCAAGGTCCAAGCTACCCAAGTGTGGAGAGAGGGCTCTTCACCAGAAGATAAACACCATGACTACAGAGGAAACAATATTACAATTGAAGTCTGAGAATCTGGGCTGTAATCTTCAGTTACTATCTAATAACTGTGTGAATTCAGACAATTCACTTCTCTGGTCCTTAATTTTCTGATCTATAAAATGAGGGAGTTGCACTAGATGACTTCTAAAGTCCCTTCTTACTCTAAATCTCTAATTCTATCACATAATTTATATATTTTTTGCCATAGTAAAATCATCAAAGATAAACTATGAGGCTGAAGAAGGGTTCAAGTCCTGCTTCCATACTATGTGCCCAAAGCAAGTCATCCTGGTGGCCTGAGTGAAATAAATTAGTCTACAATTAAAGTCAAGTTATAGAATAGCTACTGATCTTGGTGGAAGGAATTTCCTCACCAAAAGGTCCCTTTAAATCAATGAAATTATATATCTGATTTAAAAGAGGGTGAGGGTAGGAAGATCATTGAGACTTGGTGAGATAGGACCCACCTATGAATGGAATATGTAGTCATCTACACAAGCTGACAATACATTTTTGACCTTTAATAGGTAACCTAAGCTCCCTGGGCCCATTTTCTTATCTGAAAAAAAAAGGTGGGGAGGGCTAGACTAGCTGGTCTCAAAGGTCCTAATTCTAGATCTAGATCAATGACCCTAAGATTTGATCTGCAACAGTGGAGGCAATATCTACACTGATGAAATTAAGGATCTTTGAAGTAATGAGGTATATAAGAGGTAAGAGAGGTATAAGTAAATGCCATGCCAAGTCCAAGGGATGAATTTCTAATAGGGAATATCAAAAGAAGGCATCTTGGAACAGGTGCTAATTGAGTTGAGTCCAGTTTGGCTCAAGTATAAGGAATGTGGAGAGAAGCAAATATAAAGAAGTAGGGTACTGCCAGATGGTACAGATCTTTGGATGTCAGGCTAAGGAAAATTGGATTTTATTCAACAGGCAATAGGAAGCCACTGAAAGTTTTTGAGCAGACAAGTGATGAGATCAGACTTGGACTGAGGAAGAATAATCTAGCAGCAATACAAAGATGGACTGGAGGCAGGAGAGTATGGAGTTTGGAAGCCTTCAGGAGGTTCTTATAACAGCATAGAGGAGAGTTCATGGAAGTCTGTACTGGGATGCTAACAGTGGGAACAGAAAAGACAGAATGGATATAAAAGCAGTGGTAGACTTGACAATCATGTATCCTAGTACAAGTATCATTAGTCCCATTTGTAAGTAAGGAAACTGAGACTCAGAAATACTAGTATTTGATCACATTAGTAAGTGAAGGGGTTAAAACTCAAACTTCCAACAATAGGACCAATTTTCTTTCCACTACATCATGGCATCTCTCTGGTAAGGCTTATCACCAGAAGTTTGTCTACATGGTGACAATTTTTTTTTCAGTCACAACAACTAGCAAATACTGTCTATTAATACAAGGGACTGCAATCTTCACCTATAAAAGCAATAGCCACAGTGATGAAAATGAGTCCTTGAAGTATTACATACAATTACTAGGACTTAGCATGGATCCCAGTTTTCCCATCTGAAAAATTTGTTGATCTCCAAAGTCTTGGATAGCTCCATTAAGCATAGTACTTGGCCTGATATCTCTGGATCACAAAGGTATATTTTATTTTTTCTTAAAAGGTGCTTTAAATTATACTTCACAGATGTTCTTAAATGATTTTCATCATATTTGGAGGTGAGGGGGAGAGAAAAGGCAAAGAAAACAAACCATTCAGAAAAAAAAAATCCCCAATTTTCTTCTTCCTTGAAGAAAGCAAGCAGGAAAACTAAATTGGTTTACTGACAAGATACAAGGGAAAGTGTCCTGAAGAAAATGCAAGAGATACAACTAAGTTTTTCATTTCATTAGAGAGTTATGAAGTTATCCATTGGCCAGAAGAGGTGTGACAATTTTTAATTTCTAAATAAAAATAAATTTTTCTTATCTAAATATTTATATATTCTTTTTCAATGCAAAGAAATCAGTACACTCTATCCCCCAAAAATGTCTATTTTCACTCTCCTTTTATGAAAGTCATGGACTAATAAATTCAAAATGTGCTAAAAATTAACAACACATTTACATTGCTCTTTAGGATAGTATAAGCATTACTACCCATTTTGCAGATGGAAAAATTAAGTTTCTAAGAGGCTGTACCTTTCCTATGATCAGGCACCTAGGAAAAAAATTGGGAACCCTGGCCTCTTGGTGCCAAGTCCAAGATTCTATACATTATCTTACACTGCCTTCTCTTATTCATGCTCAGTTTACTCCTAATTTACCAGGTGGAGGTGCTTGAAACCCATTCATTACAAAGTACCATGTCAGCAACTGGTGGGGTTCAAACTCTTTTCTGTCTGTAACTGTGGTGCCTCTCCATTCCCTTGTGGTCCTTCTGACTTTTTACTACATGGGATCCTACCTTTTCCCCACCTTTGTAGTGAATGAAATACAGGCTGAGGAAATTTAAAATAAACCATCCTTACAGATTAGGCGAAGAAAGCTGCTGATGATTTCAGGGTCCTCACCCATCTATGGCCAGTGCCACCTTTCTCCCCTGCCCACCCCCAACCTCACTACCCATCATCATTCAACTGAAATAGAATGCACTTCCCACTCCTAGCTCTCTTCAAGATGAGGCTCACCTAGCAGTTATCTACCCTCTGAGATTACATTGCATTAACACTGTATAAGTATAGATCCAATAAATAAAAAGTTACTTATATGTAATCTCAACCATTAAAATGTGAGCTCCCTGAGGGCAGGGAACATGGCTTGTTTTTTCCTTTCTTCACACCCCAAGCACTAGTCCTAACAGAAGTTAGCTTAATAAATGCTAATTACATGACTGAACTCTATTAAAATGTAGATAGGTCTGGGAGGTTAATACCTTAAGCTACCAACAGTCTTTTGTAATCTAGTAGAAAACTATTTTAGGGAAATAAGTTGGTGAGAGAGGTCAAAAGGTCTCCAAGTGTTTGAAAAGAAGCCCAGAGAGAGAAAAGTGATATAACTGAGAAAGTTGACCGCCAATGTTGCCTAGGGTTTCAAATTTACAGAAGCACATTCTGTTCTTCCAGCATGCGCAAGCACTTGATGTCACAATAACTTGAAAAGAAAGCATCCACAACACCAACCACTACCATTTTGTGCAGCTAGCAATGGGCACTAATTGGAGTGTCCTCTTGTTTGTCACCACTCTGCTGTACACAAGGGGAAAAGAAGATAGATATGGAATAGGAAAAGGCAAAAGTTACAGGGTCTCTGACTTGGCTGAGTACATGACCCTGGAAATACACTGGCCAAAAGTACTCAGAAAGGATTTAAGTCTTTCCAAAGGATCTTTGGATACTCCAGAAGGAACCCTTATCTACCTGAGGTTGGGAATCCCAATAAATATGCCATGGAAACAAGTTGCCTTCTCATTTATTTCTGAATTTTTTTTTCCTTTTAGAAAATTTCATCTAGCTCCTAAAACTGGGAAATCCACCCTTATATTCAAGGCAAACTTACTGAGTTCTATATTTGATATTATTTGAAAGGTAACTGAAGAAAGTAAATGTTCACTCAAAAATAACTGAGCATCACACCTTCAAAAGCAAAAGCCCAGATATTCTAAAGTTCAAACTGGTCATATCCTCAAACTTTTTGAATTGACTGCTATGTATGAAGTGCTGCAAAAAATACATACTTTGGAATATGTCATTAACAACAATTGGCTTAGAAATTACATTTTAGCTCTGTTTCATGACTCACTGAGCTTAACCAGAACCTCCCCTCTCTGGCATTGCATTAATATTTACTAATTGTACAAATGAAGCCTGACACTGTACTAAGTATTATGGATCAAGAATAAAGAACATAAGGCAAAATCCTTGTTGTCAGGGAACTTGACTCCAATTTAAACTAGAAAGAGTTTTTAAAAGCACATCAATAACATAAAAACAGCAAATATTTAGGTTTCTAGTTTGGCTGTATGTATGATATATGTTCATACATATGTACACAAATGGGACTGAAAGAAGATAAATTTGACAGTAAATGTTGATCATAACTAGAAGGGGAGGGGTGTCAGAGATTAAAGTGGGACTAAATCAAGTTCCTTCCCTTACCCTATTCCTGGAGGAACCTCTCTCAAGTCCCCAGGGACAGAATGCTACCTTAAGACAGAGGACTTCATTAAACTGAGTTGGGGAAGATGCCCACAAAAGGTTATTGGATTTAATGCTATCACACTGGCTACACTTGTAATCTTTGTAACTCCTAGAGATCCTGTCAAAGAATGCTCTCGTATACACTCATCTTTTAGCGTAATGTGGAAACTCCAGCCCTGCAAGTTTCCCAAACAAATATTTACTTCTTCCATGCTCTTTTTTCCTAATGAAGTCCAAGAAACTTTTTAAAAGGGGGGGAGGGAAAGGATGAATCATCCTTGCATAAAATACTCCTAATTTTACAGGCACATCTGTCCTCTGGATATACTCTGGCTATTCTTTAATTAGTAAACAGGAACTTTTGCCGTTTCAGGACCTATGTATACCTCTTAGAACAACATCACACTATTACTATTTCAGGATGACAGATTCCAGGTTAACCTTAGTGCCAAGACATTTTATCTCATTTGGGCTCTATTCCACTTATATGCCCAAAAGGCAGAATTATTAAAGTCAATTGGGAAATATTGTAAAAATTAAGCTAAAAATATTCTTTCGCATCTTTAGTTCCCTAGCTAGAAGACTTTTTATTTTTTGCTCCAGTAAGTTAATTAATAGGGCAAAGACTAGCTCACAGAATTTTTATTTTTTTTGGCTGAAACAGCATAATTTTCATTAACGTTATTAAATGGCAAAAAAGAAAAAAGGAGGGTCAAAGAGCAAAACAGGAAGGGGCACTCCTTTTTTGCTTTTTTTAATCCTTTTTGCCAGCTATTTCCAGCACGTAGAATGGAGGTGCAATACTTTGTATATTTAGCACTGTGTGATTCTGGCTTGGTAACTCGCCGTGACCTTGGGGCAAGTAAATCACTTTAATCCTGACGCCTCAGCTCTGGGGAGCACAACAACCCCTTGCTAAGTGATTGCGAAAAATGATGGCTACAAGGTGGTGTAGGGCTTTTTATTTTCCTTTTTTTTTTTTTTTTCAAAATTGAAAAGACTCTTTGCTGTTGGTTCTTAGTTTTAACGCTCTCCAACGCCCCCTCTGCAGGGAGGGAAACTGTGCAAGTGGCCAAGCAGCTCGGGGACAGATTCGAAGACACACCAGGAAGATTACAGAATCCTGACTCCTCAGGACTGCATTCCCTGTACGTAGCCCGGGAGAGCAGACAGATGGACTGACGGACGAGCAGGTTGAGGAGCATACAAAGACCCCCCGCTTCCTCATCCGCCCCCCACACACGAACCCACATCACACACACTCACGCACACACACGTGTGATGAGATCATGCTGCCGGCTGCGGGGCTGGGCACGAACGGCGGGCAGGTCCCGGTGCAGCGCCTCACCTGTCTTGAACACCATCGCCTGGTCGTCTTTGGACTCGAAGGTCTCCAGCATGGACACGAAGAGCACCCCGCACGCGTTCTGGATGCCAAACACCGACCCGTTGCACCACATGGCCGCCAGCATCACCACCCAGCCCCAGCCGCCCTCGGGGGGTTCAGGCACGTCCCGGCTCGGGGACCCCGTCACCTCCTTGTCCGCAGGCGCCTCCGGTCCCTCGGCGGGCGGGGAGTAGACGCCCCCTGAGGCTGGGGGCTGGGCTTCATCCCGTGCCCCGGAGAGGGCTCCTCCTGGGCCCGCACCATGGCCCCCGCAAGACTGAGACCCTCCTTTCCCCACCCCCCACCCCCCCGCGCGCGCCTGCCCTCCCCTCCTCCCCCGCCGCTCGGACGCGTGGGGAGGCGCGAGCTCCGGGCGGGCTGGTCGGCCGGCCGGAACGCTCGGGACCCTGCGGCAGGCGAGCAAAGGCCAAGGTAAAGGGGGGGGACCAAGAGGAGAGGGGGAGGAAGAGAAGGCAGACGAGGGCGGTGCGGGCGCAGGCTCGAGGGCGACTCGAGGGGTTCGTGCTCCTCAGGGTTCCAGCCCTGAGTGCTGGACAGCCCCCCCCATGCTTCCCCAGTTATCTGCTCCACAGCCCCTGCGCCCTAGTGCCAGTCCTCTAATAGGCCGCCCCACCCCCTCTCGAGGGGGCGTGGCCAGAGGCGGGGCGTGGCCCTTTGCTTCTCTCTTATTGGACAATTCGGAGCGAGGGCGTGGGCCCGGCGACCAGGGAGGGGGAGGGGGCGGGGCGGGGCGGGGCGGTGTGGCACTTGGCCTCGTGTGACTGAGCGAGGGTCAGACACTCATAGTCCCCTCTCCTCACTACCCCCCTCCCCCAGAGGAAACCATCCGTCTCCTCCTCGGCTTCCTGTGCAATCGGAGGGCGCAGAACTCGAGGCTCTCGAGGGCTTTAAGAAGCAGAAAGGTGGCATCGAATCCAACTCGCGCGCTCAGGCCACCCGAGGGGAAAAAGCGCGCGCGAAGGCTCAGGCTGTCCCAAACACGCGCACCTACCGCACACATATTACACACACGTACACGTCACGTCCACACCGCCTCCTCCGACACGCTGTCCTACAGTGCCACGCGCCGCCGTCGTCGCGGGCGTTTTCTGTCCCACGCAGCCCTCTTCTGTATCCACCAGGTCACCTTCATGGGGTCACCGGCCCCTCAGGCAGGCACACGCACACGCGCGCACACGCACACACTCCTAGCTGCCTTCACAGTCACAACCGCACACGCGCGCACACGCACAGGCACACGCACACGTGAGAAAGTTGGCACCTGAACAGCACCGACAGAGTGAAGTCAGTGGCCTCGGGTGATAATCCCATTTCTTCACCGAAGAAAATTAGGAGGACACAGAATTACTTCCTAATCTGCTTCTTGTTTCATGGTGACTGCCAAAAAATCGTGCACCTTTAAAAAAAAAAAAAGCACTGCCCTGGGTATCAGAGCATGAGGGCAGCGGCACTGGCCTTTGATCAAGGGATGACTTACCATCAGCACCATTAAGCAGCATAATGTTTTCCTGACCCTTTAACTAAAGGTTACCTACACAGAGTTTCCATAATATTCTGTGATGGAATGGGGTGGATTGTTTTTGGTTTGATTGTGGGGGTTTTTTAAGAGCTAACTAAATAATGATCATCAGAATGCATAAAAATGACAGTTATGCCACCTGTCTACTAAACAGGGAGGTGATAAGGATGAAAGCTTTGAACTTGAGTAAGTACCCTATTCAGTTGGCTTCTGCTCAAGTACTACTGCAATATGAATAAAACATCTGTCCCACTGGTGTACTGAAGAGAATGATTTTTACGGTACACAGGCTATATTGTATGCTAAAAGGTTTAACTAAGCAGATGTTATAGCAGGGATGAGCACAAAGTTCATGCTCAATAAATGTTACTGACAAAAAAAAAAGATTGTTAAAAGAATACAGAAAGTAGTTAAGGCAATGTGGTACAGTGGAAATGGCACTAAAGTTTAAAAAAAAAAAATCTTGGTCCCTCTTCCACTAAACTATTTGTATGGCCCCAAGCACCATCTGACTTAACTTCTCTAGGACTCAGTTTCCTCATCTGTAAAGCCAAAGTGTTAGATGAGAGGATCTCCAAGTTTTTTGTAGCTTTAAAATTATAGGGTTCAATGAACAACTTCCAGCTTTTTTTTTTTTTTACAGGCTTAAGACCAGAGGTTGGGTTTGTCCTTCATTCTCGAAGAGGACCATGACATGACTGTAGTTGACTCTGATTTGAGTGAGGGAGGGCTGTGCAAGGTCTCCACTCTCACTTTCTCCTCCAGAACCATCTGGGTCCAGTGGCCTGACATTCATCAGGATGACTAGAGATGGCCCAGGATGCAATGGGAAACCCTGGCCATTTTAGATTAAAGTCTTAGCAGATTCTCACTTTGAGTGAGATATACCCATTCAATTAATAGGCTATTTAAGTTGTTACTCAAAGGATGGCCCTTTTTATCAAAAAACAGTAACAACAATAATAAAATCAAACTGGGAGAGGAAGACCCTCAGAGTTCCTGGATAAAAGAGAATTCACTCCGTACTAGGTGGACCGGGACCTGTTGTCCAATCTATGAGCTCTAGAGTGAACTGGGCTTAAGGTTTGGTCTTTGAGCAAGAAATCTAGTCAGTAAACTCAAAGGATAAAAGGCAACTTTTGGCAATGGAAGTGTGCTTTCCCCTGAGTAGCGCACCCCAGGCAAGGACAGAGAGGAGAGAAGAAGAAAGGAGAGGAAAGGAAAGGAGATGCCAGAACTATACTGAACCTCCTTTCTCCTTCATTCTCAGACTTCTTTAAATACAATAAAGAACAAGGTGTACTGCATCCTGGGCCATCTACAGTCATCCTAATTTTTGTCTTTCCACTAGACTTCGATCACTTTGGAGGAGAAAGTAAGGCTGGCAACTTTGGGCAGCTCTGCCTTACTTAATTCTAATTCATTCAAAAGTGAAGACATCACCTTCATGATGTCATTAGTGTGATGTCATTAGTCTTCCGGAAAAAAACAACAACTATACCACATGACCTTGGGCAAGGAGTTAGATCTCACTCAACCTCAGTTTCTTCATCTGTATAACAGAGTTGGACTATTAGATCACTTCTGGATCCATTATACTGCGATTCTTAGAACTAGGGTTATAGAATATACTATGGGAAAAATGTACGAGGAATTCCAAAAAATGAAGATCTAATTCATAAAGAATTTAAGCTGCATTAATATCATAAAGTTGACATATATAAAGTTTCATTTTCCTATATTTAATATCCTTATTCCAAGACTACAAAATATTATTTCTGTATAATCATTTTAAAAAAAGGATTCTATTCTCAAACTGCTTTCCTGTTTACAGGTAAACTTTGGTAACAATCTTTGTAAAGCTTTACTTTCAAACGGGCTTGTCTCATTATGGCATGGAGGTCACCCTGGAATCTCAAAAGTTATTCCAGCTAAAGAGTCTCTGGCATGTGCTGCCAACCTCAAAAAGCTTTGAGTACAAGTGTAGCAATGAACTGTATGCGTGTTTTCCAAGGACTCAGCTTAGCTGAGTTTGGAGAAGCTCATCGCCACAAGATAGCCAATATCACTAACCACTAGATGATAGATTTGGCGATTGGGAGTGGGGGGTTGGAATAGCAGCATTCCCTTCTCCGATCTAGTCTCTAAACAACTGCCAAAATGATATTGCTAAAGCACAAGACTTGCCATGTCATTGATCTATTCCGTAAATCCCAGTAGCTCTTATGACCTCCAAAGTCAAATACAAACTCCTCTGTTTGGCACTTAAACTTATTCGTATCATTTCAACCTATCAGGGTTGTTTAGTATACATTACTCCTCTTATTCACAATAGTTCCAACCAATCAGAGTTATTATACACTATTCCCCTTTACTCACTCTATGGTCCAACAAAACTGCTCCTTCTCACACATGCAATTCCATCAATTATGTAAACACAAAACTCTTAGTTCAGAAAAAAACAGCTATTTGAATGTAAGTATTTAAAAGAAACTTTTCTTTATGTATTCATCCCTTATGACAATTAGTAGTGATTAGGGCTAAAAATAGATATCATTACACTAAAACCTGATACAAAGTCTCTTTAGCTTTTATAATTTGATCTGGTAAGGTTAAATACCTCCAGGGCAAAATGCTCTAGACTAAAATCTTAGTCTGAAGAATTACCAATTAACACATTTTACCCTTTAATCTCAACTGTTCTAAAATTCTAGACTTCTTTACATTTATCTGCATCCTCATTGATCTTAGTTGGGGGTATAGAAAATGCTATAGATTTCTATGTTACTTGGTTTTTGGCAATAATTTACAGTAAAGTTGCACAAATTTATGTTTTGCATTTTTTCTGTGTCTGGTATACAAGAGAAAAAAAACACTAAAATAAAAGTGAATTTCTTATTTTCAGTCTTTTGATAAAAAAAAATGCATTCTGGATGTCAAGAAACTATAGATTCCATTTCCACACCTGACACTACTTCACCTCTTGCCTCTCTTCATCTGAATATCTGAAGATATTTTCATCTATCTACTTCATCGTGGTGTGTACAGTAACGAGTCGATGTTCATAAACTCTTTTAAGAGCGTCAGATAAAAGGTTTTATGCACATATAAATAGGTATAATTGTCTATTAAGTCTGAGTGACAATGATACTTTATAGTTATATAGGCTTTTTCATCTAGAGTTTATATTAATCTTATTATTTATTAACTAAAAGATCCTTAGTTGACTCTTTACTGAGATATGCCAAATGTCCTTATTTAGGACAATCTAGATTTTAGCTAAATATTAACTATTTTCCTCTTGGAGACTGAAAAAACTTCTTAGAGAGAAGTCCTCCTATTCTAGTCTACTTAAATATAGTTATAAAATTTCTTTAACAGTTTCACATGTCTAATTATAGGTTTGTAAGACTGGCAAGTCTTTATTTTCAGTAATATTTTATTTCTCCCCTAATTACATGTTAAAACAATTTTTAACATTTGGGTTTTTTTAAGTTTTGAGTTCCAAATTCTATCCCTCCCTTTGTCCCTGCCCTCCCCTCTTCCTGAGACAGTAAGCAATCTGATATTATACATGTAGAATCATGTAAAACATTTCCATATTTGTACAAGAAGACTCCAACAACAGTAACAAAAACAAAGTGAAAAATAGTATCCTTCATTCTGTATTCAAACAACATCAGTTCTTTCTCTGGAGGTGTATAGCATGTTTCATCACGAGTCCTTTGGGATGGTCTTGGATCATTGTATTGCTGAGAATAGCTAAGTCATTCACAGTTCATCATACAATGTTGTTCTCCTGGTTCTGCTCACTTCTGTGTTTCACTCCGCATCAGTTCATGTAAGTCATTGTAGATTTTCCTGAAATCATCCTGCTTGTTATTTCTTGTAGCACAGTAATTTCCATCACAATCATATAGCACAGTTTGTTCAGCCATTCCCCAGTTGATGGGCATCCCCCCAATTTTCAATTCTTGCCCATCACAAAAAAAAAAAGAGCTGCTATAAATATTTTTATGCAAATAGGTCCTTTTCGTTTTTTTCTGTATCTCTTTAGGATACAGACCTAGTAGCGATATCAAAGGGTATGAACAGTTTTATAGCCCTTTGAGCATAGTTCCAAATTCCTCTCTCTAATAGTTTGATCAATTTACAACTCCACCTACAGAGCATTAGTGTCCCAGTTTTCCCACAACCCTCCAACATTTATCATTTTCCTTTCTGTCATGTTAGCCAATCTGATAGGTGTGAGACAGCAGCTTAGTTGTTTTAATTTGCATTTCCCTAGTCAATAGTGATTTAGAGTACTTTTTCATGTAACTACAGCTAGATTTGATTTCTTTGTCTGAAAGAAATTTGCCTGTTCATATTCTTTGGCATTTATCAGTTGGGGAATGATTTGTATGGCTGGCAACTCTTTAACCAGGCCAACCTATAGTCTACTGTGGTACTACTTTAAATATGTCTTAGTTTTCCTGCACTAACATTTTAGTTGGAAATTTTGGGAGGGGGGAGGTATAGAAGAGAAGGAACTTTTTAAAAAATAATACACTACCGTAATCCATAACTTTTCTCCTTGGAAAAATAGATCCTGAGGTCTTGGATTTGCTGTTAATTTGTGGGACCTGACAAGTTTGTCAGTTTATAAAAATGCATTTACCATTTGATGCAGAAATAACAGCCCTAGTTCTGTGTCCCAAAGAGGTCATAAAAAAGGGAAAAGCAAGCACATGTACAAAAATATTTATGGTAGCTCTTTCTCTGGTGGCAAAGAATTGGAAATTGAGGGAATGCCCATCATTTGGGGAATGGCTGAACAAGTTACGGTACATGAATGAAATGGATTACTATTGTTTTATAAGAAGTGATGAGCAGGCAGATTTCAGAAGAACCTGGACTTACATGAACTGATGCTGAGTGAAGTGAACAGAACCAGGTGAACATTGTACACAGTAACAGCAACAAGTAATGACCAACTCTAGCTTTTCTCAGTAACACAATTATCTAAGACAATTCCAAAAGAGTCATGATGGAAAATGCTATCCGTATCCAGAGAAAGAACTATGAAGTCTGAATGCAAATCAAAGCATACTACTTTCTCCCTTTCTTTTTTCTTTCTCATGGTTTTTCCCTTTTGTTCTAATTCTTCTTTCCTAACATGACTAGTGTGGAAATATGTTTAATATGATTGTACATGTATAGCCTATATCAGATTGCATGGGAAGGGAAAGGAGGGGAAAAAATTTGGAACTCAAAATATTATGAAAGTAAATATTGAAAATATCTTTGCATGTAATTGAAAAAATAAAATACTATTAAGTGGGAAAAAATAAAAATGTATCAGTTTATCAATTTAAAAAAGTGGTATAATCCTATCAACTCTCTTCATAGGACATTGAAATATTTATGAACTGAAAATATTTTAACCCTGTAAAAAGAAAGAAGAGTGCATTTAGTTCATATAATATAAAATGCATCAAAAGAATGCTCTCTGGAAACAATATTCACTTCTCATTTTTGTTGTATATTTGATTTGTGATTATTCTAATAAAAATTTGTAGAGGTAAGAAAGTACACATGTGGCTTAGTACTTACTGATATTTTTCTCTCATCTTTTTTTAAATGTTTTTCCTAAGCATTTAGTATCCTCTCTTCTTTCAAGATATATTGAGAATTGATTCTCTTAATACCCTTAAAATTGTGACAACTTCAGTGCAGACTTCCTCTGTATATATTTGATCTTATCCATTTACCATTCCCATATTATTAGTAGTATCATTTCTGTTTCCTTATGCCACACACATGGGGTTATGATGGTAGAGAACAAATGTGGTGACTCCATTATCTTTGATGGTGGAAAAAAGTTTATTATACAAATCTTTTCCATTGTTTATTTGTCATCTTCCTTTTCATTTTATCCTTAAATAACTTCAAGATTACCTGGCTTAATAGGGTTACTCATTAATCTTTCTGTACATTTACTTTTTCCATCTATTGTTTCTCATAGTTTTAGAGGCAATGCTGATTATAATCTTCCACATTCTTTATCTTTAAGATTTTACAAATAAGTTTATATTTTAAACCAGTGTTTGGTTACTATATATCTTGATCAAGCATCTACTTGCTGAGGCAGTTTTTAGGCCTTGCAAGTGATTTATTTACATATGTAAAGTTTCCTTATAAAATGGAGATAGTCTATATTGAGATCTGTTCTTAAATTAGTTTCTCATTTTTCTGTGTCAACATTGTTTAATTATATCAGGTTGAAGGTCTCTTAATTGCATACTACATCTTCTCAATTGTATTCTTTTCTCTAGAGTGATATTAATTTGAATCTTTGCTCTGTCAAAGATCTGATTGTATAAAGATAGCTAATTCAGATAAGTGATGACATTTCTTGTCTATTAGAATAAAATAAATTTAGTTTTGATATAATGTTATTCAGTGTTTCTTATGATATCTCTCTTCATAGGGATGAGGCTTCTCTATAGTCTACAAGCATTTAACCTTTCCCTTTTCTTACTCCTAAATCAGATTTTCCAATATTTTTGTTCTCAATTTTGCACTGTCACTGAGTATTAAGGTACATGTTCATTTAATTTGGAAGAATTATGAAATTCTCCATAGACTCTCCCAACTTCTTCCCAACTGCTACAATAGCTGTTCAATTATCTGCAAGATTGGGGGGAGGGGTATTTTTTCAAATGCTCATCATAAATACTATATAAACCAGTATCCCCTTGAAGTGGTTGTTTCTTCTTGCCTTTGAACACACAATAATACTAACTCCTTTATTTTCTCCTCTAAGGAAAATTTGTGAGTCATCCTTCCATTTAACTGCAACTTCTTTATGTCTTCTGGTTTCACATATAAAGTGGATGTCAAGATTGATAGAATTTCATTCTTCCAGTAGAATATGCACTCACTGGCCAATTGGGTAAGGATTTCACATTTAGAGTACCAATACACAAATTGATCTTTAAAGAAGCTTTAGAATCTTTAAAGAAACTGGGTAATTCTTAGAGCCCCATTCCCACTTTCCTGCTGCTGTCACACTAACTATAGTGGTAGAAAGGGTCCATACAGGACTGAGAGTAATTTTGTATTTCTCTTTGATTCATAAATTACTTTAGTTGAAAATTTACCACCAATGGACCAGTCTCTGGATGGTGGGCCTTTTGGTACGTAATTCTTTTTTTCAGAAAGCAGACAACCTGTTGCCAATACACTTGATGTTTTTCTAGCCTGAAGGAACCTATCAGAGCTTATGCTTCACTGAGATAAGTTGTGAAAGCAGGGTCACCTCCGTATCAGAAGAGGCACAACAGAAGAACTTTGTATTTGTTAAACAGAAAAAAAAAATAGTGCTTCTATAAGAAAATGTTGAAACTGAGATGTTAGCTATGAGAACCTTCCTTAGGATTCAGGTGGCTGCTGCTGCCAAAAGACCAACTCTTTTGCTTTCTTTCATAAAACTGAAAGATGAGCTCTTTTATTCCCCATGATTTCAGGTGTAGTTAAGCCTAAACCATCCTAAGAAAATGTAAATGTATCATGATTTCTAAAACACCCGAAAAAGTAAAGTCATTGATCAACCAACCCCTGGATAAATGACTGAGTTTCAGTTTAGGCCTAACATATACAGGAAAGAGTACCCATTGGATCAAAATTTTAGTCTTCTTATTTTTCACTTATACAAATTTATAGTTTGCATTTCATGTGAAGAATGGGTACTATTGATAAAATTTCTGTCCCAGTTATCAGTTCTTTTTTTCCCTTTATTTGGTATTTTAATTTTCACCAATTATATGTAAATATAATTTTCAACATTCATCTTTAAAATTTTTGAGTTCAAAATTATCTTTCTCCCTCCCAACCCCCCATTGAGAAAATAAGCAACTTGATATAGGTTATACATATGCAGAAATGCAAAAATATTTCCATATTAGTCATGTTGTTAAAAAAAATAACATGGACAAAAAAACAGCCCAAGAAAAATGACGCAAAAAAAAGTATGCTTGTTCAGTTCTTTCTCTGGGGATGGATAGAATTTTTCATCCTAAGTCCTTCAGAGTTGTCTTAGATCATTATACTGCTGAGAATAGCTAAGTCATCCACAGTTGATCATTTTACAATATTGCTGTTACTGAGTATAACATTATCCTGGTACTGTTGACTTCACTCAGCATCAATGCATGTAAATCTTTCCAGGTTTTTCTGAGAGCATCCTGTTATCATTTCTTATAGTCCAATGGTATTCCATCACAATCATTCATCACAGCTTATTCAGCCATTCCCCATAGATGGGCATAACATCAATTTCCAAACCAATTAGCATTTCTAACTACATATATTAAGCAAATTAATGAACCCCGAAGACTGAAACAATTTGAGTTGTCTCAAAAAAAATGGTCTTTTATTCAAAACTTCCCTCTTTCCTTTTTTTCCTTGAAAAAAATTACTGTTCACAGTTCTTTTGCAGTCTGTTGCTCTGTCAGCATTTCAGTGCCAAATGTTACAGTTTGTATGCATCAAGAAGAAAGTGAGAGACCAGCTGGCTGGGTATCTTTACTTTGGCAAAGGAAGCAGCATGATATAGTGGGAAAAGCACTGAATTTAGAGTCAGAAGACCTAGTTTGAAATCCCAGCCTCTCCTCTCCTACTTACAGGTGTGACCTTAAGAAAATTGATTGAGCTTTCTGGACCTCAGGTACTTCATCTATAAATGAGGAATTTGGACTAAAGTTCCTTAAAGGACCATAATTTAGTTCTTAGCTTTACAAGCTTATGAACTTTTTACCCGGAGGTGATCAAGATATGAGGGAATCAATTTACCCTACTCAAGTTAACAAGAAAGTGATATATAAACCAGAATAACAATTTCTTTATTTATTAACACTGAGAAGTAAGACTTCCAAATGGATCTAAGTGGTAGTATCACCGGTTTACAGAAGAAGGAATTAAGTCAATTTGGGAAATAAAATTAATATTGAATGGTAATTTGTTAGCATGAGGACAGAGCAAAAGAAGCGGATCACCTTAAGGAGCAGTCCATCAGTCAATCAAAAACTTTGATAAGCATTTAAGTGGATAAATTTAGAGTGGATAAAGCAACAGGCTTGGAATCAGGAAGACTCATTTTCATGAATTCAGATCTGGCCTCTCCTACACATAGTAGCTGTGTGACCCTGGGCAAGTCACTTAACCCACTTGCCTCAGTTTCCTCATCTGTAAAATGAGCTGGAGAAGTAAATGGCAAACCACTCCAGTAATTTTGCCAAGAAAACTCCAAATGGGGTCACAAAGAGTCAGTCACAACTGAAAAATTACAAACAACAGCATGTGCCAGGAACTGCGTTAGGCATTGGGGATACAAAGATAAATGAAAAATAATTCCCACCCCCTCAAGGAGCTCACATTCTCATGGAGAAGACAACATACACATATATAGCTGTACACAAAATGTTTGCAAGGTAAACTTGAAAAGGAAAACACTAACATGTCTGGGAACCAGGAAAGAGATACTTGAGCTGAACCTTGAAGGAAAACTAGAATTTCATGAGGACACCATTCCAGTCATGGGGTATAGCAAATACAAAGGCATGGAGATGAGAGATGTCGTGACACGTAAGGAGCAGTAAAAAGGCCAGTATGACTGGATTGTAGAGTGTACTGACGGAGTGCTATGTAATAGTATGATAATCAAGTAATGTGTAGAACCCTTCCTTAATAGAGTGACATCCTTTTCTCTAGAATACTAGATTACAGATTGTAGAACTGGAATGATCCTTGATCATCTACAGCTCCTTTATTTTACAAAAAAGGAAACTGAGGTCCAAAGAAATTTGAGTGACTTGTCTAATGCAGAGTGGGTCAGTTACTCACTCATGGGGACTCAAGCTCAAATCCTACCTTTGTCACTTACTGTATGATGTTGGGTAGATCATTTAATCTCTCTGGACCTCAGTTTCTTAATTCATCAAATGAGAGAGGTTTTAATATTTCTAAATCTATGGTCCCCTGAACGGCACTAGATAACACTAAACGATTCTTACTGTTGGGCACTTCACTTTCTAGACTCCATGCAGACACCCCACACACATGTGCAGCTATTATGACACTGACATTTTATACATATTTTACTTTAGCTTCTACTAGTTCTTTTTCATCTCAGATGGGATGGGAATAGTTAGTGTTGGAGGGGATTAGGAAAGGACAGGCACACTAATATATGTTACATCATTTCCTCTGATAAAATTGTTTCTGATTTTCTGATGTTGAACCATTTGACAGTGCCAAAGACTTTGGTGGCAAGAACTTTCTCTTCTAGATTCTCAATAGATGTGGCTGTAGTGCCTGTGGGATCAGAGACCAGACTACATCTCTCTTTATAGGGAGGTTGCTTCCCAGAATGATGGCTGAGATCACTGGACTGGAAAGGTTGTTATTGCCTGAACTCGTGAACTCAGGATCCTGGGCTGTCTCCATTAGGGTCTGAGGGAAGATGGTGACCAAGGTGATAGTAGTATTGTGACCCTTCTGGCACATGCTGACTCTTATCTCTCCCTCAGGGTCTTTGCTTCTTTAGGTAAGCTACTTGCCTGCCATTTGGAGGGAAGTGGGGGGTTGCTTGGCAGTTGGTGGGTATGGTTGGCTTATTCTCCACAGAAACTGCTTGTCCAGATGATGGTCCAGATATGGAAGAGAATATGCTACTATTCCCAGAGTTCTTGTGCCTATCTGTTAGTAGCAGTTTGTCCCCAGCTGTTGCTGGTGATAGGGAGGAAAGTGGGCCCTGTCTCTACAATGTTTTCTTCCCCTAATGATGTTTGGATGATGGGGAAAGGAGAATGGAAGCAGGGCTGGTGATTTTTGAGACATTACTATCTCCAAAGCTCTTGGGGGTCAGGGTCTTATTACATTTTTGTCAAGTTCTGAGGGGATATGGTGGTCAAGGATAGTAGTGAGTGGTTTAATGAGCAGCACATGCTGCCTCCTGTCTTTCCCTCAGAGTGCCTTGCTTCCTTAGCTAAGCTGGTTGGCCACTTCCCTTTGAGGAGAAATAGACTGGCAGTTGGTAGACTGTTCTCTTTTTCATAGAAAAACTGCTTGCCTAGCTGATGGCTGTGGGGGCTGGACTGCAAGCAGAACCAGTGGTTTTTTATTTTCTATACATTCTTATGATCATCAGTTCCAGAGCGTGGCATTGTCTAAATTCCTATCCAGATACTTAGGTTCATTCTTTGGAAACTGTATTATCCTGCACCTTGTTTATAATGAGTACCTCAAAAAGCAGGGGTGGGTGGTGGAGTGGAGACAAGCATTCATTAAATACCTACTATGTGCCAGTTCACTGCCCTAAGGATTGTAGAAATATTAGCTCATTTGATTCCCAAAAGCATGACTACTTACAAAAATAGAGCTCGTATCCTCAGACCCATCATGAAAAGGAAATTTATATTTGCCAATTTATTTTCATTATTAACAATCAAGCCACTTTCTGGGATCAGCCCATGGTTAGTTTTTTCACATTTTCTTATTCTTCATACAATTGCATTATTCTTCATAAAAATCTTAAAGTTCAAAGAACATCAGATGTCATCTGATGCAGCCTCAGACCCAAAAAACTAATTCCTTTCATATTAACCCCGAGAGGTAGTCTCCTTTTCAATGGAGATAATACCTAGGTAACCAGCTCCATTGTTGGGGATCCCTACTTGTTAGGAAAAAAAGGTCTAGAGTTTGTTTTTCTCATATTAAACTAAAATCTGATTTCTTGTAGCTTTCACAGTTGGTTACTAATTCTGTCTTCTGGAGCACTACTGAGCAAGATAATTTCTTCATTTTTTTTAAGACAACTAGCTAAAATGTTCCACCTTTTTTGCTATTCCTATCTAAATGTTACTGGTTTCTCCAGCATTTCTTCAAATAAGATGATGTTCAGATTCCTCACACTCATATGAACCCTTCTCTGGACATGTTAGTCTGTCAATTCTCACTTAAAATATGCCAGAATTCCTCATTTCGAAAATATATAGAGAACTGAGTCAAATGTATAAGAATGCAAGTCATTCCCCAAATGATAAATGGTCAAAGGATATGAACAAGCAGTTTTCAGAGGAAGAAATTAAATCTACCTATAGTCGTATGAAAAAATGCTCTAAATCACTATGGATTAGAGAGATGCAAATTAAAACAACTCTGAGACACCTCATCGCACCTATCAGTTTGGCTAACATGACAGAACAGGAAGATGATTAATGTTGGAGATGTGGGAGAGTTGGAACACTAATTCATTGTTGGTGGAACTGTGAGCTGATCTAATCATTCTGGAGAGCAATTTGGAACTATGCCCAAAGGGCTACAAAAATGTGCGTACCCTTTGACCCAGAAATAGCACTTCTAGGACTGTATCCCCAAGAGGTCATAAAAATGGGAAAGGGTCCCACATGTACAAAAATATTTATAGCAGCACTCTTTGTGGTGGCCAAAAATTGGAAATCAAGGGGATGCCTATCAACTGGGGGATGGCTAAATAAATTGCGGTATATGAATGTAATGGATTACTATCGTGCTATAAGAAATGATGAACAGGAAGACTTCAGAGAGTCCTAAAAAGACTTATAGGAGCTGATGCTGAGTGAAAGGAGCAGAACCAGGAGAACTTTGTACACAGCAACAACCACAGTGTGTGGGGAATTTTTCTGGTAGACTTAACAACTTCATTGCAATGCAAGAGCTTAAAAAATTCCCAATGGTCTCCTAAGGCAAAATGCCTTCCAAGTCCAGAGAAAGAACTATGGAAATCAAGAACAGAATGTAGCAGATCATTTTATTTTGTATTACATTTTGGTTTGTTTTATGATTTCTTCCATTCATTTTAATTCTTCTATGCAACATGACTAAGGTGAAAATATATTTAATAGGAATGTACGTGTAGAGCTTATATAAAATTGTATGCCATCTCAGGAAGGGAGGAAGGAGGGAGGGGGGAAGGAGGGAGAAGGAGCGGAAAAATTCTAAGTTATATAGAAGTGATTGTAGAACACTGAAAACAAATAAAATTTAAAAAAATATATGCCAGAATTTAGCGCAGTAAGTGGCAACACTCCTTGCCATTCTTGAGATGATAATCTGGAGCTTTATTTCCTAAACAAAATACTATAAGACTTATTAAACATGAAAAGAGTATTGACCTGAGAATCAGAAGATCTGGGTTCTGATCTCTGTTTTGTCAGTAACTATAATGGCAAGCAAAGTAGGATCTTTTGTTGTTTTTGTTTTAGACAATCAAGTATCTCTGATTGAATCTTGCCTTTGATTAATCAAGAGTCTTTAATAAGAAAGTGTGCGCGTGTGTGTGTGTGTGTGTGTGTGTGTGTATGTGTGTGTGTGTCTGTGTGTGTCTCTATGTCTGTGTCTATATAATAGAGAGAGTTTTAACCAATCAGACATGTGCGAGTGGGCTCTAACCAATCAGATGATGACTAGAACTGTATATAAAGAGAGCCAGAGGTGAGAGAAGCAGATGTGAAGAGAGCCAGCTTTGAGAAGAAGAGAGCTGAGAGCTGGGAGGAAGCCTTGTCTGTTGATCTGTGTTGATTTCTCAGACAGAAGTCCCTGTCTGTGGATATTTATGAATGAATTGAGATAATGGTGTTGGCAGTGTGTTAGTATTGTTGTTGCCCTGCTGAGCTTTGTTTTCTCAGAGACAGAAGCTACAGAGTCGAGCAGTCCCCATGAGCTGAGACATAGAACAGGAGCAGCTGACCACATGTGAATCCAGGCAGGATTCAGCAGTGGTAAGCCCACAGACAGAGAGCCATGAGATTTGGAAGTCAACTCTGATTTAAGATAAAAGGAGACTTTACTTGGACACTTGATATTAGGAAGATTGTTCTTACAGTTTTCTAGGGGTGGATGATGTGATACTTTGAAAAAGAATTTTACTGGATATTTGATATTGATTGAATGATATGTTTTACTTAAGGACATTGCTATTGTTATGAGATATATACTGATTGAATGATGTTAGTTTTACTTAAAGATGTTGCTATGAATGTCATTATTTACTTTATTGAACAATGCTTAGTTTGTGGTTGAACAAATAGCAAGTTCATTATACTATGCGATTAGACCCTTGAAATCATTCACAGCAGCAATCCTCAGGTGTACTGCCTGTGATTGGCTTTACGTTAACTTACTATGACAAAGTTAGAAAAGACAAACAAAAAGGGAGAGGAAGAGATCTAAAGTGGGGTGAAAATGAATTGTAGTTGGTATGACATTAAAATGTGTTAAAAAGTGAAAATGCATTATAAAGGCTTGAAAAAAAACCCAGAAATTTTGCCCTAAAATAATCAAGAGGCAGAATAAGAATGGGGCATGTGGTTCCAGGACATGCTAATGGAAGGAAAGGGCAGCTAGCTGGTGCAATGCTGAGTCTGAAGTCAAGAAGATTCTTCTTTGTGAGTTCAAATCTAGCCTCAGACACTTATTAGGTATATGACCCTTAGCAAGCTACTTAACTGCATTTGACTTAGTTTCCTCATCTGTAAAATGAATTGAAGAAGAAAATGGCAAACCATTCCAATATCTTTGCCAGGAAAACCCAGTCAAAGAGTTATGATTGACTTTAACGTCTGAGCAACAACAACAATGGAAGGAAAGGAAAATCTAAAACCAAACTTTGCTAATCATTCCTTTGCAGATGGTTGATTCTGATATTCTCGTCTGGAGAGGACTGACACATTTGGTCCCTTATTTTTAGGAGAATGACTTTTAAAGTGCCTTTATTTAGTGAATAAGTAAAGTCAAATCACAATATCATCCAGTCACCATTCCTGTGGTCCCACCCATCATCCTGGGAGTTCTCGGACCAAAATATTCCTCCATGGTCACTTTGGTTGTGGCTACCGTTTGGTTATGTCAGATTCTTTGTGACCCCATGGATTGATTTACAATTGTAAGAGACCTTAGAATTCATCTATTCCATTCCCCCTCATTATAAAGATGAGAAAACTGAGGTCAGGAGAGGATAGTTGAGACTCAAGGAATATAACAGATAGTAGAAGAGACAGGATTTGAATCCAAGTCCTCAGACACCAAATCTAAGGCTATTTCCCCTGCGTCTTGCTGGGACTGATAAGAATATATTCTGCTAGAAAAACTAATAAAAATATGAGCCATTCCCCAAATGATAAATAGTCAAAGGATATGAGGAGGTTTTCAGAGGAAGAAATCAAAGTTATCAATAGTCCCATTAAAAATGTTCTAAATCCCTAATAGAGAAATGGAAATTAAAACAACTCTGAGGTAGCACCTCACACCCATCAGGTTGGTTAAGATGTCAGAAAAGGAAAATTACCAATGCCAAAGATTTGGATTTGGGAAAATGGGTACAGTGATGCACTGCTAGTAGAGCTGAGAACTAGTCCAGCCATTCTGGAGAGATATTTGGAACTATGCTGAAAGGGTTATAACATTGTGCATACTCTTTGACCCAGAAATACCTCTATTAGGTCTATATCCCAAGGAGATCAAAGAAAAGGGGAAAAGACTCATATGTACAAAAATATTTATGGCAGTTCTTTTTGTGGTGGCAAAAATTTGGAAAACAAGGGGATACCCATCAATTTAAGAATGACTGAACAAGTTATGATATATGAATGTGATGGAATACTTTTGTACTGAAAAGAAATGATGACAGATAATTTCAGAAAAAACTAGGAAAACTTATCTGAATTGATGAAAAGTGAAGTGAACAGAAGCAGGAGAACAAGCTATGAAGCAACCGCAATAGTGTAAAGCTAATCAACTACTGATAACTGATCAATACAGTAATCCACTACAGTTTCAAAGAATTCATCATGTAAAATGTTAGTCACCTCTAGAAGGAAAACTGATGGTCTCAGAGTGTTGACAGAAGCATATTTGTATTTCCTTTTTTTATTTTCCTTGCTTTTTTATCATGGATAATGCAGAAATACGTTTTGCATTACTTCATATATAATTATCATATTTTTTGACTTCTCAATGAGTAGTAGAGTGGGAGAGAGGGAGGGAGAGAACATGGAACTGAAAATAAAAATTTTTAAAGATCAACTATTTTTAAAAAAGAATGTATTCTCTTTTAGTTATAAGACAATATTAAGTCTGTAAAATGAAAGCGGTAGGAAGAATGGAGATTTTTAGAATCTGAAGATGTCTTAGAAATGTCCAGTCCAATTCCATCATCTAAAGATATAGAAACTGTGAAACAACTTGCCCAAGGTCACCTGGCTAGTTTGTGACAGAGGCTGGAACCTGGGCTTCCTGACTCCTACCTCAGTGTTCATTCAATTCTATATTCCAAGGCTTCCGAACATATGAAGCAGAGTGGACAGATTCCTTCTTGGGATTCAGCTTCTGATATTTATAAGACTGTGTGCCGTTAGGGAAGTCAGCAAGTGACTTAATCTTTCTAAGCCCCAATTTGCTCATCCATAATATGAATATGTTGTACTAGGTATCCTCCAGCTTCCCTTCCACCTCTATATCTCTGATCCGACGAAGGTCTGTAGTTTGAAATGTTATTTTGGGGTTGGAACTCCCCCTTATCACTTATAGTAATCTCTTGAGCACATAAACATTCAATAAATGCTTGCTGAGGGATTGATTCTAAACCATCTGTTGTAGAGAGGATTCTATTACAGGCTGATTTCCTAACTGAGAAGATATTATCATCCTCATTTCACCAGCAAGAAGCATTGTCAACTCTCTTACATAATAGATGAGCATAGGCTTATGTCTAAATGAGGAAATAACAATATTAAAGCTTTCTAAGTGCACAGATAAAGTTTCCCCTATATTTGAACATCCTGCTCAGAAGTCCACATTGCCAGAAGCCTTTTCCTTTGTCCCTGAAATAGTATTTAAAAAGAATAGATTAGAATTATTTTTTAGAAATGAAAAGATGTGTGCATTTCATTTTCATGTTGTTGAGAGCTTTAAACATATGCTAATCTTCATCTATAAAATTGAAAGCGATTGATCCATAGTAGTAAAATAAAAGGGGGGGCTTAGCTGATAGAATGTGGAAGTCAGGAAGTCCTGGAGTCAGGAAGTCTCATCTTCATGAGTTCAAATCTAGTCTCAGAAACTTATTAGCTGTGTGACCTTAGGCAAGTCATTTAACTCTGTCTGTCTCAGTACCTCATCTATAAAATGAGCTGGAAAAGGAAATGGCAAAGCTCCAGTATCTCTGTCTAATAGAGTCACAAAGAGACAGGCATGACTGAAATAACTAAACAACAAAAGCAAAGTAAAGACTTTAAGCTATTGTGGTACAGTGTGACATCTGAGTTTGTTATCCTGGCTCTACTACTAATTAACTGTGCAACCTTGGACAAGTCACTTCACCATTTTGGGCTTCTGTTTCCTTACCTGTAAAATATGACAGTTATCTCTAAGGTCCCTTCAAAGACTCATGTTCCAGGATTCTACATTATTTTCCCAGTTGTGAGACTTTATTTTGTGCCAAACCATCTTAGATTCTTATATTCCCCCTTGAGGCCAAGGGGATGTGGAATGGATCTTACAGAGAGGGATAAACGTTAGCCCAGTATCTATGAAACAGCTTTGTCCTCTGAAGAAAACCAGCATCATATTATGACCAATTGCACTATCTGGCCTAGTCTAATCTGAAAATAAGCTCCAGTGTGTATGGAATTTTATCCAGATTTCCTAGTGTTTTGAAGGCTGCACTTTCTGAAAGTAGATCAAAAGTATTTTCAGAGACACTGATGCATGAACTACTAAAAAAAAAAACCACACAAAAAAACAACCCATACTCCCCCATATTTGCAAGGATTAAAGACAAGAGAAGCGAACTTTGGTCTCTATTTGAGTGCTGTATTCTGAGCTAGCTCTTTGAAATGGTAGGTGACACTGAAAAATATCTTCAGTCATTCAACAAACATTTATCCAGTACCTCCTCTGTGCATGTTTATCCTGTGTTGAGTGCTACACATAGAGAAACAGGATAGTGGGGGGAAAGAGTATTATTCACTCTGGAGTCACTGGACCTGAGTGTGAATCAAAATTCTGCCATTTGCTACCAGTGTGACACCAGGGAATTTACTCACCTCTGAGCTTCAATTTCCTGATCTGCAAAATAAAGATGTTTAGATGACTTAACTTCTCTGGGCTTCAGTTTTCTCATCTTAAATGAAGGGGGCAGACTAACCTTTAATATCCCTTCCATCTCTACATCTTTGATCCTACAATAATTATGACCCCCTCAAGCTCTATGGTTCCTAATTGGAAGAAATACTGTATATGAAAATAGAAATTATGTCCAAAGTGCCAGAAAATTTCCCTTTTAAAAAAGAGAAAAAGAAAACCAAGATGACTACCCTCAAACTAGCTTGTTTTTATTTGTAGAGAATATAGGTTTTGGAAACCTTGAAGCACCCTTAGGTAAATTACTTCAACACTAATGCTTATTACCTCTGAAAAACAGTTGTAATCATAACAAGGATATGGTCCCATGAATACTTTGAATATTAAATGTTGCCTCCCTAATGACTCAGTGTAGGACTGACTGAGCAAACTGATAAATTCTTCTGAACCTTGGTTTTTGTCCATATGTCAATCTGGGATTTCAGCCTTGACTTAACCAGTGGTAAGGAGTTTGCTAATCAAAATGAAAGGTTTTTTAAAATCTCTCTTTATTGCACTTGCCTAGTTATTGATCATTTTATGATGGACAGAGCTGATGGAGTTCATAGGATCATAGGTTTCAGAACCAGAAGAGACCCAAGAGACCACCTTGTTCAAGCATTCTTAACCTGGGATCTATAAATTCATTTATTATTTAATATGATTTGCTAACTGTTTCGATATAATTGGTTTCCTTTGTAATGCTTTGTATCTTATTTTGTAAATTCAAAACCATTATCCTGAGGAGTCCATAGGTTTTACCAGACTGCCAAAGGGGTCCATTACATATAAAGTCTTTAAAAAAACCCTGCTCTAGTTCATTTTACAGATGAAGAAACTGGGGAGATCTAGAAAGTTAAAAAGGACTTGCTCAAGGTAACACAGTAAAAAAAAAAGTATCTGAACCCAGGTTCAGATTCAGCCAGGTTCTCTGATATCAGATACAGTGCTTGGATTTGTTGTGATAATTTTTGGCCTCCTGGGACACAAAAGGTAATGAATTGAACTACAAATTAGCTGTTTAATAGCTACCACTGCTGAATAAGCAGAAAACAGGATGTGGGGTTGGGGTGGGGGGAGTGCCATGTGACCATAGCTAAGTAAGCACCAGAGTATATAGTTATAATTTAACTAGTGGCTCTCATTTGTGATGATAACATTCTCCACAGAAAGGGAATGTTTGTTCAACACCATTATCTATTTTCTCCCCAGAGGGATTTTGAAGTACCTTGCAATTGGGAATTTGCATCCATTATGACAATGCAGCCATGTTTCGCGGTGACAGTCTCCACATAAAGAGTAAATTGTATCCAGATGTGGACGTCTAGTGATAGTATTACAGTATTCCATTTAACCACAATGAGATTAAGTTGCCCAAGGTCACACAAGGAAGTATAGGACCAGGATTGGAATTCTGAGTACCAAATTTCTAGTCTTAACCTAGAGATGGATTCCTGATTTAGATCTGAAACTTTGGGGTAATTCACTAAAGCCCTCCCCCACCGCCACCCCATCCTTTTTAGATCAACCTACAGCTCTCCAGACACAGTTCTTTTGTTTCTATAGTATCCTCAATATTCATTCTTGCTTCCACTTAAACTTTCTCCTATCCCGCCCCCACCTCAGTGACTCTAGTTTCTATTTCCTCATCTTTGTGCAGTCAGTCACATCTGCTCCTGCCTCCCGTAGGAGCCCTAGTAAAGTCTTGGTCTCCCCCTGCACCTGCTTTTAGAAACAGGCTTATTCCCCTGAGTGACATTACCTTTCTGCTTCTTGGTTAAGGAGCTTGCCCTTGGCAGTGTGTGAGTGAATTAGGAGTTCTTGGCTCTGACTCCCGGAATGATCTCTGTGACTGAGCCACATCGTGAAAAAGTGATTTTATTTGCTCATGGTATAGCCTGCACTACTCCCCTCCCCCACTGCTTCTGGCAGGAAATATTTACCATTGAGGTCATACACTAGCCGTTACTAGCTTTTTTTTTTTTTTTTTTTTTTTTTTGGAAACCAAGAGAGATGAACCAAACAGCTCCAAAAACCAGAGCAGAATTTGGAAACCAAGGGAACGTATACACCCAGTTGCATATCAGAAGAGAATTCTAAAGGCATCTCAGTTTCAGAAAAAGAAATGGGCCTAGTTTAAAAGCATCTAAAAGCACACCCAACAAGCTGTCCATCGGTCTCAAAGACAGTGAAAGAAAGCAATCAAAATTTCCAGATTGCTCAGATTTTCTAAATCTTTTCAAGGATTAGCTTTAAGTCTGCCATACCCACAGATGACCTCTGAAGAGCAAAGCCTAGGTGCCAACCTGCCATGAAAGGAGAAGTCTCAAAACGAGATAAATGCAAGAGCAAGAAAAGTAGGAAATCTTTATTATAAGAGAGAGTTGGATTTCTGGGGTGGGCTTGGGGAGTGGAGTGCCTTTATCCAGAAATTAAACTAAAAGGCATCAGAAACAAAAAGGAAAATCAAAATGGGAACTCAAAATATCTCTGTTGCTATAAATATTCAGACAGTCCCAGAAAATATTCATAGCTCAGCTCATTTGTATGAAAGTTTTCTTGAGTCTTCCACACCTGTAGTGATCTCTCTTCCCCAGCCAAAACAAATTACCTTCTGTTTCCTTTATATATCCTTATATTTGTAAGGTCCTTTCTTTGATAGAGTATAGGTTCTTTAAGGGAAAGAAATGTTTGTTTCACATTTGTCTTTGGTTTTGACACTTTGGTTTGGTGTCTGCTTTAATGTTTACTCCTACAGGTAGCAGGGCACAATTTGCAACTTGGAGTCAGAAGATCGGGGCTTATATCCTGGTTCTGATACTTCCTAGGATTGGCACTAAAGAAGGCAAGTTATAGATCTAGAGTTGGAGGGAACCTCAGATGCCATTTAATTTACAGATGTGGAAATTGAGGCCCAAGTAGTCTAAGTTACTTGAATAAGTTAAATCAGAGGTAGAATTTTAATTCATTCTCTAACTGTGAAGCATGTCCTCTCTCCTCCTCATCACACATAACCTGTCATAGGCTCTGCTTCTAGTATGTATAAAATGGAATCCTTACTCTGCTTCACGATGGTGTTGTGAGGAAAATGCTGCATAAACTTTAACAGAGCAGAGAAGTGTGAACTGTTATTATAAGGATCAATTTAGAGCAGTATTTTGCTGTAGAAAGAGAACTGGATTTTGAGTCAGGAGACCCTTGAGTCCCTGCCTTGCCAATAAATTAGTTGCATGACTTTAAGCAAGTCACTTCTTCCCTCTCTAAATGTTAGCCCATTTTTGATAAGAGGAGATGATAATACCTGCATTATTACTTTATGGGGTTGTTTTTAGGGTTAAATGAGATCATGTAGGAAAAGCACCCTGCAGACTTTAAAGTTCTACGTGAAAGGCAGTCGTCACTAACTTTAAATTTTCAGGCAAATTTAGAGAATGTTGCAGCTAGAAGAGATCTCAGGAAGTTTTCAGTTTAATCTCAAGGATGAGGAAACTGAGGCCCTAAAAGGTTACATGATCTGCCCAAGGTCACACAGCTAATACATTTTAGCACCTGGATTGAAAACTAGTCTGAATAAGAGTAACAGGTAGCATGAGGAGTATATGAAATAAAGGATGGGACAGTTGTGTTTTTGTCTAGGAGTGGGGTGGATTTTGAGCATTATAAGCTAATGGTGGTATGAATATAGTGTAACTTTGAATGAGTGATTTTATTAGCTAGAGGAAAGAAATCACTCAAGTTTATGAGCCTCAGGTGGTCCTTTTTCAAAAAACACTATCTAGCCTTCCTTCTACCATACTCTTGGTCTCCCCAAGTAATTATTTACTTGCCAGATTCTGCTAGGGGGAAACAAAACTCCCTGAGTAATCACAACTCTCTGCACAGGAGGAGAAGGTTTGTAGTTGTGCCTCTGGTTAGTATGTCCAGAAAAAGGGATGGAGTTTTGTGTATTTTATTATTTTTAAAAATTAAACTACTGCTTCTCCTTAAACATGACACCTGGTCCACTCCATCTATCCAACTAGGATAACAAAAGCAAACATCCCCATCTGGGATTTGTGGTAATACTGCATAATCCAGAGCTAGGTGACTTTTAAAACAGATCAGAGTCACCCTAGCAAAACGATAGAATTGCAGTTGCTGAGCAAAAAAGGAGACTTATTCAACTAAGTTGGAACAAGATCATTCTTAGGCCATCTGGGATTTAATTTGACCAAGAGTTATTAAAGGTAGCTTATTACAAGTCTGGAGGTTGCTTTCTTTTGTTTGTTTTTTTAAATGAGTTTTTATTGATGTCTTTTTTTAATGTCACCATAGTTTCTCCCTACTACCCCTCCTTCTCCTAAAGAGTTGCTCACATAGCAAATAATATTTTTAGAGACAAAAGAAGAAAAATAATTGAAAAAATCAGCATAAGTGACCAATATATTTTTAAAAGTCTGAACATTGGGGACTTCCTTACCTCTGCAAAGCCTGCAGGATACTTTGAAGAGAGATATGTCCCAAGGTAGAGTGGAAGAATCCTGGATTTGGAGTCAAAGACCTTAGGTAAAATTAATTCCCAGCTCTGCTACATATACTACATGCCCCATAGCAGTCACTCTAATATCTAGGTTAAATGAAGGGGTTGGATTATATCAGTGGTGCTTAACCTAATGTCCATGGATCACAAAAGGGTCTGAGAAAATGGATGGGGAAAAACATTACATTTTTTATTTAAATATAATTGGCTTCATTTGTAATCTTACATATTTTATTTTATGCACCTGAAAACATTTTCATGAAAAGGGTCCATTTGCTTTACCAGAATACTAAAGGGCCCTGTAATGAAACAAATATATATTATATACCCATAGGTTTAAATAACGCATTACTTAGGAAATTGGGTTCATTTCCAGCAGGGATTTTCAGATAAATCTTGACCAATAATCTTAAAAATTTTATTCTGAGAAGCAGTTCAGAGGCTTCAGCTGACTGCCAAAGGGGTCAGTGATGCAAAACAGATATTTTGGATTAAATAATACTTTCCAGACAATAGTATGCTGGAGCCAGTTCATACTACTAACAGAATCAAATGTCAGATATTCAGTGTGGGCAAATTCTAAAAATCTAAGCTTGGATTTATTGTTTTGTTGATTCCCTAGATTTAAGAAAGTGAAGGAAAAAAAGTTAATGCAGATTAAACTTTACAGTATGTCATGTGTACTTTTCCCCACTACTTTTTTGCACCCTGCACCAGTTCCCTCCGACATATTCCACACTGGACTTCCAACTTTGGAGGGGCTAGAGATGTGGTGGAGTGGGTCATCACCAGCTTGCCCAGAAGTAAGGCAGGGCGAAAGAACTCAGAGACAGGGAAGTCTGGGTCTAATCCCCATTCAGTCATTGACTAGCTAAAGAACTTTGGGCAAGCACTTCTCAGATTAAGTTACCTCATTTATAAAATAGGAGCATTGTTCTACATGATTCTGAGGATCTTTTCAGCTTGTTCTAACATTATGTGGTTCTGGGACTCCATAATCAAGTCTCCTAAGCAGAGTAGAGAAGTTGTACCCAGGACTCTGCATGCACTAGTTCAGTATACCTTCAGGGAAAAATGGTTATGGAAATGAAATACATTGAAATAAATAGATTTCCTGGACCATTTCATTCCTTCCTGGTTGTGGAAGGAATATTAACATCCTTCTTTCTGAACCCATTGATAACTACTACATATTCATCAGGGGGCCCCTCAAGAATATGTAATTAGTTTTCTCATCACTGCACTTCAGTGTGCCCTACCTACTAAAAATTTATCTTATGCTCACAGAACCAGAATTACACTCTCAAACCTCCCAATGGCTATTATTAAATCCTACACATGAGAAAACACCTCTAGTGCATACAAGAGGCAGGAAGACAGAAGGAACTAGCAGAAGGGCTGGGTATTTGTCCAAAAGAAGTGAGTTAATTTTATCAGAAGCAATAGATTATTTTCTCCTTTCCTTGCCCTTTCCCATACTGCTCGCATGATAATCATCAGCTAGAAATTCAGGTAGTCTTATGTAGACAGTCCTAGATAACAAAGACTTCACCAATCATCCAGTCCTAAGAAGGTTTCTCTTCTAGCTGAGGAAAGAAAGCAGCACCTAGGACTACCCACAGTCATGAAGGTGCTTCCTTTTTTTTAATCACTGGTCAAGATTTTTCTGAAAATCCTTGCTGGATGTCCACCCAGCCTCCTAATGTCTTGTTTATGTCTGACTCTTGCAGTAATTTGTTCTGTCTTTTCAATTTCCGTGGTTTTACTAAACTCAGACTCTTGGCTGATGATCCTGGCACAAAAACAAAGAGCTGGAGGGAGGCTAATACTTAAGCCTGGCGGGACCCCTTCAGATGAAAACTGAAGAATTTAAGTGCTTTCTTCCAAGTGCCTCAAAAGCATTTTTCTTTTCAACATTCCTTCCTTCCTTCCTTTCTTCCTTCCTTCTAAAAGCAAATTTTAAGTCCTACTATGGTAAAGGCATTATGCTAGTCACTCAGGAAGATGTAAAAAGATAACCCCCCCCACCCCCGATTGCTGTGGGACAGGGAGAGGCAGAGCTGAGAGGAAATTGGGTCGGAGCAATCAGAACTGAGGGAGAGGGAAAGCAGGCAGCTGGTTAGTGTGAGTGAGAGAGCTTATTTATGATTTGTTTAAGGGAGCTGGTTTGTGGGAAGGCCCTAGCAGGGGCTGGTGCTGCCCTCTGAATTGTTATTGTATATAGATTTCTTTTCTGCTATAATAGATTTGGCTTTCTGGTGTTGGGATTTAGCTTTCTGGTGTCTGAATAAATGTTTGGTTCTGTTTTCCATGTAGAGAGACTGTTGCATTTCATGATTCAGAATCATGCAGCAGCATATTCATAGCTGCCATAGGCTACATGCTACATACAATGCTACATACCTATGTTCATAATTGAAAGAAATGCATATTTTCAGTTAGAGGCTAATGAAAATTAAAATGTATTTTTTCCTCATCCAAGTTCAGGGATTCCTTGAAATCTATCCATAGACCACTTTTGGGATCTCTGAATTTTAGATTAAGAACTCTTTGTCTAGTCCTTGGTTCAGTTCTCTAGGAATGGCATATGGCTACTCCCTCCTCTGATGAGAAGAGAATGAACCTTAGGGGATATACATACATACACTCATATGCACACACAAACACACATACACACACATTTATGGAATATACCCAATATAGGGAACTACCAATGAAGATGCTCCCTCTACTAATGTGGGGGGGGGGGTGTTCAATTTTCTTTGTAATTTATAGTCCAAGAAAGTTGTCTGGGTCACTTAAGGGTTAAGTAACTTGCCTAACTTCACATAACATTGGAGGTAAGGAGGCAGAATTTCCTGAATGGGAGGTCATTTCTCTACCCACTAGCCCATAATACCCTTTCCACTGACTCAGTGTTACACTACTGTTGCAGATAAATGCCCCTTCTATGCCCTACTACATGGTCTTCATCATCTAATGACCAACCTCTGGTAATGAGCCTCTCCAGACTTAGTTAGGTTGATCTTGAAATAGCACGTATAACAATCTCTTTTGGAAGGTCACTATACTAAGCCTTTACATCTTGGCAGACCCTATGTTCTGTTGGCATAGACTTTAAGAACCCAGGGTCATCCCCATGTCACAATGAGACAATAGAGTTGGATTTTAGTAGAAATTACAATCTAGTGGAGATGATAAAATTGACACTTTGCTTTGGAAAAAAAACTATAGCAGATGAAAATAAAAATAAATATAAAATAGTCTACATTAAATTCAACAAACATATTCTATGTACCCATATGAAGCCTTTCCTGATATCCTATCTGCTAGTGTTCTTCCTTTCTCTGTCTGTCTCTATCTATCTTTCTGTCTCTGTCTCTGTCTCTTTCTCCTTTTACCCTGTCCATTCACAAAACTGTTTTGCTTCTGACTATTGCCTTGCCCAATCCACTTTTCCTTCTATCAGACCTCATTTCTCTTAACCTTTTCCCCTCTTGTTTTTTTTTGTAGCGTAAGAGAGCTTTCTACACCCAACTAAGTGTGTATGTTATTCCTTCTTTGACTCAATTCTCATGAGAATAGCTCCCCATCTTTCTCTATACTCTAAAAATTTTTTAGTGCCTCTTTTGTGTGAGATAATTTACCCCATTCTACCTCTCTCTTCCCCATTCTCCCAGTGAAGTCCTCTTTCTTACCCCTTAATTTTATTTTATTTTTTGTATATCATTCCATCATATTCAACTCACCCCTGTGCCCTCTGTCTATGTATACTCCTAATTGCCCTAATCATGATAAACTTCATATGAGTTAATAACTATCATTTTCTCATGTAGGATTATAAACAGTTCAACTGTGCTGAGATCCTTGTGATTTCTCTTTCCTATTTACCTTTTTATGTTTCTCTTGAGTATTGCGTTGAAAGTCAAGTGTTCTATTCAACTTTGACCTTTTCAGCAGGAATGCTTGGAAGTCCTCTATTTCACTGAATGTCCATTTTTTTTCTTTGAAAAACTATATTCAGTTTCTCTGGGTAGGTGATTCTTGGTTGTACGCCTATATCCTTTGCCCTCTGGAATATCATTTTCTAAACCCTGCAGTACTTTAAGGCAGAAGCTGCTAAACCTTGTGTTATCCTGATTGTGGTTCCATGATATTTGAACAGTTTCTTTCTGGCTGCTTACAATATTTTCTCCTTAAGACTAATACGAAAATAGATTTTAAAGAATTGCACATATATAACCTATATAAAATTGCTTATTGTCTTAGAAAGGAGGAAGGGAAGGCAGGGAGGGAGAAAATTTGGAACAATTTTATTTTAAAAAAGAATGTAAAAACTGTAATTATATGTAATTGGAAAAAATAAAATAGTATTTTTTCATAATAACTTTTCTCCTTGACTTTGGAGCTCTGAAATTTAGCTATAACATCCCTGGGATTTTTCATTTGAGATCTCTTTCAGGAATTGATTGATGGATTCTTTCCATTTCCATTTTAACCTCTGGTTCTAGAATATCAGGGCAGCTTTCCTTGATAGTTTGCTGAAAAATGATTATCTGGGATCTTATGGGTTCCTGATTGTCCAATAATTTATAAATCATCTCTTCTGGGTCTATTTTCCAGGTCAGTCCAATGAGATAGTTCAGATTTTCTTCTATTTTTAAAAGTCTTTTGATTTTGTTTTATTGTTTCTTGATGTCTCATAGAGTCATTAGCTTCCATTTGCCCAATTGTAATTTTTAAAGAATTATTTTCTTCAGTGAACTTCTGCATTTCCTTTTCCATTTACCCAGTTCTCCTTTTTAAGGAGTCCTTTTCTCCACTGAATTTTTCCATTTGACCAATTCTGCTTTTTAAGGAGATCTCTTCTGTGGATTTTTTTTTTTTTAGTCCTTTCACTATTTAGCCTATTCTGTTATTTTAAGGTATTATTTCCTTTAGTATTTTTAGTGCTTCCTCTGCCAATTTGTTGACTCGTTTTTTTCATGATTTTCATGCATCACTCTCATTTTTCTTCCCCATTTTACTTCTGCCTCTCTTACTTGATTTTCAAAATCCTTTTTGAGCTTTTCCATTGTCTGAGACCAATTAATATTTTTCTTGGAAGCTTTGGATGGAGGAACTTTGATTTTATTGTCTCTGAGTGTGTTCTGATCTCCCCAGTCATCAATAACTTTCTATAGTCAGGTTTTTTCCCCTTGTTTCCTCATTTCTCCAGCCTATTACTTGACTTTTAACTATTTGTAAAAGTAGGGTTCTGCTTCTAAGGTGGAGGGCACACTGTCTCAAGCTTCAGGGGATTTGTGCAACTGTTTTCAGAGATGCTTCCAAGGTAGTATAATCTCATGAGAAGTATTTACTCCTCTCCTGGCCTGTGCTCTGATCTGTGAGCAACCATAAGCACTCTTTTCTGCTATGGAACTGTGAGGAGGGTCCTCCCTCCACTGTGGCTGCAGGTTCTGATGTGCTACTGTTCTTCTTCACCTTGGGACTGCTACCCAGGACTGGGACCCAGATCCAAGCATGGGCAAAGCAGCCTCAGTGCTAGCAAAAAGACCCCTGTAGAGGGAGAGCCAAGATGGTACAGTAGAAAGACACACATACGGGGGGGGTGGATTCAAGATGGCGGAGTAGAAAGACGCATGTTTACGAGCTCTGAACCCACAGCCCATAGATTTAATGTAAAAAGAGATCCCCATAAGTTCTGGATCACTGCAAGGTGTGCAGAAACAGAGTGGAAGAGATTTCCGTGCCAGAGAGCCCTGGAGAGCCGTCCCCAGGGTCCCTCGTGCCCCGGAAAGTGGACCCCACCCCAGTGCTGCCCTGGCCAAAGCCCCAGAGAAGCTGATCCGAGTAGGCTTCAGGGACGGAAGCTCCGGCGGCCGGGAAGGTCCCTCCACCCACAGAAGCTACAGGTCAGTGAGAGAGACAGCTAGGCTGGAAGAGGGGAGCGGGGTGTCTCCGTGGCTTGGGCCCCCTCGGGAGGAAGCGGCTGAGGCAGAGGCAGGGGCATGAAGTGGCGGAGGCAGAGGCGGGGGCGTCCACGGAGGCAGCGGCAGCGGAGGCAGCTGTGGCGCGGCTGCGGCCCGGGACTCCCCCAGCAGCAGGCTGGGGGACTTTCATTACTGAAAGTCTCTGCATAAACAACCTGAGGGAGCTGAGCCTGGGAGACAGCCCTGCCCCACCCCGCTCCATTACTGAAGGTCTCTGCATAAAGCCCCTGAGGGAGTTGAGCCTGGGAGGTGGCCCTGACCCCACCCCAGCACCAGAACTAAAGCTCACATTGATTAGCAGTCACGTGGCGTGGAAAGCCCATTTGAATCTCAGACCCCAAGCACTAGCTGGGCGGATCTAGGCAGGGGTGGACAGGAATCTCAGAAGTCAAGTAACTGGCTGGGAAAATGCCTAGAAAAGGGAAGAAAAATAAGACTATAGAGAGTTTTTTCGAACAGATGCAAATGATCCCGACTTTCGGATCTGACAACGACGAGGAAATATTCTTGCCATCAGGGAAAGACGTGGAGGGGGGGGCCTCGGTACCCCAGACATCCCAGGGGGATGTCGGGTGGGCTCAGGCCTTGGAAGAGCTCAAAAAGGATTTTTAAAAGCAAGTTAGACAGGCAGAGGAAAAACTGGGAAGAGAAATGAGAGAGATGCAAGAAAAGTATGAAAAACGGGTCAATACCTTGGTAAAGGAGACCCAAAAAAATGCTGAAGAAAATATCACCTTGAAAAATAGGCTCACTCAATTGGCAAAAGAGGTTCAAAAAGCCAATGAGGAGAAGAATGCTTTCAAAAACAGAATTAGTCAAATGGAAAAAGAGGTTCAAAAGCTCACTGAACAGAATAGTTCTCTCAAAATTAGAATGGAACAGATGGAGTCTAATGACTTTACGAGAAACCAAGAAATCACCAAACAAAAACAAAAGAATGAAAAAATGGAAGAGAATGTGAAATATCTCATGGGAAAAGCAACTGACCTGGAAAATAGATCCAGGAGAGACAATTTAAAAATTATGGGACTACCTGAAACTCATGATCAAAAAAAGAGCCTAGATATCATCTTCCATGAAATTATCGAGGAAAACTGCCCTGACATTCTACAACCAGAGGGCAAAATAAGTATTGAAAGAATCCATCAATCATCACCTGAAAGAAATCCAAAAAGAGAAACTCCTAGGAACATTGTGGCCAAATTCCAGAACTCCCAGGTCAAGGAGAAAATCTTACAAGCAGCTAGAAAGAAATAATTCCAGTACTGTGGAAATAAAATCAGGATAACTCAAGATCTAGCAGCTTCTACATTAAGGGATCGAAGGGCCTGGAATAGGATATTCCAGAAGGCAAAGGAACTAGGACTCAAACCAAGAATCAACTACCCAGCTAAACTGAGTATAATACTTCAGGGGAAAATATGGTCTTTCAATGAAACAGAGGACTTTCAAGCATTCTTGATGAAAAGACCAGAGCTGAAAAGAAAATTTGACTTTCAAACACAAGAATGAGGAGAAGCATGAAAAAGGAAACAGCAAAGAGAAGTCTTAAGGGACTCACCAGAAGTGAACTGTTTACATTCCTACATGGAAAGACAATATTTGTAACTCTTAAAACTTTTCAGTGTCTGGGTAGTTGGTGGGTCCACACACACACATGTACACGCATGCACGCACACACATGCACACACATACAGAGACAGAGAGCACAGATTGAATTGAATAGGATGGGACCATATTTTAAAAGAAATTAAGGTAAATGGTGAGAGAGAAATGCAGTGGAAGGAAAGAGGGTGAAATGGAATGGGGTAATTATATGTCATTTAAGAGGCAAGTAGGAGACTTTTTAGTGGAGGGAAAAAGAGGAGAGCTGAGAAAAAAAAAACAACAAGAAGTTTACCCTTATCACATTTGACTAAAGGAAGGAATAAAATGCACACTCATTTTGGTATGAAAACCTATCTTACAATATAGGAAAGTGGGGGAGAAGGAGATAAGCAAGGGGGGGGATGATGGAAGGGAGGGCAAAGGGAGGAGGGAGTAATTTGAAGTCAACACTTGGGGAGGGACAGGATCAAGAGACAGAAGAGAAACAATGAGGGGCAGGTTAGGAGGGATGGTAATCCAGTTAGTCTTACACAACACAACTATCAGGGAGGTCATTTGCAAAACTACACAGATATGGCCTATATTGAATTGCCTGCTGTCCCAAAGGGAATGGGTGGTGAGGGAGGGATGGGGAGAATTTGGAACTCGAAGTTTTAGGAACAACTGTTGAGTATTGTTGTTGCTACTAGGAAAGAAGACATACAGTTAATGAGGAATAGAAAGTCATCTGGTCCTACAGAAGAAAAGAGAAAATGGAGACAAGAGAAGGGAGGGATGACAGAAGAGAGGGCAGATTGGAGATAGGGAAAATTAGATTGCTTGGGGTATTGGGGTGGGGAGAGGGGATAAAAGGGGAGAAAATTTGGAACCCAAAATTTTGTGAAAATGAATGTAAAAAGTTAAATAAATAAATAAAAAGAAAAAGAAAAGAAAAGAAAGACACACATACTCTAGCTCTTCTCTCACAGCCCATAAAATACCTGTAAAAAATGACTCTAAACAAATTCTAGAGCAGCAGAAGCCACAAAACAACAGAATGAAAGAGATTTCCAGCCCAAGGTAGCCTGGAAGACTGACAGAAAAGGTCTATTGCACAGGGTGTGGAGCAGAGCACAGCCCACAAAGCCCAGCCCAATCCTGGCCACCAGGCACTGGCAGGAATAGGACCAGAACAGGCCTTGGGGGCAGAATTCCCCATAGGAGCTGCAGTTCTCAGATCCCTCAACATGCAAACTCAAAAGACAGCTTCAAAGGTCAGTAAGAAAGCTTTTTCACCTAAGTGAGAAGGGAGCAGGGTCCTCCCCTAGCTCCAGCCTCAGGTGGCAGCAGCAGCAGCAGCAACCATTTTTGGAGCCCTTAGCCTAAAGTCCCTGGGGGAATTCAGCAGCTGCTCTGGATCTCAGCCCTGAGTGGTGGCTTGGGGGTGAAGAAGAGTTCTGGTCTTGGAGTGGTGGAGCTGGTAGAAGCTCTAGAAAGGGAATTCAACTTGCAGATCCTGGGCACAAAACCTTTGGTAGCTCCCAGACCAGAATGCAGGTCAGGAGAGGAATAAATGCCTCTCCCTTGATTTTGCCCCCTTGAAGGAACTGAGAAATTACAGGTCCCCAGAATATAACCCCCTCTTGACAAAGGACTCAAAAGTCAAGTAACTGACTGAGAAAATGCTGGAAAAAAAGGGGGAAAAAGTAAGACTATAGAAGGTTACTTTCTTGGCGAACAGGTTTTTTCTTCGATCCTTTCAGATGAGGAAGAACAATGCCTCCCATCAGAGGAAGACATAAAAGTCAAGGCTTTTGCATCCAAAACTTCCAAAATAAATATGGAATGGTCTCAGGTCATGGAAGAGCTCAAAAAAGATTTTGAAAAGCAAGTTAGACAGGTGGGGGAAAAATTGGGAAGAGAAATGAGAGAGATGCAAGAAAATCATGAAAAGTGAATCAACATCTTGCTAAAGGAGACCCAAAAAATGCTGAAGAAAATAAAATCTTGAAAAATAGGCTCACTCAATTGGCAAAAGAGGTTCAAAAAGCCAATGAGGAGAAGAATGCTTTCAAAAGAAGAATTAACCAAATGGAAAAGGAGGTTCAAAAGCTCACTGAAGAAAATAGTTCTCTCAAAATTAGAATGGAACAGATGGAAGCTAATGACTTTATGAGAAACCAAGAAATTACAAAACAAAACCAAAAGAATGAAAAAATGGAAGAGAATGTGAAATATCTCATGGGAAAAACAACTGACCTGGAAAATAGATCCAGGAGAGACAATTTAAAAATTAGGGGACTACATGAAAGCCATGATCAAAAAAAGAGCCTAGACATCATCTTTCATGAAATTATCAAGGAAAACTGCCCTGAGATTCTAGAACCAGAGGACAAAATAAATATTGAAAGAATACACTGATCACCTCCTGAAAGAGATCCAAAAAGAGAAACTTCTAGGAATATTATGGCCAAATTCCAGAGTTCCCAGGTCAAGGAGAAAATATTGCAAGCAGCTGGAAAGAAACAAGTCAAATATTGTGGAAATACAATCAGGATAATACAAGATCTAGCAGCTTCTACATTAAGGGATCAAAGGGCTTGGAATATGATATTCCAGAAGTCAAAGGAATTGGGGTTAAAACCAAGAATCACCTACCCAGCAAAACTGAGTATAATGCTTCAGGGGAAAAAATGGCCATTCAATGAAATAGAGAACTTTCAAGAATTCTTGATGGAAAGACCAGAGCTGAATAGAAAATTTGACTTTCAAATACAAGAATCAAGAGAAACATGAAAAGGTAAACAGGAAAGAGAAATCATAAGAGACTTACTCAAGTTCAACTGTTTACATTCCTATATTGAAAGATATTATTTGTAACTCTTGAAACTTTTCTCAGTATTTGAATAGTTGGAGGAATTAGACACACACACAATAGATAGATAGATAGATAGATAGATAGATAGATAGATAGATAGATAGATATAGATATAGATATGTATAGACAGAGAACACAGGTGAGTTGAATAGGAAGGGATGATATCTAAAAAGATAAAATTAAGGGGTGAGAGAGGAATATATTGGGAGGAGAAAGGGAGAAATGAATGGGGCAAATTATCTCTCATAAAAGAGGCAAGACAAAATTTTCAATGGAGGGGGAAACGGGGAAGGTGAGAGGGAAAAAGTGAAGCTTATTCTCATCACATTTGGCTTAAGGAAGGAATAACATGCACACTCAATTTGGTATGAAAATCTATCTTACACTACAGGAAAGTAGGGGAGAAGGGGATAAGTGGGGTGGGGGGATGATGGAAGGGAGGGCAAATGGGAGGAAGGTGTAGGTAGAAGTAAATACTTTTGAGGAAGGATAGGGTCAAAAGAGAGAATAGAATAAATGGAGGGCTGGATAGGATGGAGGGAAATATAGTTAGTCTTCCACAACATGACTTTTATGGAAGTCTTTTGGCAAAACTACACATATATAGCCTATATTGAATTTCTTGCCTTCTCAGTGGGGAGGAGTGGGGAGGGAGGAAGAAAGAAGTTGGAAATCAAAATTTTAGGAATGAATGTTGAGAATTGTTTTTGCATACAACTGAAAATAAGAAATACAGGTAAGGGGGTATAGAAATTTATTTTGCCCTACAAGACAATAGAGAAGATGAGGATAAGGGAAGGGGGGAGGGATGTTAGAAGGGACGGCAGATTGGGGGCAGGGGTAATGAGAATGAAGTTATAGGGTGGAGGAGAGAAGAGATGGGAGAAAATTTGGAACTCAAAATTTTGTGGAAATGAATGTTGAAAACTAAAAATAAATAAATAAACATTAAATTAAAACGTCTGTAATCTCCTTCTGACCAGTTGTTCAATCCCTTTACGCCCCGCATTGGGCTGAGACTTTTGGAAGCAGCCACTACCACTACTGATCCAGTCACTCATAAGGCCTGCTCCAGGTTTTCTGGGGCCTGGCCTGCTGCGGCTGGCCTGTGCTCAGACTGCAGTTGTCTTTTACTCTGGTGCAACAGATCTTTCCTGCCAACCTAATTTATCTTGGGCTGGAAATTGTTTTACTCCGTCTTTTTTATGGGTTCTGCTGCTCTCAAATTTGTTTAGAGTCATTTTTTAAAGGTTTTTGGAGAGGTTTGGGAGAGAGTTCAGGCAAGTCCTTGCCTTTACTCCACCATCTTGGCCCTGCCTCTCCTTTATTTGATTTTTTAAATCCCCTTTTAAGTTCTTCCAGTAATTTTTTTTTTTTGCATCTATGGTCAATTCACATTTTTCTTAGAGGCTTTGGATATAGCTGTTTTTATTTTGTTGTCTTCTTCTGAGTTTGTATTTCGATCATCCATCACCATAGTCACTTTCCATGATCAGGTTCTTCTTGTTGTTGTCTGCTTGTTTTCTCATCCTGTTTCTAGACTTTTCACTTTATGTTAAAGTCGGGCTCTGCTCCCAGGGTGGAAGGGGCACTGTCAGAAGCTTCAGTTTTTTTGTGCAGCTATTTTCAGAGTTAGTGCTGTTCTTCCAAGGATGGTGTCTTTATTACTATTTAGTAATTACTTTATATTTACTATTACTACTATTAATTAATTACTTCATTTATTTATTTGTTTATTACTATTATTTCATTATCTAAGGACCAGTGTCTTTATTATTCCCCCAAGCTGTCTGGTTTTTTCCATCCTGGAACTGTCCTCACTCCCCTGCAGTGGAAAGTCCTGATATGCTAGTGCTTCCCCTCATCCTGGACAGGTCTGCAACCTATACGGAGTCCTGCACTTAGCGCCAGAAAAGGGACCCCTGCAATCTCCTTCTAACCAGTCATCTGATTCCCTTACTGTCTGTGGGCTGAGAGCTGGAGCCACTTCAGTTGCCCTTAAGGACTGCTCTTGTCTTGCCAGGACATCACCTGCACTAGAATTCACTCTACTCTCACCCTTGTGGGACAGACATTTCTTGTCAACCTTCTAAGTTGTTTTGGACTGGAAAATTGTTTCACCTTGTACTTTTGTTGGTTCTACCACTGCGGAATTCATTTTGAGATGTTATTTTAAAGTTGTTTGGAATTTAGGAGAGCTCAGATGAACCCCTCTCTGCCTTTTCTCTGCCATATTGGCTCCACCACCACACCACACTCCATGCCACTTCTAACAATAATTAGGTGACCCTCAGCAAATCAACCTCCATTTGCCTGTTTTTCCAACTGAAAAATGGAAATAATAATAGTACTTCCCTTGCAGATTTGTTGTGAAGGATAAAAGGGATAATATTTGTCAAGTGTTAAACTGTGGACATCTAAGGTACAGCTGTTTTGTTTTGTTTAAAGAAAACATGTAATCGTTCAACATTCCTTTTCTTTACATGACTATGCTAATATAAGGGACAATGTATGGATAGTGAAAAGTTGAACCGGCCAACTATGAGGTCAAGATTTTGGAAAGAGGAAAATGAGGCCAGAGCAGTTGAGATAAGAGCCTGTGAAAGCAGGGAGGGGTAGAAATACTGGAGTAAGGGGTAAGGATGGAAAATATGTTTCAGAGGAGTAAGGTACCAGGAAAAATGTAAGTTAACACTATGATAAATGAAATTAGTTATATGTTTCAAAGTTTTCAAAGTAACTCAGATTATATTCTTCACATTACTACTTTATGAAATAAAGTATTTTAAAGGCTTAGGAATTACAACATGGATGATGATTGTAAAACACATGATAAGAGTTTCAGTTCAAGATGTAATAGTGCTTTCCACTTCATACCTGATCTTCACAAGTTCAACAACATATCTGAAAAATTATTTACAACTAGTCACATTTAGAATCTTTCATGTCTAGAGAGGTTTGTCTATCACCAACAAACTCCATAATTAAAAAAGATTTAGAAAGAATTTTAATAAAGCATTTGGCAGAGAAGAGAGGTGTGAAAAGTTGTGGTTCCCTGTCTCTGTGCGTCTCTGTGAGGTTTACATTATATAGAGTTCAAGGACAAGCACCTAGGTGGCCAACACTAGTAAAGGTTGCTTGAGACATCAGCAGATAAGTAGAAATCTTCACTAAAATTTGGGGAAAATCAAAAGCTATTAAGCAGATTCAAAAACCAAGTTTTTTGGGTTCAAGATCTGGGTGGACCCAAAACAAAACCTGAGTGGCATCCAAACATTCCTTCCTGTGGTCTCTGGCTTCCCTAGAGCATCTCTGAGGTCAGCTTGAGTTCTATAGTAAGCTTTGGGTTAGACAACAATTCCTAGCCACATAAAGCTGGATTCAAACAATATTAATAAGTAACAAAGTATTTTCCCCACAGATTGTGATCAGAGAGAGGAATATCAGAATTAGACAAGCAACATTCATTGTGATGAAGAAATTTGGAAAGGAAAATTAGCATTTCTCTTTTCCTTTCCAATTTCACCTGCTGCTTTGGGACTTTATTAGAAAGGTAAAAACATATAGAACTGAACTTTGAATGAAATCCAAGTTTTTATGGCTATGAAGATAGTCAATATTTTTGTGCGAGAATCAGTGCTTTTCATGTACAAAAATATTTATAGCAGCCCTCTTTGTAGTTGCCAAAAACTGGAAATCAAGGGGATGCCCATCAGTTGGGGAATGGCTGAATACATTATGGTACATGAATATAACAGAGTACTATTGCACCATAAGAAATGATGAACAAGAAGACTTCAGGGAGGCCTGGAAGGACTTATATGATCTGATGCTGAGCGAAAGGAGCAGAACCAGGAGAACTTTGTGCATAGCAATGACCACAGTGTGCGAGTTTTTTCTGGTAGACTTGAACTTTGTAATACCGCAAGAACTTAAAAAAAAAAAAATTCCCAGTGGTCTTCCAAGGTAAAATGCCTTCCACACTCAGAGAAAGAAATATGGAATTCATTTGCAGAATGTAGCAGATCATTCGTGTGTGTGTGTATTATGTTTTGATTTGTTTTATGATTTCTTCCATTTATTTTAGTTCATCTACACAGCATGACTATAGTGAAAATGTATTCAGTAGGAATATGTAGATCCTATATTGAATTGTATGCTGTCTTGGGGAGGGAGGGAGGTGGTGAGGGGTAGGGGGGGTGGGAAAACTAAGTTTTATGGTAGCGATTGTAGAACATTAAAAAATAAAAATATTTTTTAAGAAAGAATCAGTGCTTTTCCATCTAGTTTAGCAGCTATCAGCTGAGAAGGAAAAGCAGTTGCTTAACCAGTAACAGGTGGTTGCTCTCCCAGGAAAGGTGAAACTCTAACTCAGATATGGTAGTAAGCAGATGGTCTAACTCCCACTGTCCTGACTTCACACTTTCAGGAAACGCCATATTCAAAGTTTCTATGACTTAATTCCTATGATTAACACATTTTATGAATAAAATTATTGGTACATATAATCTGGCAAAGGATAACCCTTTTACAAGGTTTTCATTAAGAGGGAATATCTGGTTTGTTTTTTAAGAATTTTATTAAGGGCATCCACTAGAAACAACTTCATCCCAGAAAATCCAGTGACCTGTAGCTTAGCCCAGGTCCATGGCTGTTCCCTTCAGGAGCTAGAACTATTTATCCTGAAGAAGAAAGGACACTATAATGGTGTCAAAAGGACACCATAATTGCCTTCAAGTAGGTGAAGTGTCATCATGCGAAAGACAATGAGAGAAGTGGAGTTGGAAGGACCTTGGGAGGTTATTTGGTCCAACCACTTAATTTGTAGATGTGGAAACTGAAGCCTATGGAAGGCAAGGTCACACAGGTAGTAAATGGCAGAGCTGGGGTTTGATACCAGGTGGTTGGATTTCAAATCCAGGGTTCTTTTCCCTTCACCATGTTATCTCCTAAGGATTAGACTTCTTCTGTTTTGTTCACAAAGGATAAACCTAGGAACAATATGTGGAAATTGCATAAAGGCAAAATTGAGGTTTGATGAAAGGAAAAACTTCCTAACAATTAGAGCCATTCATAATTTTTTTCTTTTTTTTTCTTTTTTTAAATTTTTTTTTTAATTTTATTTATTTATTTAATTTTTTACATTCATTTTCACAAATTTTTGGGTTCCAAATTGTCTCCCCTTTTATCCCCTCCCCCCACCCCAATACCCCAAGCAATCTAATTTTCCCTATCTCCAATCTGCCCTCTCTTCTGTCATCCCTCCCTTCTCTTGTCTCCATTTTCTCTTTTCTTCTGTAGGGCCAGATGACTTTCTATTCCTCATTAACTGTATGTCTTCTTTCCTAGATGCAACAACAATACTAAACAGTTGTTCCTAAAACTTCGAGTTCCAAATTCTCCCCATCCCTCCCTCCCCACCCATTCCCTTTGGGACGGCAGGCAATTCAATATAGGCCATATCTGTGTAGTTTTGCAAATGACCTCCCTGATAGTTGTGTTGTGTAAGACTAACTGGATTACCATCCCTCCTAACCTGCCCCTCATTGTTTCTCTTCTGTCTCTTGATCCTGTCCCTCCCCAAGTGTTGACTTCAAATTGCTCCCTCCTCCCTTTGCCCTCTGTTCCATCATCCCCCTCCTTGCAATATCTCCTTCTCCCCCACTTTCTTATAGTGTATGATAGGTTTTCATACCAAAATGAGTGTGCATTTCACTCCTTCGTTTAGTCAAATGTGATGAGGGTAAACTTCTTGGTTTTGTTTTTTCTCAGCTCTCCTCTTTTTCCCTCCACTAAGAAAAACTCATACCTGCCTCTTAAATGACATATAGTTACCCCCCTTCCCTTTCCCTCTCTTTCCTCCCCCTACATTTCTCTCTCACCATTTACCTTAGTTTCTTTTAAGGTATGGTCCCATCCTATTCAGTTCAATCTGTGCTCTCTATCTCTGTATGTGTGTGCATGTGTGTATGTGTGTGCATGCGTGTACATGTGTATGTGTGGTCCCACCAACTACCCAGATACTGAAAAGTTTTAAGAGTTAGAAATATTGTCTTTCCCTGTATGAATGTAAACAGTTCACTTCTGGTAAGTCCCTTAATACTTCTCTTTGCTGTTTACTTTTTCATGCTTCTTCTCATTCTTGTGTTTGAAAGTCAAATTTTCTTTTCAGCTCTGGTCTTTTCATTGACAATGATTGAAAGTCCTCTGTTTCATTGAAAGACCATATTTTCCCTTGAAGTATTATACTCAGTTTAGCTGGGTAGGTGATTCTTGGTTTGAGTCCTAGTTCCTTTGACTTCTGGAATATCCTATTCCACGCCCTTCGATCCCTTAATGTAGAAGCTGCTAGATCTTGAGTTGTCCTGATTGTATTTCCACAGTACTGGAATTGTTTCTTTCTAGTTGCTTGCAAGATTTTTTCCTTGAGCTGGGAGTTCTGGAATTTGGCCACAATGTTCCTAGGAGTTTCTCTTTTTGGATCTCTTTCAGGTGGTGATCGATGGATTCTTTCAATACTTATTTTGCCCTCTGGTTCTAGAATGTCAGGGCAGTTTTCCTTGATAATTTCATGGAAGATGATGTCCAGGCTCTTTTTTTGATCATGAGTTTCAGGTAGTCCCATAATTTTTAAATTGTCTCTCCTGGATCTATTTTCCAGGTCAGTTGTTTTTCCCATGAGATATTTCACATTCTCTTCCATTTTTTTGTTCTTTTGGTTTTGTTTGGTGATTTCTTGGTTTCTCGTAAAGTCATTAGACTCCATCTGTTTCATTCTAATTTTGAGAGAACTATTAAATTCAGTGAGCTTTTGAGCCTCTTTTTCCATTTGGCTCATTCTGCTTTTGAAAGCATTCTTCTCCTCATTGGCTTTTTGAACCTCCTTTGCCAATTGAGTGAGCCTATTTTTCAAGGTGTTAATTTCCTCAGCATTTTTTTGGGTTTCCTTTACCAAGGTATTGTCCCCTTTTTCATACTTTTCTTGCATCTCTGACATTTCTCTTCCCAGTTTTTCCTCCACCTGTCTAACTTGCTTTTCAAAATCCTTTTTGAGCTCTTCCAGGGCCTGAGCCCACCCGCCACCCCCCTGGGGTGTCTGGGGTACTGAGGCCCCGCCCTCCACGTCTTTCCCTGATGGCAAGCATACGTCCTCGTCATCAGATCCAAAGGTCGGGATCATTTGCATTTGTTGGAAAAAACTCTCTATAGTCTTATTTTTCTTCCCTTTTCTAGGCATTTTTCCAGCCAGTTACTTGACTTCTGAGATTCCTTTCAACCCCAGCCTGGATCCGCCCAGCTAGTGCTTGGCCTCTGAGATTTAAATGGGCTTTCCTCCTGCCGGCTGTCAATCAGTGAGCTTTAGTTCAGGTGCTGGGGTGGAGGCAGGGCTGCCTCCCAGGCTCAGTTCCCTCAGGGGCTTTATGTGGAGACTTTCAGGAATGGAGCGGGTGGGGGCGAGGTGGGGGGCCCACCTCCCAGGCTCAGTTCCTTCAGGGGCTTTAAGCAGAGGCCTTCAGTAATAGAGCAGGTTGGGGGCAGGGCCATCTCCCAAGCTCAGCTCCCTCAGGTTTTATGCAGGAACCTTCTGTAATGAAGATCCTGCCTGCTGCTTGGGGATTCCTGAGTCCCGGTCTGCTGCCGCCTCAGCCGCCGCCCACACCTCTGCCTCCGCCGCTTCCTGCCCCTGTCTGTGCCGCTGCCACTTCCTCCTGAGGGGGCCCGAGTCACGGAGACGCTCTGTTCCCCTCCTCCAGCCCGGCCTTCTCTCTCACTGACCTGTAGCTTCTGTGGGCGGAGGGACTTTCCCGGCTGCCGGAGCTTCCGTCTCTGAAGCCTGCTCGGATCAGCTTCTCTGGGGCCATGGCCAGGGCAGCGCTGGGGGTGGGGTCCACTTTCCGGAGTGCGACGGACCCTGGGGACGGGTCTCCAGGGCTCCCTGGAACGGAAATCTCTTCCACTCCGTTTCTGCACACCTTGTATTGACCCAGAAGTTATGGGGGTCTCTTTTTACATTAATTCTATGGGCTTTGGTTTCGGAGCTCGTAAACGTGAGTCCTTCTACTCCGCCATCTTGGCTCCGCCCCCTAGCCATTCATAATTGAAACGAGCTGCTGCCTTGTAAAGTTACAGGCTCCCTCTCACTAGAGGCCTCTAAGGAGTGATTGGAGGCACATGTATCAGCTCTGCTTCAATGAGGATTCCTCATTGGGCTACAGTTGGATTGAATAATCAATGAGGTACCTTCAAACTCTAAAATTCTATGCATCTATGACACCCTAAAAACCCCTAAGATTGGAAAAGTGAACTTTGTTTCATAACTGGGGACTGACCCAGACAAGTCTCTGTGTAATTTCTCTTTGTACCACCCAACCCAATTCTTTGTAAAAGGCCTCTCCTCAGCTGCCATCGCCCCTGGTGTGGACTTGCCAACAAGGGATAATAAAGGGCTTGTTTGATAGGTTAAAAAAAATGCTTCCTTCTAGATAGTGCTGTATGTCAATGCCCAACCCAACTGTGGCTGTGTACTGTGGGACCAAAAGGGTATTGTGAGTAAAAGTCTGGATAGTCCAACCAGGAAATAACCCACACAGGAAATGGATGAGGAAAATGAGAACTAATAAGGACAAGGTAGAGCAAACATTATTGAGTCTAGGCCAGCATCTTTTCTAGTGATTCAGTAGCTGGCAGCGAAGGACAATTAGAAGTGAAGTGTCTAAAAGAAAGACTGGCATCATTAGACTATATAGTCAAAGAACCACCACAGTAAAGGTAGAGGAAAGCTTAACGAGATGATAAAATGGAAGGGAGATTTTTGTTTCCCCAAGGATTGGTAGGAAACATTTGCTTTTCAAGGCTGCCTCACACACAGAGTGGACAGAACTCAGTGAGGCAGAGTAGGACTATAGTTTAGCAGTACTGCTAGGATTTACATACCACTAAATACACCTCCCCTCTTTACTCCCCAGCTTGTCATAATGTTTGTCAATTAGCAGGGAAGTAGTATGGTACAGTATCGGATTGAGAGTCAAAGGCCTCCACTATTAACCACTTGTGTTAATTCATACAAAGTTACTGAATTTCTCTGGGACTCAGTTTCCACACTTGCAAAATGAAGCAGCTGAACTGACTTCTTAATTTTCTTCTTAATCTTATGATATTATAATTATAGTAGGAGTGAAATTCCTGGGTTAGCAAACTTCTCTAGCCCTATCTTACTAACACATCATGATGCATTTCCTAGATTAGAGAGTTGTTACCTGGGATACCTTAAGGGAAGGCACAAGGAATCTGAGACCATGAAATACAAGGTAGGTAACATTTCAGGTAGGGGGGAGGGGAAACCTTAGCAAGGACAATCCCTAGGTGGTAGCTGGAAGCCCTGACTAGTGCTCTTTGGGGTGTGTGTGTGTGTGTGTGTGTGTGTGTGTGTGTGTGTGTGTGTTTGTGCATGTACTCTAGCTCATGCAATTGTGTGTAGGACCTGGAAGCCTCTGAAAACCAGCTGTAACTACTTTTCAGTTTTGCACATGAGTGGTCTCCCTAACTTCACCAGGGTGAATAGTCCTTGTAGGCTTTACAGCTCCTGAAGGCATTGCATTGCTTGTAACAGAACACCTGGCCTGCCACAATGCAGGTCCCTGCTGGACACTTGAGTTCCTTACTTGTCAGTAGTTTAAACTTGTGACTTCTTGTAATGGTCATTCAAAATTTCCACTGTACACTAAAATTACATTTAGCCAATGGATTTTGTGAGGTAGAATGCCAGAGCAGCAAGCATGCTAATCTTAGCATGAAGACCAGAATTCAGATTCAACCTCCAACATATTATCATTTGTGTGACTGAATAAGCCACTTATTCTCCCCCTGCTTGGGCCCTTTCTCTAAGAATATAACTTGTAGAACAGGTAGCAATTTGTATTGGTAGAAGAAATGTCCTTAGGAGGAGGTCCCTATGTTAATGAAATTACAGGTCTGGAAGAAAAAAAAAATTGTGTTAAGGCCTTCAGTGTTGCTATTTAACTCATTAAGACAGACAGCTAATTGATCATTAGTCATTTCTGTGCAATAATTCCAAAAAGGACAATCCCTTTCTAGAAGAATAAAGTGTCACTTTACCTCTCTAAGACTGTTTCCTCATGTGTAAAATTAAAGATAATACTGATACTCCACCTTAACATGAATATATTCTACATATAAAAGGTCTCTCTCTATAGGACCATAACCTTTTCATGATGTTTGAGAGCCTAAGGAGAAACCATTCATTATGAGTCTCTGGAATCCATCCCCCAGATTACCCCCTCATACCATTACTATGGTAATGCCTACCTAATTCAGACTCTTAATCAGGTGAACGGCCAGACACTGATATTTAAAAAAAAAAAAAAGATATTAGGAATGTCTCACGAGCAGAACCTGCCTGGATATTGTTTTTCTTTTAGGAAAGTTGGAGTAGCAGGATACAGGAGAGAGGGGGAGAAGGAGAGGGGAAGTGGGGGAGGGAGAGAGGAGAGAGAGAGGGAGAGGAGAGAGAGAGGGAGAGGAGAGAGAGAAAAGAGAGAGAGAGAGAGAGAGAGAGAGAGAGAGAGAGAGAGAGAACAGGATGACCAGAGCACTAGGGCATTGCAAAAAAAAAAAAATAATAACAATGACCATTTGTAGAGACAAAAATAATCATGAATGAATATGGTGTGAGGTTCCTGAACATTAGAATCCCGTTATAGAATCTATTAGTAGCTGTGGGCCATGACCAGGGGATTGAGAACACTCCAGTAGCAGCGAGCAGCCTATAGCTATTGCGTCCATCTTAGAAGAGAACCAAGGACCAAGGACATCACAGATAATGTCTTGACTCATGCATGAACCATATTTAAGTGAGGTGGAGTTGTGGAAAGTTGCCAGCCTCAGTCTCTTCCAGAGGTATCAAAGTCCAGGGCAAGACAAAGTCGAGATGACAGTTGATGGCCCGGGATGCGGTAGATACCCTTGGCATCTTCTATGCTGGCCAAGCTCTAAGCACTCCATCGTTCCTGCTTCAGGCACCTTTATGACTGTTGGAACAAATTGTTCTCATCTGTCCGTGGGGAAGTCTTCACATGCTTGGGGTAGACATTCTCCCTATCACTTATTCTCAACCTGGTTTAAGCCCATCTGCTGAGACTGTTTACCACAGTGTGACAGCTGTGTATGATACAGCTTTTTGAAGCCACAGATGAGAATTAAGTGCCAGGTAGACACTAAAGTTGTCCTGAAAAACAGCCCTGGAAAGGGATCAGCGAGCCCTCATCCCAGAAGTGCTAGCCCTTCTTGAGGACCCGTAAACCCCATAGCCTGCTGCTGCCGCCAAAGCCAAAATGGAATGTAGAAATGCTCTGTTAGGTCTGTTCTCTGTCGCTTTGTCTGTCTCTGTCTTCATACATAGATAAACAGACAGAGAAACAGGTCCACTGCTGTAATTTCTGGGCCACTCAGTCCTCTTGTCATCTTGTGTTTGTGATTGCCAGCCTCAGCCTACAAGTCTGAGAGTAAAGTAATGAAATAGAGGAGCTAATTAGGTTGCACAGCTTCCAGCACCAGTGTTGTGAATTTAAACTGTGTCCTGTGGCTGAGTTAACTTGCAGTATTTATCCGTTGGAGGCCCAGGAGGTAGCTAACTACCCAGGTGGCTTTGCCAGGAATCTTTGCTTCTCAATTTAATTTCTCATTGCCTTCCTATTCTATTTCATTAAATGCTTTTTTTTTCCTCCTGGAACTCATATCTCATATAGCTTAATCCAGGAAAAAATATTATTGAATTGGGGTTTATAAGCTGTGGATTTGAATAGAGGCTGATCCAAAGAGTACTGTAGATACCAAAGTTAACAATGTAGTTTTCAGGGAGTCACACTATGGGTGCTCTGAGCTACCCCTGAGCTTCTGGCCTCGCCTCTTTCTCTCTCAACATCCTCCTGCTGATCTTTTATCCACTCTCATGACTTCAACTAATATCTCTTCATGGGTAATTACTAAATCTTATGTCTCTAGCTCTACCCACCCACACCCATTAGATTATACCCCTATTAAATTATCCTGACTGCTATTTCTGTTAAGGGTTTTCTCTCAGTCATTTAAGTTTAGAACTTGGGGAAAGGTAAAACACAGAGAGAAGGTCAAATTCAGTCGATACTATAACTTGTTAACAACCCCAAGCAGTGCTAGCAAAGGTGGGGTGAGAGAAAGGTTAAAACTGGTGACATCTTGCATTTGGGTATTTAATCACAGTCTACCACTGTGCCTCATTACCAAATGCTACTTAATCTCTTTCTCATTTTATGAAACCAGAGGAGCTATTCCTACTCAAGCATTTATTAATAATCCCTGGGTACATTTCCCTTGTAACCATCCAACAGCAGAAATTTTTCAAAAAATCTTTTCACAAAGTTTCAGAGAAGAAGATTGTTCCAACCATAACATGTCACGAAAGCTGAACTATTCAATAAGGAGTTGTTGGTTGGAAATTAGAAAAGTTTCCAAGTCTCTTACGCTGTGCCAGAAGAGAAAGGCGGGGGTTGGAAACGCCACAGTATCGAATGCGAGACTTTGAGTTTCATAGCAGTGATTATATTGCCTCTGTTGGCTATAAATATTCCTTTGACTGAAAAAAAAATGAAGATCCTGCCAGCTTGCTGTAACAACACAATATTGTTTCAGAATGTCCACAAACTAAACCGCAACCCTAGGCTTACACACAAGCAGAGAGTTTGGAATCAAACAGAGGAAACATATTGAGGGCACTAAAATTCCATCAAAAAAAAGGTTTCCAAAGGTGCTTATAGCCCCTGGCCCCAAAGTTGCATGTGTGTCTCTGGAGAACTAAAAGTCCCTGCATGTTTCCACTAGATGAATATAATACAGTCAAAATTGCCCAGTGGGCTCAAGAACTGGATTTAAGCTGATGCCCTCACAGAAAAGCTAAATGCTGTTTCCTTGTACATTCTATTTTATAAATTGCAAGTGTGCTATACCACAATGAACTCCAAATACATGCATGTTCTATAGTGAATATAAAAGGGCATATTATTCACAATTAGATGAAAACTGAAAGTACCTTGTACAGCTTACAGTTGGGGGAGGGGAAAGAATTCTTTTTTTCCCTTAAATATGAAGGATAAACTCTTTTTATACATAAATCAGCTAGCATCAATTATATCACAAAGCTGTCTACTGGTCTTCCGAGGCTTTGTTATGGTTAAAGGCGGTCCTGGGCTCTTTAAGGCTCTACCAGTGGACCACCCACAAACTCATATAGACCATCTCATCTAAGGAAATTTTGAGTGTGGGTCTAGCAATTGACTACCGACCTGTACTCTATTGATCACCATAGCTAGGTTCAGGCTCTTTGCTACACTGGCCAAAGGGTGATGAAATTTTCAGCAATAGCAATCAGAATCATCTACTAAGGTCACTGGGTCAATACTGATTGTGATCTAGGAGTTTAGCTTTAGAGATCATGAAGTCCAGCTTCCTCTTCTTAGAGATAAGTACAGGAGAAGTCTATAGTCATAGTCAAGAGGTACCAATTATCTGTGTCATGAACCCAGAGAAGACATTTCCAGTCAAGCATTTATTAATAATCTCTATGTGTGCCTCCCCCCCCAAAAAAAATCTTCAATGAAAAAAAATCTACAGTGTACAATGCAGATTGGATATAGGACAGTTATTTATTTCGACAAAAAAGAAATGCTAAAAACAAAAAAGACTCAAGAACACACTTTAAAATATATTTATTTTATTTTTTCTTCTAAACTTTACAAACCACATAAATAGAGCAACAAAAAGATTTCATTTTTAAAATGCAGATCTCTATTATGTGCACTTTGTTTTTACTCATAATTATATAATATATTCAACCTGTTGCTTTCAAAGTTGTCTGTGCTTTTTCCTAGCCTTCCTTCTGTCCTCTTTTCTCCATTTTAAGCAAAAGATACTTCTATGATTCTCTTCTCTTCTTTCCTTTCTTCCTCCTTTCCTTGCTATCCATGTGTTATTGCCAGGAATGCTTGCTTCTCTATTTAATTTCTTGTTGCCTTGTTATTCTGTTTTATTAAATTATTTTTCATCTCTTGTAATTGATGTCTCATATGGCTTAGTCCAGTAAAAGAATAATATTGGAGACTCCTTTCTTCCTTCCTATATCTATTTAAAGAGAGTTTAGACACAAGCCATTTAGACACAAGTGATTTTTTCCCCCAAGGGTTCTGCTGAGTTTGAGAAAGAACCAGACCCTACTCTTTAGGGGCCAGGTTCCCTCAGGACTGAACACAGTCAATGTATGTGGATCCAGAACTAAGAAGAACCTCTTAGTGAGAGAGGGAAGTCAGTGAGAGCCCAAGTCCCTCTGGGCACAGTAATGGTTCTTTGTTGTTACATGGGGAAAAAAAATCTTCACATAGATATTTTTGATAAGGGTGCTATAGCCAAGATAGGATTCAAATATATAAGAACAATGGCCATTCCTCAATATATTAGTGGTCAAAAGACATAAAAAGGAAGTTTTTGAAAAAAGAAATTCAATCTATCAACAACCATATGAAAAAATGCCCCAAATCACTAATAATAAAATAAATGGAAATTAAAACATCTCTAAGATTTCACCTAATAGTCACTAGGTAGGCAAAAGTAATAAAGCATGAGTATGATAAATGTTGGAGATTTGCCTATGAGAGGATAGGCATACTAATGCAATGTTGATGGAACTATAAATTTATCCAACCATTTTGGAAGACAGTTTGGAACTATATAAAAACACAGTCACTAAGAAAGACTCTTGGACTTTCAACTATAGACTCTTGCATATACCTCAAGGATGTCAAAGACAGAGGGAAAGGATTTATATACACAAAAATGTTTATAGCAGTATTTTTTTTTTGAAGTAGCAAAGAACTGGAAATGATCTTCATTCAAAATAGGTACCTAACGATTGGGAAACCTAATGAATGTTGAACAAATTATGATATGTGAAAAAATACCCTATTTTGCCAGAAAAATGAAAAAAATGAAGAATTCAGAGAAAGGGAAAATGTATATAAAGTAATGCAGAACAAAGTAAACAGAGGAACAATTTAAATGATGAATATAATAATGTATTGGATGATAATGTGAAAGATTTCAAAGCTCTGATCAATGTACCCAGGGATGTGACTTTGTAGGTCCTTGGGTGTGGCCTTTTGACCAAGTCCAAGTTTTACAGAACAAATCCTTTTATTAAGGGGATTTGTTCTGTGAAGTTTCGATTCGGACAGAGGACCACTCTTGAAGATCTAGAGGGCCACATGTGACCTCAGGACTGCAGGTTCCCCACTCTGTAGTAACCAATGATGATCAGATAGCTGATGAGGATACTTGCCTCTTGCCTCTAAGGAGAGGTAGAAAGGTAGTAAGTCCTAAATATAGATTTTTCAGACATGGTCAATATTATGACTTCTTTGTTACAGTGAGGGAGGGTTCCTATAGTGTGAGATGGTCATTGGGAAGTTACAGTAATGTAAAAAAGGAAAAAGAAAGAAAAGCATAAATAAAACATTTAAAAACAAAGAGTTATAATTGTGTTTCATTTTAAAAACAGCTGCTTCTGAAATTGTAAGCAAATTAGTTTTTTGCTTGATTTGTTTTTTTCAGATTGAAATATTTTCATTCATTCAACAAGCATACAAAGAAAAAAAGAAAAACGCCTACTCTCAGGAAATTTACAATATATGGTGAATCCTTCTGTAACATGCCCTTTGAGTCAAGCATTAATTCACTAATATGTTCAACACATTTTATTAAGAACCTATAATGCATAAGATAGTTTGCTATGTGCTGGAGACACAAGGAGATATGGCACAAACACTACTCTCAGAGTAGTTTTCAATCTAATATGAGGAAAGACATTTATAAAAATAACTTTGATGCAGGAGATAGTGAGAGAAGTAAAAAAAAGAATATCAGAAAAAGTGCTATGAGAAGTTTGGGGGAGAGTAGATTTAGAAGGGAAAAGGATGACTTCAGATCTGGATGCATTGAACTTGAAGTGAGGACCTAGCATTTTGGTGATGTCCAGCAGATACTTGGGAATCTAGAAATGAAGTTCAGGAGAGGGGTTTGAAATAAAGATATAGAACTAGGGATCTTCACAGAAGTGATCACTGAAGTCTATTTGCAGTAAAAATTCCATGTAATGAAAATAATTATGCCCTAATTGATTCACTTTGTAATTTCAGACTTTTTAAGTCAGCTTTTTTCAGATAAGTCGAATCTGTACTAGAGGCTGTCATTTTTTAGAGCATTTCTTAATATTTTATTTTTTCCCCAGTTACATGTAAAAACAGTTTTAATAGTTTTTAAAATTTTAATTCCAAATTCTCTCCTTCCTTTCTTCCTCCCACATTGAGAAGGCAAGCAATTTGATATAGGTTATACATGTGCAGTCATGCAAAATGTGTTTCCATATTAGTCATGTTATGAAAGAAAACAGGCCAAAAAAATACCAAAAAAAAAAAAAAAAAGGTGAAAAATACTATACTTCAATCAGCATTTAGACTCCAGAAGTTCTTTCTCTGGAGGTGGATAGAATTTTTCATCATGAGTCCTTTGGAATTGTCTTGGATCATTGCATTGAGAATACTAAATCTTTCACAGTTGCTTATCATACATGATTTTACTATGTACAAGGTTCTGGTTCTGATGAGGGCTGGAAGGGGGGTGTGAGACCCCCACAAAGAACCAGGTACCAGGGGTAGGTCATCTGGAGAAGAATTCATGAACTCAAGCATTGTTGAAGTCAAGGTTTATTACGCTTTTCAGCAGGCAAGAGTTCTTAGGGAACCTGTAACCTTAAAGGGGTACAGGGAAAGTTTGTATAGGATATTCTATAGCATTATTTGATTCAAATATTGTTTTCAAACTAGGTGTTTTGGGGTGGGATTAGGGAGTGGTTAAGGAGCGGTCAATTCTTAAAGGAACATGCACTTTTGGTATCTACTGTGCAGGTATTTTACCCAAAATTCATCAGGAAATAGCCCAAGGAGGGGGCTACCTGGAGGTGTGGTTTTAGGCCTGAAATGTCTCTAAGTCAACCAACGGTTAGGGTTGACCAAGAAAAACCAGGCTTCTCTCGTCAATGTGCTGTTAGACAGGATAAATGTAAGGGATTATAGATATGTCCAAGTCTAGGTAGGATATATATGATTGGTCAGTGAGCAGTAAATGTTATTATGACCCAGTACATAGCTGGTTCAAATTAATGAGTTCGATAGGTGCAGTTGGCAGGAAGGGAGATAAGGGTTGTTGCTAGGGCAGACTGTGTCCTTGGGCTGGGAAGATAGCATTTTGAGGCTAGGGAGAAATATGATTTTTAAAGAGAAGTGTGATTTTAGAATTGGGGCCAAGTACATGCCCCCAAGCACCCATCAGTTCCGCTCTTGCACTTTCTATCAGTTCTTGTAAGTCCTTCCACGTTTTTCTGAAACGATCCTGCTCATCATTTCTCGTAGCACAATAGTATTCTTGTTCAGTCAAACCCCAGTTGCTATGCATCCTCTTAACTTCCAACTCTTTGCCATTACACAAAGAGCTGCTATAAATATTTTTGTACACATAGGTCCTTTACCTTTTTGTTTTCTATCTCTGTGGAACACAGATCTAATGGTGGTATTGCTGGATCAAAGGATATGCATGGTTTTATAGCCCTTTAGACATAGTTCCAAATTGCTCTCCGAAATATTTGGATCAGTTCACAACTCCACCAACAGCATTTTAGTGTCTCAATTTTCTCATATCCCCTCCAACATTTGTCATTTTCCTTTTCTGCCATATTAACCAGTCTAATAAGTGTGGGATGGTACCTCAGAGTTGTTTTAATTTATATTTTCTCTAATTACCAGTGTCTTAGAGCTTTTTCTCACATGATTATAGATAGCTTTGATTTCTTCATCTGAAAAATGTCTGTTCATATCCTTTGACCATTTATAAATTAGGAAATGATTTGTATTCTTACAAATTTGACTCCATTCTCTATATATTTAAAAAATGAGGCCTTTATCATTTATTGTTAAAAACAAAAATCCCCCAGCTTTGTTTTCCTTTCAATCTTGGTCAGATTGGTTTTATTTGTGCAAAATCTTTTTAAATTTAATATAATCAAAATTACCCATTTTACATCTTGTAATGCTCCCTATCGCTTGTTCGGTCATAGATTCTTCCTTTATCTGGTTCTTTTTATTATGACATCACTACATAAACGTAAGGATAGAGGAGTGATGGAGTGGGCTTCATGACTGCATATGTAAGGAGAGGGAGTTGTCATAGATAATAGCTTGAAAGGAGGCAAAATAGACATCTCTAGCCTCTTCTCCCCTATACTTCTCCCAGAGAAACTTTAATTTCTGCCAGAAGAGGAATCCACTAACTTCTTCCCTACACAAACTCTCTCCTCCATCTGGTCACGTAGTCTCTTCTCATTAAGCCCTCCCACCCGTACCCCACACTTTGTACCTCCCTTCCATTCCTTTACTCTAATTTTTCTCTACTGGAATTCCCTTTTTCTGCTCTATTACCTATCTGAATTCTCCTCCAAGACATTAGCAACTTCGTACTGACTTTCTCATCTCTGAAATTTTTACAAGTCAATTTTTAAAATGTATGTTGCTTGGTTATACTTATGTCTTACAAGAGAAAACTTCTGGGGTGGGAAGCATTAGTGGGAATAGCGAGGAAGGTAAAGATAAAACATCAAAATACACCAAAGGGAACAAAAATAATTCCAGAAGGAGGCATAAATAAACATGGCAATTAGTGGGGCCCATTTTGGTCAACAATACTCCCACGGGTTAAACCAGATTACAATATAATTGGGAAATATTTAACAAAATAAATAAAGATATAATAGAACATAGATAATGTTAATGTTATTTTCTAAGTCCATATGAGACCCTCAAGGATCTTTATGTACAGTAGTGGGTACTATTTGAACTGATTCAGAGTGAAGTGAGCTTGTCATCAGAAAAAACAATTTATGCAAGGATCACATGGTAAAGAGAAACAATGAAAGATTTCGGAACTCTGATTAAACAATGACTTATGTCTGTTTCCAGTTAACGTCTCCAGAGCACTGGTGATGAAGCATGTTACCTATCCCTTGACAGAGATGATGGATACAAGGTACAGAGACACACATTTTTTATCATAGCCACTATATGGATTTGTTTTGACTACGCTTGTTAGAAGGGTTTTTTCCCCTTTTCTTAATTTTGGTTAATTAGACAATGGCTCTTTATCATATAAAAGATAAAATGTAAAGTTCTAATCCCAACATTTCAGGTCCACCACTCCCTCGTCTAAGCTCTCTTTCCAGTCTTATTTTACAGCACTATGCTTCACCTTACTCCTCACTCCAGTCAAACCAGAGCATTTATTGCTTCTTTATCTCATCTAAAATTGTCTCCATGTACTTCTACCCAAAGTATCCCATCCATGGAAGAAACTCCTACTCTCCCATCCCCCTTCTCCTAGTAGAATTCAGGCCCTGGAAGAAACTGGTGAAGAAACATTGGTTTCTATACCTCTAGAATCCAAGAGACCTTTAACAGCCTCAGCTTATCCTCCCCAAGGTAGCAAGAAGGCACAGGGGGGTTATGGAGAAGAGGAGAAAGGAAAAAAAGGGTATGAAACATCCTTTCTGACTCCCCTTCCCCTAGATCTTGAGAAGTAGGCTTCATATGATTTCTGGGGCACTCTTGCAGCCCCAACATCTTCCAACCTACTTGTTAATATTGGAGATACTTTGACCAGGACCTAAAACCTTTTGTATCCAAATGAGATGTCTTAAAGAGTAAATTCATTGAGATATTTAAATATCCTAATATTTAATAATAGGACATTATTATTAGCTAATAATAATAGCTAGCTTTATGTAAGACTTTACAATTTGCCAAACTCTTTCTATATGCTAATGTATTTCATCCTTGCAACTTATCCTATGAGGTAGTTACAATTTATTATTATCCCCATTTTACAGATGAGGAAAGTGAGGCTGAGAGGCTAAGTGACTTGCCGGGTCACATAGCAATGAATGTCCGAGGCAGGAGTTGAAGTCAGGTCTGCTTGATTCTAAGTCCCCCATTCTATTCATTGTCAGCACCTTGCTTTTTCCCAAATACCTGAATATTTCAACTGTGTTGCAATCATTGGTTATAAGTACAGCTGATATTTTGCTATTTGGATGGGTTGGGAGCTGTAAAGACATGGAATTTCCACAGAGAACGGTGCAGAAAGCAGTGGCTGGGCAAGGGACACAGTCCACATTGATATAAAAGGCTTCCTATCTAGGGAATTCATTCATCAAGGTATCATTATAGCACCATCCTCTTGGCCACTATCACTTTCAGATCCTTTTTCTCCACCATCCCTAGGCTTTCCCTCCTTTGAAGTTCCAAGATACCTCTTTAGATCACGTCATCCAGATTCTTTTTGCTACCAGAAGGTCATTTTTCCTCTTTTCTCAAGGAGTTCATTATGTGGCTCGTAGTTCTCTCTTTACCTCAACTTTTCCTTTATCTCTGCCTCTCTCTCTGTCCTGATGGACCTTTGAACAACCTAGCATCTTTGTTCATCAATCTCTTAAACTCTATGGTGTCCACTTTCATTCAGCAGGGGTAGTAGCACAATCAGCCCACAAACATTTATTAAACATATTTATTACTAACATGCCAGGCATGTGTTAAGGCAGCGGGATACAAAGAAAAATATAAACAGCCCCTGATCATTAGGAGTTCACCTTCTAATAGATACAGGTTTCACTATCACCCGAACTGTTTCCCCTTTGATATCTCAAACTCTGGAACTCCCTTCTCTTTTCACTTCTCCCACTGCTTCCGTCACTCACACTGCTAATTCTCATCCTCAGGTCACTCCCACCACCTGCCTTCTCTGTTAGGATGTCCTTTGTGACAAATAGGCAGATTCAAGCAAACCAAATGCATGCATGATGCAATTTCTTCTGTTTTTATCTTTTAATCATGTCTACTTTTATCGTTGTATTGTCTAAGATCATGATAGCTACATCCTGTTTTTTTAGCTCATCAGAAGCACAAATTCTGCTGCAGCCTTTTATCTGAATTCTGTGTGAATCTGTTTCAAGTGTTTCTTGTCAACATCTTCTTAGATTCTGCTTCCTAATATAGTATTTTCCCTTCTATTTTATGAGTTCATTTGATTCTCAGTTATGAATGTTACTGTGCATTTTCCCTCATACTTCTTTCCTCTATTCCACCCACCCCTATTTCCTCTTTACAAAGAAGGTAATGAGGACTGTTGTTGTTCAGTTGTGTCTGATTCTCTACGATCCCATTTGGAGTTTTCTTGGTAAAGATACTGGTTTGCCATTTCCTCCTCCAGCTCATTTACAGATGAAGAAACTGAGGCAAACAGGGTGAAGTGACTTGCCCAGGGTCACACAACTAGTAAATGTCTGAAGCCAGATTTGAACTTAGGAAGACAAGTCTTTGTGACTTCAGGTTCACCACTGTATCCAAGGCACCACCAAGGTGTCCCTAGTGAGAAGGGGTTATACTCAACAGTAATAATCTATAATCAATGCCACCTCCATCTGTTTCATTGTCCTTCTTCCCTTCCTAGAAAGATCCTGATCACACCCTGGTCTTCTCTTTCTTTGGCTTCAATCCTCTCTTTCAAAATACACCTTTTGAAGATGGAGTTTATATTCTACCCTCCATCTTAATGCTTGTCACTTTTTCCTGTTCCTACCCAGAAATTTCCTGATTCATCCTTGAAGGGAAAGTATTTTCATAAAGATCACAAATTATCTCGATGACTCTATCCTACAGCATTTTCTGTTTTTCCTCAGTCTCCCAAGGCTCTTAACATTGTTGACTACACCATCCTCCCACATACTCTACCATGTACTTTCTCATTTCTCCTACTTGTAAGGCCAAATGCCTTTTCATCTTCACTTATTCATCCCCTTCCCAGAACCTAAGTATGGGAGATTCAGGGAAGGTTCCTCTTGAACCCCAGATGAACTATCTTGTGCAAATGGTTGCAATTATCATCTCTACACAAACAACTCCCAGATCTCTATGCTCAACTTGAATCTTGCTCCAAAACCCCAATCCTGTATCACTGACTTTTGGGTTTCTCTCTGTAGATTTTTTTTTCCCACTGGCATTTTAAACTCAGCCTCTGACACATATTAATAACTGTGTGACCCTGGTCAAGTCACCGGGCCTCTAAATAATGTAAATGAAATTTATACTATAAATTACAGAGAAGGTGCTGATCTGCCTTGGTAGGAATTTTCTCACCAAGGAGTCCCCTATGCCAGTGAAACAATGTATCCAGTTCCTCCTATTACTATCTTAAACTTTAATATATCCAACATTTCCCGCTGTCACTAACCCAAACATGCCTATTTTCTGTTAAGGGTACAACTATCTTCTCAGTTACACAGATTTTACCTCACATTTACATTAAACTTTAACCTGTCTCTGGCTTCCCAAAACCAATTAGCTGCAAAATGCTATTGATTCTATCTCCACATCTCTTGCATCCTCCCTTCTCTTCACATAGTAGATCATCCTTTCAGGTCCTCTTCACTTTTCACCCTAATACCAGAACCATTTTACGGTAAGAGCAATACTGTGAAGACAACTTTGAAAGATGCTAAGAACTCCGATCAATGCGGTGGCTAATCATGGCTCCAGAAGACCAGCGATAAAGCATGCTGTCCCCAGAGATGACAGACTCCGTGCACAGAATGAATGAAACACGGTGTTTGGACATGACAATGTGGGAATCTGTTTTGCTTGACTACACATATTTGTCGGGTTTTTTATTTTTTTCAGTGGCAAGGGTAAGAGGGTAAGGGGGAGAGGGAAGAAGAGGGAAAAGAAATAATTTTTTGTTAATTAAAGAAAAAAACACCCGATTCCCAGTATACTCCATTTTCCCTTACCCTGAATTACTTCATCCTCCAAAGTTACCTACTTCTATCTCATGCTTTGCCCTGCAATCAAAACTTACTTTTCATAAGTATAGATCACAGCAAGAAGATAGAAAAGAATGCCACTGAATTATACAGTAAATTAACTTTAAAAAGTGTTTTTAAACAATGTTTAAAAAATGTTCTTTCAATGAACAGAAATCTATTTTCTATCCATCCCACCTCTTCTCTGACTCTGTAAGAGAAAAGTAAAACCATAACCCTATTAACAAATATGTGGAGTCAAGTAAAACAAATTCCCACACTAGCTAGCCCTGTCCAAGAAATGTCTCATTTGATCCCCAAGTCTACAGCTTCTCTCACAAGAAGTGAGCTTCTGGAATCATGTTTGGTCCACGTTATTCAAGAGTTTTTTCAAAGCTGTTGACAAAACAATATTGTTATTATATAAATTGTTCCAATTTTGCTCACTTCAATCTACATCGATTCATAAGGGTCTTCCCAGGTTTCTCAGAGACCTTCATTTCTTATGGCATGACAATATTATATTTGTATACCATAATCTGTCCAGCCTTTCCAACTAATGGGTTCCCCTTAGTTCCCAGTTCTTGAATACCACAAAAAGAACTGCTATAAATATTTTTATTCCAATGGGTCCTCTTCCTCTTTCTTTGATCTTTTTTGGGGCACAGGCCTAGCAATGGTGTGTCAAAAAGTACACATATAAGTAGTAACTTTTTGAGTGTAGTTTCAAATTGCTTTCCAGAATGGATGGACAAACTGTGAATTAACTCAACCCTTTTGCCAGAGATAGAAGGATTTTTAAAAGAAGTTGCTTGTTAAATCAAATGAATTTGTGGGACTGCTGGATAATTGCTGGACTTTCAGGTGGTATAACAACTCAATTAAAAAAAAAACCAACTTGGTGTGGGAACAATACTTTGGAATGGGGGGCAACCATTAGGCAGATGCCTGAGATGTCATGGCCCACGGTCAGCTTTCCTTTCTTTTTCTTACCTTGCACATTTTTTTTTTTTTTTTTTACAATTTTGAGTCTAAAGATTGTCTCTTATAACACAATAATATGTATCACAGTTTGTTCAGTCATTCTCAAATTGAAGAGAACCTACTTTGCTTCCAGTTCTTTGATACAACTGAAATACTATCATAAATATTTTGGTTTATATGGGGTCTTTCTTTGTGACTGACCTCCCTGGAATCTATGGATCGAAAGGCATGAACATTATGGGCAGAGCCTGTAGAGCCTTGGGTAGTATAGACAACAAATAGGGCAAGAGTGCACACTTACCCCCCCCAAAAAAAGTAAACTGTATTTATTTTAAGCCCTTACATCATCATGTTTTTTCCATATGAAGAGTTACAAGAATAATCATAACAAAATTTTGGTTAGCAAATATTGTGCCTTACTGTTTACAAGGCACTACGTAGGCACTCAAAATAAAATAGGATAGAGTTCTTGTCTCAAGTTTACAATATGTTAACATAAATGATACATTTATCTCTTAACAACAACCACAACAAAAGTCCACACCTAAAAGATCCAAATAATAGTTTTTATGGTACTGTTTCCAACTGTAGACTAAATTTACTCAGTTTTTCTCCTCTTAATTTTCTCAGATTTATTTTCTTGATCATCAGTTAACTTTTCTGCAGGTCTTTTCTTCAACCCCTTCATTTTCCTTGTTTGCAATTTACTCAGATCTTGTTTCTGCATGTGAATTCTTCCATAAGTTGTACCAAAAGTATCATGGGAGATATTTTTCTTCTTCTTTGGCTATAAAATAAAAATTTTTCCTTTACAATTTGTACTGGCAAAAATACTAAAGGCTTTTTCTTTGGTGGGACATCTTGGCAGGGCTTCTTTCCATTAATGAACATTTGTTGAGCACACTCTGGGTGCTACAGAGTGTCCAAGCCATTTGCAAATATAGAGAACCTTAACTAAGGAGACTCAAGCAACGCGTCAATATTCCTGCCTTTATAGTGACAGCAAAATCCTATTTGTTTTTAAGCTTAAAAGATAAATCTATAAATGAGGCTGTCCATGACCTCTGGTCCACAATTCCAAGTCTCCATGAATCTTAAAATGATCCCTCTACAGTATCTGATTACTCACTCACCAAAGTAACACTAAAATATCCTCTTCTCCCATATTACACAGGCAATTTTTATTCTGTTCTATGAGAGCCTGAAAAACTGGGCATATCACATAACAGGAGTACTGCCTGGTAATAAAATGTGGTTGGATCTCCCTCTGTTCTATTAGCCTAAAATAAAAATGATCTTTTAGCCAGTTTTCAGTTATGTCTGAGGCAGACAAAAATATAGGGTTTACAGTTAGGTGGAAAGAGAGCTGGATTTAGAATTACAGGATCTGCATTCAAAAGTCTACTCTGCTACTTAGTTCTTGGGCAATTTTACTTCTGGGGGACTCGGTTTTCCTTCATTTCTAAAGCTGGGGGGTTGGTTGAGATGATCTCCAAGGTCCTTTCCAGATCTAAATCTTAGCTCTGAATCTAAAACCCATAATGTCAAAAACAGTTTAGAATGTTATGCCTAAAGTAGATTAAGATGCTATAACTTCTTAAGGACACTAACAATCATCCCCCAGTCCAATTCCTTCATTTCAGGACAAAGGAAACTTGAAATTAGAGGGGTTAAGTGATTCACTTGGGTTATAACACTAATCAGGAAGAAAACAGGCTCCAGAAGTCAGGACAACTGACCCCCAGTTCAGTCATCTTTCCACTAATGGTGATCATACTGTTTTCAAAATCATTTTCAAGGCTAAATTCTCAAAAAGATGTCCTGAACAAATTCATGCACAGGAGCTGGAATCACAAGGTTTCTCAACACCATGGGCAAGGTCAAGATCAGACTTCACAATCAAGTGACTATCCCACTTGGTCAAAGAAAATTCAAGAGTTCATAGGAATCAATTAATTACTTATTGAACACCTACCAAGACTTAACAACTGTCAAGGTGTAAGAACATCAAATCAAGAGGGCTTTCCCAGCCATTTGATAATAACCAAATTATTTACCTTCTTCTCTGTTCTCTTTAAAAAATATACCATCTTTCCAAATATTCATTCAATTTATACTGTGCCCTTATAACTTGCATATTACAACAAAATAGCTAACACAGAAGGGATATAGCTGGAAATCAGTGTTCCACAAACACAGCAACCACAAGATAGAGGTAAGCCTTCTTAAGTCTGGCACATGGCAAGAGACTTGTCTAAAAGCCCTCTCTCTTCTCCTCAAAGGCGCTCCATTGTCCTTCTTATAAATCTTTCTCTTTACTTACCAATCAAGAGACTAAACCTTGAAAAGCTATGTGGGTGGCTATAAAGCAATGCTTATGGAAATCAGTCCCCTATCTGTTCCACTACCCACCACAAAATGCCATTCCTGCTGTTACACTTTTCAGGGTAAAGATACTATCAACATTACAGGATTCCAACTACATTCTTTTTCCCGATGTTTACTTAAAAAAAACCAAAAAACTTCAGGACATTATTTTGCAAGAACCTGTTGTTTTTTCAAGTCACATACCTTCAGGGCTTTAGGCAATTTCATGGATAACTTATAAAGATCATCTGATGCCAAATAGGTTCTCCTCATGACCAGATCCAGTGACGGTCCCATTTCTTCCAATTCAATTCGTGGTGTTCTGCAACCAGATTTCTTCAATAATAATCTTTATAAAAATGAAAAAAGAAACAAATACTAATGGTTTTTCTCTTATAAAACTTTCCAGAAAATAAGTCAGAAAACCTAAATTTGGCACACCTTAACATGTTTTAGTCAAACGTACTCTGATTAACATACAGACTTTTTAGGGCAGAATGCAATTAAGTAACTGGGAAAGAGCAGCTGAAACAGAAAACAGTTTTCTGAAAGTTATCACTGCCCTTCCATTTAACTTACTCAGTTCCCCAAGTATGAAACATTTAATATCTTCATGCATTTATGTACGTATAAAACTCATTCCATATGAGTCTCTGAAATGATGTGTTTATACTAAAGAGAAACACAGTCTTACATCTCCTGACAATTAGGATGAGCACCGATTTATCCTAGGCAGTGAGCTTCCCCAGCATAATGCCACACTGACAGAATTTTATCCAGAACAGATTTAAATGTGAAATTATAGTGCAGCCAGACATCAGGCTTGTGGAACAGCCCTGGACAAGAAAATAAGGGATGGGAAGTATCAGGAAGAGACCCACATCTGACCATTTGACACTCAGAAATAAATGAGGACAGCTAAAAAGTCCTGACAGATAAATTGGCTCCGAGGAATATAATGACAAAGATATCGAGCTGGAAGGGATCTTACAAGCCGTCTGTTCTAGCCCTTTCACCATACAACTGAGTAAACTGAGGCTGAGAAAGGAGGGTGACGTGCATGATTCTAAAAACCTGAGGTCTTTCTGACACTCATACAGCCCTCTAACCACTATATTATGCTGCTTCTCTAAAATAAATTAAGTTTAAAATGCAGCCATATGGATCAGAAATTGAATCTAGTTCTTGCTTGTGGTGAGGACAAATGCTGATCCTGAACCGCTCCCTGGGCCCTGATGAGAAAAGAAAAGGAGACAAGAGATAGAAGAAAAATGGAAAGAAGGTAAGGACGGCATCACAGAAAGAGTGCCAAACTGGATCAGGCAGCCTGGGCTCCTCTGGAGCCATCTCTTGCACCATTTCAAAATCACTGCTCAATCACTTAGGCTCCCTACACCTGTATTCTTATCTGTAAAACTAGGGGGCTGGATAAGGTGATCATTAAAGTCTCTAACAAGTGGGGAAGATAAGGAGGGGAAGGAAAGGAGAAGAGGAGAGGGGAGGGAAGAAGAGAGGAAGGGAGGGACACAACAAGCATTTATTAAGCTCCTACTATGCTCTGTACTAAGGCACTGTACTAAACCCTAAACAAACACTATCTCATCTGATCCTCACAACCTTGGGAGGCAGGTGCTATTTTTCTCCCCATTTACAGTTGAGGAAACTGAGGCAGACAAACATTAAGCTGACATGTCTAGGGTCACACAGTTAGTGTTTGAGGCTGAATTTGAACTCAGGTCTTTCTGAATCCAGGCTCAGTTTTCTGTACACTGGGTCACCTAGCTGAGGAGACTAGCAACAAAGACTGCGGTGGCAGAGAATACAGCTAACTGCCACATGCATAGTATAACTCCCAAAGGACAAGGAGTCTTCACTATGTGTGTGCTGGGGAAAGGGGGAGAGGCAGGCTGGTGTTGTGCCTCAAGAACTCCAAAAGTATCAACATGCCAGACTGAAGCAATCAAGGTGGCTGAGGAAAGAGAGGTGCACTGCCACACTCCAATGCCAGGCTAAGCTATAACAGAACTGAGGGCACTACGAGGTGAGCACGACCATGTACAAGTCACGGTCAGCAAAGGTTTCACCAAGTCACTCCCAGTCAAACTCCTTTGTCTCCCTTACCTCCAGAAGAAATCTAAAACCCTGTTTGGCTGTGAAAGCCATCACCGCATTGCGTGGCCCCTTTCCTATCTTTCCCGTCTTGATACTACTTTACTCCAAGTACTTTAACATCCAGCAACACTAGCCTGCTAGCCTCCCATATGATACTCAATCCCTCCACTCCCCTGCCTCTTTACTGGATGTCCTCCAGGCCTCAAATGTTCCCTTCATCACCTCTCCCTCCTGGCTCATGCTTCCTCTCAGCTCATGTCCTCCCTTCTAAAGAAGGTCTTTTCCATTTATCCTGTACATAGCTTGTACAGATGCAGATGTTGGCATGTCATCTTCCTTATTGGACTGTGAGCTCCTCAAGGGTAGGCACTGTGTTTTTGCCTTTCTCTGAATTCCCCAGTGCCGAGCACCCAGAAAGCACCTAATAAATTCCTGCTGATTGACTTCAGCTCTCAAAGCCCCCAGCACCGTTCTGAGACTGTGAGATGAGCAGCTAATCTGAAACCATACAGGGGGTTTCCCTAAATCAACGAAGTCACAGGTCTTTACAGGGACAGTATCTGTAACAGGGTCAACCAAGGAGCCTTTAACAGACCAGGACAAATGAGGTCTACCTATCCTAAAAGAATCCAAATGGGACAGCTCTTGGAAGTCTTTGCAGATTCTGAATCCTGAAGCACAACATCACATAGCATACCTACCTAGATTAGATGGTTCTGCAAAAGTGATTCTCTCAGGGTAAAAATTGGAGGCCTTCCCTCTCTGCCATGCTGTGGTTATTGACAAGGCCAAACTTGTTCCTTAGGAGTAAAGGCCCTAATCTGAACACCAAGACACAGAACTAGAAAACTAGACAGAATTGATGAAAAATAGGAGATGGTAATGCTGAAAACATTTCTATGCAGTCCATCTCCCACACAGCTTTAAGACGCTGATGAAACGAATGGGCCTGGCCAACGCTCGCCAATGTTGGCACTGGCTGACGAGTCAGGCTTCCAGAAAGCCCAAGTTCCAATTTCACTGTTGTAGGGCTTTTGAAAATGCCAAACCATCACCTGTTACTGTGTGTCAGTTCCACAGAATGGAGAGAAAAAAAATGCATCAATCCTATCACCTTTCTGTTTCCTTTATTGATTAATTCTGGAACCATGGACTTCCCTGGTGCCTGCAAAACTATCTGACTGCTATCATGCTATAGAACTCACCTTAAGGAAAGCAGGGACAAAGTAGTTTTTCCCCCATGATCTGGCCTACAAATGTTACTTCATTAACTCTGACTATGAACCAAGATGTTACTCAGAATGTAAAAGGTTATTATAAAAGAGTTTTCATGAGAAAGTCAACCCCTCATGCAAGCACTATACAAGACTTTCCATTTTGTTACACATTAAAGATGTCATTTTTAAAAGTGCTGCCTACGCTCAAAATTCTATTCGATATCAAACATTAAAAATAAAAATGTACCATATTTCTTTGCTGAGATTAGGAGACTATGGAGTAAAACATTAAATGTACTGTCAGACACAAATTAAGTTTTACTGAATTGTCTCTCCTTTACCTTTTTTGAAATGACTAGTTATCTGGATAAAAGAAATAGGATATATTTGGAAATAAAAGTGGCACTGGTATAAAAAACAGATGCTATCAATAAAAATTAGAACATTGAAAGAAATTACTGTGGCTTGGCACTTCATCCACAGAAACCTCACTATTACCATGTTATTACGACAAAGAATATGCTGGCATTGTAGTCGCTGCCCCAAATACTACTACAAATTCTTAAAATGCTAAGGTATATTCCTCACAGCCAAAAACAGCGTGTGAGAAAAAACATAGGTTCAAGATGATGGGAGGTGGCCTGGAGCGAGTGAGGTAGGAAGTCCACGCCTGGCACAGTGTGGACAAGCCCAAGGACTTGCTGGGAACCTGAAGGGGATACGGAGTTTCTAAAGGTTTGTGGGTTATGTGGTCAGTACTATTGTGCAGGCAGTCTTGTTGTTTGTCCTTCATTCTCGAAGAGGAAAGTGATGTCAGGACTTGCAACTAAACTGGATTTAAGTGAGGCAGGGCTGCGCAAAGTCACCAGCCTCACTCTCCCCTGCAAAGCCACATGAGCCTAGTGATAATATACATACAGTGACAATGGAGATGGCCCCAGAGGCAGTGGGAGGCTTTGGCCTTTTTAAATGCTAGCACAGTGTAGGCTTTTAGTAAAACAGTTGACAAATAAATCCCATTAGAGGCTCCTTTTCATGGCCCTAACATCTCTCTATACGTCTGGTTTAAAAGAGCACCTGCTGTACTTACATGGGGTCTACATTAACAAATGTTACTCAGTATGATATTACTGTTAGTTTGTAACCTTGAGTTCACAAGCTGGCAGCAACGAGGAGCTACTGTGGATCTCTGGAGACCCACGCAAGACACCTTAACATTCCTAAAACAGAGCAGTTAGTAAAACTGTAGGCCACTAAGAAACTGAGAAAAAAGTTAACTGTTTTCTGACCTTTCCTAATGATCACAAGTCATTTCATCAGTTTCAAGATCTTCAGACCATCCTGTGGCCAGATCATGCTTTCTAAAATACTGTTTTCTCCGTGTCTAACTCAAGGCTCAAAAACTTCTATAATGTCCTATTGCCAACAAGATAGCCAAAATCCTGAGCACAGAATAGTATGGTGACAAAAACAATGGAATAATTACCAAGAGATCTAATTTATAACTGAGTATCACAAACTTGCTACAGGACTTCACACAAGTCATCTGGCCTCTCTGGAAAACACTGCTCAGTACCCCATGTTTCACACTGGCATCTTCAATTCGTATTGTTTTAATGGCACCTTAAACTACTATGTCCAAAACTGGGCTTGTTTCCCCAGAAAGTACTTCTTTTGGTTTCATCTTCTCTGCTATAATAGTAACCGCTCACCTACATCTGTAACACTGGTATTTTCTTTGCCTTTATCCCTCCCCTTATTATTCATATTTGTATGACCCTACTGTCCCATCATCTCTCCCTCAACAATCTCACATCTATCTGTTCCTTCCTCACTATTCCCATCACTCCACTCTCCCCACCCCTCTAACATATCCTTTACATCCTTGCCAGATTTGTCTTCCATGTAAATATACTTGATCACATCACCCCAATGCTAAAAATGCTACTTCCTATACCAAATTCAAAACCCTTTGCTTAACATTCCCTTTCAGTCAAATGCCACCATACCCTGTGCCCCTCCCTTCCACACAGGTCTGTACTTTCCTTGGTGCCTACCTTTACTTGTGCTGTTCTCTAGGCAGAAAAGACCACCCCCCTCCTCCTTCCAATACAACCTGTAACATTTTTACCTACCCTTAAGCCCTTAAACGTACCTTCCCTTGCTGCGTTTCCACTCACCCACCCTTTGCTAGATGTCAAGTAGAGCACTTCACACTTTTCATGTATTTATCACATATTATTTTGTATTTGAGTTATAAGGGATGTGTCATGTTCTTCCCATCTACCCCTTGACTAGACAGCAAGCTCCACAGGGGCAGGGGTTAAGTTTTAAACTTTATTGCCCTCAGTGCCCAACACACATGAGGCACATGATATGTTTGCTGAGCTGAGTAAGATGCTATGGTCTTTGATCTGTTAATAAATTTTTCAGAAAGGCAGTTCTATTACACTGGTCAGGTCGTCAAGCCACATGTTCTTCAATCCACTTTTGTGAGAAAGAAGCAAATGACTAAAAAACGAGCTGAAATAGAGTTTTTCAAGAAGGTTCACTGCAGTACTGCTTTTTTTATCCTATGTCCTACATCATTTATATCTTCAGTCCATTAGAGAAATTGACATTTTCAATGATTACCCTGAATCAATCAGAAAATATAAAAAATGTTCAGTATCCTCTATTTATGAAGGCAAGGAAGCACTCCTTATTACTTGGGAAAAATTTTCGACTCTATGCCATAATATAACAACATATATTTTCAATATTTAGAGCACTCAGAGTAATTGTCATCTATCTGGAAATCCTGGAGAGATTCATCCACTAAGCAATCCAGATAGATGTGGTTTTATTATATTTAACCAATTCTTTGCTGTAAATTATATTTCCTTGTCTCAACACAAAGCTAGAACACATTTTCCCATATAGATTAGGAATAGCTCTTTCCAATAACCTTAAGTAAATATCTTATCAGTTCACCAAATAATTAAAATATGGATGTGGGTATATATAGACTTACCTCATTTCATTAAATGTCTTTAATATGACTATGATGAAATAACATCAGGTAACTTCCTGTAGTTCTTTATACACAAGCTCTATGATCTTTTTACTTAGCTTTGAAACACTGAACTCTAGACATTCTTTCAAAAGAATGCTGTGAAATATTTCTACATTAGAGGTTAGAATTTCTTTTACAGAATTAAAATATTCTGGAAGAAGGCCACGAAGAACTGCCTTCTGAGAGGACACCCCCAAGTCAAAATCCTAACTCTTCTTATCTCCTCATTGACTACAGTGACCTCAGGTTTCCCCTGTGAACCAAGTAGCTGCTCTGATACAGTACTGGTAATGAACTATGAAATTAAATAAATCCCTCTCTGGATTGCTCGCTTTGTGCTAGCAAATCTGGCTGCAAGACCCAATGACGCTGACTGCAACTGCTCATCCTTTAGAAAAAACAAAATACATCTGCATTTATCTTTCTGTCATAGAAAGGACTTTGCTCCAAAATTTCCAATCACTTTAGTCTGTTAGTTTCCTCAGGAAAAATCCAATCCATCAATAAAACAGCTTTTTTTACATGGAGGGGAAGGGTTGAAGAGTGAGGCTCGGGACAAACAAGACAGAGAAATGATCTCAACTGCAGGCAAACATATATTAAGCATAAAATTGTAAAGGAACAAAAAACCCTAGAAATATTCAATTTCCAACAAATCAAAACCAGTCTCCCCAAGAACTTTTCGCACACATGCACGCACACACATATACACACATGTACATACATATACACACATGTACATACATATACACACACACACGCATACACAAACCCTAAATTTTCAATGGTAATTCTTGCATCTACATCCTAAATACTAAACCTTTTCTCTACAATATCAGAAATAAAACAAACAGAAAGCTACATGTTAATGTCCAGAATATTTTTATTTTCTTTGCATATTTCTCAATAAGGCTAACAGATATGCTTAAAAATAATCTCTTGATTTCTTCCCTCACACCCTCTCTGCTTTCTTTGCTAGTCTCTACTTCTGTCCTTACTCCTAACCAAGCACTGCTTTGGCTCTTTCAGTATACTCCCTATTAAGGTATTCTCCTTAAGGCCCTGATGATCATAGGTCCTTTGAAGATTTTTTCCTATGAAGCCTAGAGAAACCACAGCTTTCACACAAACATATTTATTATTATTAAATTAAAAATATTCTATGTTTCATAACAATGGCTCTAATGCTACAATGAGTAAACTAGTCTCTGGTTATACAATGTTCATTTATGTATGATGAATTCTTTTATGGTTCACAAAAAGAGATAATTGACCCTATACATGTAAATAAGGTTACTCATCAAGGTCAGATGAGATGTTATTAATATCACTTTATATTCAGAACTCCTTTAATCTAAGCATCTTCTAAGACTTATTCATCCTTACAACTACAACTAAATCCAAAATGCAGGAAGTGCCATTACCATTTATAGAAAGAAATAGCTTAAAAGGTCTGTATGCAGCAGCAAGAGACAAAACAAGGAATTTCCAGAATGAGCTTATGAGTGCCTCCATTTTAGATATGCCCCAGGTCCTTCGGCAATCTCCCTGCCCACCCAATCCTGTCCACACCATCTATTCATTAACATTATACCGTGTTTCCTGTAATTATATTCCATTCTGAATGCTTTCTCCAATTGATTGATGTCCTACTGTTTTTCTTCTACAAGTGAACTTTCACAAAAACTGCTAAGAGAATACCTTAATAAAGAATATACTGGGCAAAGCTAAGGCAGAACTTGGTAACAAGCTCCCTTAAGGAACCTTGAAGTATAAACTACAAATTATCTTGGCATTTCACCCAGCTGCTTCATAAATTCATTGATTTCCTGCCTGCAGCAGAATTTTCTCAGCACTACACTCCCTCATTTTTTACGTCAAAGTAACAGCATACAGATATTACAGCCAACAAAGCAACAATCCCAGTCTCCTTAGCTGGATCATCAAATAGATCCCCCAAATGTGGCATCCCAAGGCTCTATGCTGGACTTCCTTCTCTCTAGGCTCTTTGTAATCTCTGCTCGCTTGGTTTAATTAGAATCTCTATGCAGATGATTCCCAGATCTACCTACACAGCCTTGGCCTCTCCTCTGAGCTTTAGTCCCAAACACCAACTGCCTCCTAGACTTTCCAAACATGCCTAAGGACTAGATCTAATCTTTTACTGGTATAGGCAACTCCTTTCGAAGGTCTGTACATTCTTTGCCACTGATAGTCTTAAAGAGGTGCCTGTGGTACTGAGGGAGTAAGGGACACACAGTATGTGTCAGAGATGGGCCACAGACATCTTCTAGTACCTTTAACTCAACAAGACCAAAACAGAACTCAGCAGTTTTCTGAGAAAGCCCATCCCTCTACTGAACTTTCCAGTTTCCGCTGAGATTATCATCCTTCAGTCATGCAAATGAGCATCCTCAATTTTTTACTCTCCACTTATCCCATACATTCTACCACTTGTCAAGTCCCATGAATTCTACTTCCATAACATTTCTCCCACCTGCCCCCTTATTTCTGCTCACACTGTTACCCCCCTAGTCTAGGCCCTCATTCCTCCTCTAACCTGAACTATTTCAGGAACCACCTCTGCTTCCAAGTTTTTCCTTTCTTCATCTTCTGGCCTTTAAAGCCCTCCACAACTTGGCTCCAGCCTTCTTTTGCAGGTTTAATATCCCATTCACGCACTTGGCGGTTCTGTCAGACTGGCCTTTTAACTGCTTCTTACACATGAAATTCCACCTCTCCTTTCCCTGACTCTGCAAAGACTGTCCTCCAGGCCTGGCCTGTACTCCCTCCTTACCTTTATCTTTTAGAATCCCCATTTCTTTCAAATCTCAGCTCAAATGTGACTCCTCCATGAAGCTTTTCCTAATTGTCCAGATTTTGCTAGTGCCCCACTTCCCCCAAATATAATTTGTATATATTTGTTTGTACACATTGCCTCTTGGGAGGACAGAAGTTCCTTGTGCACTATTTTTGTCCCTATCGACCAATACTGTGCCTGATAAAGAGCGGGGCTCAATAACCGCTTGCTGATTGATCTGGAATTAGTTTCTTAGAGTAAAAATTTAAAAGATTTTAAAAATTCATACATAGAACGTTCTGCTCTAGCTTAAACTCAATTATCATTACTTTTACTTAGTTTTCTTTCATAGAAACAAGGAGGAGGGGAGGACACGAAGACATATATTAGGAGGTTACACCCCCATCCATCTCTGCGGCTCACATTCCCAATCACTAACACTTCATTCATTTTACTCTACTCTTCCACAAGCTTGTGTTTCTTCTTTTTAAACAAAGTAAGATATTTTTGCGCAGTATGACTTTTGATGCCATAGTGAGAAATGCTTGATACCATGTTACCATATATAGACTATGATGAGCTCTTCTTAATACTCATTTCTTTTTTCTGTGCTTCAGATTTACCACCCATCTCACCCTGGATTCTCTGTATTCAATCCACTCCCCTCACCCTGGATTCTCTGTATTCAATCCACTCCCCTCCCACCTCAACTTTTCATCACAAAGGAAAAAGTATCCATTTTATTTATTTTAGGGATATTCCTCTTTTCACAGTTTTCAGTTTCTATATATTTGTTTTATAAAGAAAAATACAGGAGCTATTTTACAGGCAACAGTAGAGGCCTATGATAAAATCGTAGTGTATCATGAACCTTGAACAACAGGGTTATGTGCAGGTCTAAGCTCCCTAGGGTTTTAAATTAAAATGCCTCATGGAAATTTTTGGTCCCTGGGATGGAGGGGGATGAAGAAAAACAATAGCTGCAGTCACTGAATTATTTTCTAGTTCCTTTGTTTACCTAAAGGTTTGGAGGCTTTAGGCTAGGCCGAAGGAGGGTAGCTTTAACCATCTTTAATTTCAGACTGTGAGGGTGAATAATGAGAAAACCAGGGTGGCCTTATGGCTTTACTAAAATATCCGGCTCAAAGAGCTTCTACACCAGGATGCACTGGCAATGCTGAAGGGCAACATAACAGAGTGTTATTTTTAATGGGTTAACTTAAGGTGAGACACATCAACAAGCAGAACAGAACTGGTATCCCACACATGTTCCACAAAGGCCTGTGGTCCCATAATTCTGGACTTGAATACAGAAAATAAGCACAAAATATTCCTCCCAAAAGTCAATAAAAACATGCTGAGACACACACTTACTTATAGGTCCGAAAGTAAATCTTCCCATCCAGCGCAGTGAAATGCAAAACGTACTCTAAGCCAGCGAGGCGAATGTTTGGTACCGTAGGGCCTCTGAAGAAATCTGAAAGCATATTGCAGCACAACAGTAAGGAAGACTCTCAAGGATGAAAACTCTTTCAATTCAGCTACAAATGGAACAAAACCATTAACATGAGAATGTAATTTATTCTAAACACAAATCTAATAATAACGTGAATATCAGAAATACAGCAAGTAGTACAAAGAAAAAAATCCCTGACTGAGTCTCACTAGTGCCCCTTCTACCTCTTAATTTAATGATTCTCTGGTTAGTTCACTGAACCATAATTCTCTTCCGTTTTAATGCTCTCTGCTAATACTTGGCATGAGGTCGAAAGTCACCACGGATATTAGTTTTAAACGAAAACAGACAAAAACACACAAAATGTAGCTCACAGCATGTTTTTCTAGCCTAAGCAAACATAGAGATTGACAAAAAAATTAAAGCGTTATATAAATTGTTGTGTAAACAACAAAACCATCAGCACTAAATGCTGCAAAATCATAATGACCAAGGCTTGGCCCCCGAAGTGATGAGAAGCTTCCTCCCCTGCTTCTCTGGGAGGTGAGTAACCAAGGGTGTGGTGCACTATGTACCATGTCAGCCTTTCTGTGTACTTTTGAGTATGTTTCCTTCCTCTTTTTCTTCTTCCCTATCTTCCTTGCTTGGGAAGGGGTGAGGGAAAAGATATACAGTAGGAAATATAGGTGATGTAAAAGCACAAGCTATAGTAAAAATGTGTTTTAAGAGAAAAGCTGTAAATTAAGGTGACCCTTGTGATAAAGGGGAAGTCTACACTAAAGGTAAACCTTACAGAAAATTCCCTAAAGGGATTCCAATAGAGAAAAATTACAATGTTTTAGGGAAAACATTTGAACCCTGCCTATCTCCTGCCCACATGCAAAGTCTCTCTTCCCACACAGAACTCAGCAATTAATTAGAATAAAACAACCTGCCAAGAGAACATGGTGCCAATTTCACAATGAATGACGAGATGCCATAAGATTTTTGCCCCAAACTCACCACACACAGCCCTGCTAAGAGTAACTCAGTGTAACAGTATCATCACTGAGCTCAGTTTTGTTCTGGGAACAGCAGATATTCCCCTCAACTCTAAAATAACAGAACCATTTTCAACACATGTTGCGTTCCTAGGTTTTTTTAAGAATGAATGATGGATTAAGAAAAATACTTGGGAAAGGAGAACCATATTTTCTATCAGGTCAAAGGGTTTTAGACAAAAAAATAGCTTGTGGGTCTGTGCCTCACAAAAGTCAATGCTTACCTTCCCTACTTCATTAGAGATCATGGTATTTCAAGATAACAGAAAAAAATATTTAAGGGAAAAAAGAGGGAGAGACATTTGGGAAGTACACCAGTAACATAAGTGGCGAGTCTTAAGCACACAAACGCAAATTTGTTCAATGTAATATGAAAGTATGCCTAGAACTAGGGGAAAAAAAATCAATTGTTACACATTTGTAGCCTGGATTCAACAAATATTCACCAGGTGTCTGCTCTATGAAGTATGGGGGTGGGGATATAAAAGTGAATCTTTATCCTTAAAAAGCTTACAAATATACTAAAGGAAGTTAAAACAACACAGAAACAAAAATAATAATATAACCCAAATGGAAGGAGAGGCAGGAGCAAAGATTCCAGGTTGGAAAAATGAGGGGTACTTTTGGAGGAATGAAAAAAGCCTGGTTTGGAAAAATAAAAAAAAGAGTGGTAGAAATAGCTGGACATAATACCGGAAAGACATGTTGGGAAGGAATGGTAAATTCAGGGGACTGATGGTGAAAAGCACACCTTCTGCCACTTAGCTGAGAAATTCTAAAATATCAATGTAGAACGAGGCATACATTTTCTGACAAGGCCAGTAGGTTGATCTGCTTTGTCTGACTGAATTAATCTGTTACAGATTTCACTATGGAGAGAGAAGAGTCATTAGGAGAAAAGTGATATTTTTTTTTAGAGTATCAATAAAACTTTTTTTAAGTAGGTTTAGAGTCAGATCATAGAAGGCCTTGAATACCAAAACAGGAACTATGAACTTTATTTCTTAGACAATGGGAAGCCACAGAAAGTTCCTGATGAAGGGAGGTTATATATCAGAATCATGTTAGGAGGACTGACCTTGTACAGGTCCACAGGGTTGTTGGAAAGAAGAGGGAAAATGTGACAGATCACTATTCTAGAGTAAAAGCCTGAACTAGGGGGCTAGGCAAGGAAAGGGCAGAATCAAATCAACAGGCTTGGCTGACTGCATGCTGGGAGGCAAAGGAGAAGCAGGAAAAGACGACTTCAACTTTTCAAAAGGCAAGTAGTCTGAGAATGATGATGTCATCAAACAAGGTTTAAAAAAAGTCATGAGGAGCTGGGTTTAGAGGGATGGAGAGGTGAGGGGCTGTTATTCTATTGCAGATTTTCATTGCTTTACAGAATATCTAAATACAGCTAAGTAGCCACATGAATTATAGGACTGGCTCGCAAAGTGGCCAGGCCTGAACCTGTGGAAACGGCAAGAACAGCTGACATTCGACAGTGCTTTCAGGTTTACAAAGAGCTTAGTGTACGCAAATGAGCTCACCAAGGGTAATGAAGTATAGCAAGAAGAACTACGATGGGGCAGAACACTGAGAAAATCTAATCAGGAGACTGACTTAGAGGGAAGGATGAAGAGGAAAAGGGAGAAGAGAGTAATGAGGGGGAACACAAGAGCCAAGGAAACAGAAAACTCCCACTAAGCAGAATGGACAGGGGTGTCAAGTGCCTGGGAGAGGTCAAGGAGGATGAGAATTAAGCAGGGAAGGAAGCACTAGGACTCCCTGGGAATTCTGGCAGTAGAAAAAAGAGGAGAGGTAGGACGGCAGCACAGAAGGATGTGAGAGAAGGCACGTGGTTCCCCATTCGGTTTTTAAAAGTCCATAGTGGATCACAAATATGGAGAAATCAGAGAAACTTGGGAAGATTTATAGAAATGATGCAGAGTAAAAAAAGGCAGAACCAAAAGCAAAAACACAATTATCTATAACAATGTAAACAAAGACAATAACAAAAGATGACGAAATTCGGGCCAAATACAACAGACGATGTTGGTATCAAACTATTCAACCAAAGCATACCGTCCTTTCTTTCTCTTCAACAGTAAAGGACAAAGGTAGAATCAACACCATGGATTAGCAATGGCCAGCTACTCTTTTAGGTAGTTTTGCTTAATTTTTTAAGCAATGGGCTTTGTGAAGAATTTATGTTTAGGATGGGTTAACTGTGATAAAACAAAAAAATATCAATGGAATTTATAACTTTGGTTAAAAAAAAAAAGAGTACATCTTCTCTGCAACAGCAAATGGCTGCTTGGTGTGCATGGAGAAGTAAGTGCAGCATTTATATTAATCTTGTCTGCAGAAAGTCAAAGGTAACAGCCTTAATCAGGGGGTCCAGTTCCTTATTTCAAAAGCTCAATCAAATGCAATAGATACCATGGGGATTAGAAAATAAAAGATAACAGAAAGCTAGAGTAAGGCAGTGTACTTCAATACAGAAAGAAGGCAGAACAGAATGGCAAACTTTCAAAACTGTTTTTATTAAATTGACTTATGGCTTGATAGGGAGCTCCCAAACTATATGGATAACTTTTAAACTGATACAACTGACATGAACAATATTCTTATGATAAAATTTCAAGAAACGAATCTAAAGATGAATATTTTCATGGTTTCCTGTTAAAAAAACAGTACTCATACACTTTGTGGTATCAAACTGAAGCACATGTGTGCACATTAAGAGCACACATGGTAAGCAGACAGAACTAAAGAAGACACCAGAAGATTGTCTAGCATGTGTATGCACAATAAAGGCCTGGGAGCCTCAGTTTTTCTTCAATATAATCACTAGCTATAAGTGACAGCCCAGAGAAAAAAACTGTTTATGATCTTTTCCCCTTCCTATCACCAGTAGTTCATTTGCACAAATCTGTATAAATTATACATAATTTTACATCCTTTTCCTACATATTAATCATTATTTAAAATGATCATGTGGTATCCACGCATCCGGATCCAACGTTCCTTCCCCCCTTTCCTTTTCTCCTTTTCAATCTCCTGGTCCAATCACTAATGATGGAGTTTTGTCCATACTGCCCAGTCAGTTCTGCCATCTGGTGGCTGAATCAAAAACCACATGAAGCAATTTAGATTTTTAGACAAAATGGCAAACTCCACCCCACCGTAACTAATTTCAATACTGATGACATATGGCACTGACACCCTAGTAAGCCTTTCAAACATCTGATGACAAGACCATGAACCAACAGTCTGACTGGGCTAAGTACTTCTAAGTACTAAGTCTTCAACTTCATTAACCCAAATGCAGAATAACAACCGTTCCACTCTGCTCGTTAAAGGGCCACAAGTGGAACAGGTCCTGCACATCACACTTTTAGGACCCATGCTGGCACACTAAGGAGGAAGTAAAGAATGCTCATCCCCTTTCTTGGTCCTCTGCTCTCTTTTTAGCGTACACCACAGAAGACTTAGATCCTCTGCTTATGTTTAGCCTACAGGGCTACATTACAGGGAAATACAGATTTTAGCTGGATAGTACAAATGTCAAACAAGCTGCCTCAAAAACTAGTGAGCTTCCTATCACTGTAAGCACTTCTAACCCTCCAGCTGAGGCTGGATGACCTTGTTTCAAGGATCACTGTACAATATGTTCCAGCAATGAAAAAACAGATAAATCTGACAAATCCTAAAGTACCTTCCCTATCTCTAAAGAGTCTATGATTCTATAAATGACTCCAAATAATTTTGCTGTATTAATCATATAGTGAAATAAGGAACACAACTTGAAGTTTTAGCTGTTCATTAGAGAGGCAAACATGTATTGGTTCATACTCCACTGTTCAACTATCTTAAGTGACTTCCTATTACTTCCTAAGTAAAACTCAAAACTCCTTTCCTGGGTATTCAAAACCCTTCACAATTCTCATTCACACTCTCCTTTCCTGGGTTTATTTCCAATTTCTTCCCTCCATACACTCATGACTCACTACCACTGTCTTCCCTGTAAATATGGGCTGTATTCCTCTGCTTTTCCCCACACGGTTCCCTGTGGCTAGGAAGCCCTTTTCAACAACCTCTTCCTGTCTGGAAAGTCCTCTCATCAGTCTCTTCAAATGTTAAAAGCCAGCACAACTCTAACACTGCTTCTTCCACTGAAACCATCTCTGATTCTTTTAGTAAGGTACCCTCAGATTTAACACAGGACTTCATTTTTTAACTCAAATGATACGCTTGTAAAGTATTTAGCAGAGTGCCTAGCACACGGCAGATGCTTAATCAAGTCTGTTCCTTTCCCTTTTCCTTATTCCTCTAAAATACAAGATTACATAATGAATGCATGGTAGTACAACACTGGAAGAATACTGGTGGTAAAAAGAAAAGTGGCCATGAGCAGCTTGAGTTCTCTGTAGGTGTCTAATTCAGACCTATCTCTTCTGCCTATTAAATTCTAGGCTGCATTCAACAGTCATATGCAGTGCCTGTTAAAGATAAATTTAGACGTGGACTAACTCATTAGGATGCCTATCCAGCTGCATGTCATAATCTGAGCAATACATCTTTCATCCACAAATGCAGTTTTTTCCAGTGTGAACAGCTAGGCTGATAGGCTGATGTTTTTAGATCAAGATGTTTTTGTGTGTCATGGATCCGTCTGGCAGTCTGGTGATGCCTAAGAACCTTTTCTCAGGATCATGGATTTTTCTTTTAATGCACAAGATTACAGAGAAAACAAATTAAAATGAAATAATTTTATACATGCAAATATATGTTAATATGTACACTCATATACATATATACATATACACATATGTGTGTCTGTGTGTCACATAGGCACACTGCTTCTCATCCTTTGTTTCTGCAGAGGACATCACAGTGTGACATCTTGACTCAAATGTGAATACACACATATATGCAGAAACACACAAATGTAAACACAAGTTCACTGAGTACTAATTTAAGAAACCCTGCCGCAAAGTGACTGACTCACAGAGAAAGCCTGGAAACATTCTGGGGTTTGATGCAATCAGAACGATACTATTTGCAAACAGAAGCATTTAGAGGACTTCCCTGTAAATAAGAAATCCTACTTCCACTTGGACTTTGCACAAGCCATCATCCATGACACTGATAAATATTTCTTCCTATTTTAAGCGTTGCATTTGAGAATACTTCAATGACATGCTATCTATGTCTGCATCTGTCATAGAACCTTGTATTCTCTTAACACAGGCATGGTAGAAACTTTTTTTTTTTAAAGAACTTAACAAAGCTAAATTTTGCTCCAAGTCAAATGTTTTGTTGTAAAGCAAACAGAAGTATTTTCTATTTTCTCATATAGATTAGTCAGGTGATGTGTCTATAAAGACATGACCTAGGGAAATCCACCATGAAAGGCTGTTTATTCGCTTCTTGTAACTTTTGTTAGCCTTTAAAAATTCATTCTTAAAAGTTTTATAGGTAAGAAAATGGAAATAGAGTTGACAGTTTCTGATTTTTTTAGTAATCTTTTCAATTATCTTGGAATCATCTGAGATATCATGAAAATTGATCCTTAAGTTCCCTTAAAATTTACTCCTACACACATTTCTCCTGCACTGATCTGGCCAGGTCTAAGTAAGGGGGCACTGAATTGGTGCTCCAATATCACCAATAAGAAGAGATCTGAGGCTCAAAGATGAGACTGGATCAAAATAAAAATGACAAAGATTTGCTTCATTTCCCATCTCTTTTGGTCCTTTCAGTTGTATCTACAGGTGTGCTTTACATGGTCTGGCTTATCTGAGTCTCATATGCAATGCTCTTTTTAGCTTTCCTCTTTTCAGTGTTGGGGTATAATTCCTACTTGTAACTTTCTCTTATCTTCTGCAATAATTTATAAATGAGATTGCAACCTAAACCAATACTGTCCTTGACTGCAACATATCTCTGTTTAGTAAGGATTCGATTCTGTTAATAATGGTCCTCTTCAAAAAAAAAAAACAGGATGAACAACAATACTGAGGAAACAGTCACAAGCAAAACTGACTCTTAATCCTCAAGGGGAAAGGTCAGAGGAATAACTGGAATCCAAAAGGATGCCTTGGCTGGTCTCTAAGGCAACTAGAGAATGGTTAAACAAATGATGGCACATAAATATAGTGGAAAGTTACTGGAACATAAGAAGACTGATTTTAGGGATTCCAAATAGTATAATTGATGCAGAATAAAGTTAGCAGGACCAAAAATTTTACAAAAAAGACATCACAAAGAAAAACAATTCTGAAAGACTTAAGAGCTCTGATCAAAGCAATGGACAACTAACTCCGTGTCCAGAAAACCTAGGGTAACACACAGTGGCCACCTCCCGCCTCCTGACCGAGCAGTGATGGAACACAAGATGCAGACACATATATTTTTGGACACAGTCAATATATAGGTTGATTTTGCGTGACTAAGCTAAATTTCACAAGGATTTTTCTTCCTTTCTCTTTGTTAAAGGGGTGGGGGTTGGGGCAAGATCAGAGGAAGAGGAAAGGTTAGCCACTGTGATGTCAAAAAAAGGCAACCACTGCAATATTTTTTAAAACGTATAGAAGAGAACAGAAGGAAATTCAAAAAGAAGACCAGATAAACAGGGTAGTTTTGAATGAAACATAAGCCCAGACAAACACAAGAAAATTAAAGGCAACATCTCTTGGACAAGGAAAAGGTCACAATATGATAAAATATAGTTTCGAGTTATAGTTCTACTAGTTCCACCCAGTAGAGCAATGTAACAATATTCACTTAAATCTCCTAAAACTATTCAATTCTTTCTTTGATCATTCTTCTTGACCCAAGAGATCAATACTCTAATCCAGAGGTAGGGAACCTGGGGCTTCAAGGCCACATGTGCCCTCTAGGTCCACAAGTGTGGTCCTTTGATGGAACAAAACCCCTTAACAAAAGGATTTGTTCAGCAAAACTTGGGATCAATCAAAAGACCATGCCCGAGGACCTAGAAGGCCACATATGGCCTCTAGGCCACAAGTCCTCCAGCCATGAATCCTTCAGAATGGGGAAAGAGGGTACTGTGTGCTTAGATAGGTCAACCCTCCAGTTCCTTCAGGGAATGCCTGTAGTCCCTGCAACTGGGGAGACTGAGACTGGTGGATAACCTGAGCATGGGAGTTCTGAGGGGCAGCAGAGCTAAAACCAAGAAACGTCCACACGAATCCAGCACGCACAACACGGCCGGCCCCAGGAGCAAAGGGCCAATAGGCTTCCTAAGGCGGGGTGAATGGGCTCGGGCTGGAGAAGAGGAGCTTGCTTGCCAGCAATAACGAGCCCTCAGACCCATGACAGACTTCAGCTCTTCCAGTCTGTGTGATAAAAAGAAACTCAATACCAAAAAAGAAAATAAAATGGTAAAAATCTGGTCTGTGGAGCCTAAGGTTTTGCTCCTGACTTCTTCACATGGCTAAAAGGAAAACTCTGGAATGAGTATGTGATTACAGAGTACTTGTGTCTTGGTGTTTCAGCTGAATTAGAAGATTTTCCATATGCTTCCACAATAGTAAGTCAGCTTGGCTGGAAAAGAGAACATGTCAACAGAAAACCAGACTGCAAGGGATGGCGAACCATAGGGGTGGGCGTAAGGGAGCGCCCCAGGGCAAGAAGTGTGGTGTGAAGATGGCAGTCCCCATGAGAGGCCATCCAAGACCCACACACACTGAACACAAAGCCCCAGTATCTCTAAGATGATCTCAGACAACCACGACAAACCATGAAGATGTCTACAGACTGAAGAAATAAAATAACTGCTTGGGAAATACTCAATCTGAGAAGCCAACAAGACAACCTGGAAATATCAAGCAGATATCTGGAATTGTGTCCAAGTTCAGAGGAAAGGTAAAGACAGTAGGTTTGGATTTGGAAGTCACTTACATCAAGGTTATAATTATTGGAAGAGAGTAACAAAAAAGAGAATGAGAGATAGGAGTTGGACATGGAAATAGAGGCTAGACTTAGCAGACCTCAAATACCTAGTTAAGGGGTTTGGACTTTAACCTGTAGGCAATGGGACACAAGGTTTATGAGCAGGGAGACAACTTGTTTTAAACTTTTAACTATTGCCTAACAGGTTTTAATTTATTGACCTAATTTTAAATGATTTTAAATATTACTTCTCAAAATAAGTCATTCTTCATAATCTATATCAGAGGTCAGTAACTCTTAGCTCTGGATGTCCTATACAGATCTAAGTAACACCTATGGAACAGCAAAAATACTTATTAAAGAGAAACCATTTTGGAGAGAAAGGAAAGTATTAATAAGGCCCGTGGAGAGGAGAGTCTTTACCAATTTGGGAGGGTGCCAGTGGCAAAGGAGAATGATAAAAGTAAAATAAAGGGGGAGGGGGACAGGGAGGGAAAAGTGAAAAAAAACAATCGAAGAAGAAAGATGCAAAGAAAAAAGGGTCTACATGGCTGCGGCTTGGTAGACTATCATCAAGTGCTGTTTAAATTTCTGATAATGAACATTAGAAAAACCACTTACCGATGAGAAGACTTTTCAATCTTCTATAGTCTTCACTCACATCAAAAGCATCACCAGCAAATATCAACATGGGTTTGGTTCCCTCAGGGCACTTGCTGTTCTAATAAAGAGAATTTTTTTTTAAAGTATAGGCCACTGGTTGACCTTTTAAGATTCCCATCTTTCCACATGATAAATAAAGGCTTTAAAAAGTTCTTAGCTATTATAAGCATTTCTGTGAATATTTGCAAAAACAAATGTCCTCTGTCCTACTATCAGAGTTTATCCCCAGAGCTTCCTTCTTCCTGGCACCCCTACTCTTGCCCTCTGACACGCTAGATTATCTTCGACCTATTGTTCTGCCTTAGCTAACTTCCCTCTCATCAAGACCTCTCATCTGATCAGTCTTGGATATGCATCAGATCCTACCTAGGCAGTTCTGTCCCACTGCTGCTTGTGCTCGAACATATTATCTGTGCTTTGGTTCAGTCATTTCAGTTATGTCACACTCTTTATATCCCTATTTAGAGTTTTCTTGGTAAAGATACTGGAGTGGTTTGCCAATACCTTTTCCAGCTCATTTTACAGATGAGGAAACTGAGGCAAAGTTAAGTAATTTGCCCAGGTCACATAGCAAGCTAAGTGTCTGAGACTAAATTTGAACTTAGATCTTTCTAACTCTAGACCCAGCACTCCATCTACCTATTACCTAGCTGCCCCTTTATCTATACTAATTTGTTTATACTAAGAATGAAATAAGAGCTTGTATGGATAATTAAATAACTGGAAGGACAGTCAATGCTCATTGCCTGCATGACCCACCAAAGCAGCCCACAAGCTGTATGTCAAGCAGGCTTGCCTTAGATACTCAATGACAACCAGAAGTTCTGTATATTTGCTTTGGGGTATCTCACTATTCCTTGTACACTGAGTTTGATCCATAATAAAAAGGTCAACTGCTAGTATTTGGTGAAATACTGTCATGATGGAGGAAAGAGAAACACTTTAAACAAAGGTATGATAGTTTCAGTAAATTATTTAGGCGCCACACCTGTAATGGAATATTTATAAAAAGTTAATTCTATTGGGGTTCTGTGGGAGTTAACTGAGGGAAAAAAAAGTATAGTCTAAGTAGCTGCTAAGTAGCTTGGTACAATGGAAAGAGTACTATTATTATCTCAGAATGTTTAACCTGGACACAAAGACTATGTAGTCACTGGTCTTTCAGTGCTCAATTTCTCATAAGATGCTTTGAAAAAAGTGCTTTATAAGCCTTAAAGTAGTATACACGGAGGACTGCAGTAATATAATCTAGTCAATTACTATTTCATCATCATACACAACTTCAGGTGAAAGAAATTTTTATTTAAATGAAATCGCCCCTGCTAAGCTAGAAGTATGATAAGTTACATGTGATCATAACAATTCTATGATCTATCTGGGTCAAGTTCAAGTGAGAGAAAACATGTAACAGTCAAATGACTAAAAATTAACCGGGGCAGTAAAGGAGAAATACTTACAAGCTACAGACCTCTTCTGAGGAGTCAAACAACTAGAGCTAAGCTGACTTGGCAGGAAAGATCTCTCCCAACCCAGAAAATAATGAGTGGAGAAGTCCGCTGGACTTGGAAGCATTAGGTCATAGTCTAATCAGAAGGCTTCCTGCAGGATGTGACAACTTTAACTACCCTGATAAAGAGAGGCAGGTTCGCAATATCCAACAGAGAAATCAAGAATAGTTACTAAAATTGAACATTTTTCAACATTTTTAATAACGTCTGGGGATTCCGTGATGTTTTTCAAATACGTTCTGCTGCTTGGCAGTTGGCAGTCCTGTACAGGCCACTAATCATAATCAGCATCAGGAAGAGAAACTATGAAGTACTATTATTGGCCTTGTGAATAACCACAACTAAACTAAGCAGGGAGTAAATCTCTCTCCCACCCATTCCCTGGTTTCAGATTATTGCTCTAATCACAATACTAGTTCAGGCCTTCATTCTCACCCTCTGCCCATTCTGATCCATCCTTCACATTGCTGCCATATTTATTTTAGGATCACAGACTTAGAGGTAGAAGGGACTTTGGAGGTTAGAGAGCCCAATCTGAGGACTGCATAAGCCTAACACCTACTCTTCCTAACTCCAAGTCTAGCCCTTCTCTACATTGCTTCTTCCTGATACATAAATCTGGTCATGCCACAGTCCTGCTCAAAGCTCTTCAATAGCTCCCTACTCAGTAACTCCTTGATCTGGCACTGATGCCCCTGGATAATACACAGAGTCAACAACAACACTGTGCTAAGCACTTTACAATATTTGTTTCCATTTAATGCTCACAACAACCTTAAGAGGTAGGTGCTATTATCCTCATTTTACAGTTAAGAAAATTGAGGCAGACAGACATTAAGTGACTTGTCCAGGGTCACAGAGTTAACAAGCATCTGAGGCCAGGCCTGGTGCTCTATCCCCTGGGCCACCACATCACATACAACTCCCCTTCTCATAATAAGTCTTCCCTGTAGCCTCATCACCCTCATCCCTGAAAAGAGAAAAGAATGGTTCTTCTCCTTTAGACTTCAGAAACTGTTTTCTTTGCACTTCATCCATGAACCTTTGTTTGGTATGGATCTCTGGTTTTTCCAATGTGGGAAGCTGTTTATAACTTCTAGAATCATCTAAGGGCACTGAGCATATAAGTCGTGTCACAGAACCAAAATGTGTCTGGGGCAGGACTGGAACCCAAATTTTCCTGCCCTTCGTAAGACTAGCATTTAAACAGCACTAGTCTCTAAAGGTTTACATATTATCTTCCTGATCCTCTATAGTCTGCCCTCTCCGTCCATATCCTCTCCAGTGAGCCTCACACTGTCACTGTTTGTGATTGTGTACTGTAGTTTTGGTTTTAATGTGATATGTCTTTCTACTAGACTAGCAACTTAGTAAGAGCAGGTGTGTCCCACTGAAACTTTGTGTGGCGCCCCTCAGCACCTAGCTTTGTCCTCTGTACAAAGTACAGACTTAATAAATATTCGACTTAATTTCTGAATCATTAGCAAAAATAAGCAAGATCCCAGGTCTCTACTCAATGCTGGAACAAATCCCTGTGAACGTAAGAGACCAGATTAACTCTCAAATCATGAATGTTTTACAAAATACTCCCTCATTCACCTCACAGACACCTCAATCCCTATTGTACTTTTGAAAAACATCAAAATTTTATTAAGCTTATCTTATATTTAAATTCACATATAAAAGAAGAGATAAATACTACCATGTTGTTATTCAGTCGTTTTCAGTTGTGTCTGAACTTCATCTGAGGTTTTCCTGGCAAAGACACTGGAGTGGTTTACCATTTCCTCCTCCAGCTCATTTTACAAATAAAGACTGAGGAAAACAGGATAAATGACTTACCCAGGATCATAGAGCTAAAAAGTGTCTGAGGTCAGATTTGAACTTCTGAACATGATTCTTCCTAATTCCAAGCCCAGTGCTCTATTCACTGCACCACCTAGCTGCCCCAAACACAAGCAGAGCAATGCTTATCTTCTTGGGCACTACTGCTTCAGAACAAGCAAAATATTATTTCCCATTTGCAAAATGTTTCCTCTCTCTTCAATCTGTTACTGTTTGAAATGGCATCTCTAGGAAATGTGGATGAAATTTAAAATAACTGAGAAAACAAAGGTTCAAGCTTCCAAGCACATCAATTTATTAAGCAATGCATGCCAACTGTACGACAAATCAGGATCAGGCCTCCTGAGCTTGTCAATGGACCCTGAATACAGTTGGGAACAGACTTTTATGCACTAAAGGCAAACAATTAGCAGAATATAAACCAGGATACACAATCTGATTTCTAATTGGAGGAAAGATTAGGGACTTTTTGAGTTGGGAGGGGGAAAATGTGCAATTCCTTGAAGTCAGAAAAAGAGATGCCCCATTCTCCCAAGTATCTCTATTCAATCAAAGGAACAAAGAAATAGTACAGGGCCAGTTTTCAGATAAGACCCATGGGTTGCTTGAGATATCTAACTATTAGCAAACACTTTGCATCAATCTTCAGACCTGATTTGGTTTCCAGTTAGCATACCTAGGTCCTTAGAGAAGGGTCTCTAAGCCACAGATAGAGGTTGTGCCGCTTCCCAACCACAAAGGACTAGGTTCAAACAATGCAATCAAGTTTTTTCATAAGACAGAAACTGGATTAGACCCGTAACTTAACAGAAAGGAAACTGAGCTAGGACGAGAATGAGTCACAAGATGGAGTGAGTTTGGTTCACACAATTCCCTCAGCAACTCTCTAAGACCCTAAGTTGCAGAGAGGTAATGCCTGGCAGTGGTGAGAGGAAGTTTCCTCATCTGAGGAGTTCCCTCTACCAGTGAAATCATAGGTTTAATTCCAATCCCGATCCCTTGAAAATGGTATATCCTGGACATGTGCTTTATGTAATGAATCCTACAGCTAATCTTGTCTACTTCTATTCCCTTCCTTTGGTAGGTAATAATATCCATGTTATGGAAGTACTTAAGTATTTAATGAATTTAAGTATTAAGAAAGTATTTAAATATAAATTCCATTTAAGAAAGCAAATATAAGTCTGATATTCCTTTAGGCAAAATTTTTGAATATCTAATTTTTTATCAACATAACATTCTTATTATATAGGAAAGTATAAACAGTATGCTTTTTAAAAAACATAAGATGAAGGAGTTAAGGAAAAAAGCTGTCCAAGGTCACCAAGAGAAACAGAAACAGAAATAGAATGTAATTTTCAGGATTCTCCACTAGATATGATAGCTGTATATCTTCAAGCAAATGAAACAAATAAAAAAATCTCTTCCTGCCTTGGTTTCCCCATTTATGCGAACCTACAAAAGGAACTCAGACGTCTACGTGGAGTGAAAGCTGTTCTGCAAAAGATAAGCAATCAAAGGACATGATGGTTTTGAAAACTGACAAAATATGATCAGTAATTATATGAAAAATCTTCCAAAGCACTAATAGGAAAAATATAAATCAAAAAACTCCTGAGGTCTCCTCTCAGACTTTAAAATCTGTAAGATTTATAGTCTTTCAACTCTTCATATCCTATGATTCTACAGTTACGTAGATAAACCCATCTCTTACGCCTTATAGTGTATTTACAAACAGTAACAAACCTTTCTATTCGATGTAGTTTACAAACTGTATTGCAACTATTCACCATAAGATGTCACTAGAGCACAGCATCAACGTTATAAAAGGAATTTTTAAAAACCATCTTACCTTAATATCTTTAAGTGAGACAAACTTCTCAATACCTAATTCAATCATATCCAAGATGTGATAATCATACATACGACCTAAAAAGGCAACACACAAAGTTTCTACTTAAACATTCATTCCAAACACAGCCTTTGCCATACACCAACTGGTATGCATGCTCACAGTATCCAATGGCACCAGCCTTTTCCCCCACCTCCATTCCTGAAGGACACATCGTCCCTTACCTTTACCTCCTCTGCTCACTATATGACTTATGCTATGTGGACAAACTTGCTAAATAAGAAGTTAGAAGGATTTTTAAAAGGATTATATTACTGACTTGGCATTTTTAGGTGTCTTCATTTTGGGAAACCATTTTATCATGTATCATAGCACTCTTTTGAAACCATATACACCTGAAAACTATATACACATACTATGCTAGACAATATAAGGGAGTTATGTCCATTTTATAGATGAAAACTAGAACCTAAGGAATTATATGATTATATTCACTGACATACAGAATTATCTTTAGAATATACTATCTATTCCTAAACGCAGAACTTCAGAACACCATCTGAAAGAGAGGGCTTCATTCAATGGTGATAATTCTTACATTCACTTACCGACTATGAGATTATTTGGTCGTTTCTTGTTATGAGACCCAAACATGAATAAGGAGCAATCTGACTTCTTCGAAAAAAATTCCTAGTCAAAGAAAGGAAAATTTAAAAGTTTATACCTAACAAAATCATTGCAACTTGAATAAAAGAGAAGCTATACAGACTGTGGGAAAAGTCAGCATTAAGCAGCTCTGATTAAAGTCTGATATCTAAAATCAACAGGCAATAAAGACACATACATAATAAAACAAAGAGCTATTCTCCAATAGGTAAGTAGTCTAGATAAGCAGTCAATGTGAAGTTTTCAAAAGAGAAAATATGACCCATCAGTAACCAAATGAAATAATGTTCCTAATCACGAGATACAAGTCAATAAATTTTGAGTTTAACCTCATATTCAAATTGACAAAAACTGAAACAGTCAATGTTTGTGAGGTTGTGGGCAGACAGGCCCACGCTGTTACTGGAACTATAAACTGGCTCTGGAAAACAATACAGAATTTGTTGAAAAAACTTTAAGCTGTTCACACCCTATGACCCAGTCATCTCACTACTAGGTATATACATCAAAAAGGTTAATTACAAAAGGAAGATGGCACATAAAACAAAACATTTACAGTAACACTTTTTCTTTTTAATTGAAACACAACAGCACTGGAACTAAAGCAGATGCCCATCAAGTGGAAAATGGCTAAAGATACTGACGCAGATTAAAGAAAGTAGAATTAGAGCAATATACAAAATTATATTAAAAGATGAATGAAGAGAAGACTGAAAGGCCACAGAATTCAGATTAAATGCATGACCAGTGATGTTTGCAGAAGACTGATTTTGGAACACAACTCCTTCTTGGTAGAGAGGTAGCAGCCTTTGAGTATGGAATGTTACATACTATCAATCTTCATCCCTTTATCTGATAGTCTAGTTAACTTTAAAAAACGAGGTACCAGGTATTTTAAAAACACAGTGAATCAATAAAAAACATCTCAAAATAAAACCAAAGGGCTATTAAAAGCAAAAATTGTTATTTTTTGTTTTGATATCACATCATTTCAGAGTATACTCCTCACTTCATCACATCTAACAGTAATGCAATATTCCCCATACATCTACCTCCTCATTTCTAAAGGGCCAAGAACTTGTTATAATCACCACACTCAGCTGTAGAAAATCACTTTTAGATAATACACACACACACAGAGACATGTATACACATAAGGCCTCTGTGCTTCAGACCCTTTTATCCCACTTTTCACTTCAAAACTTCGGATTCCAGATCCTCCTTGTCCCCCCTCCCCAAATCCCTTTCTGCCTCATTTTCACTCATGCTTGATGGGGACATACCATCCTCCTCATGGCAGCAAAGCTCACCTTGGCCCCCTTATCAAGAACCACTTGCACTTGGACACCAAGCTCTCTCGCTGTACCAGGTGTGACATGAGTTTCTTCCTATTGGTTAATGATTAATTTCCTTCTCTAAATGTGATATCAATAACAATCCAAAATACTGTATAAAGCACCTCCTAAAAAAAGATTATTACAGAAGCTAAAAATATTTCTCATGATAAACCCAACCCCTTCAGTGCCATGCAGTGATATCAATGTGGAATTTTAAAGGCTAACCCAGCAGAGTACAAGGTCTGGCAGTTCCTATCAAGAAGGAAAGGATTTCTTCCACTATGAACCTGGTGATATATAGCACATCTGTCATTTGAATACCAGTCTTGTTAGTATCTGATGAGATTTATCATCATAATGTTGGCTGCATGGTAATGGATTTTTGAGCTGTAGAAACTACCAAGAACTACCTACTAAGTCACATAAGAGTTGCAATGTATATCAATGGAGGGAGTGTTGAGAGCAGAGGTGTGAAAAACGTGGCCCACAAAGCCCACAACATTCCTCAGTGTGGGCTGAACAGATTAAAATGTAACTGGGAAATATTTAACAAAAAAGAAATAAAACTACAATAGAAAACAATGTTAATATGTGGTTTGCTAAGTCAATATGCTACCCAAAGGGATCCTTACATACGGTTTGGTGGTCCCCATTTCTGAGCCTGACACCACTGGTCTAGGGTGATGAACTCACAAATCATTTAAGTAAAAGAAGGAAATGACTTTTCTCCAAAACAGATTACTATCTCTGTTCTATATATTTACACGTGTTTCATATGCAGCATGATTTGTAATTCCCCTAACCACAAATGATGGTGTACTACACTCAGTTATCCCAACAACTGCATCAGGCCCTGAAACACTAGAGAGCTGCTTTATACTTACCAATGATGTCTGATCCTCAAAAGGTCTGGTAATGTTTTTTCTAAAGATATAAAAATAAATGACCAAAAATATTAATGTTATTACATTTTATGCACTTTATTTTTTAACAATGACACTCAAAGCTTATAACAATGAAATATAGTATATTGAATATATTCTCAGTATTACATTATTGGGGTAAAAGGCAAGATTATTTGTGACTTATTATGTATTACCAGAATCCCCTACTAAAAGATATTACTAATTTGTAATTCTTCCAGCAGTATATACACTGTACATGTTTCTCAACAACCGTGCCAAGATCGAGTTTTGCCCTTTTTAATTATTCTTTCCCAGTTTAATGGATGTAAACTGATACCTCAAGTTACTTAATCAGTAAGTTTAAAAATTTGCTCAAGAGAGAGCTTATAATACGTGTATCCTTTTTCTTATGTGTTTGCCTATATATTTTCACCATTTATCTAACGCAGGCCTGCACAACATATGGTCCACCAAAGGATTTTGGGCAGCTTCCAAAAAATGTGGAGCATGTAAAACCACCTGCAGGACTTACATTGTACAGGCCTGATCTCATAGTATCTGGGTGATTCCTTTGAATACACATTTTATTTTATTTTTTTAAGTTTTTATCTATTAAGTTTCTGGCAAGCATTCTCCAACATAACTTTTTTTTAAGCTTAATACTGTTTGTTATACAGAACTTAAATGTATAAAGTCATACACTACATCTCATCATTAATTCTAATAGTTAAAAATGATTATCAATGGTGAAGAGATAAAAAATTAGATACCATTCCCTTTTTTCTAACATTTTATAGTTTGCTTTCTTATGCCTAATTATAAAAGATCCAGTATTATTTATAATCAATTTCACCTGGAGCACCATCTTACCATACGGAAAGACAGGTTGAATTATTATTCCTTTCTCCCCTGGGCCATCACTGTACTTAGAGGATATGGAAACTGTTTTGTTCCTAACAATCTAACTCAATACAGCAAATATGTACTAAGTGACAGCCATCTCCTCTTGTCTCGTTCCTATCCTCCTTAACCCTACCCCACCCAGGTCTGGATCCAACCTTGCTTATCACCTTCCCTCCTTTCCATTTTGCCCGCTAGAATTTTCGTTCTATAATGAACAAACTCATTTTCATCCTAGACCTCACTTACAGTCCTTCCTATCTATTAATCCCCAGTGAGACCTAGTTCCTCTCTGACATACTCTGCAGTAATGGCTATATTTTCTCCCAATACCCTGGTCCACACTGGCAGGTGAGTCAGAATATTTCCTGCTCCCCATGGTTAGTGCCAGACTCCCCCTTTACCTCCTTCAGTCACCAACCTATTCCTCTTCTGAAGCCCACTCAATCAAAATTTTTCACCCAAATCAATATTACGACTACAGGACACCTACCCCTAGGTCACTGTCTCTCCTGGCTCACTATCTTTCCTCCCCAACTTCTGCCCTTTTACTAAAGGGCCTTTAATATCCACACAAATGTTCCCTCAAACCTGCCTATTTCCCAATTCCTCAAGCACCTAAAATTCTATGATCTACTCTACTTCATGTATGCTAGATAAATACACTCTGGATCTCACCATTACCCACAAGTCTTCCACCTCCTTAATTAGAAACTCTGACATTCCTCTATCTGACCATAACAGCTCTCTTATGCCTCACTCCTCCTAAATTTATTCACCCACCATATCTCCAATTTCTTAATTTCCTCTTTCCCCCAAGAATGTTCTAAGGTCATTACTCCTTAGGCAACTAGATGACTCAGTAGAGGGAACCCTGGGCTTGGTGTCAGGAAGAGCTGTGTTCTAATTCAGCCTCAGACCCAGGTATGTGATCCCTTTTTTGGAAATGTTAAAAGCCTCTATTGTATTGGTAGGTTCTTAAATTGGGTGTCAGGCTTTACCTTCTAAAAGCTACTTCCCACTTTACTATGAGGTTTGTGTGAGTAGATAAAATGTCTGCCTGTGGACAAAATGTCTTTGTTTTTAATTTTTGTAAAGGAACTTCACATGGAGAATGTAGTGAATTACAAAAACTGAATTGTGTATCTTCCTCCCTAAATGCTACCCACTTTCAGACTTCCCTATTTCTGCCAAAAGCGTAAGTAGCACCCTTTCATTTTACCAAGCTCATCACCCTGACATGAATCTTAACGCCTCACTTGCCCACAGCCCACAAATCCAATCATTTGCTCAGTCTTGTTCTTTCTACCTTGACAACATCTTTTGCATATGAACACTTCTCTTCCCTTACATAGCTCACTCTAGTCTGGGCCCTCTACTTCTAACTAGTCTACCTGTCTCAAGTCTCCCACTACTCCAATCTATCCAACACATTGCTGCCAAAGTATTTTCTGAACCTCCTATTCCATTAAATTCTGTGGCTTCCTCCTGCCTTTAGGATAAACAATGAACTCCTATATTACCTTTTAAAGTTCTTTATGACCTGACCCCAATCTATCTTTCTAGGCTCATTGGAAATTACTCCCCCTTTTAGCACTCTACTATTCATCTAAACTGGCCTTTTCTCTGCTCTTCCCTCAGGACATCCCATCTTCCACCTCCTTGCCTTTGTACCATGACTGGAATCCAGTTCCTCCTCACCTTTGCCCCAGAGTCCCTCTCTTCCTTTAAGAAGCAACTCAAGAACCATCTTTTACATTCAGCTTTTCTCTGATCCTTGCCAACTCCCAAATTATCTTGCATTTGTCTTTATTACTTTTATCATAACATTATTAGCTAGCATTTATACTAGTTTTAGGGCCTGCAAAGCACTTTCACAAATACTACTTCATTTTATTCTTGTAAGAACTCTGAGAGATGAATACTGTTATTATCCTCATTTTATAAGTGAAGAAATTGAAGCAGACTGTGGTTAGATAACTTGCCCCTAGGGTAACAAAGCTAGGAAGCATCTGAGGCTTGCTTTGAACTTGTCTACCTGACTCTGGGTCTACAACTCTATCCACCATGTCATCTACCTATATATTTGAAAGATATATATGTCCCTGTTGCCATCCCCATTAGAGTACAAAATTCTTTGCAATTAAGGCATTGATTCATAATTTTTACTTGTATTCCCAATATTTAGCACAGGGCCAAGAACACATGTAGATACCTGATAGATGCTTACTGACTGATAAAATGTGCAAAGTGTCAAGGATAGGAATAACAAATAAGTCACTGCCCTCAAGGAGCACACATTTTACTGAGGAGATAAGAGTATTTAACCAAAAGGTAATAAGCATCTTCTGGTCTTCTTTTTTCAAGCTATGTAGTTGTCAAATTTCAATTTTTCTTACAGAGATCATCAAAGTCATGTATTCCATATTTCACCCACAGTTGTCAGACATTTTTTACATTTTAAGATTCAATTCCATGAGGGCAAGAGCTATGTCCTCTTAAATTTTTATAACTTTCTCTCAATACCCAGCCTAAAGCAGGTATTTAATAAGCAATTGCTTCTTTCATTCTCTATTTACCTGTAAAGAAGTTGAAGGGAAATAAAAGTCAACACAGTGAGAATGGTCCTTATACAGAATAAGACTGCAGTGCAGAGACTGAGCTAAAGGGATTCCAGGGAATAGAGGCTAAGATAAAGTAAAATAAAGGAATGCAGAATACAGGATTAAAATGGCAAGGTGAAGGATCTGTATGAGAAAGGAAACAATTACTGAAGGTGCAAGAAGTTAAAAATAGAGGTGTTATGAGGATAAATATGTAGATCATGTAAAGAGAAACTTAAAAAAAAAGTCCCTCATCGACCTGATCTAGATCCATTATTCCTCCTTAAAATGTTTTTTATTTCATCTGTCTTAAAGAAACTAGTGCTTCTTATCCTCAAACTCTTACTTTCCCCATGAGGCTGCTGTACAATATATCAGATGCCAAACTGCATACCTGATTTAAAAAAACATTAAAATTATTACTCACTTTTTATATAAAACACTATAAGGTTTCTTCAAAGCATACTGCAAAAGAGAATGTAGAGTCATGAAAACATCAAAATAATTTGAAATCTCAGCAAAAATGATAGTATTTATTGTTCAAGATTATTCCCATTCTTAGAGCACTAAGACCAAAGAAACACTGCATCAGTATTACTTGCACCTATAATTTTTATGATGTCATAATTTTTCAATTATCATCCTTCTTAACATCACTTTGAATTTCCCCTCACTCAAGGTTTCAATACTCTTCAATAGTCCACCCAGTATAAATATGCCTTTTTACTTCTTGAAAGGAAAACCTCACTCTAATGAGATATTTAAAATTAAAGGAGCCATGTTGAAAAATTTCTCATTTACTTTCAGAAAGTACTTTCAGTAATTACAGAAATAAAGTTTTAGGTTTTTAAAATGCACTTACGATATCTCTGAGTACTTGAGTAATTGTCGCATTTGCATTTCCTCCTTTAATAAGCATGGCATTTTTAACATTTTCATTGAGTTTAGGCTCTCTCTTCTCAAGGAATCTCTTGGCCCGTTTTGTTTTGGGCTTTCTGTATAAAGAAATTTGACAGTTTAGAAATCACATTTGAATATAAGCACCATTTTTTACATTTAGGTCACAATAATCATTTAAATTATTAAGTTACTCTTTCAAAAATTACATGAAAATTAAAATACACGCTTCTACTAAGATCATGAATTACATTCATGTGAAAAAAATATTTTTAGCTTGAGGCAGAAATTCAGAAAGAAAAAGGGGAGTGTCTTTTCTTCCTTTTTTTTCTTCTGCTTCTGAAACATCAGAATTAATAACACTACTTTTGACTTTGAAAAAAAAGAAAAGGAAAACGTTTTTAAGGGAGATCACTCTTATAAAATTGTGAAAGAGACAAATTCTCCACTAAAATCCTATAATGATGATACATTGCAGAGTGGATATGTCCCAAGTCATCAGGCTACGAGGCAGAGGTCAGGAGGCAGTGCATTCAAGATATGGGAGACAGGACAAAGATACAGAAATGTGAGATGAAGAACAATATATGAAAATGAAAAACAGTGAGAAAACCACTTTGGCTGGGATATGGGAAACGGAATAATGTTATAACAAGGATGGAAAGATAGGTTTGGGCTAAGTCCTCTCACTCCAAATACAGTGCTCATCCCATCGTACCATATACTGTCTCCTTTTAATAGACACAAGTGGAACAACAAGAAAATGATGTATTATACCTTACCGAGATTTTGGAAAGCACTGACAGACTTTCTGAGGCTATTCTTGTGGACAAGATAGAAAAGTGTGGGCTATACATGAGTACACTTTAGATGGATTCAGAACGAGGTTGAATGGATAGACCCAGAATAGTAACGATTCAGCTCAACAAACACCTATTATCAAAATGGACTATGTGAAAAGCATTACCCTAAATACTAGGCATACAAAGACAAAAACAATAGTCTTTGCCCTCAAGGAGAATATATTGGGGTTGAGAGGAGGGCAAAACACACATGTATGTGGAAAAGCAAATATGAAAGAATTTCAAGAGGGAGAACTTTAACAACTAAAGGGGATTTCATGGTACCATTTCATAATAATTTTCGTAAATTAATCTAATCAAATCAAAAACAGACCACCCCCCTACGCCACCCCCGGTAAATTTTTCATTTCAGTGAAACAAACTGCCCAAGACTCCACTCAAGCTATTTCTGCTAGTCATATACTCCCGTAGCTTCAACTAGTCTCTCTAAACAGATAATTCCTAAATCTATATTTTATCTTCAGCCTTAGTCCTCTGAATTCCACACCTGTACTTTCAACTAGTAGCTAACTCTCTCTTCTACTTAGGATGCTCCCCAACATTTTTCAAACTGAACCCATTCCAGATCAAATCTGTCTTCCTAAAACTGAACCGCTCCTTAACTTTTCCATTTAGTTACAGAGGCTGGAAACATCTCTGACTGCTCTCAGTCATTCCGCACATCCCATCCATTACCACCTTTGGTCAATTTCACCACCACATTCTCTTTCTCAGTACGTCCCTACCTCTCCCCTCTGACCACTATGCTTCATGATCTTTTCCCCTGGAAGGGAGAGAAATCAGCCTTGTGATTTCGCTGGTACAGTGAGAAAATGGATACCAAGGTACTTTCTTTGCAATTCAGTCGAAGAGGGCTGAGCACGGAGATTTACTAGCTCAAGGAAACGGGAAGGAGGGGGGAAGGAGAGAGAGAAAGAGAGAATGAGGATCTGAAAATAATACTTTTGATAATATTTTTAAATAATAATTTGGGGTTATTTAATTAACCAATAATTTGATAATTCATACAATGACTTTTTAAAAGATCTTAACCTTTGCACTACCTACTTGGATAGGTTTAATTTTAAGGAAAGGCTACGGCATGGGTGGCTATTCTACGAAAGAAGGCAGAGGGGACATGTTATGTTCTGCACTCTCTGTCTCATTCATCCAAGAAGAACGGAAGAGCCTCCGACACACCGCAGGCACCGGGCGGTAGAGCCCCGGAATACAAACACAAACACAGTCCTGCCAAACACCACCAGCTCCCGACTCCAGAGGCTTCTCCAGCCAAGGACCTGACACACTCCTCGGAACTGGGGCGCAGCTGGGCAGGCCTGGGCTGTTTTCCTTCAAGAAGAAAAGTGGAGAAGGAACACGGGGTGGAAGGAAGGTGCTGGTGAGGAGAAGCCAACACCCCCGGGCATCCCCGTCTCATTTCTCTGACTCTTGGCATCCGCTAACCCCCTCCCCAATCCCCCGGGTCCGAGGGGTCGCGTCGTCCGCCGGCTCTTCCAGGCCGGTCCCAGCCGGACTCCCTCCGGGGCTGGAGGAAGGAAAAGGGAGCGGAGAGGCATGGAGGGCCTAGCGAGAGTGTTACAGACAAAGACTTCCCCAACATCTCCCACTTACACTACGCGGTCCAATTCGGACATCGCTCCAGCAACCAGGACGCCAAGCTCCACGTGCGCTGCGGAAATAAGACTCAAACCACCAAGCTTCTCCCAGCTCCGGCTCCTACAAGAGGAACCGGAAGTTGCTTGTGACGTCACACCCGCCCTACCAGACTTGGGCTGTACCATCCAATGAGACTCCGCAGGAGAATGAGAGCAATAGACCTATGCAGGCGGCCATTTTTAATGAGGAAAGACTGGGGGCCTAGGTTGCTATGGTTACCAGACGCCTTCTTCCCTGCGGCTGCGCAGTAGGAACTGTTCCTCAGTCCCTGGGTTTAAATGCCTGTGTGAGCTCAAGAAATGTCACCATGTTTTATGTCAGGTGTGTTTTTAACATAGGATGCCCTGTAGGGGAAGGGAATAAGTTTTTATATGGCGCCTCTTACACACCTAAGAGCTTTTAAAAAATATCATCTGATTTGATCTTCATAATAACCCTGAAAGGCAGATGCTATTATTGCCTTTATTTTGTATATCGCACCTATTGTGTGCTAGGTAGAGTAATAAGCGATTTCTAAAAATACCTAATTTGATTTTTTAAAAAATAGTTTTATTTCGTTTAACATTTCTGAGTTACCTTTTTTCTTTTGATTTTCATTTATTCTGAATTGATCTTTACAACAACCCTGATAGGTAAGTGCTATTATTACCCTCATTTGTATACCACCATTTATGTGCTAGGTACTGTACTTTTAAAAAATATCATTTGATCTGATCTTTTTGATATATTTTTATTTCATTAAATATTCTCAATTACATTAAAAAATTTTAATATTCATTTTTCAGCAATTTAATTTCATCTTTACAACAACCCTTGGAAATAGAGGCTATTATAATTCCCATTTTGTATAGCATCCACTATGTGGTAGGCACTATACTAAGCAATTTTTTTTAATTATCTGATTTGATCTTCATAACAATCCTGAGAAGTAGGTGCTATTATTATCTCCATTAGGCAGTTGAGGAAACTGAGGCAGACAGAAGTTAAGTGACTTGCCCAGGGATAGTCAGCAAGTAAGTTTCTGAGGCTCCAGTCTTCCTGACTCCAGATCCAGCGTTATTCACTGCCCCACCAACTGCTATCCGTAGACATCTTAAACTCAAATTGCCCAAAACAGAACTTATTATCTATCCAAAATTCTCTGTGACTACCAAGTAACCTTTTCAATCCCTCAGGCTCTCATCCAGAAATCATCCTGGATCTCTTATGATCTTTCTCAGACACACACACACACACAGACATACACACCCATATCCAAGTTGTTGCCAAGGCTTGTCAATTTCTCCTTTGCAACATCTCTCCAATACACCCTCTCTTCTGATACTGCAACTACTCTTGGGCAGGCCCTCACGGCACACTTAGACTATTATGGTAGCCTACTAGTGGATCTGTCTGCCTCAAGTCTCTCTCCCACTCCAATACATCCTCCACTCAGTCACCCAAGTGATTTTCCAAAAGCAAACCAAACCAGGTCAATACCCCAATAAACTTCAGTGATTCCTCACTGCCTCCACGATCAAATACAATAGTCTCTGTTTGGCACTCAGAGTCCTTCATAACCTACCTTTCCAGCCTTCTTATGCTCTACTCTCCACTGCCTAATCTTCAGTCTGGTGATACTGGCTTCCTGGCTGTTTCACAGACAAAACCCCAGGCATTTTCTCTGGTTGCCCCATGTCTAGAATGTGCTCACTCCTTATCTCTGCATACTATCTTCCCTGGGTTCAAGTCCCAGCTCAAATCTCACTTTTTGTTGTTCAGTTGTGTCCAACTCTCTTCATGGGTGCAGAGGGAGAAACAAGCATTTATTAAGGGTCTACTATGTGCCAGGCACTCTATTAAGAGCTTTACAAATATTACCTCATTTTTAATAATATATTATTAAAGGCTGATACTGACTATGGTATATATTATAACAGGCCCTTGGCCAAGGATGACCACATTTAACCAGAGATTTGTTGTTGAGTCATTTTCCAATCATGTCCAACTCCCATGACCCCATTTGAGATTTCCTTGGCAAAGATACTGAAGGATTTACTATTTCCTTCTCTAGCTCATTTTACAGGGCAGGAACTGAGTCAAATAGAATTAAGTGACTTGCCCAGAGTCACACAGCTGGTAAACATCAGATTTGAACTCTGATATAACTGACTTCAGGCCCAACACTAGCCACCTAGCTGCCCAACCACTCTTTGTTCTGGTGCTTTCCCTCTTGTAATTATTTCCTACTCATATATTTATATTTTCTACTATGGCTTGCATATGAATGTATATACACACACACACACACACCCATATATGTTTGCGTGTTGTCTCCCATTAGATTATAAGCATACTGTCTTTTGCCTCTTTTTGAATCCTCAGGGCCTGACAGAGTGCCATGCACATAGTAGGTACTCAATAAAGGTTTATTGACTGACATCCTATGACTTTAGAGTCCTAACACATACTTAAATGTTAAATCTATGATAATCAGAAAGCATTTGTCTAATACCTTCTATGTGCCACAAAATTGGAATAGAAAAACAAGAAATGAAACATTTCCTGCCCTTAGTGGCTCACGCGTTTGTGTTTTTTTCAAAGAACAGACACCATATGCACAATAAATCAGAAATACCAATGGAGGTCAGCATTTTTCTGCAATTTATAGTCATGTAATGGTTGCCTAGAGCAGTGGCATCAGACTCAAATCTGGGGGTCACATATTTATTTGGAAAAATCACAAGTTAACATTATCTATGTTGCATTTTATATTCATTTTGTTAAACATTTCCCAATTACATTTTAATCTGGTTCAACAGTCCTGAGAGTTTTGTAAGGGCTTAGATTACCAAGTTTTACAATTTACAAAGGTACTGGGACTTGAACCTGGTCCTCCAGAGACCAACTCTATATGTAGTAGATCATGTTATTTCCTTTTGTATAAACAGAATATATGCTAAATAAACACAAAGTAATTATGAGTGTGTTTCAGGCCTTGTAGAATCATCTGGAGACCATAAAGCCTACTGTTTCTTCCCAAGTTAAGCATACTATGGATTACTTTTTCCAAAAGGTGATTATCATTATGAAAGGGGAAAGTTCTAGATCATAATAATTAAGTCTTGCCCAAACAGGATATAGACTTTGGTAGAGGACATTAAGCACTTTTTTAAAAAATTATTTCTATTCTACATTTAACAAAAACTAAATAAAATGGACATTTCTATATCACATACTAGAAAAGACAAGAGGAATGTATAAGAAACTACAGATTTCTATTACATACATCTTGCTTTTCTTTTAAAATAAATTTAATCTGTAGCTTTCAAAGTTGTCCTGTTTTTTGTTCTTTCTGGCCTTCCATTTGTTCTCTTCTGTAAATTTTTTTTAAACCAATTCTCATTGGTCTCATTTCTTTTTTTTCTTTTTCTCCCCCTTAGCTACCTCATGTCCCTTCTTCCCTTCGTCCGTTCTTTCTTCTACAGAAAGAGAAAAAGAAAGTCTTTGTAACAAATACACAGTCAAGTCAAACAAATTCCTAAATTGGCTATGTCTAAAAATGTGTGTCTTATTTGGGTCCACCATTTCTCTGTCAAGAGGTGGCGAACAAGTTTTATCAGACTTCTGGAATCTTGATTGCTTGATAATTGCAAAGATCATTCTCTTTCATTCCCAAGTTTTTCACAGTTATTTTCTGTATAATGTTGTTGTTACTGTATTACCCTGTATCAATTCATGTAAGTCTTCCCAAGTTTCTGTTAAACCGTCCCTTCGTTATTTCTTCCTGTTGTTCAGTCGTGTCTAATTCTTCGTAACCCCATTTGGAATTTTCTTGGCAAAGATGCTGAAGTGGTTTGCCATTTCCTTCTTCAGTTCATTTTACAGATAATAAATCCAAGGAGTTAAATGATTTGGCCAGGGTCACATAGCTAGTGAGGCCACATTTGAACTCAGATCTTCCTGACTCCAGGCCTGGTGCTCTATCTACTGCACCACCTTGCTGACCTTGCATTATTTCTTACCGGACAATAATAATACTTCATTATATTCATACACTATTATTTGTTTGACCATTCTCTAACGGATAGAAAATGCTTTGGTTTCCAGTTCTTTGCCAATAGGGAAATATTTCTTCTATAACGTATTTCTTCTAGAAATATTTTTGTACAGATGAATCTTTTTCTTCTTTATTTGATCTCTTTAAGGTATAGGTCTACCAGGGGTATCAGTAGGTCAAAAGGCATGCACAGTTTAATGTCTTGTTAGACAGTCTCAGATTGCATCAGTTCATAGCTTTAGTGTGCCTACTTTCCCATACCCCTTCCAACAACAAATTTTTTCTTACTTTTTTAGAATAATTGGCATAATGCAAGTTATTAATTGTTCTTTAAAAATTTGATAGAATTCTCCTATAAATCAATCTGAACTAGGGTTCCCTCCACTAATTGGTAATTCCTATATAGTTAGTTCAATTTCCTTTTCTGAAATTGAATTATTTAATATGTGCTCTCATGTTCAATTAATCTGCATATTTTATATTCTCATAGATAATTTTCTATTTCTTTTGAATTCTCAGTTTTGCTGGCATATAACTCCAGATAGTAGATTCTGACAATTCTTTTTTAATCTCTATTGATTTCACCTTATTTATTTTTGTTAATTTGATTTTCCTTTCTTTCACCAGGATGGCTAATGGTTTATCAATTTTATTAGTCTTTTCAAAGAACCAGCCTTTAGTTTTATCAGTTCTATATTCTTTTTGTTTTGCAATGTGTCTGTTTGTCCCCTAATTTTCAAGTTTTTCATTTTTGTGCTTATTTCATTTTTTAATGAATTATTTCATCACTGTCATTATATTTCACAGTTATTGTTTCTATGATGTGTCCTTTGGCCCACTCATTGTTCAGTATATCATCATTAAGTTTCCATTTAGGTCCCTGTCTTTTGCATTTTGTCCTTGTTTTTATAACTAATTTTATTGTGTTCTGTAAAGTATTTGGTTTTTTATTACATTTATTTACAATTTCTTTGTGTCTTGAGACATGGTCTGTTTTTATAGAGATAACATGTAGTATTGAGAAATATTTATATTATTTAATGTTCTCATTTAGAAGACACTACAAGTTTTTAGTTCTAAATCCTTTAACATTTTATTTAGTTGGATAGTTTCTTTTTCAATCTGCTGAATTTGTTCTTCTCTGAGAAAGGGACATTAAAGTCTCCTTCTTTAATGGATTACTGTCTATATTTTCAGTGGGTTATGCTGCCTGCTGGGGGCACTGGAGTGATCCAAAGGGGCAGTAGTAACCTTGGATGCAGTTGAGGGGTGTTGAATAAAAGTAAGGGGGCAGTGGAAGTATAAGAAAAGAAGATTAGGAAATTTTGAAAAACCATTCATACCTGTTTCATCTGTTGTGTGACAGAGTTAAAGTCATAGTGATTACATTATTTTCCAAATAAACACAGAAAGTGAAGTTTATAACCTATCAGTGGTCAAATCAGCCTATACTTCTTAACAAGCAAGTGTTGGCAGGCAAGCTTGTCACAGTTTGTCAGGAAGTTCAGCATGCATCAACAGGAATATGTGTGTGTAATGACTTGTTTATCATACAGTACTATACAGTTACATGACATAATACTACATCATCAAAATTTCAATGCAGGAAAAAACCACAAATTTACAATAAATTATTAAATTTAGGATGCACCATTTCAAAAAATATCTTACATATTTTTTGAAATGATGCAAAATTTTTAAAAAATCATCACTAAGTGGTTAAAAGAGTAATTTTTTTTTTTTTTGAAAAGGGGCAGTAGGTCAAATAAGTTTGGGAACCTGTGATCTATACATTTTTGCAATTGTTTAACTTCTTCCATATAAATTTAGATACAATGCCATCTGGTGGATATATATAGTATTGCTATTCGTTCATTGGTTTCTTCAAGAATAAATTCCTTGTTTATTTTTTGCAACTGTATATTTTTAATTTTGCTTCACCGATGACATTATTGCAAATCTTGATTTTTTAAATTCTCTTGACACACAGTAAATTTTGTTCCTGCTTGTCATTTTGATTTTATGTGTGTTTTTGCTTTTTAGATGTGCTTCTTGTATAGACTGTGAGATTTTCTTATGTGTTCTTCCATTTCATTGGATTGTTCAGTCCGTCCACATTTGAAGTGATAAGAACTTGATAAGAACTGGACTTGTGATTTCCTTCATACATTGGCTTAATATTTTCTTATTCCTCTTCCTCTTTTATGTCAGTACTTACTCCCTACAATTAATTTGCTTAAACTACTCTGATGCTACTCTTTTCTCATGGGCTTCCCCCCTTCCCTGATCCTGTTTGCCTATTCTCTCCCTAGTTTGGGGGTTTTACTTTATTTATTGGTTCTTTTTCCTTCTTTTCCTTTAGTTTTGTTTCCTTTTCTCTTTTGACTTCTCTTTCCCTTCCCAGTTAAATGCTTAGTTCAAAATCTCCCCTTTTCTTCTCCCCTACTTCTTATGATTATTTTTTCTTTTGTCTTTTTCTTTTTAATGTATTTTTTATTATTTTTTTTAATGTTCTACAATCACTTCCTTAAAATTAAGATTTTATCTCCCCCACACCTTCCCCCCACTACCCCCCTCCCTCCCCACAACAGCATACAATTCTGTATAGGTTCTGCATATACTTTCCTATTGAGCACATTTTCACTATAGTCACGCTATGTAGTCGCACTAAAATAAATGGATCTTTTGTCTTTTTCTAAGAAGTTTTCATTCTCTTTGTTCTTTTCATTTATCTTCTTTTCCAGTTGATTCTGAGGTATTTTTGTCTGATCCTTGGCTATTATAATCAAATACTCAAATGGACTTATGATCACATCAATGCAGTTCTCTGCAACCATACAGATTACAGCTCCTATCTGATTCTTGTCCATGTCTTTCTAAAAGTTGACCACAGGGAGGCCTTCATTGCTTTCTTCCAACATTAAGAAGGTACCAATTCCCCAGCTGAAAAATGGTCAAAACACGTGAACAGGCAGTTTTCAGAGGAAGGAATTAAAGCTATCTATAATCATATGAAAAAATGTTCTAAATCACTTTCGATTAGAGATGCAAATCAAAACAATTTGGAGATACCACATCGCACCTATCAGATTGGCTAATGTGACAAAACAGGAAAAGATAAATGTTAGAGAAAATGTGGAAAGTTGGAACACTAATTCATTGTTGGTGGAGTTGTGAGCTGATCCAACCATTCTGGAAAGCAATTTGGAACTATAAAAATGTGCATACCCTTTAACCTACTTCTAGGGTTGTATCCCAAAGAGATTATAAAAATGGGGAAAGGACCCACATGTACAAGAGTATTTATAGCAGCTCTCTTTGTGGTGGCCAAGAACTGGAAAGTGAGGGAATGCCTATCAATTCGAGAGTGGCTGAGCAAGCTGTGGTATATGAATGTAATGGAATACTATTATGCTATAAGAAATGTTGAGCAGGGGGGCGGAGCCAAGATGGCGGAGTAGAAGGACGCACGTTTACGAGCTCCGAAACCAAAGCCCATAGAATTAATGTAAAAAGAGTCCCCCATAACTTCTGGGTCAATACAAGGTGTGCAGAAATGGAGTGGAAGAGATTTCCGTTCCAGGGAGCCCTGGAGACCCGTCCCCAGGGTCCGGTGCACCCCGGAAAGTGGACCCCACCCCCAGCGCTGCCCTGGCCGCGGCCCCAGAGAAGCTGATCCGAGCAGGCTTCAGAGACGGAAGCTCCGGCAGCCGGGAAAGTCCCTCCGCCCACAGAAGCTACAGGTCAGTGAAAGAGAAGGCTGGGCTGGACGAGAGGGGGAGCAGGGCGTCTCCGTGACTCGGGCTCCCTCGGGAGGAAGCGGCGGCGGCAGAGATGGGGGCAGGAAGCAGCGGAGGCAGAGGTGTGGGCGGCGGCTGAGGCGGCAGCAGACCGGGACTCAGGAATCCCCAAGCAGCAGGCAGGATCTTCATTACAGAAGATTCCTGCATAAAACCTGAGGGAGCTGAGCCTGGGAGACGGCCCTGCCCCCACCCCGCTCTATTACTGAAGGCTTCTGCTTAAAGCCCCTGAGGGAACTGAGCTTGGGAGGCGGGCCCCCCCACCCCGCCCCCACCCGCTCCATTCCTGAAAGTCTCTACGTAAAGTCCCTGAGGGATCTGAGCCTGGGAGGCAGCCCTGCCCCCACCCCAGCATCTGAACTAAAGCTCACTGATTGACAGCCAGCAGGAGGAAAGCCCATTTAAATCTCAGAGGCCAAGCACTAGCTGGGCGGATCGAGGCGGGGGTGGAAAGGAATCTCAGAAGTCAAGTAACTGACTGGGAAAATGCCTAGAAAAAGGAAGAAAAATAAGACTTTAGAGAGTTTTTTCCAACAAATGCAAATGATCCCGACCTTCGGATCTGATGACGAGGACATATCCTTGCCGTCAGGGAAAGACGTGGAGGGCGGGGCCTCAGTACCCCAGACACCCCAGGGGGGTGGCGGGTGGGCTCAGGCCCTGGAACAGCTCAAAAAGGATTTTGAAAAGCAAGTTAGACAGGTGGAGGAAAAACTGGGAAGAGAAATGTCAGAGATGCAAGAAAAGTATGAAAAATGGGTCAATACCTTGGTAAAGGAGACCCAAAAAAATGCTGAGGAAATTAACACCTTGAAAAATAGGCTCACTCAATTGGCAAAGGAGGTTCAAAAAGCCAATGAGGAGAAGAATGCTTTCAAAAGCAGAATGAGCCAAATGGAAAAAGAGGCTCAAAAGCTCACTGAATTTAATAGTTCTCTCAAAATTAGAATGGAACAGATGGAGTCTAATGACTTTATGAGAAACCAAGAAATCACCAAACAAAACCAAAAGAACAAAAAAATGGAAGAGAATGTGAAATATCTCATGGGAAAAACAACTGACCTGGAAAATAGATCCAGGAGAGACAATTTAAAAATTATGGGACTACCTGAAACTCATGATCAAAAAAAGAGCCTAGACATCATCTTGCATGAAATTATCAAGGAAAACTGCCCTGACATTCTAGAACCAGAGGGCAAAATAAGTATTGAAAGAATCCATCGATCACCACCTGAAAGAGATCCAAAAAGAGAAACTCCTAGGAACATTGTGGCCAAATTCCAGAACTCCCAGCTCAAGGAAAAAAATCTTACAAGCAGCTAGAAAGAAACAATTCCAGTACTGTGGAAATACAATCAGGATAACCCAAGATCTAGCAGCTTCTACATTAAGGGATCGAAGGGTGTGGAATAGGATATTCCAGAAGTCAAAGGAACTAGGACTCAAACCAAGAATCACCTACCCAGCTAAACTGAGTATAATACTTCAAGGGAACATATGGTCTTTCAATGAAACTGAGGACTTTCAATCATTGTCAATGAAAAGACCAGAGCTGAAAAGAAAATTTGACTTTCAAACCCAAGAATGAGAAGAAGCATGAAAAAGGAAACAGCAAAGAGAAGTCTTAAGGGACTTACCAGAAGTGAACTGTTTACATTCATACAGGGAAAAACAATATTTGTAACTCTTAAAACTTTTCAGTATCTGGGTAGTTGGTGGGACCACACATACACATGTACACGCATGCACACACATACACACATGCACACACATACAGAGATAGAGAGCACAGATTGAACTGAATAGGATGGGACCATACCTTAAAAGAAACTAAGGTAAATGGTGAGAGAGAAATGTAGGGGGAGGAAAGAGAGGGAAAGGGAAGGGGGTAACTATATGTCATTTAAGAGGCAGGTAGGAGTTTTTCTTAGTGGAGGGAAAAAGAGAAGAGCTGAGAAAAAAAAAAACAAGAAGTTTACCTTCATCACATTTGACTAAACGAAGGAGTGAAATGCACACTCATTTTGGTATGAAAACCTATCTTACAGTATAGGAAAGTGGGGGAGAAGGAGATAAGCAAGGGGGGGATGATGGAAGGGAGGGCAAAGGGAGGAGGGAGCAATTTGAAGTCAACACTTGGGGAGGGACAGGATCAAGAGACAGAAGAGAAACAATGAGGGGCAGGTTAGGAGGGATGGTAATCCAGTTAGTCTTACACAACACGACTATCAGGGAGGTCATTTGCAAAACTACACAGATAGGGCCTATATTGAATTGCCTGCCTTCCCACAGGGAATGGGTGGGGAGGGAGGGATGGGGAGAATTTGGAACTCAAAGTTTTAGGAACAACTGTTTAGTATTGTTGTTGCAACTAGGAAAGAAGACATACAGTTAATGAGGAATAGAAAGTCATCTGGCCCTACAGGAGAAAAGAGAAGATGGAGACAAGAGAAGGGAGGGATGACAGAAGAGAGGGCAGATTGGAGATAGGGAAAATTAGATTGCTTGGGGTATTGGGGTGGGGGGAGGCGATAAAAGGGGAGAAAATTTGGAACCCAAAAATTTGTGAAAATGAATGTAAAAAATTAAATAAATAAATAAAATTAAAAGAAAAAAAAAGAAATGTTGAGCAGGTGGACATCAGGAAAATCTGGAAAGACTTATATGAACTGGTGCTGAGTGAAGTGAGCAGAACCAGAACATTGTACACAGTCACAAGTGTACAAGTGATTTTGACAGACTTAGCCCTTCTAAAACATTTCCAAAGGACTCAAAGGATTCATGATGGAAAATGCCATCCACATCCTGAGAAAGAACTATGGACTTGGATTGCAGAGTGAAACAGAACCTTTTCTCTTTTGTTTTCTTTCTCATGGTTTCTCTCATTTGTTATAATTCTATGCAACGTGACTAATGTGAAAATGTTTAATAGGAATGTATATGTAGAGCCTATATTGGGTTGCATGCCATCTTGGTGAGGGAGTAGGGAGAGAGGGAGAAAATTTAAAACTTATGGAAGTGAATGTTGAAAACCGAAAATAAATATATTAAATATTTAAAAAAAAAAGATAAACCTGGAAAGTTATATATGAACTGATGCTGAGTGAAGGGAGCAGAACTAGAACATTGTCCATAGTAACAGCCACAGTTTTGATGACTGATTTTGATAGACTTAGTCCTTCTAAGCGATGCAATGACCTAAAACAATTCCAAAGGACTCATGATGGAAAATGCCATCCACATCCTGAGAAAGAACGACGAAGTTTGACCGTAGGGTGAAGCAGACTATTGATTGCAGACTATTTTCTTTTTTATTTTGTTTTTTCTTTCTCAAAGTTTGTCCCATTTGTTATAATTCTTCTATACAACATGACTAATGAGAAAATATGTTTAATAGGAATGTATATGTAGAGCCTATATCAGATTGCAGGCCAGAGTGGGAGAGAGAGTGGGAGAAAATTTAAAACTTATGGAAGTGAATGTTGAAAACTAAAAATAAATAAAAAAAAAAAGATACCAGATGATTCTGGCCATCTCTATCATATCCTCCTTGCCACATGATGAGCTGCTCTTCTCTTTCTGCCATACAATTCCTTGATGACACCTTTTATTCCTGTTCTTTGAAGCTCATTAGATTATGTTGTAGCCTGCCTGCACTCACCAAGTGCCTTTCCATTGCCTTCTGTGTGATGTTCATCTTAGCTCATCAGAGGCAGCTGCATTTCAGATCTTACTGTTATACGGCAATACCAGTAAAAATGTTTGTATTAAAAAGATGAGCCTCTCTGAGGTTGGTAAAAGGGCTTTGTAATTTCATAAAAACAATCCAAGTCACTCAATTTTCAATTCTGGGTGCAGCTCAATATCCACCTTTATTGTCTTTACTATCCTGGATATATACACACATACATACATACATACATACATATATACATATATATGTTTATGTATATATACATATGTATATGTATGTATGTATGTATATTTCGATGGACAAGTTCTACAAGGGGTCCCATTAGTTACCTGTTGAAATCTGACTCTTTTTCCATTTGGTCTTTCCTGTGTGGACATACAGGCCAAATACCTTTAAGTAATTACATATCTATTCCAAGAGGTGCTGCAGTGCTTTGGAGTTTATGTAATCAATACATCATCTACAAACTGAAACATCTGAAGGACTTCACCATCCAGAGAGAATCTCTCCTTCACTTGGACTGAGTGATGGTTCTCCTCCATCTTTATAGTGAATATTTTTATCAAAAATATATCTCTATATCAATATCCATCTATCTATCTATCTAGGTTCTATACTTCACTTAATGCTACATTTTCCAAGGAATCTTGAATTATCGTGCTATATGGCTGGGAAACATTTTGTAGTAAAAATAACTTAGAAGTCAATGTTTTAAATATTCTTTGTGAAAGCCTGCTTGTTTCCCATTAACCTTCACTGAGAATATCCTCAATTTATGTATAACCGATCCTTATAAAACTTTAAATAAAAGGGAGAGAAGGTATATAGTTTACTGTTGTTTTCTCAGTCAAATTTTTGAGAACCATTAAGGTCCTAGATTTTCTTCTACACCCTTAGTATGTTTCTTAACACGTGCTTTTTGGCATGGTTTTTGTGCTGAAATAACTGATTTTGTATTTTCTTGTTGATTCTATTTATAGTTGGTTATAAAATTTATGACATGATTTTTTGGAAATTGAGAATGAGGGATATCTGGTCTCTTATCCAAAGAAGTTTGGGCCATTTCTAACCTTGCAGGTGGACTCAAACGCTAAATATTTCTTAGTTACAGGAGGGAAGGAGGGGGTTGTTGTTAGCCCCTCTTTCTCAATTTCCAAAAAATCATGTCATCAATTTTATAACCAACCGTACTGCTTTCACTTTTCATGATGTTGAGTTCTTTTAACAAATCTTAACTTTTTCCCTGTCTATGAAGTCATTCTTTGTTCTCTATTTCCCCAAATTATAAAAGAGCTGTCCGCTCTCACTCACGGTCTTAGCTTAGTTGGGGAAACTAAAATTCTATTTATTGGTAAATTTATGATTTACTAACAAATTGATCATACCTGGAACTTTTTGCTTCAGTCCACCTTAATTTTAATTGCTACAGTACAAATGATAAAACCCACTCTGCCAACTCCTTTCCTTGCATCTCCAATATCTGTAAGCAGGGGCCATCTCCAGTTGTCCTGCTTTATATCTCGCCACTATACATAGATGATGGCTCCCAAAGAGAAAGTGAGGCTGGTGACTTTGGAAAGGCCTCCCTCACTCAAATCCACTTTACTTGCAAGTCATAGTCGAGAACAAAGGACAAACAACCTACAAGCAATTCTTCTGTGTAAGTACAACTTCCTTCTTCTGGAGTCAGGAAGATCTAAGTTCAAATGAGACCTCAAGCATCTATTAGCTGTGGGACCCTGGGCAAATCACTTAATTTCAGTCTGCTTCAGTTTCCTCAATTGTAAATGGGGATAGTAATTATATCTACCTGGTAAGGTTGTTCGAATGATCAAATGTGATAGTTTAAAAAAAATTAAAAGTGCTTAGCACAATGCCAGGCACATAATTGATGCTGTGTAAATGCTTATTCCTTTCCTTTGCCTTCCTTTTTAAGACAAAAATATCAAGAGATTATAAGTCAGCTCCTCTATCAATATGTCCAATTGATGGTCACTGGACAAGGCTCTCACTTTTTAAGTATCAGTAGTCAAAAGGAATTTTCAGCATCTTCTGCCCCCTTTCTGCTACTCTTTCACTATCATTGCAGAAATAGAAGAGGGCTTCCTTGGACTGAGAACCATTTTTTATTCTTCCATTGCATGGGCTAGATACCATAGCTATAAAAGTTTCATCACTAGGCGATCAGTCTGCTGGTGATATGTCTTCCCAAGATTAACTAGGCTGGTCCTTGATTCATTTTTTTTTTCCTTTACCAAGCCGCTACTCCGAGCCTTTCTATCAGAAGTTTTCCTCCGAGTGTTTGTGCTTGGTTGGCATAGCCTCAAGCACTCAGGGACACCACACCACAGTGAAGAAATGGCATAGGACTTTTGTAAACAACACATAAACATTTTAAATAATATATACATAAGTTGATGGGCACATTTGCAGTAATGTTTTTCCTTTTTGGGCAACTGCACTGTTGATTCCAGGTATCTTAATCCCTGACAGTCTAGGTACAAGTGGAGGAAATGCCTTCACATTTGAAAATATGTCAAGGAGTATATAGGAAGAGCCCCATTAACAAGTCTCCCACACATATTGCAGGAAGATTCACTTGAATGACTCATCCTTTTTAAAATTCATAGTGAACAAATGTATTTCACACCCTAGTATCCATTGCTTTAATCTGATTAGGAAAATTAGCATTTAGTTGACAGTTGCAGCTTTCCAATGAAGTTTAGACTGGGTTAGGGAGAGGAAGGGAAAGAGAAGAGACACTAAATCCAGAGGCAATAAAATAACTAGGGTGTAAGGAGAGGAGAATTACTGGAGGGTAGGTCAAAGTGCAGTAGATCACTTTGGAGAGTTATTGATTAGCATGAAGGGAGCAAAAAGGGAGGAAAGAAAAAATGAGAGTACTTTGTCCTTTTATTTTTTTCCTGGCTTTTTTTTTCTAAATCCCTAGTGGTAGCTTGTGTGCTAATGGTTAAGAGATGAGAATTAATTCAGAAGACTGAAAAACCTCTACTTAAACCTTTATTTAAGTTTGTATCTCTTTAACCAATTTCTACCCCTCTTCCATGGGGAGAGGAAGACTTAAGGTAAAAAGGACAAGAGGTATATAAAAATGTCTCCCAATTCCCACAATTAGTATACTATTTAAGGAATTTGTTCTTTGTTCTCACTCAGTAATTAACTGCTTGTCCCAGCCTGGAAGTAGTCATATGCAAATTCCCATGCCCAGGCTGCTTTGGAAGATGGAAGAATGAACTCATGGGAAATCCTGAGTGAGCTGGAAGAAGCCACCAGAGAGCTGAGGGTAGTAAGAGAAACATTTCACCCCAATTCAATAATGGATAGCACTTCCAGAGGTATTTATATGTGTAAATAGTCCAGAAGTCAGGTTTTCCCTACACATTAAAAGAGATATTTGGGCATAATAGTGTGAACATTATGACCTCAATGTAATCCTTCCCTTTGACTAGTACCACTAGACCAACTGGAGCAGACATCTTCAGAAGGAAAGAACAAAGGCCAAGGACAGAGACCAAGAGCAACACATGCTGCCCTTACCCCTTGATGGATGCCCATACGACAGTACTGTAAATACAATTCTCCAGTGGAGAGATGAGAGGGTTCTTGGCTAAGGGGATTCTTGGGGAATCGTGAGTATGTTCGGTTCTGTTTGATATTTTCTGAGCCTAAATGCTTAGAAGGGCCACTGACTACCCTTGGGAAAAGTGATACACACTGATGGTTCCAGCTGCAACTTGTCCAGTTGGCGACAAGTAAGTCTGGAAAACAAAAGGTCCCCATAATGATGTATTCCCTCATTACCAGGCACTCTGAGTTATATTAAATTATGTATCCTTTGTTAGAATATTATTTTACAAATCCTCAGTATTCTTAAAAGTGAGTTTAGAAGAACTGCACCTTGCACAAATAATTTCTATCCTTAAGCTATTAAAAATGTCTGAAATAGGAAACACTTCTTGAAAAATTCAAATCCTCTTACAGGGCCCTCCACACTCTGGGACCTGCCTACTTTTCTTACCTTATCTCCCACTATCCTTGTTCTCATCTCTAGCTACTCTCTTTGTTCCCCAATGTAACATGAACTTTCCTGCTAATAATGCTCTCATCTCCTTTTTAGAAAAGTTGTTCTCCTCATTCTTTAAAACTAAGTCAAAAAACTTAATTCAACTGGCACTTGTCACATAGTACCTCACATTGTATTTATTTCTATAGATGTCTTCATTCCTAATCAATCTTAAGTTCTTAGAAAAGAAGTATCAGTCTTACGCACATGCTTCACACATTTTACACAGCCTTACACATTTTAGGTGCTCAATATATATTTGAATACTATTTAATTTAGAAGTTGAACTGCTAGTATCCAAGAAATTACATCTTATCTTTCTAAAAAAAAAAATCCCAAACTTGCCTTTTCTTTGTTCAGAATGCATTTAGTTGTGAAATTCATGCCTTTCCAATTATGATTCTATGACAATTTAAAGAGGAACTTATGAGAAGATAGCCATCTGAAGAATCAGTAAGAGAATACATTCCAACTAGCATATTACAGTTTGCTACATGGTCTGGTTCTTTGAAAATCACTACTACATTTCATATGAATAGAAAGGACAAGAAGGAAAAACTCAAAAGTAGGCACCATGATAAAGGTGTGCCAGAATTCTAATGACATAATGTAGTTTCTTAAATGGATTGTTTGCACATTAAAAAACAACAATTCACAAAAACAGTGGAAATACAGCTTAACAGGATGAACCAGTATTAGACATTAAAAAATTTCTGAAAAATAATACTTTATTTTACTATATACCAAACATTATTATTATAAACAAATAAGATAAAATGCCTCCATGTTTTCCATGGTATTTATTACATTTTCATGTAAACAAGCTACATTACCACCTCATTTATTTGACCTTTGCTTATCTGAAATGCTTTGTTATACATTAGAAAAAATGATCTCCTATAGTCCCTCTCACTATAGGAATACGGTGTGTAAGCACAATGTTTCAGAATCTGAAGTCTGTAATAATTCTGAAAATTAAATTTCTGTCAATCGTTCTAAGATTGAGTGGAATCATGGTACAGAAAAAAGTCAGGAAATCCCAGACTCCTGCCTGACATACCAGCTGTACGACCTCTGAGGGCCCCTCACAACTCTCTAAAATTAACTTGGGGGAGGAGGGAAAGGTAATGGATGGAGATTACACCAACAAGATGGAAGGGATTTCCATACTTGAAAAAAGTCCAATCACTGCTGCAGAGCAAAATGCCTTGGACAGGATCAAATGTTTTCTAGTAACTACTAGAATTTCCTAGCTATCCTCTTAGAGGACAGGTTTGAATATGTAGCTGTGTTTTACTCAGGATCCCTCTATTCAACCTCCCAGAAATCCTTTAAGCCCTCTAAAAATAGTGCCTTTACCTACATACAATATCCACGTCAGTCAAAATCTCTAATTTAGAGAATCCGAAAGAGAGGAATAAAAAAAATTTTTGTTGAAGAACTATCTGGTTAGTGCTTGGTCCTGACATCCAAATATATGCAGCTGTGATATATGTATGGCCAATAGTGATGGAATCCATGAATAAATGAAAGCTATATATTCAATTCTCCAAAATCAGAATTCCCGTTATGCCCATGCCTAGAATCTACAGGAATGATGTCACCTAGGAGTGGCTTCTAAGGCAGGCTCCTGAGTTTCCATAGAAGTAGAATCTTCTGTCTCAGAAGAAGGGCTATCAAGAAGAGGACCAGCATCCTCCATTTCCAAGTGGTCTGATTTTTCCAGTTCATTGCCCATGTCTGTGTTCTCTTTGGTTTGCATCTCTTGTTCTTCCATTTCCGAAGTTTTATCTCGGGCTTGAGCTGCAACTTCCTCATCTTCCTTCTGATGTGCAAAGCTACAAATCATGTTGGGTCTATATGAAAAATCATTGTCCTTAATCTGCAGCCATTCCACACCACCTGTTCCAGAAAAGAAATAATTATGCAAGTAATAGGAATGAAGAGGTGGGAAAAGTTAAAAACTAACATTTTCCTCAATTAATATAATCTTAAACTGATATTCCCAAATAAACATGTCAAAGGGAAAACACAACTCTTTACACATCAAGGCATAAGTATCAATGATTACTGAGTGTTCACCTACAAATTCTGGAAATGTGAGAGCGCCTACAGGGAAAAATTATACAAAGTCAAAAGGAAATTTCAGTTACCTTTTTAAAAAAAAAAAGGAAGATTACATTTTACTTGTGCTTCACAGGACTTTCTCTAAAGAGCTTAATCGCATATCTCAAAGTGATATCTTTAACTAGAGGTCTCCTGAAACTACCTCTGACACTAATGATGACCTACTCATCAAGTCAAATGATCATCTTTAGAGCCTTCATCATGTGTGACTTCTTTGGAGCATGACACTGCTGACACATTCTCCCATTTCCACATATTTTGAATACTCAATCCTCCCTTAGCTTCTGAAATACAACATTCTCTCCTGGTTTCCCTACTTACTCATTCCTTCTCTCAATTATTATATCATCTTCTTTCCAACCCTTTAATTACAATATTGCCCAATGTTATGTCCTAACCCCTTTTCTCTTCTCTCTATAGGTCATTCTAGGCTTCAGCTTTTATGTAGATCCAAATCCTCAATTCTGGCCATTCTCCCAAACAACAGATCCAGACACCCAAGTAGCTACATAAATCCATAAACTTATAGGAAGATTTAGAGCTGGAAGAATCAAGATCATCCAGCCCAATTCCTTTATTTTATAGTAAAACAAAACAAAACACACACAGGCCACAAAGAAGAGAGGTGACTTGACCAAAATCACAAAGATAATAAATAGCAGAACTGAGATTTCCAAACTAATGTCCTACTGGCAGACACCTCAAACTCAACATGTCCAAAAAACTTATTTTTCCCTTAAAACCTGTTCCTTTTTTATTACTCTTTATCAGTGTCACCACTGTTCACCTAAATTCTGAGATTCAAAACCTCAGTGTGATATTTTAACTTTCGTCTCCCTCATCTTTCTACAAATAGTTAAGATGAAATTTTTTCAATCCTATCTTTGCAATTATTCTCACATCCCTTTCTTTCTATTCCCACTCCCACTTTCTTAGTTCCACTGTTACCTGCCTGAACTATCACAACAGCCTCCCGTAGATCTTCTCTTCTATTCTTTCTTCTCTGCCTAATTCATTTTTTTAGTGCTGCCACACAGAGCTTTATTCGTAGCTCCAATTATGCCACTTCTCTGCTCAAAATCCTTCAACAGTTCCCTATCTACCACAAAGTTCAAAGTTCTTTGCCTAGTGTTTAAGGCACTATCCTATCTTTAGAGTTTTCTCCTATTACACCCTTTCATCCATTCCAAATTCCAGTCAAACAGGACTACTTTTACAGACTCTATGTTTTCCTCATACTATTTCCTATCCACAGAATGCTTTTACACCCTCTGCCTAATGAATTCCTCATCTACTTTGAAATGTCCAATTTAAATGCCACTTCCTCCATGAAGCACTTCTCTGGTTCCTTAACAAAGCACTTTGCATCTCTCTGTATATATATATATATGTTTATAAATAACATGTCATAGCATCAAAACATTGTATCTTCTGTAGCACAGAACTCTGGAAATTAATTCAAATATAATTTCTCAGTAAGCAAGAAAATGACTTGTATGCCCTGAACAGGCTACCCTATAAAAAGACCTGAACTTGCCTACTTACACACAGTCAGTGCTTATAGCTATTTCACTAATTATCTGAGGCAATATGCTCGAATTTGTTTCTAAATATTATCCAGACATTAATATGCTGGCTCCTTGAGGACTGTTTATGCTTTTTCTTTATATCCCCTGCCCTCAGAACATGGCTGATACTGAGTAAACACTTAACAAATGCTTTTTGTTTAAGACAATTCAAGTCCAAATCACTATTATCTGAAAATGATGTATACCAACCTATGTTTTCTTCTCCCTCCTTCTTCTCAGTCAGAAGTGTTCTTGTCATACTTAGTTTCTTCATTGTGTGGCACTTATATTTCAGTTCTGTTTTATGGTTACCTTCTGCGTCGACTATAAACAAAGTTATCTCAATTACCACAATGATCAATTTCATATGAAAAATTTGGGCTCTGTGGCCCCAAACTTAATCTGGGAGACTAATTACTTACCCTGATCTGTATTTTCTTCAAACACAACACAAGTTCCAAGAGTATCTATACAACAAGGACAATTTGTTGAGAAATAAAGTTCTTCTCAAAAAGTCCCATAATTAAAAAGGAGTTTCAGTCAGTGACCTCCTCCTACCTTCGTATTCCCCAGCAAAGACATAGCTGTCCACTTGAAGAATAGGTCTCTCTGTGTCAATGCCCTATGAATTGAACATAATAAAATATAGTCAGAACTAGAAGACACTTTAGCAGGTTACTTTGTGGAAAACCTTTAACACATATATCCTCCAAATAAGTACTCTAAGACAGGGAGGGCTTCTTAAACTTTTTCCACTGGAGATCCCTTCAGCACTTCTAACTGTGGATTATGACCCCATCAAGGTGAACTTTCTGATATGGATGATTGTTAATTTTAAAGAACTGTAGGAATAGAAAGTCCACAACTTCGAAACTTAATAATGCTTCACAGTGATTTGCTATTTTAAGGTTAATTATTATCTCTTACCACCTGTAATTTTACATAGCAACTATCACACTTAATATAGAAATTCTCCATAAGCAAAATTTAGCAACAACTATAATTAAATATTTAGCTGGTAAATCCAGCCTTAGACATATACTATGTCCGTGTGACCCTGAGCAAGTCAGTTCACTTCTGTCATCAACTAAATGATGATAATAATAGCATCCACCTACCTCCCAGAGTTGTTGTGAAGATATGATAATAATTGTAAATCACTTTTCAAACCTTAAAGTGTTATAGAAAAGTGAGTTACTGTTAAAGTGCTTAATAGTTTACAAACTGCTTTCCTGACAAGAATTCTGTGATACAAGCAAAACAAACATTAATTCCTATTCTCATTTTGCAGAAGAGGAAACAAACTCAAAAAACTGTGACTCTGCCCAAAGTCACACAACTAGGACTTCTCAGAACTAGGACTCAAACCCGGCTTTGTCAAATTTAAGGTGTTTTCCCTATATTACACAGTTAATGAGAATTTAACCCTATTTTTTTTTTTAGAAACAGTTTAAACAAACCACACTCACCAAAATCTTGCATTTGTTTCCACATCTTGTTAAAAACTCTGAATCTATAATTCCTGATAATTCCACCATGACTAATTGCTCCTAGAGGAGGAAAAGGAAAATGTGTTAAAAAGCAGTTGACAAAAGTAGATATCCATTTTGGGGGGAATGGCTAAACAAACTATGGTACATGAATGTCATAGAATATTACTATGCTGTAAGAAATATCAAACATTATGAATAAAGAGAAGTATGGAATTTATGAGGTTTTGGGAGTCAATAAAAAATATACATAATTACTACAAAAGTGTAAATGGAAAGAACCATAGGACAATTATAGCAAATGTTGCAGAATTATAAAAAACAAGCAGTTACAAAGAAGAAAGATGAGAAGATACCTCCCCCTCCACTTTTGTAGGCAATCCACAGTGGTGGAGCATTACCTATATTTTCAAACTTCTTTGATGTAGTCACAGATTTTGTTAATTTTTTCCCTTCTTCCTCTTGGTGTTTTTTTCCCTTTAAAAAATACTGTTTGCTTTATGGGATGGCCCTCTGGGAGAGGGGAGGGGAGAGAATATTGAAAGAAATTTAGCTGATGTAAAAACAAAGCTATCAAATTTTTTTTAAAGCTTGCCACTGTGGCATAGCAGAGCATTTGATGTAGGGTTCTACTATTCACTATGTGTGTAACTTCCTCAATTATAGCAGCCAGATTCACACTCCTAAGAACACAAATCTGACCTTTTCATCCTCCTTAACCTTCACTGACTCCCTGCTGCTTTCAGGATAAAACACATACTTCTCTGGCATCTGAAGCCCTTCACAATCCAGCTCTGATATGTTTTCACATTGATTCTGCTCAGTTCCCATTCCTGCCATTCCATCTCCTACCTGTGTCCCTGCTGCTGTTGTTGATCCTTTGTTTTCAAAGAGGACCATGATGTCAGGGAGGTGATGCCATGATATGCAAGTCAACTGGATATACGTGAGGGAGGGCTGTGCAAAGTCACCAGCCTCACTCTCTCCTCCAGAGCCATGTAGGTCCAGTGGCCAGATGTAGATCAGAATGACTGGAGATGACCCCCTATGTCCTCACACAGGTTCTCTAAATCAACCAACATTTATTTAGCACCTACCATGTGTCAGACACTGTAAGTGCTAGGGATACTGTACAAAGACAAAAACTGTCCCTGCTCTCAAAGAACTTCTAATGGACATGCAGACAAGTAGTTACAAACAAGACATATGATAAACTAAGGTGAAAATGTATTTAATAGGAATGTATGTGTAGAACCTATATAAAATTGTATGCCATCTCGGGGGGGCGGGGATGTAAGTTATATGGAAGTGACTGTAGAACACTAAAAACAAATAAAATAATTTTTTAAAAAAGATATATGATATACTACAAATATCTCAAAAGAAACACACTAGAATTAGGGGGACTTAAAAAGGCTTCTTGCAGAAGGTGGAGTTTTAGCTTAGACTTGAAGGAAGCGAGGGAGTCCAGGAGGAGGAGATGCAGAGGGAGAGAGTTACAGTCATGAGGAACAGTCAGTGAAAAATGCATGAGTTGGGAAATACACAAGGAGACTAATGTCACTGGATCTCAGAGTATTTGGGAGAAGAATATGGAGTAAGACTGGAAAGTAAAGAAATGGTTAGGTTATGAAGGACTTTAAACACCAAAGGATGTCCTACTTGATCCTGAAGGAAATAGGGAGCTACTTGGAGTTTACTGTATTAAGAAGGTCAAAACTACTCTTTACAAAGATCATTTTGATAGCAGACTTCAGGCAGGAAAATGAACCAGACAGCTACTGGTATTACAAGAGTGAGGTGATACAGGGCTATATCAAAGTGGTGGCTGTGTCAGAGGAGGGAGCATGGCATGTATCAGAGATGTTGCAAAGACCTAATCCACAAGACTTAGCAACAGACTGGAAATGGGAGGTGAGAAAAAGTCAGGAGTCAAAGATGTTGTCACTTTGTGTCACCTGATTTGTCAACCTTGGTGACTGGGAAGATGGTGAAGTCCTCAACAGTAACAGGGAAGTTGGGAAGAAGAGAGGGTTTGGGGAAACATGAGTTCAGTTTTGGACATGTTAAGCCTAAGATTTCTATGGGACATCTAGTCTGAGATGTCCACTAGGTAGTTGGAAAAGTCAAGACCATCATGCTTGGAATGCTTTCTTTACTCACCTCTCCTCAATTGGATATGGGCAGTTAGGTGGTGCAGTAGAGAGAGCACCTGGTTTGGAATCAAAAGACCTGTGTTCAAATCCTGCCTCAGACACTTACTACGTGTGTGATCACTTAACCGTTCACCTCAGTTTCCTCATCTGTAAAATAAACTGGAGAGGAAAATGGCAAACCACTCCAGTATCTCTGCCAAGAAAAACCTAAACAGGGTCACAAAAAGTCTGACAGAACTGAAATGACTACAATCAAAACCCCAATTATATTCCTAGCTGCTTTTAAGGCTCAGCTCAAGTGATACCTCCCATAAGAGGCTTTTCCTGATTGTGCCAAGTGTTATTGTTCTCAAATACAGAAACTGTTTTATAATTTTTTTGGTATATATCTCATATTTATTTTTGGACATAGTTTCTCCTTTATAGAATGTAACCTTCTTGAGGACAGAGACTCTCATTTCTATCTTTGTATCTCCAGAATCTAGGAGAGTTCCTGGCACATAATTACTATTTAGTAATAATGTCTAATATATGGAACTGACTGGAACCCAATTACATCATGGTACTGTAGAAAGAGTGTTGGATTTGAAATCATAAGTCTGAGATTCAAATCCAGGATCTGCCACTTATTATGTGACCTTTGGCAAATCACTTACACTCTCTAGCCCTCAAAAATGAAAGTTTTTGACTGGATAATCCCTGAGGATCTAGCTGTAATAATCTCCATAACCTTTCTAAGGATCTTACTGAACAATTAAAGAAAAAATTATCATAATTCTACATACCAGATGTTTTCAAAACAAATTAAATTCTGTTAAGTTAGGTTAAACAGAATGACCTTACAATAACTTCACTCTGACTTTTTCATTATGACTACAAATGAACACTTCTGACAAAGTGCTAGGCCCAGTATAGGAAAGGAACTAACAGAAATGATGCTGAATGGAAATCAGGAGATCTAGACTGGAGTCCTTCTGTTAGCTAGTTGTATGACTTAGTCAAATCATAAAAAAAGTTTAATTATTTTTATCTGTAAAAATAAAGGGGGTGAGAAGGGTTAATGGAGATTATACTAGATTACCATTTCTCAAAACCTATTTTACAAAACTTGTTCCTGATAGCTGTGAATAGGTCATGTTTTTCCAAGACAAAAAAAGTTTCATTCCTGAAAAAGGTCCTACATTCTAAAACATCCTATTGCCTTGTAGCATTAAGTTCTGGTAATTCCAAGCAGAAAAAGAATATGGGCTGATCCCATAGCAAGAGGTAAAGATAGCAACTTTGGTATCGAAGAATCTTAGGAGGTGGAGAAAAGGAGTCCAACCTCATGTTAATCCTCTAAGTAGAAGTAAGGGGGGAGAAGGACAAGAAACCGATGATGTGCGATCTACATGAGATCAGATCAAACAGAGATTCCTGGATATGTGTTTGTGTGTGTAAGTTTGTATATGTACGCATATATACGTACGTGTACACATACATATACAAACACACCGCCCCAAATGTTGCTGACTCCACCCCCGGACTAGAACAGCAGTTACGGCTTTCGTCAGCATGTTCCACGATACCCCAGCAACAACCTTCGAGCCAGCCCCTGCACAGGAGCCCCGGCAGGCACCCCTCCTCTGGATCACCGCTCCTCTGGATCACCGCCCCTGCGGCCAGCCCAACCCCAGCTGACCTGGCTGAAGAAGCGAGGCAGCGCGCGTGGCGAGTTAAACCACACGCCGCTCCGATCACCGTCTCTCCTGGGAATACCCTTGCTTCCATCATCCTGCGGAGATGCGGCCTGCCCGAGACAAGCCGGGCAGGAGGTCCTCGGCGACGTCAAACGGCCCCGAGGGGCCTGAGGCATCGGCCCGCTAACTGCCCGCGGCCCGGGAGCAGGGACGGCCTGCCCCAGCACAGCGCTCGGCCCGGCCGCCGCCCTCATGCCCGACTCCCCGGGAACCCATCGGGGCTTTTCCTGACAGAGACGCCGGGGGCTGCTCGTTTCCTTGTCCAGCCCATTTCACAGATGAGAAGGCGGAGGCCAACGGTTACCGGCCCATTCCGGCGGGGCCCGCTCATGCACCCGCAGCCCCACCTAGCAAGCGCTCAATAACGGTGTCCTTCCCTCCAGCGGCGCCCTCCGCGAATCCCCTTCTCCCCGGAAATGCCGTCCTGCCCCTCTCACGCGGGCCCGGGAAACCCGAACGGCATCTTCCCGAGGCTCTCCGCTGCGGCGACCTCGCCCCCGGCCGCGCCGCCACTTACCTCCTCCTCTTCGTCCTCTTCTTCCTCGCGCCCGGGAGCTTGCTCCCCCAGGGTGGTGGCCGCCATGGTCCGCGGGCCTAGGCCTTGAAACCCCTTTCCCCAGCAACCCCCACCAGCGTCACGTGACGGAGAACGGGGACGCCCTCACGCGCGCCGCCATCTTGAGGGCGGGCTGCTGAGAAGGGCCTTCCTCCCTCTCCAGCTTCGGCTCCGCCTCTTCCTGAAAGAACCCTCCCGGCCCTTCCGGCGGAGCGGAGGAACTGGTGCTCCGGAAGAGGGCGTTCGTGAGCTTCTCTGCTCGAGTATCTCCCTGCCTGTTGAACCCGGGCTGCGGCCGCCCGAGGGAAGTGCCGGACTTAGGGTGGGGTCTGCCCTTGTGAGCGCGCCCAGGCCGTGCTCCTGCCGGGAATAAGTTAAGAACCGCGCAAGCATTTATTAAGCGCCTAGTGTATCTTGTTGGTCGTGTCAGCAAGCATTTACTGAGCCATTACTGTTTATGGGAAGGCAAAAACTGGGCCTCGTACCTCCCGGACTACATACACGTACACGCGTGGGGAGGCGATGGCGGCCTCTGGGCCTCCCACCACAGACGAGACGTGGACGAAGCAAGAGGAGAAGGAAAAGCGCGCCGGCCTGGGCTCCCCCGGTCGTCTCCGTCAGAGATTCGAACCCCGAACTTCTGACCACCTCCCGTCATTAACTGGCAGACACTTCCAATCGCTTGGATTACCAAAAAAAAAAAAAGACAGACTCAGCCCTGTTCCCTTCCCCACCCCCCAGTCCAGGCTGGCCCTGATCAAGTGAGACATTAGATGAATGGAAAGGGACACGATGGGAGAAAAGGAAGGAGAATGGGCAACTTGTAGAAGAGTGTCGATAATACACAATTTAATAAATTAAATACACCTTAATAAAACCACCTGTTTTGCACCAAGATGAAACTAAATAATGTATATCGAGTGCTTTAAACGCTAATTATTATTAAGATTGTCATTACATCCCGAAAGACCATGGGGATACAAAATGGAAAAAAAAATAACATGTCCTTGCTTGGCAGTACTGAGCTTACAATCAAATGGGCGAAGAAAGGTTTCTAAGCACAGAGAAGCGTGATATAGGGTGACCCGTGATAGGGCCAAAGGAACGGTCCAAACAGAGTGCTCTGGAAAACTTCAGAGAGGGAAAGATCGTTTTCAGCTAGGGAAGACTTCGTGGAAGAGAGGGCACCCGAACTGTTGAACTACCAAAAGGATGTTAGAAAAAAAGATCTTTAGCCCATCCGGCTTAGGATACATTGTAGCAATATTCTAGGTTTCCACTCCATTTATGGAGACCCCATTCCAAGTGAGATTTCATGTCCTTAAATTATTAGTTAGACCTCGTTAGTAAAACAAGATGAGTGAAGAAAGTATCTTCAGTTTTGGCCAGAGTTCTGATATTCTACTTTTCTATGGTTCTAGACATAATGGTTATATCCGAAACTATGAAATACAACAAATCAAAAAGGTAATCCTGGTAAGACTCAGGCAGAGGTGTGAGCTAATGGAAGAGAAAAGATATAGGTTGATGGAGGGGGAGGAGAGCGGTGTACAATTGATTTATAATTGAATTATCACCTACACAGCTCTGGGTAATGCATTTTCAGTATCTGAGAAATGGAATTGGTATTTAAGACTTAATATTTTAAACTCCCACTAGGGGGAGACAAATGTTCTGCTTTTAAAGCACTTGAAAACAATAAAATATATGAAAATGTAGTTCATTTTAAATCAGTATTTCAAAGATCCACCATTTCACTGGTGTGAATAGATCATTTCTCCTCTGCTTTAATAGACAGTCTTACCAAACTGTTCTGACAAAAAACAAAACACACCACCCCTTGGCCACCTTTCTGGTAATGATATTCTCAGAATTTAGCTAAACTATTCCATAGATGATTTAGACTTGTTAGCTAGCCCAAGTCCTTTCAAATTGCTAGGACCTGCCCCCTAAGTCAGGGTTCCACTGACTTAGCTTTCAAGAATCCAGGGTCATCTTCTTAAATAAGTTACAGCATTGGTGTGAGGCTTTGGCGAAGAGCAGTGCATCATTTGTTATTTTGTGTGATGAATCAAACATTACCTAAGCTTATCTTTTAATGAACGTTAACATTTCTCCTTAAAACCATGTTCTACATTTATGTACCTTTCATTTATTCTAAGGATACCAGTTGTTCACAATAAAATGAATTCCAATGAAACTACTTTGTAAACATTAAATCACCCTAAGAATGTCAGCTAGTATTGAACTAATATTTACAGCTAAAAACTAAATGTGGGAGTCAGTACAGAATTATATAACCCAAATCCCATTTTCAGAGTGCTAAAGCAGTGTTTCCTAAATTATAATTTGAAGGACTTTTAAGAGTTGGAATTCAGTCTGGAGAATGATCAAGGGATGGAGCACGAGTAATGGGTGAAAATGTGGCAAGTGACTGGAGACTATGACATCCAGTAACAAGAGATTTTCTAAAAATAGTTATTTTTGAGGATGTGGTTACATTAGCTCTATATTGCATATTAGGATTATAAATTGCAGAAGTTGTCAGTCTGCATGAGTAGAGAATGCTTCCAAATTGGGAGTTTCCTAAGTGGATGAAATCACAGTGGGGGACAGCTTCCCCCATTCCTTCCTCACCCTCCCCCACCCCACCAAAAAAAGAAAAACTACCACATAGAAAGCCTCAAAATCAGGAAAATTTGGGTACAGTTCTCACCAAGTTGTGGGACCCAAAAAATCATTTATCTCCCAATCCCTCAGGCAACTAATTTTCTAACTCTGTAATTTGTAGGACAATTGCCTAATTTGCATTCCATGAGGAAGGCTCCTCAATAGGAATTTCCCTACACCAATGAAATCCAGGTGCAGACCAGGATGATTACTGCATAATTTAGGAGAGACAAGAATTATTTACCAAGGAGAGAAAGGATGGGCAACAGCCCAGAAATAACCCAACTTTGATTTAAGGAAAAGAGAAAAATTATCAGCAATACCGAAATTAAAATTGGCTTAAGAATTTTTTTGTGGTGTTCTTGATGGCTTTAAAAAGGAGAAACATCTTACAAAGACAACACTGCCTTTTAACATGTGCAACCTTGAGCAAGTCACTTAGTTTCTTTTAAAAATGTTTTATTTTTAAATTTTGAATTGACTCTCCAAAAAAAAGAACATCTCCACATGTATAACAGAACAGAACACAAAACGAAGATTGTATATGAAATCATGAATCTATATTTCATATTGCTTTTAAAAAATGTTATGATAAATTTCACAAACATTACTTTCAAGACCGTTCTGCTTCTCTTTTCTTCTGAACTTCCTTCTATTCTAAGCATTTAAAAAAGCCTGTTTCCATGGCCCTCTTTTTTTTTCTTTTCATCTCACTCATTGCTAATCTCCCTCTCCACTTTAAATTCCACCCAATTAAAAAAAAAAGAAAAAACCCTCTCAAGTAAAATGAATCCAAATAGAAGCATGTTTAAAAATATATTTCTGTGCTGTCCATTACCTCTCTTTGTAACGTTTTTTCTTTCTTTTCTTTTTTAAATTAATTTTTTTTCATTTATAAAATTTTATTATTGTCTTCTTTCCTATCCCCTTCCCACTAGGAAAAAAAGAGAAAGACAAAAACAAAACCCTTGCAACATATATGAATGGTTAACAAAAACAAGTTCCCACATTGGTCAGGTCCAAAAAATATATATGTCAGTCTGTACCGTGAGCCTACCAGGGCAATGACCCTGGAGTCAGGAGGACCTGAGCTCAAATCCAGCCTCAACACACTTACTACGTAAGTGACCCTGGGCAAGTCACTTAACCTAAAAAGAGAAAAAAAAAAGGTATCCTACTTTATCGTTGGGTTATCATGTGAGAACCACGTTTGTGGGGATCACAGGACTTCTCAGGCAGGGTCAGGGAATTAGCCTAGACCAGCTTCCAGAGTCCATTACTTCACTTCCCAGAGTGTCCTCTGGAAGACCCATGTGATAGACCCATTCTCACTGAAAGAAATCCCTCTGGAGAAAGTGAGTATGGTGCTAGATAGGAACACGCACACTGATACAGAAGCAGGAGTGAGGTTACACACAGTTCTCCCCTTCCTAGTAGAGTTAGGGTTAGTTCAGATTCCTCAGATTCCTCACTTTATTTCCCTACATTCCCTCCTTATGCAGATTAAGTACGTAGTGGTAGTGAGGATGCTTGTGACCTCCAGGGGCAGAGCTATTTGTCAGGCCCCCACCCTTGTAGTTTTCCCCTGAGGCCAAAACATGTTTGAACATCATCCTTACAAAACCGGTTATGCATGCTTATCTTATCACAAGTTCCCATCAGCCCAGGAGTTTTACTATTTTTCAAGAATTTTTGTGGAAGCAAAACAAGATATCGTAATATCCCTTCTTACATCTGAAATCATGGTTGTTTCCATGCATTGGTCATAATTCTTAAACCTTTTCAGAATTGTTTGTTTTTACAGTGTTGTTATTTTATAAATTCTCTTCGTTCTACTCACTTCAATCTGCATCAATGTGGCAATGGAACATTCCCAGGAATCATTTTTTATGATACAATAGTATTTCATTACATTCAAATACCATAATTTATTCATCCATTCCCCAACTGGCAGACACCCCCTTAAGTTTCCAGTTCTTTGCCATCACAAGTACATTAGCAATAAATATTTTTTGTACGTATGAGTTCTTTTCCTCATTCTTTGATCTCTTTGGAGTATAGGCTTGATAGTGGCATTACTGGATTAAAGGATATGAACAATTTAATAACTTTTGAGGCATAATTCCAAATTGCTTTGCAGAATAGCTATATTACTGGACAACTATACCAGCAGTTCATTAATGTGCCTGTTTTCCTGCAGTCCCTCCAACATTTTTCAGTTTCCTTTTTAAAATCAATTTTGCCAATCTGATCAGCAGGAGGTGAACCTCAGATTTCTTTATTTTTCATTTCTCTAATCATTAGTGATTTGGAACATTAAGGTTACATGTTTCACTATAGATCTTCTGGAGATTTTGGTCCATTGCATTGATCAGACTTTGTCGTTCCATTATTTCTCTTTACAAATTTGTTGTCCTGGTCTTGGTTCTTCCCACTTCATTTTTTATCAGAGTTCTTACTACCTAGGATTCTTCGCAGTATCTCTTTCCTTCTTTCTTACAGCTCAATAATATTCCATAATATTTATATACTACAATATGTTCAGACATTCCCTAAGAAGAGACCTTTACTTAGATTCTCTTTTTTTCCTCTTCTCTCCTACTTTGAGTATCCTATTCCCACTTCAAGATAAGGAAGTTTGTTTTGTGAGTGAGTATATGTTGTTCAGTTGCGTCAGAACTCTTGGTGACCCTGTAGACCACAGCATACCAATACTATCCATAGAGTTTTCTTGGCAAAGATACTGAAGTGGATTTTTAAATTCCTTCTTGAGTGGTTTGAGGCATTCAGAGGTTAAGTGACTTGCCCAGTGTCACACAGCTAATACGTATAAGAGGCTGGATTTGAACTCAGGTCTTCCTAACTCCAGACCCAACACTATATCCAATAAGCCACCTAACTGCATTCTCTTTATTATCCTCCTTAGTTCCTACTCCATTTCCACTCATTTCCATTCCATCTCCACTCATCCACTCATCATGTTGAATTGGATGTATTTCTACATCAAACTGTTTGCATGTATATATGTGTTCAACCCTTCTTTGTCTATTTCAGACAAGAGTAATGTTCATTTGATGTTCACTTTCTTCATCCATATTTTTAAATTCTTCTAATGTATGTTAAAGACAAATAGCAAATTTTGCCCCTTCCTTCTTTTTTTACCCCATTGTATATCTTGTACTCTGCCTTCTCTTTCCCCTTTTAAATCCCTCAGATCAGAACCAATCCAGCCCCAGGATCCCTGTTTTTCTTATTTATTTCCTTCTGTACCCTTTCAACCTAATTAAGGTTCTGAAGGGATGTTTGTTTCCTTCTCCTTTCAGAATGTTAGCACTACATCGTCATAGAGTCCTTTCTAACTGCCCAAATAAATTTATCTTTCTAAGGTTCCCTGAGCTCTGTTGGTATTTTGAAGTTCTTACTCAGCTCTGGTCTTTCCATTAGAAATGCTTGAAGATCCTCTGTTTCATTAAAGATTCATGTAGGATTGTACTTAGTTTTGCAGGATAAGTTATTCTTGGGTGTAACCCAATCTCTCTTTACCTTTTGAAATATTGTATTCCAAGGTCTCTCATTATAGTATATGTTTGAAGGTGTTATGTGATCCTGCCTGTGGCTTATCAGTACTTAAACTGCTTCTTTCTGGATTTTGGCTATGATATTTTTGGGATTTCTTTTGAAATTCTTTTAGGAGGTGATTGGTGGACTCATCTTCATTTTGTCCTCTGGATCTAATAGATCTGGACAGTTTTCTGGTTTATGATTTCTTGAAAAAATGAGATCCAGGCTTTAAAAACAGTGTGTCTTTCAGGTTGTCCAGTGATTCTTGAATTATCTCTCTTGACCAGTTTTCCAGATCATTTTTTTTATATCAGATCCCTTACATTTTCTTCTATGTTTTCAAATTTTTAATTTTGTTCTTGTTTCTTGCTGTTTCATGGGGTTATTCATTTCTGTTTGGTCCATCCTAGTTTTCAGGAAGTCCATTACCTGGGTATGAGAAACACACAAAGGTAAACTTGAGTAAGCAAGCATAAGAGATTGAACATGAATAAATTGTTTACATTCTAAAATTGTGTTTCCTCAGAATCTTAGCATCATCATTTTGTTATGGGAGTCTAATTAAAGGCCCCAAGAATGATACTGTTATGTGTTTAATGATCTTAAAAGAAAACTGAGAAAGGAAGGGAAGAATAATATGCTGGGTTGGAGGCAGGTGAAGAAGAAGGATGGGAGAAATTATCTCACATAATCAAAGTGCATAAATAGAAGTCTAGTGCATACCCTTTGATGCAGCAATACGCTTCTAGGATTGTACCCAAAGAGATCATAAAAATGGGAAAGGGTCTGACATGTACAAAAATATTTATAGCAGCTCTCTTTGTGGTGGCCAAAAACCAGAAATCAAGGGGATGCCCATCAATTGAGGAATGGATGAACAAGTTGTGGTATATGAATGTAATGGAATACTGTTGTGCTGTAAGAAATGATGAACAGGAAAACTTCAGAGAGGCCTGGAAGGACATATATGAACTGATGCTGAATGAAAGAAGCAGAGTCAGGAGAACTTTGTATACAGCAAAAACCACAGTGTGTGAGGAATTTTTCTGGTAGACTTAGTCCTTCATAGCAATGCAAGGACCTAAAAAATTCCCAATGGACTTTTTAGGCAAAATGCCTTCCACCTCCAGAGAAAGAACTACGGAAATGGATTGCAGAATGAAGCAAACCATTTTCTTTTGTGTTATGTTTTCTTTTATGCTTTCTCCCATTCATTTTAATTCTTCTATTCAACATGACTATGGTGAAATTGTATTTAATAGGAATGTATGTGTAGTACCTATATAAGATTGCAAGCCATCTTGGGGAGGGAGGGAAAAAAATCTAAGATATATGGAAGTGATTATAGAACACTGAAAACAAATACAATAATTATTAAAAAATAAATAAATAGAAATCTATACAAACAAGGAGGAAGGAGTTGGGGGTGGGCAGTGGTTGAGACTTGATACTTGCTCTCATCTGAACTCTCTCAAAGGAGAGGAAAATACACATACACACATCTGGATTTAGGTATACCTTTTTCTCAACAGGGAAATAGAAGGAAAAAAGTGAAGAAAAAAGTGTGAATAAGAAGGAAAATAGATTTAAGGAGCAACTAGTCTTAAGCAAAACAAACTTAACTAAGGAGAGTGGATTTCAAAGAGATTTTTTTTAAAAAGAAAAAGGATAAAAATCTGGTTTTGATCTCTGAGAGAGCAAAAGAGAAGAGCAATAAGGGAGTAGATGGATTGCAGCAAACCTAGAGCACCAGTGAGATCACTCTTTTCTCACAATCCTCTTTTTCTCTATAAAGAAGAGGCAGAGAAAAAAAAAGGAAAGCATATAAACAAAGAAGGATGGAGGAAAAGACCACAATTAACAATTGTAACTACGAATGTGAATAGGATGAAATCATCCATAAAGTAGAAAACGATGACAGAATACATTAGAAAGCAGAATTCAACAATATATGGTTTACAAGAAACACACTTTAAAAAGAAAAATGTACGCAGTTAAAATAAGAGGCTGGAGTAAACTCTATTATGCTTCAACTGAAGTAAAACACAGGAGTAGCAATCGTGATCTTAGACAAAGCAGCAACAAAAAACAGATGATTAAAAGAGGTATATAGGGAAATGCATGTTGCTATAAGGTATCTTATACAATGAATTTATATCATTACTAGACATATATGGACAAGGAAGAAGGGGTGATACTTGAACCTCACTCTCATTTGAACTGGTCAAAGGAGGGAAAAATAACACACATGGGGATACAGAAATACATTTCACTAGACACGGAAACCTGAGAGAAAGGGAAGTAGTGAGAGGGGCGAATGAGAGAGGGAGGATAAGATAAGAGAGAAAATAGTTCTGAGCAAAACAAACTGTACAAAAATATTTGGAGCAGTTCTTTTTTTGGTGGCAAAGAATTAGAATCTAAGAGAATGGCCACTAATTAGGTAATGGCTGAACAAATTACAGGATATGAATATTATAGAATACTACTGTGCTATAAGAAATGATAAAGGGGATGGCTTTAGAAAAATCTGGGAGGACTTGTCTGAGCTGATGAACACTGAGGTGAACAGAGTCGGAAAAGTTGATATAATGACAGTAATGCAATGAAGATAACTCTTTAGGAATTCTGGCCAACAGAACAACCACCCACAATTACTAAGGACTCATGATAAAACATGCTACCCATCTCCTAATGGAAAAAGTGATGAATTCCTAAAAGAAAGGTGATGAATTCAGAGTGCAGATTGAGACATACAGCTAGGTCCCAGTTAGTGTAAATAATACCCCAAAATAGTCACATTATTAGAATTCACACTGAACATTTTCAGTGGGCTGGAGTCAATTACCATATAAAAATACATAATTTTAACTTTGAATAGTATTTAGAAAACATTAATCACTTCAGGGAATTCATTATTTGCACTAATGGGAACCTTAGTATTTGGGGGCATATGATTAATGCAGGAATTTGTTGTGACTATACACATTTATAACAGGGGTTTTGTTTTTCTCAATGCAGGTGAGAGAGAGAAAAGGCAGATTTTTGTTAGTTAATAAAATTAAATTGGAAAAAAGAAAAAGAGTTAGTGAAGTTTGTTAAAATTATGTTTAAACTAAGAATATTCCTTTGCTCTTCACTGCAATCCTATGAGGCAGACAAGGCTCTAATTATAATTTCCATTTTATAAATGCAGAAACTGAGGCTCAGAGATTAAGGGATTTGCTTAAGATCACAGAGCTAAGAAATAACAGAGCCAGGACATGAAATGGATTATCTTGACCTGAAATATAATGATCTTTCTATTATGTCATGCTACCACTGTATTAGGGGACTGAAATAGTAACTGGAGGTATGATTTCCTTGGTATTGGGAACTTCCAAATAAGGAAATTCCTTCTATTAATGCAAGTCAGTACCTTCTCTACAATTTATAGAGAGGTGCTTACATCACCGAGAAATTAAATGATTTGCCCAGGGGAACCCAGCCAATATGGGTTACAAAGCAGTGCATTATCTCTATTCTACCAAATAAAAATGGCTGGCTTAAATCTGTAATAAAATGCATATCTAGGTCATGATCTTTATTCCTAAATAGTCACACCTTCCAAACTTTATCATCATCCAAAGTTTTCTTTGTCCTCTATATTCAATTTGTTATTAAATGTTATTAATTTCCCTCTCTTTTTCTACAGCTATCACACGTTTTCTGAATCTTTATTTCCTTATACCTGGATTACTGCAATGATATTTTTTTGAGTGAGGCTGAAGGAGACATAGAAAATCAGGATATTAGATGTGAAAAATGAACCCAACTAACAAGCCCCCACTGTGAGAAACATGCTCCCCTTAAACAAAGAACAAAAACTGTTATAAAATCAGGAAAGTTTTTATTAATCTTTATGTTCTTTCCCCTTGAATTTTTGGACCTCAAGCGACACTGTCCATTGCCACACGACTTCATGTTCTCCTCTCTGATAGGCTTTCCCTCAAACAGTTCGTCGAGCCTTCACACAAGTTTCTGACCTCTACCCTGACCATGCTGGGTCACAACCCTGATCACCCAAAGCTGTGGAAACAGACCTTCTTCCTTGTTTCCCACATCACAGAAAGGAATTTCACAGTTTAAACTCATGGAAGTGGTACAGCTATGGGTGATAATAAGTGCTGAAGTATCATCTCTGTAGATTTCTGAAGTAGAGAGAAGTTGTGGGTGATGAAAATTCAGACTGATAAAATGCAAGGCCAGAGGCTTTAGGGGACATCAATGTATTTATCAAAATCTCCAGGTATTAGGGCTGGAGTTGAGCCAGGAACTACAGGAGCCGGGTTACTACCCTCCTTGAGAAGAGAGGTAGATCCTAGCAACAAGAGTCTACACCAGGGGGAAATAAAATTGACCTCAAGGTAAGAGAAGCTGATGTGTTATAAAAAGTAGAAGGAAGACCTGGAAGTGATAGTGTGGAGCAAGAATTATGTCTGCTTCTCCTGGCAATAGGAAAGACCTGAGAGGAGCAAACACAGTAGAGAGGCTAGCAAGGGATGCAGGAATGTCTTTTTGAAGGAGCCATGTTTCACTGAGTGCCAGAAGATGGAGAATGTGAAAACAAGAAATCTGGAATGAAAGGAATTATCATGATGGACAAGTGTATTGCAGAAGGGAAAGCACAGGAGTAAATTGACTGGAAAGGCCCAGGGCTGGGGTAAATGATGAGCAGTGTGCAGGTAAAGGCAAAAGGGAGCAGGGTTAAAAGAAAAAGTTTCTCTTTGCAAAAAAAGATTGAGTCACAGGTTTAAGAGAGCAGGAAGTTCAGATAATTTATTATTATCTTAAAATCACTCGAATTGGATATCATTAAATAAAGTAGGCAACTGGATGACAATATTGTGTAGCATTAAATACAATAGACAGTTGGATGATTTCTCATTTTTTTGAATTCATGTACCTTTTTCCAACTTTAATGTTCCAACTTTAATGTAAATGAATAAAAATATTCATTTAGGTACTTATATGAATATTAAGCTTTCTTTTTTTCGTTTGTTGCATCTTCTTTACAAACAAGATTCATAGCAATGTGGTGAAAAGGCACTCAGTGGAGAGTAAGGAGATCTTGATTTTAGCTCTTCCACTGGATAAGTATACGGTGTTGGTCAAGTCACTGGACCCCTCTAGGTTATGATTTCTTCATCTGTAAAATACAGAGATTTGGATAATCCTGAAAGTTCCTTCTAGTTCTAATGTTCTATAATGTTTTCCTACTTCCCTTCTTAGTATGTTTTATAGAATACAGATTATTTTGAAATGTCTACATATTTCAAGGCCTCCCTCCTCAAACTCTGCCTCTGGGAATTATTCATTTCCTTCAGTGATGAACCCAGATGCCACTTCCTACTCAGAGCCCTTCCTGATTGCCTCAGTGGTTTGTGCGACCTCTCACTCCTAATTATACTTTGCATTTACTTCATGTGAACTTTGCATTTATTTATTTGTTGGTTTGTGTACAAATTGCAATCTCTAGATGATGGAGTACAAGCCCTGGGAACTCCCTTCCCTGAACTTTCCCCTCAAGTCTCCTTGAATTTTTCCACAAGGTCAAGTCTGTGGGGTTCTCCTGAGGTATCAACCCATCCCAGTAATTCCCTTGACTGGCCTTTCATTGTGGTCCATGCCCAGTCTCCCAAAGCTCTGTTACCTCTAACCTAGCCCAGATGTTCACTGTCTGTTACTTTCTGATGGCCTTAGGCTAATTCCCATCCTTGATTCCATCTAGACCCCATTCTTCCTTCCCCATGTGGGCCAAAGAGCACTTGGTCCTCCTCTGTTACTTCTCCGTCATCCCAGACTACTTACTTAGCCACACTTAGATCCTTCCCACAGTCTTTCTGTATATAATATCCATCTTGCCTCTATTAAGGTGCTCAGATTCCTTAACAGTCTGACCAATAGCATGGATTCTTAAGATCTCACCCACCCAATCAGTATTCTAATAAATTTTGTCTTTGGCTAAAAGAAGGCATGGGTTGAATTCATTCGATGTTTGCCTTTGAATTTTCGGGATCCCAGCTCCCCTAGACTTCAGTAAAGTGACATATAGACTTCTTGAAGACAGGAATTGTTTTACTTTTGTCTTTGTATCTCTGGTGCCAACACTATGGACTTTGTGTTTGTCCATAGTAGGGAATAATAAATGCTTTCTGGATTAAATTGATCTACTATAGTACTAGGCTTATAACAGGCGCACAGTATTTGTTAAATCAACAAGTCAAGGCAAGGCAACAAGCATTTATAAGTCATTATTATATGCCAAGCACTGTGCTAAGCTTCTAGACTTTCAGAGAAAGGCAAAACACAGCCGCTATTTTCAAGGGCTCATAGTTTAATTACAGGTACAATAGGCAAACCACTGCACAAATAATATATATAAAGAATAAATTGGAGAGAATGATGAAGGATGAGGGACAGAAGTAGGAAATGTAGTTTCATGCTAGATACAAAGTAGATGTTAAGTTAAAGAAAAATTAGCTAACAATGGCCTATATTTTAACATATGGCACAAAAGAGATGTACTTTCTGATTACAATATTGTTCTCCCTCCAAGTACAGTGCTGTTGGAAAATTCCAAAAGCAGAATATTATGCAGGAATGTGTAAAGGAAAAGCTTTGTTAATTTTATGTTCATTTCCCCTGAATGAACGCATAGTTCCTTATGGGCTGCTACATTTTGTTTAGACCAGCACAAGACTTTTTATGTCCTGTTTCCAATTCTAATTTCCCTCCTGCTTCTCATTGCCCAGCATTCCAGGGTTCACCCCACCCCACGTGGATTTACACTACTTCCACATTCCTCATTTTCTTTATAGAAATTCTTGATATAAATTCTTTTAAAGCAATTCCTTTAATTGATGTACAGCCTTTCTGATGTTGGCCTGAAAGTTTGGTTAAAGAAGCAAACAAGTTAAGTGATATCTTAATTGAATAGGTGGTAAATACAATAAGATAAGAAAGTTGACAGTGCCAAAATGTGTTTTCTTAACATTAACATGCCATAATGTAATATGTATCCATAAAATATTAAGAAAAAATCCCCTTATTCAAGATAGCATCTCAGGTTAAGGTTCTCATCTTTAGTGGTCGTAAATAGAAAGAATGTTCTTAAGTCAGCCCCACCTGGCCTTGTTGACATAGGAAGAGGTATTTTCTGAGTTTACTTAGAGAACAATGAAGCTGTTAGATCCAAGCTCTTCTGGTTGATTAGTTCAGGCTCTGGACCTTATGAAGGGTTCAAAAATTTTATTAAATGATTATCACTGGTATTACAGATATTACATGTTTTCTGTGGAAACATAAGTTCAATTCATCTCTCACAAGTGCAGTACATGAAAATGAACCAGCAGCTGGATTCTGACATTTTACTACCTTCTAATACTCAAATCATCACATTTTGCATTAAATCTGCCGATTTAGAAATCTCTTCCTTTTTTCTCTGCTCTATCCCTATACTGTAATAGGAAAGAGTTTTTCCTCTTTATTACAATGTGAGATAGCACAGACAACTCTGGGATGACTTACTTTATACTAACAATGAACTGGTAGAGTGCCAGTCATTGCTACTAAGTTCTTGTAACTGAACTGCATAAAAAGGGCAGTGATGCAAATGAGTCTAACATGTTTTTATTTTTAACATAAAGTGCCTGAGCCACTGAAAATGGCAAACAGAAAGCCTATTGTTGTAACAGCAAGTCAAACATTAAATTGTCTCTGGTTCCAAACATCCTGGAGAGATCCTGTTTCCTCTAATTCCTTTATCCTATTCAACCCTATCCTATAATAAGCCTGAGATAACTAGGACTAAATCAGAGAGAAAGCTAAACTCCTAAAAGAGAAGAGAGAAATAACCTGCTGTCCCCAGTATCCTTGAGAATGGGGATTATCTAGGGTGGTTCTGGCTGTGGGAAGCTATCCAGCCTGATACAACATGCTGTTTGTTGCCTGGTGAGTCCAAACTGTGTCCAATTAATTTAGGCTGCTTTTTTTTAACCAGCCCTCAGTCTTTAACATGTGACTTCTGAAAAGTTACTTAAGATCTGTGCTTCAGTTTCCTCATTTGTCAAATGAAATATTTACTGTTTACCCATATCACACAGATAGAAAAAAGAATAGTAATGACTGTTGATAACTAGGAATTGTCTCCTTTTGGACAAAGATTCCATGGAAGTAGTAACATAGGTCTTCGAGTTTGGCATAGAAGCAAGGACTAATCAATACCCCTATCATAGGGAAACCGCAAGAAAGGAGAGTTTCCCTTTCTGTAGGACTTGCTTACTTTGCTAAAGATGACACTTAGAAATCCTGAAAATCTTGCTCAGAATTTCAGAATGGAAACTTTATTGAGATATTTGGTCTTTAGATATTAACTCATTTATACAAAACTAGTCAAGAGAGTATTAGAATATTTTTTCATGATAATTTGAGAACTCTAGATTATCTTCACTATCTCTTGGTACTAAGCTCTAATTTTTTCACCATCAGACAAAAAAAAAAAATCATTCTGCCCTAAATAAGTTGCAGACTAATCTAGTTTCAGTTGTTTCAACAAATCTCATACATATCCCTATTAATGATGTTATTTTATGTTATGGACAATGATGATTCAAATCTCTCTGTAGGAACCCATTTGCACTGTACATATCTTGTATGTACAAAGTTATTTCCATGTTGTCTTCATATTAGGATTAGGAGCTCCTTGGTGACAGGGACTATGTTTTTGCTTTTCTTTGTATCTCCAGTGCTTAGCACTGTGCCTGGTATATAGTAAGTGCTTAATAAATATTTGCTGATGAAAACAAATTATTAATAAGCTATCTTAGCTCCAGAATATTTACTAATGAATGGATTGATATTTATAATAGAAGGAAGAAAGGAAATAGCACTCAAAAAATAGTGGTTTTTATTTTAAAGAGAACTGGAATATTCTTAGAGGATAGGAGAGGTTAGAAAAATAGCAACATTTCCTTGTTAGAGGAAATCTCAAATTTGAGGCCTAAAAGGGCTAGCTTGGAACTCTCCAGAAACACAATCGCCTTGCTTGTAGTTTCAATGTGATGCTGCTTTTCCCCCACTTAAAATCAGAATGAAAGTAGAAGTTGAGTAATAGTCCTGGGCCAAACAGCAGTTTTACGTTTCTGGCTTCTGTTGCATTTTCTTCCAATAAATTTTACAGCTTTCATTTCTACATAGCCTTATGGGAAGTTACAATAAATTGGAAAATTTTCTAGCTTCCGATGAAAGCACAGCTAGTCCAGGTCCCCAGTACTCTTGACACCAATAGTTGTAAGTTGTTGAGGTTTTTTTAATGATACTGTAGACTTGCTGGACATTAGACACAAAAAAAATTATGTCTTGATACTGTTGTGAGGACTATGGGCAGCAAACTCTAACAGGCCATAGTGACTCTTGGCATTTCCATGGAACACTGAATTTGGCATAGAATGATCATGACTTTAGAAATGAAGATAACATAATTAGACAGTAATTTGCTTTTGTTGCTGAGTGGTTTCAATTGTGTCTGACTCTTTGTGACCCCATTTGGGGTTTTCTTGGCAAAGATACTGGAGTGGTTTGCCATTTCCTTCTCCAGTCCATTTTACAGATAAAGAACTGAGGCAAATAGGGTTAAGTGACTTGACCAGGGTCACACAACTAGTAAGTGTCTGAGATCAAATTTGAACTCCGGTCCTCCTGATTCCATCCACTGTGCCACCGAGCTGCCCATATTTTCGTGATGTCCCTATGAGTGTCCTCCTTCCTGGGATGCAGATAGGATGTTGTGGGGTTCAAGTAAGATAACAAATGTAAACCATTTTGTAAACCTTGAAGCACTATGTAAATGCCAGGTATTAAATCATCGACATTTTTATTATTGTTAGCCTCCAGGTACTAGACTTCCCTTGCGCTGATGACTTCACTCCCTGAACTCAGACAAGATTTACAGGGAAGTACAGGGTGTGCTTGTACGTGCTTAATAACTGGGCTCTCTGGGGGGGAGATGTATGCACAAACTTTTAAGTTTAATTTGCATCATTAACATTTTCTTAAGTTGAGACATCAAGAGAACAATAAATCAAGTCTTAATTTGTAGTGACTGCGCATTTTGGAAGTATACATTTTCACACTGAAGCTTTAACAGTGGTTTTCACAATTAACAGCAGGCTCCAACACATCCCTGTGTCCTACCCTAATCACTTTGTATTGATTTTGTATTTATCCTGCGTATAGTTACCTATGTACATGTTTCCCCAGATAGACTGTACACTCCTTGAGAGGGAGTTTTTCTTTTTTTTTTGTCCTTATATCTCAAGTATCTGTCACACAGTAGGTGTTAATAATTGTGGATTGATTGTCAAAAACTAAAGTCTGTCACAGCTGATGTTTTAATTGGTTTTAATTAACTTTTTTCCCTTTTCAAATCTTTATCTTAATAAGGGAAGATTTTGCTGTAAAAACAAAAGGCCTCAATTGAAAAAGATAATGTGAACAGAAGTAAAATGAATTGCATTTCTATTGTGTTAACAATCAAAAGGCTATTGGTAGGGGAAAAACTGCTGTAAGGATGTAGTATCACTCAATTAACATTGAGTGAGCATCCCTTATGCATGGTGCATTGCAGTGTCATTTAAATGAAAAAGCTGACCATGCATTTTGATGAGCTCTAAAATATAGAAGGGAATTCCCAGGAAGGAGTACATATTACCTTCAGTTCAACAGACAAGATTAAGTTGCCTAAAATTTGAGAGACCACTGCTCTTAGCTGTTGGGAAAACAAAAATAATAGGCGTCTCTGCCCTCAGGAGTTTGCAGTGTAATAGAACTTTGCTCACAGTCGCAAGCTGGATTTAATTCAGAGGAAAAAGAGATGACTTCTGTCTAGGAGATTAGGAAAAGCTTCAAGGAGGAGGTAGCTTCTAAGTTAAGTCCTAAAATACAGTCACAGTTTCAGTGAATAGAAATAGGAGCTGGGGATGGGGAGGGAAGTGTCATAGAATTTCTTTTCATGGTTTATGATCAATGTTGTGATGCAACTGCCTGTATTCTTTATATGCCTCCTCTTCTTCTCGTTCAGTTGTATGACTCTTTGTGACCCCACGGACCATATTACTCCCATACTGTCCATGGGGTTTCCTTCTTTCTCAAGGGGATTAAGGCAAACAGAGATTAAGTGACTTGCCCAGGGTCACAGTGTCACGTTTGAACGCAGGTCCTCCTCAGTCCAAGCCTAGCACTCCAACTACTCAGTCCCCTAACTGCCTTTAAGGACCTCGACACTAGGTATAAATAGGAGTCAGTAGTACCCAGTGTTAAACCAAAAGTCTTAAGAGAATATTGAAAAGAACTGGAAACTAAAAAGTTTACGCAGACTTCTGCTTTTCTCTCCCCCCCCCCCCCCCCCCCCCCGTTTTTTTACACAAGATACAGCTGAGTAGGACTTTAAATACGTCCCTCCTGCTAACACTTAGGGGCAGCCTGTTTAGGAAACATATGCCTTCTTCCAGTGCTACATTTCAATAAAACCAATACATCATGATATATTAGAAGATCTATCTGCCAAAGGAAAATCATGGGAACACAGGTGTGCCTAGAGAAAAAAGCAAAGATGTTGAACTCTGATGCCTTATAATAGGAAGTTGCACATCGTAATGTCATTTATCATTTATGTCTATTGTCAGTAGACTCAGAACACAGATTTGAACTTGAAAAGGGATCTTGCTAGTACAGCCACCTCTTTTCCAGATGAGCCCTGGAGAGTGGCTTGCCTGTGATCACTGAGTCACACAGCTACTGGTAGTTCTTTAAGTGTGTTTTAAGAAAAAATTCAATGTTAAGTGCATTAATTTAGATTATCTGGATTTCTCAATTTTTCGTGTTAAATTAATGAACTTGTGTTGTTTTTTTATGTACAAGGTGCCAGAATTCATTCAGTACTTGCAACAAAAAAGAATAAGGATTCCTGAATCATTCCAAAATTGAGTTTCATCAGTTCACAACAGAGGATTGAAGTAACTAACTAACTTTCAAAGTACATCAATTTTTACTTTGGAAAATGTAACCAAGGAAAACCCCAAAAATGTATTTTTAAAATATGCCTTTTTAATTCCTTGCATATGGTTGTTTTAGATATTAAGAATCCACTGGGAGTCCTGACAAAGACTATTTTTCAAACTATCACAGACAGGAAATATTACAGTATGATACTGTTATCATCTGGCATACTCCCTCATTGGTAGGGACTGTGGGGGGCCTAGACAAATGATATGCTAGATAAGGCATCTGACGACATCAGTTCTTACTTTCTGCCACAGATGTCTTAGTCTGCATTAGCCATAAAACAGGCAGTTCCAAAATATTTTATAAATGATCAGTATAAATTTGAGTTAGGATACTCAAACACTAGTGGTTTTCTTGTGTTTTTGTAAAAGGCTATGTGGCGCTGGGCATATCTTAACAACTCCAGACTTCAGTTTTCCCATCTTCAAAATGAGGGGGTTGAACTAGTTTAGTTGATTTCTAAGGTCCCTTCCAGCTCTAAAATTGTTTGATTTTTTGAATTTTACCCATTGTGAGATCACCAAGTACAAAAATACTTCCTGAGACAGCACCTTACTAGTTATATGTAATGTTAGGGATGTTGATAGAAAACGATGCAACAGCGTTATTAGTTAACATTTATTAAGGACCCTACAACAAGGATAATATAACAAGTATTATGGGCTTCCTTTTCTCCCCTTAATTTCATGCATGTTGTTTGATTTTATCCAGATTCAGTCAATAAAATGCTTTATTGGGTTGTTTAACTCATTGCTAATTTCTTGTATATGAAACTGGCATTTTCCATAGGAATGATGACAATTGCTGTATTTTAATAGGGTTTCCTATGTGGGGCAGCAAGGTGGCTTAGATAGCACACTGGGGCTGCAGTCAAGAAGACCTGAATTCAAATTCATGCTCACTCACTTATTAGCTATGTGAGCCTGGTCAAGTCATTTAATTTACTGGTCTGAGTTTCCTCATCTTTCAAATAGGGCTAAGAACAGCTCCTGCCTTCCAGGGCTGTTGTAAGCATCAGAGGAGATGATAATTGTTAAGCACTTAGCACAGTGTCCAGCATCTATCATTATACTCTTATTCTTCCCACAATTCCCTATTCAGCCAACTCCAGTGATTCCCTATGGTCCCCCAAGATAAAACTCCTCTGCTTAGCTTTGGAAGCCCTTCACAACCTAGTCTTAACTTTCTCCATCTTCGTGGGACTTTACTTCCTCACTCTATGATCCAGCCAAACTGGAATTCCCTCTCATCTTCAGTCCCTGTGCCTTTGTACTGGCCATCTCCCATGCTGGAAATGCTCCCCTACTTACCTCTGCCTCAGATCCCTTTTCCTCCTTTAGAATGAAGGCTAAGTACCATCTTCCTCATGAAGCCTTACCTGATTCCCTGTAATTGCTAGTGTTTCCCCTCCCAAACTACTTTAGTATTTAACTACTTTGTATTTGTTAACTTTACATGTATGCTATATATAATTTGATATGTATTTGTCGTGTTGGCCTTTAGAACATAAGCTTACTGTGAATAGGGATTACACCAGGTGACAAAGAGTTAGCATAGTGATGGATCTGGAGTCACCAGAGTTCAAAGCTGGCCTTTTCTAGCCATGTGACCAGAGGAAAGTCACTTGGCCTCTGTCTGTCACACTTTCCTTATCTGCAAAATGAGGCTTATAATAGGGTGGTTGTAAGGATAAATTATGATTTTTTCGTATCTGTATTTTGAAAAAGTAATTGTAAAGTACTTTGTGGACTTTAAAGTATTATTATCATTTATACTTATTCCCACCCCCCAGCACAGTGCCACAAATAGCAGCCCCTTAGTAAATGCTTGTTGCTGGTTGATTATTAACAAGCTGTCTTTCATACATTAAAATCATGAGTCCTTCAAAGATATTGAGATAACTTTGTCCAATAACCCTATGGTTATTAATATCAAATAAGGCATGAAAAAAGTGAGATGTCTGGCTCTTTCATTCTCTCTCTAGGCTCTAATTCTGATGTTCTGGACTTTTCTCCTCCCTGCCCCACTTCATCTCCTTACCTTTTATGTGATCTTTCCCCATTTGTAGGTGAGCTCTTTGAGGCCAGGGACTGTCATTCTTTTTGTTTAATTTTATATTTCCAGTGCTTAGCGCAGTGCCTGGAACATGACAAGTACTTATAAATGCTTGTTGGCTTGAGTGTTGATGTACGTTCAGCAAATGTGGTTGCTTTTGTCATGGAGGACATCCAACACTGGGATCAAATGGAATAGGATGTCTTCCAGATCTTTGTGTTTGCAGATGTCATTGTCTTGATGGGCTTAGTCCCTGGAGACATGTGGAGTTTACTAAATGGGATCTAGAATCAATCCAAAGAGTCCAGCTTGACTAACCACCAAGGAAAAGTGAATGAAGAATTTTGTTGTTGAGTCATTTCAGGCATGTCTGCCTCTCAGTGAAGCCATCTGGGGTTTTCTTGGTGAAAATACTAGAGTGGTTTGCCATTTATTTCTCAAGCTCATCTTATAGATGAGGAACTGAGGCAACCAGGGCTAAGTGACTTACCCAGGATCACATAGCTAGTAAATGTTGGAAGCTTTATCCACTGCTCCACCTAGCTACTTTCAGATGAAGAATACCTATTTTCTAAACTATGAAAAGCAGTTGAATGACAAGTTAGAGTTGTTCTTTCAGTACCTATATCTTGGACAGATGGACAATGAATGTAGAACTAAGTAAAAGAAAGGCAAATTGGATTTTATTTGCGAAACTGTATAAGTGCTTCTAATGATTCCAAATGTCTCCCTGAAAGCCCAGTCTATCTTTTTAAGGTTAATATTCTTTGGTGATGTGATATGGCTGTGAATCATAGCATTCCATAACCTCTGAAGAATTGACGTTTCAGGTCACCCAGTGGGATTGGAGATGTAGGCATGAATAGGCCACAATATATTATCAGTAAGGAATCACACAAAAGAAGCAATGTAAAGGAAATCATAAGAGAGGTATATGCCTGAAAACAGATGTGGATCAGTCAATGTACAATGAGTAAGGCATAGCCAATGGACAGTTTATATGCTTCTACTAGGCGACTATGGAGAAGTGAAAACAATGGCAGTGATTGGAAAAGTATAAAGTCTGCTCTTTGTATAGGATTTATGGAACAATATGGATAAGAGTCATATTGAATAAGAAGGTGGATGGATTGCGATCTATGCCTTGGAGAGAGTTATCCACATCAGTGCAAGTTCAGATATACCTTGATGTAATTAGTTAAGTATGAGGAAATTCATTGTAAAATTTAAATAATTTAAATCTGATATAAGACATAATTGGATCCCATTATAACCTTATAAACAGAGAAAAGATGTGATCAAAATAAGGCTTTAGGATTGACTGTTGCTACTATATATAATATATATAAAAGACAGGAAAAAACTAGGTTTCCTAGAAAGCTAAAGGGTAGTTTGTGTGAATGAATGAATGAATGAAAAAGGCATGTATTAGTTGTTTACCATGTGCAAAGCACTGAGGATACAAAAAGAAAAGAAGACAGTTCTTGTTCTCAAGAAACTCACATTCTAATGCAAGAGACAACACAATGGAAGATTTCAGCTGCAAGCCAGATGGGAACGTCCCAAAATCCTTAGGATACAGCAGCAAAACAGAAGGTAAAGTCTTATTTCATATCATTTCCACTAATAAAATTATATCCATTTCTGATTTTGAACCATTTAACAGTGCCAAGGACTTTGGTGACAAGAACTTTCTTTTCCTAAGTCTTTAATAGATGTGGCTGCAACACCTACAAGGAGCAGTTGCCAGGCTGCCTCTCCATAGGAATCTCTTCCCAGGGTGATTGTGGTGAAAGCATTGCTTTACTCAAGGCTCATGGGTTTAGGGTCCTGGGCTGTCTCCATCAGGGTCAGAAGTGAGATGGTGGTTTGACTTGCTTGGTCAAAGAAGCCCTGATACAGGGTTGTGGTTATAGAAATAGAGGAAGGGATACACTGATGCTTTGATAGATCTGTGATCTGGCTAGTCTCTCCACTGATACATACTATATTCAAATCTTCTTATCCTAGGTATTTCTTATCCTCTTACTCTGCCTCCCTATACTTACCTACAAATCCTCTAATAAGAATCTACCCAAAGTGCTGGAGGACTTCCTTAAAGTCTATTGAGTACTCATGACTGATCCATATTTTTTCCGATCATATACTTCCTGAATGATACACCTCTTCCCTCCTTCCTCCCCCTCCAAGACTGGGTCTTCAATTATTCTGATCTATATGTTGCCACTGGACCAAGATGGCTCTAGAGGAGAGAATGAAGCTGGTGACTTTGCACAGCCCTGCCTCATTTAAATCCAATTCACTTGCAAGGCATGACATCCCCTTCCTGACATCATGGTCCTCTTCAAGAATGAAGAATAAAGCACTTATAGGTTTTATCCCAATGCTTATTATTATGGAAGTTTTAACTTGCTTTGTTTTTCTGGCTTGGACCTCTTAGCCCCTCTTTAGGGAACCTGGTGATCCTTAGCTCCCAGGGGCTTACCACATCAGTGATGGACGTAGTGCAGAAAGCCAACTGACTTTAGCCCGACTTTAGTTCAGAATTCTCCACCAGATTCTGCCAGCCTCGGGGATTATACACCACATGCCCAGATCTGGATGGTTTCTTTTGTACAGTGTCTTACATATGTAACAACAAGGGTCACTGTATAGAAAGGTTTAGGGTAAAAAGTAAAACTGAAAGTTAGAACCACTCCTCTTTCTCTCTCTTCCTTCCCAAAGCCAACTATGAGTCAGTAATAAGAGTTAAGAAAGGTCCTCTTTTATAAAGTTCGGCTTTGGGGAGCTTGTAAGGTTATAACAAAATACACTATTAATAGCTCATAAAATATTCCCCTGTTACAGATCCTCTAATAATGGGCCAGGGATGGGGCCTCTCAGCCTGAACTAGGAAGAAATGTTCCTATCAGTTTCCTCCAGAAGGGATGCAACTACCAGAGCTGCCCCACTACACACTCAAGACTGAAAATAAATGGCTCAAGGAAATGCATAGTTGGGTGGACAGCAAATGTTTATGTCAAACTAGGTCAGTAAAGGGAAAAAAATCCCACCAATTTATAGCAAAGAAAAGAGACAAACTCAGAAATGAGCACCAGTCACATCCAGCTGAGGCAGGATAAGGGGAGGGGATAAAGGAAGACTTAATTTCCTCATATTCATCACATCTGTTTTTAATCAGAGCTTCAATCACATCAGCAAGTCTCTCCAGTCCTCTCCACTGTTTTTTCTTCTTTGTTTCTTGGTCTTTGTTCCCAAGTCTTTTCCCATCCACTTTCCCTTGATGGCAGCTTGGAAAAGGCAAGAGGGAGCTGCCTTTGTTTACCTTTTTTTTTCCAGACTCCTTTCCCACAGGTGTCTTCAAGAGCTGCCCCTGTCCCAAAACCATGTGATTATTTTCTTGACTGGGAGATGAATGAAAACTCAAGATTTCAGAAGTATTGCAGGTTCCAATCACTCCTTCCTGCAGGAGATCAAAATCATATTCCCCCTTCAATAGGTCTGCTTTATGAGTAGTAGATGCTGTTGGTAATATGTTGCAATTTACTTAGATCCACCATGCCTCTTTGCACTGTATTTTGAGTCACCCATGATTTTGAGCTCTGGGAGATTATAGTGCCCCATCATTTACACCATATAGTATCAACTTAAGAATATTGGTATTAAAAGGATAGGTCTTTGTTTCAGAGAAAAATATCAGTAGAACTGTTTTGCAATCTAATCAGCAAAACTTCATGATATATTGGATATAAAGATAAAGGAGATCAAAGAATGTGTCTTCTCAAGCCCAGGAGCAGAAGCTAACTTTAACATAAAAGGTAAAAGTCAAGAAAGAGGCTGGGAAAATGAGCAAACAATAACAAAAGAACCTGAGTGTAGACAGTTACTGTGGTGATAGGGAAGATCAAAACACAAACTCAGAAGACAACAGTCAAAATGACTATATCCAAAGCCTCCAAAAAAGGGTGAACTGGTCTCAGGCCTGGTGGGGAATTTCTGGAAGAGCTAAAAAATGATTTTAAAAATCAAATGAGGAAGCAGCTAGGTGGTACAGTAGATAGAGCACTGGCCCTGAAGTCAGGAGGACCTGACTTCAAATCTGGCCTTTGACTCTTACTAGCTGCATGATCCTGGGCAAATCACTTAACTCTGATTGCCTCTACAATGAAAAAAGAAAGAGAAAAAATCAAATCAGTGAGGTAGAGGAAAAATTGGGAAAAGAAATGAGAATGATACAAGAAAATCAGTTAAAAAAAAGAGCCAACAGCTTGGTAAAGAAGGCATTAACAATACTAAAGAAAATGACACCTCAAAAAAACAGAATGGGCCAAATGTTAAAAGAGGCATAGAAATACCCAGAAGAGAAGAACTCCTTAAAAAGCAGAACTGGTCAAATGGAAAAGGCAGTACAAAAGCTGAATGAAGAAAATAATTCCTTAAAAATTAGAATTGGACAAATGGAAGCTACTAGCTCCATGAAACATCAAGAAATAATCAAACAAAATGGAAAAAAATGAAAACAGGCGAGGAAAATGTGAAATTTCTGATCCAGAAGAGATAATTTAAGAGTTATTTGACTACCTGGAAGTCATGATAAAAAAAAAAAGAGCCTAAATATCATCTTTCAAGGAATTATCAAGGAAAATTGCCCTGATATGCTAGAACCAGAAGGCAAAATAGTAATTACTAGATCCCAAAAGGAAAATTCCAGAGCTCTCTTGATCAAAGAAAAAATACTGCAAACAGTTTGAAAACAATAATGCAAATATTGTAGAGTCATAATCAGGACATCACAGGATTTGACAGCTTCTACATTAATGTGTCAGAGAGTTTAGAATGATATTTCAGAGGGAAAAGGAGCTAGAATTACAACCAAGAATCACCTACTCAGCAAAACTATGTATAATCTTTCAGGGGGGAAAAAAGGATATTTAATGAAATAGAAGACTTTGAAGCATTACTGATAAAGAGATCAAAGCTGAACTGAAAATGTGATTTCAAAAGGTATCAAAAGGTAAAAAGGAAAGAGAAATCATAGGTATTCTATAAGGTTGAACTGTTTATATTCCTACATGGGAAGATAATACTTGCAACTCCTAAAAACTTTATCATTATTAGGGCAGTTAGAAGGATCATACATAGACAGACAGCATGAGTATAAGTTGACTATGATGGGATGATAACTAAAAAAAAATAAAGAGGTAAGAGGGAGAAGGGGGAAGGGAAGAGGTAGATTGGGATAAATGATCTCACATAAAAGAGGTATGAAAGAGTTTTTACAGTGGAGAGGATAGGAAGGTGATAGACAACACTTAGACCTTAGTCTCATTGTAATTGGCTCAAAGAGGGAATAACACACTTAGAAATCTACCTTACTCTACAGGGAAGTAGGAGGGGAAGGGGTATAGAGTGGAGGAGGGCTGATAGAAGGGAGGGTGGATTGGGGAAGGTGGTAGTCAGAAGCAAAATATTTTTGAGGAGAGACAAGGTGAAAGGAGAGAGAAGGATAAGTAGGAGGAAAATAGGGTAGCAGGAAATACACAGTAATCATAACTGAAAAAAATTTTATAGGAATTTTCTCTGGTAAAGGCCTCATTTCTCAAATATGTAGATAACTAAGTCAAATTTATAAGAATACCAGTCATTCCCCAATTGATAAATGATCAAAGGATATGAACTGAGAGTTTTCAGATGAAGAAATCAAAGATATCTATAGTCAGATGAAAAAATGCTCTAAATCACTATTAGAGAAATACAAATTAAAACAACTTCGAGGTACTACCTCATACCTAATGAGAAAGGTTAATATGACAGAAAAGGAAAATGATGAATATTGATGAGAATGTGGACAAATTGACACTCTAATGCACTTTTGTTGGAGTTATGAAGTGATCCAACCATTCTGGAGAGCTATTTGTGACAAAGTAGTGTCTTTGAAAGGCAAATCTTCAGTGCCCAGTTTTAGCACTTAGCTAATCCCTCTTTTCTGGAAACTGGAGTGGTTAATCATAGATATGGTCTCAAGGACATTCTGATACATAATGAAGCAATTGCGTCAGTTATCTGACCTCCCTTGCAAAACTTAGTCACTAAAGGAATGAGAAGTCCTATCTATATCTAGTAACTAATTGCATTATTCCCTGGAGGAAACTAAATAACATAATAGCTTTCTGTTTCATGTCAAAGTGCTAAAACTCACACTAGCTATGTGACCACAGGAAGACTGCTTCCTAGGGCCTCAGTTTCCTCATACATAAAACATTATAGAGAAAGCTTTTGTAAGCCATTAAATGCAATATGTTACTATAATTATTACCTGGAGACATATGGGTCAGGAATATTTGAGAATGGGAAAGGTGCTCTTGTAGAATCTAGGATACTGCTTCCTAAAAGCTTTCCTCCCTAAAAAACAAAGCTGCACTGCATGGTAAGGAAACTGCATAGAACAAGGTGAAAGACTTGTAAAGTTCAGAGAAAGGTAGCGGAAGAGCATGGAGCAAAACATTTAGCTAGAAAGTATAACACTAAACATTTAAGTGATGACAGAAACAAGAAGACAACTTAGTGTGATTTTCTTAATATGGGTCTACATCTAGTTACTGAAATGTCAAATTATTAAAATGTAATATACCTAAAACCACATAAAACTATTTCACCACCTAAAAACTGCTTTACTTCTGGTCTACTTACCTAGTCTTCATATAAATTTTGACCACTGAAACCCAGCAAGATAGCTTGGGTTTTAGGGGCTAGATTTCTTTATTTTGTGGCCTTTGATCCAAATTGCGCTGGCTCTCACTGATTGACCAACAATAGATCCTACCCCAAGCCTCATTTGGTCATTTTTTGGATTCTGATGACTCAGAGTAAATGTAAATTGCAATTATCTCTGTTTTGACCAGAGGATCTTCCTCTACTAGATGGATTTTTTTTTTTTTGACTAGGTAAAAGAGGCCATTCTCTGTCTCATTTCTTACCTAGCTTTAATCACCGAATAAGCCTCAGATAAATTTGAGACCTGGGAAAGACCTTAGCTTAAAAAGGTCAAGGCTCAGAAGGAGAGAGTGAAGCAGGTGACTTTTCACAGCTCTGCCTGGCTTAAATCCAACTGATTCATAACTCATGACATCACCTTTCTGATGTCATGGTCCCTTCCAGAACACGGAAAAACAACGCTCTAGTCTTCATGTGCTAATTATAGCCTTCCTCTACCTCTCTTCAATTCTTTACCTTCCTTTTAAAGAATGAAAGGCCTTTCTCTCCTGGCTACCATTTCATTCTAGAGTGGCTCTAATTCAAATATCTTGTCAGGAAACCACCAATAGCGCATTCTTCTTCTTTTACATAATCTTAATTTATATTTTTCCAAATCAAAGAGAGGTATAGGTTTCATTTTTTTGTTTGTTATTCACATCAGCTATTGTGTGCTTAATTATTCATGTTTATTATTTCAAATTGAATGACTTGCCCAGTTACATAGCATAATTTGACTTTTGTTGTTTTTTTTATTTTTGAAGGTAATTTTATGTTTACATTAGAAAATTTAATGATGCTTCATTTTCTCAACCAAACATAAATTAAGCAATGACGTTTGAAGTTTTGGGGAGGCTAGTTATCTCCACAATCAAGCTAATCATGTGTAGATGTTTTGAGTATATTCTATATTCCCAAAATAATAACTATTATTAAAAATGGATTGAAATTATTTTATTTAACAAGAACAAAATGCCCATGTATTCTTGACATTTTTGGCAGAAGTAATTTATATGTCTAAATACATGTATACTTGGATATATAATATATATAAGAAAAGATTTTATGCTGAATTTTAAATGAGTTTATTTTTTGTTATTTTAGCTAGGGAGACAGATAAAACTAAAAATATTAGGTAATATAGTTAATTCTGTCTTCCCCTTCCTCTTGTTTACCGAATGACTATTATTCATAGTAAATTATATGACTTGCGTAGGTCACAGTATATATACATTTTTAAAAATTCACTTTTTTTATTTTTCAAGGTAGTTTTACAGTTACCTTAGAAAATTTAATGAGACTTTGATTTTTTTTTATCAACAAAGCACAAGTATATTTGAATATATGAATATTTGAACAGATATATTTGAAATCTTTGGGTGGCTAGTTTCCCAACTCAAAAGGAAGTGTAGGCTTCATTTTTTTTGTTTTATTATTCACATCTATTATTTTCTATTTTTTCAATTTCAAATGATAGCTCAACTTGGAATGAACTGGTCCATAGTAAGAAACCATTCTATTCCTTATAAAAGAAATGTATTTTCTTTTTTGGAGAAGGGAACATTAGGTTGGAGAAGGACATTAGGTACCTGTGATTCCATCAGTTTGGAAAACTCCCACTTCACTATGGATATAAATTGCTCTGGAATTTATCCCTAAAGAATTGCCTGAGGTATTGAAAGATGAAATGATTTGTGCAGTCACACAGCCTGATCCCAGTGCCTACTCTCTTCACCATGACATGTTTTTAATGAGGATAGGATGGACATACAGAAAGACTGTGGATCTGGATGGAATCTAGGAGTGGCAAGAAGCCCAGGGTAGCCCAGAGGCAACAGAAAAAGGGGTCTAGAAGGAATTAAGAAGGGTCAGGTAAGCTAGTTAAGTAATCAAGGTGGGCTGGGATGTGCCAGATGCCTTGTGCTCAGGTACCAGTGATCAGGGATACTGAAATGTGTAGGAAAATTCAGGGACTGGGTTGCTTTCAAAGACACAGTATTTTCCTTTTAAGAGTACAGATCCCATCCTCATCTTGAAATTCTCCACTTGAAATGAAATTTTCTACTTTTGAAAGTTGGATATTCAAAGTAATCTCAGACAAACCCAACCACAAACTCCTTTCATACCTCATCAATGAACAATTATTTCTTGAATGAATAGTTCATTTGAAATCCTGAAATTTAATAGTTATCATTGAAAATTACAGTTAGGAAGGACCTTAGAGATCATTGAGTTCAACCTGCACTTTAGAGATGAAGAAACTCACACCCAGAGACATTAAATGATTTGCCTAAGGAAGGTCACACAAGGAATAAATGAGGGTTTGAAATTAGGGCCTGAGACTCAGTATCAACTGCTTCTTCCTCTCCATCAGGATGGATGTACATTTGAAGGACCAGCTATGTAGTACTGAGAGTAAAAAAGGGCGTTGGAAGACATTGCACAGTGTGCTGTAACCTCAAATTATTTGGTACAATGTCTTGTGCACAGTGGATGCTTAATGAAATTTATTTTTAAATGATGAGGCAGAGTCAAGCTTGGAAGCAAGAGAATGTATTTTTTGTGGTCTTTCTTCAGTCTCCACTTTCAGTTTTTGACAAAACGAAAACTCTGCTTATCTAGTGAGGCTATTGACTATATTGCTAAAACCTTGTGATTCTTCCTGCTTCCTTCCTTCCTTCTTTCCTCACCACTGGAAAACAAAAGAAAAACAAAGCTTTTGTTACAACGCTGTAGTTGAGTACAACTAATTTTCACATTGGCTCTATCTGAAAATGTTGATCTTATTCTGCATCTTGAGTCCACCATCTTTTTGTCATCATTCTTCTAGAAGAGTACTTGGTCATTGCATTGATCACTATTCTTGAGTCTTTGAAAGTTGTTTCTCTTTATAACATTTTTGTTACTACATAAAGTGTTCTCTTAAGTTCATGCTGCGTCAGTTTATGCAAGTTTTCCCAAATATCTCTTAAAGTGTCTCATTATTTCTTTATTGTTTCAGTCATGTCCCAATTCTTCATGCTCCCATTTGGAATTTTCCTGACAAAGATATTGGGATGATTTGATATTTCCTTCTCCAGCTCATTTTACAGATGAGGAAAATGAGGCAAACATGGTTAAGCGAATTGTCAGGGTCACACGGCTAGTAAGTGTCTGAGGCTAGCTTTGAACTCAGGAAGATGAGTCTGTCTGTCTCCAAGCCCAGCACTCTATTCACTATCACCTATAATATTCTATTACATACGTATACAACAATTTGTTTAACCATGATCTAATTGACAGCTATTTTGTTAGTTTCAAATTCTTAGCCACTAAAAAAAAAGCTGCTATAAATATTTTTTATACACATAGGTGCTTTTTTCTTTGATCTACTATTACTAGGCCTATCTGATGATAGACACCACTGGGTTAAATAGGGCATCCACAATTTAGAAAAGTTGGAGGCATTGTTCCAAATTGCTTTGCAGAACGATTGCAGTGATGAACAGCTCTAGTAACAGTGTACTGCTGCCCTGGTTTTCCTACAGCCCCTCTTACTTTTATTATTTTATCAGTTTTACCAATCTGATGGGTAGGAGGTGGCATGTCAGGATTACTTCTGTTTGTATTTCTTTAATTCTTAGTTATTTGGAGTATCTCTACATATACTGCTCATAACCTGTACTTCTTCCTTACTGAAAATCTCCCACCTACACTGAGAAGCCAGGTGCCCAGAACTAAGTTTTTGTAAAATTGTGACTTCTCACACCAGTAGTTGAGGACCTTGGATCTACTGAACACTAACCTTTTAGATTCATTTGCTTCTATGTTTTGTGCTAAAATTCACTGATCAACCTTTCATTTTTTTTTTTACCAGTACTGAATGGTTTTGATGATTATTGCTTATTAGAAGTATGAGATCTGAAAATTCTAGCCTCTTTTCTTTTCCACTTTAAGAAAAAAAAAAGATTTTCCTTAGGATTCTTGACCTTTAATTTCTCCAGATGAATCTCATATTTTATACCTTTAAAAATAATCCTTAGAATAGTAGATACAGTAATAGCAATATTGTTTGAAAGATAACTATGAGTGACTAGCTATTCTAAGTATTAAATAGATTTTCGAATAAACTACAAAGGACCTATGAAGGAAGATACTATACCACTTCCAGAGAAAAGAACTGATAAATAGAAGTATGTATAGTATGTTTTTACATTTGTATCTATATCTATGTCAAATGGTGGCCTTCCCTAGTGAAGGGTGGGGAGGGGGACAGGGAAACAGCTTAGAACTTAAAAACCTAACAAAAAATGTTTTAAAAAAAATTTTTGCTGAAAAAACCTTTTTCGTTATGTTGTTTGGATTATTAGATTTGGACTTAGATTTGGAATAAATTAATTTGAAAATTAAAAAATTTCTTGATTGGCATGGTATTAAACAAATGAATTTAGGTGTATTATCATTTTTACTTTAATAATTACTTAATAATAACAACAATACTTTAATAATTCATTTCTACCTTTCTATAAAGCATTTTGTTGTTGAATTAATATAGTTCGTTTGTCTTGGCAGTCATACTTCTAAATATTTTACACATTCTGTGGTTACTTTGAGTGGAATTTATCTTTCCTGCTAGGTTTTGCTGTTAACATGATAGTGACATGATAGTGGTAATGATTTATATCAATTTATATTATATGCTGAAACTTTGCTGAAGTTATTGTTTTAATTTTATATGAATCTTTGGGGGGGGGTTCTCTAAAAACACCATCATATCATCTTCAGAAGGTTGTAATTTTACTTCCTCTCTGATTATGTTTATTCCCCTGATTTCTTTTTCTTGTCTTACTTTATACCTAGCATTTTTGGCACTTTGTTAAATGGCAGTGATAACAGACACTGTTATTTCACCTCCTTTTTATTATATGTATTTTCTTGATTTAGATAGAAACTACTAACTCTTCATATTAGGGAAAGTCCATTTATTCTTATGCTTTCCATTTTTAAAAAAACAGAAACATACTGGATTTTGTCAAAAGTCTTTTATACATCTAATTAGCATAATCACATTTTTTTTTATCATTAGTACAATCTATTAGGCTTATAGTTTTCCACATATGAAACCAACTCTGTATTCCTCGGATAAATCTAACCTGATCATATTTTATCTTCTTTTTGATATATTGTTGTAACCTTTAAGCTAAGATTTTATTGAATATTTTTGCATCAAAGTTCATTAGGGATATTGGTCTAAACTTTTCTTTTTTTGCTTTGTCTTTCCCTGACTTTGTAATTAAGACCATATTTATATCATAAGTTTGGAAAGATCTCTTAGTTTTACCAGCATTTCATGTAGTACTGAAATTATTTTTCTTTCAATGTTTGATAGAACTCACTCACTTATAAATCCATTCAGTGCTGGGTTTTGTATTGTTTCCTTCTGGTCATGCAGGTGGTCTGATGGTTCTTAGATGTTTTCTCCTTGATCTGTTTTTTACATTTTTCAGTTTTTTGGTGGGGAGAAAATTGAGGTTAAGTGACTTGCCCATGATCGCGTAGCTTGTAAGTATCTAAGGCATGACCTGAATTCAAGTCATCCTGACTCTAGGGCCGCCTAGCTCCCCCTCTATTTTGTCATAATATTTCTTGTTGCCTCAGGTGATTGCTCTCCTTTTGGCTTATTCTAATTTTTAGGGCGTTCCTCGGTAAGGTTTGCCACCATCTGTTCTAAGCTGCTCATTCTCCTTACCATTCTTTTCCTCCCTTGCTGTCATTTCCTTCCACATTATATTTTGTACCTCTTTGCCACTTGGGCTTTTCTCAATCCTGGTATTCCTTTTATGTTGAGTATTTTTGTTTATTCATATGCATTGTTATTCATCTGGTCAGTTTCTAGATGGGGGAGGGTCCGAGTGGGTGTTTTTTTCTGCCTGGCTTGGCCTCCACTCCCTCCCACACTCTTGGATGGTATGGACAAGCCCTACTTGATGGTATGTTGTACTTAAGACTAGAGCCCACCTTCTGTAAGAATCCTCAGACTTTAGCTCCTGCTGTGCTTTTGGCCAAAGCTGCCTAGGTTCTGGGTCAGGTGCAGTCTGCCTCGGTTGGTCTGGACTTTGTACTAGTTGGGCACTGCCTTGCCTCCTGGTCTCTGGACTGCTAGTCTGGGCCTGTGTCACCTACTATGGGACTAGGCTATTTTGCCTGCTTTACATTCTACCTACCTCTTTCTATATACACTACTTCCCCAGGATCTTGGCAGTCATTTTGAGCCATCCTGGATTGGATGGGGAAATTTACAGCTGGTCTTCTCTTTCGTTTTATACTATTCCTTATTTTGCATTTGTAGAACTTGACTGTGAGAGATAGTTCATTCAAAAGATGGATTTCAAGACCTAGCATAACACCTGACTGGAGTGAAAGATTGAGACCTTCTGGATGAAGGGTACTAGCGATTAATGCTGGTAAGTGTGCATAACAGCGGACGCGTAAACATTTAAGATTTTCACATAGTATTCACCGTGGATGGAATGAACCATCTACAGGAAATCTCCTCCTTGAGTCCCTCTTCTCATCTTTCAAGACCTTTGGGAGACCACTGGTTACTGATGACTACTCCTTCATTCTGGATTTTCATCTCCCTTCTAGTTACCCAGACTCAAAATTTAAGAATCATATTTAACTCCCTCCTCTCTTTCATCCTCCAAATCTAATAATTATATTCTGTCAATTTTACCTTCACAATATCTCTCCTATCTGTTCCCATGTCAAATCTGACTATGACTCCTGCTCAATAATCTTGACTGGATCCGTATTGCCTTTAAAACAAAAAACCTTAGCAAAGGCATTTAAAGCTCTTCACAATGTGGACCCAATCTACCATTCCGAAATTATTTTACTCACTCCTCTTCCACATACTCTATTCAGGGCTGGGGAACCTGTGGCCTTGAGATCCCCATGTGTCCTTCTACGTCCTTGGGTACGGCCTTTTGACTGAGTCCAAGTTTCACACAACCAATCATTTTATCAAGGGGATTTGTTCTGTGAAGTTTGGATTGAAAGGGCCACACTTAAGGGCCTAGAGGGTCACACGTGGCCTCAAAACCCCAAGTTTCCCAGCCCTGCTATATAGCCTAGCCAAGATGGATTACTAGTGAAATTTTGGGGGGTATAGTTGGGAGGGGTTAAGTGAGTTGCCCAGGGTCACACAGCTAGTTAAGTGTCTGAGGCAGGATTTGGACTCAGGTCCTCCTGACTCCAGGGCCAGTATTCTAGCTGCCCCTACTAGTGCAATTTCCACAAAATCTTTCCTAATCTGAACTGAAGGTAACCTTACCCTCTTTACATTTCTTCTTCATCAGGATCTGTCCTTTGCCCTTATGACATTCTACCTTGCTACACATATGTACATATATGTATTTAGCAATCTATATCTACATATATATCTACATTATATATGCTATATTCTTCTCACTTTTTGATTGAGTTTTTTAGGGGTAAAGCCCATACTGATTTTTATCTGTGTAAACATGGAAATTGGTTTAACTTCTTCCACACTTCGTTGTAAGAGAGTACTTTGGGGACAAGTGACAGCCCCTTGATACAACAATAAAAGCAGATCTCTTTGCAAATATCTCGTTTGATACTGAGGGGTGGCTGCCATTATAATTTTCATTTTATGAAAATAAAAACAGAGGCAAATATAGAAAACAGAGGCAAAGAGAAGTGACCTGACCTGCCCAGGGTTGCACAGCTAGTGTCTGAAGTAGGATTTGAATTCAGGTCTTCCTGACTCAGTCAGGTAGTCGCCATCCACTTACACCACCTGCAAGCTATTAATGACCTTATTTAACAGACTGGCTTTCCAGATAAATGTCATAGTTTGAGTGATGTGTTTTTTCATCTTATTTTGGCTTTACAGCAAAAAAGGTTAGAGTGTTAGACTTGGAGTCGGAAAAGCCTGAGTTCAAATCCAGCCTCAGACACTTACTAGCTGTGATTCTGCGCAAGTCATTTCACTTGTTTGACTCAGTTTCCTCAACTGTAAAATGGGGATAACATAGGGTTGTTGTGAGGATCAAATGAGATTATTTGTAGAAAGCACTTAGCAATGTCATCCATAGCAGATGCTACATAAATGCTTATTCTTTCCTCTCCCCTTTTTTGTTGTTTTAGATTTCACTCAGCAGGCTTTAATTTTTCAGGGGTTAAAATGGTCAATATAGAAGTAATAGTGAAATTGCATGTGATGTTCTATGGCTATGGATCCTGGAATATCACCATCTCTTTTTTTTATTTAAAAGTTTTATTGATGTTTTGCTTTACATTACATTTTACAGAGGACTCCCACTTGAGAGATGAGATGATCTCCCATGAGATTTCTTTTAACAAAGTAAAACAGTTAAAAACTAAATAATACAGTGACCTCATCTGAAAGTGCATGCAGTATTTCACATTTGTAGCACTCCTCCATTAAAAAAAAATAAGAAATCTTGGTTTCTCCCTCCCACCACTGGGAAATAAAAACAAATTTCTTGGGACAAATATGCATAGTCACACAAAACAAATTCCCTCAATAGCTGTATACAAAAATAATTTCTCATATTCTGCACCCTCAAGCTATTATTCCTGTATAATAGATAGCGTATTTCATCATTGTTCCTCTGGAATACTGAATGGTCATTGTGCTAATTATAGTTCAGTTGTTTTTGTAGGGTTGTATAAATTTTTCAGATTCCGGTTATTCCATTCAACAACTTATAAAAAATTCTCAAAGTTGTTCATTTTTGTAAGATCATACAAGAGTGTAAATTATTCTTCTGGTTGTGCTTACTTCACCCTACATCAGTCCATATAAGCCTTTTCAAGGAAATGCCAGCATCTTAGAAGAATTAAATTACAAATAACCCAGAGTGAAAAGATCTGCAGTAAAATAAATGACAAATTGCAGAGGAGATGTGGTATAGATATTATCAAGGACATAAAGGACCAAAAAGAAGTAAATTAGGCCTCTTAGTGGAATGAAGCCCAAAATGAGAATTAAATCAGTTTTGTTCCACCCGTTTCAACTCCCTCATTCAGTACCAATGCCTCTCCAAATAAATACCTTTTTCCAAATGTCCTCAACTAGGGAAGGGAAAAGGAAGCCTACATAAATTATTAGTCTTTATCTGAAGCATGAAACAGACTGAATCTAGATTATAGAGGTATGGCAGCTTCTAAGGTGGCTTCCCAGCTTTCCCTCTTTGCATTGGAAAAGTCCCATCTCTGACATGTTACAGAAGGGAAATTACTCATTAGTGACTAATGGTGAGAAGGCTAGTTTGGCTGGATTTCAGTATGTAGGAGTGCTGCATAAAGTGACTAGAAAGATAGGCTGGGCCAAGCTGTGAAAAGCTTTAAAAGCTTAATGGAGTAATTTATATTTTATTCTAGAAGCAAGAGAGAGCTGCTGGAATTGAGTAGGACAGTGATGGACATGGTCAGATTTGAGCGTAGAAAAAATACTTTGGCAGGTGTGCAGAATGGACTGGAGTGAAGAGAAAGTGACTACATGGAGGAAGGAAGCCATGTAGTAATCTAGCTGAAAGGTGTTGATGCCCTGAACTTGGGTAGTGGTTTAAGTAGGGAAAAGGAGCAGATGAGAAAATCCCATTCAGGTACAAACAGAAAGACTGGTAATTGAAGGGATATGTAAGATAAGGGAAGAGTGAGGAGTGGAGGATAATGCCATGGTTGAAACCTGGGAGAAGAGGTCTGTGGTACCTCAATCAGTAACAGGGAAGTCTGGAGTAGTGGGTTTGAGTGGGAAGATTGTATCTGTGATGTCTCTAGGACATCTAATTTTAAATGTATAAAATTACTAATATGGCTTCAGTTCAGGGAGAGACTGGGGCTGAATATATATATATATATATATATATATATATATATATATATATGGAACTATCTGCACAGAAAGATAACTAAATCCATGGGAGCCAATCAGGCAACCAAGAAAGGGAATAGAGAGGACCTATGGACAGAGGACAGAGCTATGGGGGAACACCCACAGTTAAGGGGCATGATGTGGATGAAGTACAGGATAATGAGTAGTTGGACAGGTACTAAAGCCAACAGGGTGTCATAAAAACCCAGAGAAGAAAGAGTAATTCCAGGGAATGGGTCAACAGTGTCAAGTGCACTAAAGAGATGAAGACAAATGGGAGAAACATCAGATATGGCAATTAAGAGATCGCCAGAGGCAAATTGAGTGCCCAGGTCAGAAACCAGATTTGTAAAGGAGAGGGAGAGAGAAGTGAAGACAATAAGGAGAAATACAGACTGTTAAGTAACCTTTGGAGACAAATCTGCAGGCAGGGTTAAGTCTCCAAGGACTACCTAGCTACATGGACCTCTTGGGAAACCCGTCTTTTTTTGTCTCAAAGAACAATCTTCCCAGCCCAGGAAGAGATAGAACAGTTGTGCAGTTTGGCCTGAGCTCACACTAACCTGAGAAGTTTCTATTTTAATCTGCAAGGGGTAAAGAGATCAAAGACCACAGTCGCAGCCAGCAGCTCAGTAGCAGGACAGGACGGTGCAGAAAACTGGATTCTATTATCACTGTAATGACTGCAGCCTCTCCCCTCTCCCATCATTCACTACTCTACTGTTAGAGAATCTAGCAGGCAGTGATTTAACTGGACCCACCCAGAGAAACTGATGGTGAAATCTACTTCCCTCTGCTTTAGCCTACTGCTTTACTGCTAACGCACAGGTGGCATTATTTACTATTAGGTGTATTTTTAATTCAAGCAACAGGTTGGGTGATAGCCAGAGGAGAGTCTAGTGGTGTTTTTAAGGATTGGGGAAAAAACCAAAAACAACTTTGAAAAATTACAAAAAAAAAAAGGGGGGGGGGGGTTTGAAGGCAGTAGAGAAGGAACCAGTAGGGGGAGGATGAACATTTCAGAGAAACCACCACTGAAGGAGCAATTTTTTTTTTTTCAAATCATGTGAAACAGGGGGCAGCGAGACCATAATTGTTCAGGCATTATTCAGTCATGTCCCACTCTTTTGAGACCTCATTTGGGGTTTCCTTGGCAAAGATACTGGAGTGGTTTGCCATTTCCTCCTCCCCCTCATTTTACAGATAAGAAAACTGAGGCAAATGGGGGTTTAAGGGACTTGCCCAAGATTACACAGCTATAAAGTGTCTGAGGCCAGATCTGAACTCAGGAAATAGTCTTTCTGACTCTGGGCCCCATGCTATCCACTGTGCCACCTAGCTGCCCCTGAGATCATAGTGTGACTTCAGATCTGGCCTCAGACATTTTAACTAGCCACACAAGTCACTTAATCTGTCTGTATTAGTTTCCTCACCTATAAAATGGGGATAATAGCATCTACCTCACAGGGTTGTTGTATCAAATATTTACAAAGCAATTAGCACAGTGCCTGACACACAGTATGCGTTTAATAAATGCTTGTTCCCTTCCCCACAAATAGAAGTTGGTCTTATCAAAATTATTGTCAGAAACTAGGCACAGGGGTGGGGAAGTTGCATCCTCAAGATCACATGTGGCTTTCTAGGTCCTCAAGTGCAGCCCTTCGATTGAATCTCAACTTCAAAGAACAAATCCCCTTAATAAAATGATCTGTTCTGTAAAACTTGAACTCATTCAAAAGGCTGCACCCAAGAACCCAGAAGGCCACGTGTGGCCTTGAGTTCACAGGTTCCACACCCCTGCGAAAGGAAAGTAAGGGATGCTATCAAGGGGTTTGGGGATGAGGTAGAAGAGGGAGCCTGAGCAACTTGCCTCAAATCTCAGTAAATTCAAAGGGTCATACTGGGAGGCTTGAGATAGATTTTCCATAGAAAGTGCACTAGGGAAACAATGATGAATAAAGGGACTGCCTTGCTGCACTAAGTGTGCCCAGTTAGTCAGACAATATGAATTTAGTGTACCCAGTTAGCACAGCTGTACGACTTCTTCCAGCTCTATTTAGGAGCATGAGTAGGAAGAGAAACAGACAGCAGGAGTAAACCAGGGCTGGTTTTTGGAAGGGGAAAAGCAATACAAGGGGATGAGGGATTCAAAAGTGAAGGGTGGGTGGAACCGATTTAGTTAACTAACCATAGGGTAACAAGTTGGTATAGAATAGGGCTAATGGCCTGAGGAAGTACTTAAGGGTACAGGGATGAAAGGTCACAATGAAAGTGAAGATAGGTTTAATAGTAAGGAATAGAGCTAAGGTTTCTAGTCAGGCTGAGGACATCATAATTTTTTATTAAAGCAGAACCCTTGTAGGTAAATGGCAAAATCTAGGGTGTTACATCTTTTATGTGGCTATGGTAGAGTAGGAATTTTAAAAGACAGAGGACCTGGGGTGATTAGGGAGTTTAGGGGAAGGATCAGCACGACTATGGAAGTCTCCTAGAATAAGGAGTTGGGGAAAAGGAATATAGTGAATCAGGTGCTGAACTCCTTGACAAAGGAGAGAGAATAACCTAGAGGCTAGTTCAGTGGCCACCATGATTTGAAAAGAGTTTAACCTTTTTTACTCAGTTAACCACAGGAGGTTGGTAAATGATGGTGGCAGTAAAGTCTGGAACTGGCAGTGTAAACAGTGTTATGTGTGTATAGGTATGTATGTATGTATGTATATGTGTGTGTGCACACACGTGTGGTGTTAAGGTTAAATCACCATTAGAAAGGATGACCAGGGAAGCAGCGAAAGTGTCTTCTGAGGGAAGTCAAATCTGAGTGACAAGTAAATAGATGGAAATGGTTTGTTCACTATGCAACAGGAATGCCAGAGGCCACAATGAAAGGGGCTTGGAATGAGACACAGGTAGGATCGAGCTGAAGAAAAAGGAAGCAGAGGCAGGGAACAGTTGGTCTTTCGATGCCCAATGGTTAATACATGGATGGATAAAGTAAAAAGGGTGTGGGAATTTGTTACATAAAGAAGTACTAGGAGCAGCTAGGCGGGAGAATGGAGAGCACTGGTCCTTAAGTCAGGGGACCTGCTTCACTGCTTCAGACACTAGATGTGTGACCTTGGGCAAATCACTTAACCATAACTGCCTCAAAAACCAAAAAATAGTAGATGGCAGATGAACGGTGTTTACAATCTTACCTGTTGCCAGGTAAAGGCCAGGAGCACATACCTTCGGGGCAAATAGGGCAGTGCTGTCAATGTTCCCATGTACATCTATTGGCTGTAGATATAAAATATCATCGTATGGAGATAGTAAAGTGATATTGCTCATGAGGACAAAAACAAACTAAGTCTGGTTATCACAAAGTCTAGGAAAAGGAAGCTTGCTTGGGAATTTACATGGATAAAGACTTTGGGGGAATGTTTGTGTGTGACCTGACTCTCATTTCATTTTCTTTGCTATTTTTTTGCAGTTACCAAGCAAATAGCTTAAGCCTGTAACATTCCAATGTCACTCATTCTTACTCCCCATGCAAAATCATTTGCCCTGGGCTTTTCCACCTTCCCTTCTTTTGGTATATCCCCATCCTGTTAAGTGTCACTTTGCTCCACTAGATAGCCTCTTTCTATTGTACCTTTTTTCTTGACCATCTAAAAGAAACAAAATCTCTACTCTCAAATTTCCTTATGTAGCTCCAGGTGGTCTTAACATAGTACAGGAAGGCAAATTTGGGGAGCAGATAACTGAAACGTATGTGGCTCAGGTCAGATTTGCCATTCTTGACCTTAACTGCAGTTAAGGCTAAACGTGTAGACCAATGTTTAACAATGGAACAGTGTAAGTGTTTAAAAACATACTTTTCCCCAAGTCTCAAAAGTATAGAATCAGTACAGCAGAACTGGTATTGGGGAACAGATCATCTGACTCACAGGATGTTTTAGGAAACAAGCTTTATCTACACAGTACAGAAATGTTCACATTAAACTGTTATGAAAAGGATCTATAATTTGGTATTGAGGGAGATATTCCCTGAGTTTAGTTTGCAGAATACAACATATTAACAAAGTTATTTATTGAGCACCTAATATGTGTAAGGCACTGTGGAAATACAAAGATGAATTTAACATGGTTCCTGCCTTCCAAGAGACCACAATGCAGTTGGGGAAACAAAACAAACAGCAAAACGCTGAACAATGCAAGAATCAAGTAAGAGAGCAAGACAACACAGGCAACTTCACACAAGGCAGCACTTGATTAACTGCCAAGGGAATGCTAGTTAGTGTAGCATGATGAAGTGGGAAAGATCACTTCAAAATTTAGAGACCTCTTGTCCCCCAATGTTTTCTGGTGCTAAGACCCTGAAAACTGACCAGAAGAGTTGGTGTTACTTCCAGCTCTACTCTTAGTTTTTGGGTAATCTTTTTATTTCTCATCTATTATTTCCATTAATTCAATGGATCTCAAGCCAAACACTCAATTTTAGAATATAGCAGCTAAAACAGGGTGCTCTTTGGTTATCAAGAGGACTTGGTTTTGATCTCAAACAGTATGACCTGAGGTCAGAACTAAATATTTGCTGACAAGAAAGGAACATTCTCTTTCTATATGAACCAATTTTTTGCAATGAACAAACAAATTAGGGCTTACCCATGTGATCACCACTTTGGGATAGAAAAGCCTCTGGAATAATTTCCAAAGTAAAGACATACAAATTCATCAAGGCTAAGTACATTTACCAAAACTGTAGTTTTTAAAAACCATAGCCAGTACAATAACCTGGTGGCCTTGCTTGCACTCAACTGTAACTTCTAAGTTCTCTTTCAAATGGAAAAAAATCATTTGACCCAACTGAATGGCAAAGATAAATTCCTATTTATGGTTCTCTTTCTTATCCAAAGGATAACCATTCCAGAGAAAAATTCCTCTTTTACATAGCCATTCCCTGACTACTCTACTCACTGATTTCCCCTTCCCTGAACTCTTTCAAACTCTAGTCTGTAACACAATTTAACATTTAGTTTATAGGATCTTCATGGAGTTCTCATGTACTCTCTGAATCTTCCAAAGGTTAGAAATGGAATCTAGAAAGAGCATTCAAAGGAAAATTTGTTAAAAACTTTAAGACAATATATTATACATATATTCATGTGATTTAAAAAACATCAAGACAGGTTTGGACCACCCTAAAGGAACTGCTTGAGTAGGGGCTCAATTTCTACAGATAACTTGTCTCACAAATCAGGATCGTAAACTGAGAAGTATTTGGACCTGCAGCAGCATTAAGAGGGCACAAGGTGGAGAGACTTTAACAAAAAAAAAACAAACAAAAAACAGGTGGCCTTGGTAGTTTATCAACAAGAGCCATATAGAACATGGAACTGTTTCAGGTCAGATCCTCAAATGGAATGTTACAGTAACTAGACTCGGATCATGCTATTATTATGTATTTCTTTTCTTCCAGAGCCCATTAATAACTACGTTTGCAAAGACGAAGGGAAAATGAAATGGGCTGTTCTCCCCGATAAAGTTCAGAGTAAAGAGTAAGAAAACTGAAGAAATGCTTCAAGAGGAAAATCAAAGTGAAAAAATAATCCCAGGAAGCAAAAGGAAATCCAAATTTATGACAAGGCATTAGCTGGAGGGGCAAATAATGAATGAGGCAGAAGAGATTAAGAACCACTGTACCAAAATAGAATTGGTTTATTATAGTTGACATTTATGTCACATTTAAAGTTTACAAAACACTTAAGCATACAATTATTTGAATTAATCCTTGTAAATGTGATTAAGTGATGAGGAAACTGAGGCTCAGAAGAGTTTTAAATAACTACTTGATCTCAGGAAGGGCCTCAAGGGATGATGGAAGATGCTTAGCTGCTAAGATTTGCACAACAAGCCCTATAATCATCCTGGTAATTCTGTTCTGATAAAGGGCTACCAGGGCAGTCATGATGACCTGATCAACAGCAGCTAATCCTTTCTCACAAATATTCAAAGGTGTTTGAGACTTTGCAAGACCTGTTAAACCAAAATCCACTTTCTGGTTAACCATAGCTTCAGACACAACTGGCAAAAATCTATTTGGCTGAAAACTTGGTGACCCAATTTCGAGGACTTTTAAAATAGAAAATGGTGATATGAAGGAAAGAAAAATAGTTGAAGGTATGATGTAAAATAAACTGAAGCCCCGAACTACCCTGAGGGATGTCCAAGTTCACACAGGTATTAAGGATCTGAACCAAGGTTTTCTCTCAGAACAAAGCAAGGTAAAGGGACAAAATGGCAGAATTGTAGAAAAATGGAATTCTGTCCTTGCCATGTATCCACTAGGGCCTCACACTAAGATCCCTGACAGAAGGTCAGGATGGATGGAATAGGGAGGTTTAAGTGCATTTAAATCATTTCAGCCCAGGGTTCTCTCCCCAAAGAGGTTGTTAGTAGAAAGAAAACTGTATTTGGAATTCTGAAAAACCTGGACTCAAAGCATGCCTCCCAAAATCTACCAAACTGTGATCACAAGCAACTTCCTGTACCTCTTGGTGCTGCTAGTTTTATAAAATACAATTGTACTTACCCCAATGCAGTTGTTGTGATGACTAAGTGAGATAATACAGGCAAAACATTTTCTAAAATATAAAACTGCATAAACACTAGACACTATTATACGATCCTGAGGCACAGGGGATAGAAAGTTTTACCCTAACATTCAAAGGATTTGTTTGTGGGAGACTCTTGGCCACCTTTTCAGTTTTGCACCGTTAGAAAGGGAAAGAGAAAATGATATTCCAATACTGTTACAGCCCTCTGGGCCAAGAGGAAATAAATAATACAGTCTTGATATAGTTATGAGAGGGATAATGGTCAGCTTTTGGGACACTTGCTAAATAAAGGTCTCTGTACTTAAATCAGTTGATAAAAATTCTTGAGGGATGAACAGAAATCCTGGAAAAAATGACCATTTGAGAGTTTCAGACAGATGTGGAGTATAATAGGTACAATCTTTCTACAATTCTGGAGGAACAGATATCAGAGTTAAGTTGTTGCCTAACATTCTAAAGGAAGTTGGCCCATTTAAAAGAGATAGACAGACCCTACTAAAGAGAACAAAATTCTGAGACAGATGTGAATGAACTTGATAAGGAATAAAAAAAGGGAACCTATTTAAAGACTTACATGGGTATGTAAGGAATGCACTGACAACTTTTGAAATGATTTTTAGGGAAGTATCAAAGCAAAAATACAAATACCAAGGATGAATACAAGGAAAAGCATGGTCCTGTAAGAACAGTTGTTGGGAAACACATCTTAGAAGCTGAGTTTATTGAAAAGAAAAAGGTGTTTTAAACTATATTTCAGTGGGAAAAGAGGAAACTCAAAGGGATAAAAGAGGATGTCTCACGGAGTTGATAAAAGTAATAGATGTAAGATCTGCTCACTTGCTATTTTGCTTGTTTCAAACTGTTTATATTTGTATCCCCAGCACCTAGCACCGCTTAAGTTGGCACTTAATATAAGTAAATGCTTGTTGAAGAGGATTGAAATCCAAGACAATAATGAAAACGCCTAGCTTCCTAAACCAACGGACGGTTAGCATATCTAAATATATAGTGCTATATACCCCATGGCATTAGAACATATATGGGATCCATGCTGAAATGAGTTTTGAGAGGTTGTGGAGATGTTCCACTAAACTGTAGACCTGAAAATCTCTCCGTTTTTAAGGAGGGTACATACTGTTCAAACTACAGGTTAAGCAGCCAAACAGAATGCTACATGGTTACTACATGGTAAAGCATTACCTTTAATTCTCTATGAAATGATAAAAAAGCACCAAACATCCTTTATGTAGCATGTGCAGCACAACTGCACTGTCTAGAGAGAAGGCAAAAAATTTTAAGGTACAGCTTCTGCTTGTTTCAGTAAAGACAACCTCACCACCTCAGGAAAAATTTCGGTTTGTGTAAGTTTTATCTTCTGTATCATTTACCCACACTTTGTACAAATCTCATTTAAGCATTAAGTTGTTGTCCAAAACACTTCTTTATCCCCACCCCATGTGAGAAAAACTTTTAGGGTAAAGTGTTGCCACATGTAGGGAATGTTTAGTAAGCTTTTAACTTTAGAATTAAGGCCCTCTTTCATTACTTCCCCTCTCCTCCCCGACCCCCAAATCAGAGCAGGTAAGAGAAATTTGGCAGACTTCCTAACAGGCTTCCTTAGCTGCCTCAGAAGGTGAACCTGGATCTACTTCTAGGACAACAAGGCTATTTTAGATGGAGGAGTAGTATGTTGTAACTTTACTGGCTACGACTCAAGGGTAATAAAAGGAAAAAGTCCTGGCTCTCGAATTAATGGACCTGGGTTCAAATTCTGACTCTGGACTTTTATTATCTCTGTGATCTTGAGCAAATCATTTAACCTAATTTTGCTGAGATTTAAGAACACATACTACAAGGTTCCCTCCAGATACAGATCTATGATCTTATCAGAAGCTGGAAAAAGCTAAGAATCTGTACAGGTCAGGCACCAGGTATGACAAACTACTTAAGACCCAGGTCTATATTGTCTGGTTGAAATAAATATTGAAAAGCTATCATAGCTTGTTCCATAGATGTCTAAAAATATACCCACAAGTTGATGAGCAATGGGCACAGACAAACAAAAGATCACTAGACATGTCTTGAAGGGGTGTACACAGTTTAATTTGTTTTAAGCAAATGTTAAATAACTACATGCAAAGTACTATACTAGTCGCTAGGGACACTAAGAAAAAGATAAAAAGATAAGCTCTTGAGCTTACAGTCAAACTGGGGAGAGGAAGACATGTACAGAAATAACTGAGACAAGGGAAAGTATGGCAGGCAAATGCAAGGTAAAGTCCAGACAAAGTGGAGCTGGCTTTCTGCTTGAAGGGAAGGTTTACAAAAGTTATTAGAGATGAGGAGTAGGGATCAAAAAGGGAAATCTGTTCCACGTAAGAGGAAAGGCATAAATAAAGGCACTGATATGGGAAGAGGCTGGAGAAGACCATGGGTGGATTCTGTTTGGATGAAACTACAGTAAGCTGGAACTTGGGGTGGGGTGGGATGTCTGAATACCAGGATTGTATATTCATGTGACAATGGAACCCAGGAGTGAGTCTATCAGATTGAAGGCTGAATCAAAGTTAAGATAGTACTTGTAGACGGAATAAAAAGGAGAGGACAAATGTCCAAGATTTTCAGGGGCAGAATAGTCCATTTCTTGCATCAGCTCTGAAAATTAAGTTGTCAAAGAAATTGGTTAACAGGGTCCTGATTATTTTGAGTTGAGTTTGACATAGTATCATTTACAGTTTCAAAAAAATCTCTGAATGTCACTAAACAATGAATTAAGCAAACTTTTATTGAAGCAGTAAGTTTTGTGGTACAGATTTTAAAAATACATTTTAACTGATTAAAGTCCAACACCATGAAGAGAGAAATTATGACACCAAAACTTCCCCTCTTCTGATCATACCAGATTTAGATTAATATCCATTCAACAGTTTTCACTTTTCTTTCAGAGGCTTATGTTTTCATACTCATATAAATTTGTGCACTTTTCAACTACTTAGGAAGGGATCTTCAGATTAAAAAAATCAGACCTCAAGCCAACAAATATCATCATCAAATCTCTTGGGACACTGTTCAAGAACAAAATCCACTTGAATTATTGGTCCTCAAAAAATATCAAGCACCAAAAGTATGAGGTGCCACATTCCCTACAGATTACAGAATCAAACTGACCTAGCTGGTAGAATACTTCTTCAATGAAGCTTTTAGTCAATAACATGCTTAAAATAAAAGTCAAAACAGTGTTCTAATCACTTGATTACTAACCAAGCAGATTTTTTAAAGTTCAGAAACACTAAAAAAAAAGTGTTTCATTTATAAATACGGAAGGAACAAAACATCACTGTTATCAATCCAGAAAGAGTCAAAACAAAATTGCGAGGACATCTAGAGGGAAATATCAAATTTTAGTTAATTTTGCTGGTCTCACAGTTGCTAAAATCCCAGTTATTTGCTGAAAATGTCAACTCTTGAAAGCCTGCATCTACTAGTCATCCATTAAATGACCATTTTTGAACATGCCTTGTTTTTTATGAATAGCATTTCACTTCACACTGTCTGTCCAAACAACCTAGACAGTTCTCACTTTGTGCAGTCATTCACTTGATGCCATCAAATCATGGTTAAAGGAATCACCACATTAATTAAGAGGAACAACAGATGAAGTCACAACACTATCAATTACAGCATAATAGTCTCATGCACCACAATATCACAGGACTTTCAGTCACAAGATAAAAAGGCATATCAATTCTGCTTGGAACAACAAAATTAGGTTAACAGTATATTGTTTACTCACAATTAGGTTGAAATGGCTGCTAAGAAAAAAGTTATGGTGAATGATCCAAGCTGACCGGCATATCTAGTCTGGTAAATTCCATACTCTTTACACTAAATCTCCCTATTAAATTTGTTGATTTAAAAGAAAAAACTTAAGTATTTGAAGGTCTGTGGCTATACATTTGGTGCTCCACTAACTGTGGAGTATGGAAATGGCATAGTTAAAGCCTTCAAAACTCTGCCAATGCACTCTTATCTTAACCAACACATACTGGAGAAAGTCTTGGTGCCCCCAACCCACCAACCCTTGCCAATTCTTCATGAAAGAGACCACCAAACCCACCTTGACCTGAATTAAGATCTGAACCAAGGATTTTCCCCTCCCAAAGGTGAAAGGCTAATATTAAACTCAATGTAACAGTATATTGCTCATTTTGTAAAGGAGGAGGGGGAAATCACTGAGCTTAAAAACTAAAGATACAGGGAGTAAAAGTAATGTTCCAATATGCAAAATTTATATAATAAGCAAAATCATCAGCTGTAATAATCATTAATTTTCCTCAAGTACAAAGAAACATTTGTGTTTAAGTAGGAATTAGTTTCATTAGAATTAATAGAGAAAAATGTGGTCTAGAAATTGGAAGAAACTGCCCATAAAAATATCTGGCAGCAATTTAACAGAACAGTCCCAGATGATTTAGGCTGAGGCCAACACCTAATGAGGACGAAAGCCTTGTCTGTGGGGAATTTTTGGTGATACCTGGAGAAAAATTATACCGTGCATAATCCTAATTGAATTGTTTTTACAAGTATTGTAAAGTCTCATACAGTAAAAGTTTTTCTCTACATGCACTTCAAGTTCACAGCAAGAGTGGCATAGAATACCTAAACACAGAAGAGAGCAGTCATGCAAGATATCTAACTCCTTGATATAATAATGCATACAATTCAAAATGATTATACTATGATTACATCTAGGGCTTTCCGCAACTACAAGGTGGTGGGTATGGAAAGCATGGCCCCCTGTATTATTAACTAGAAAGCTGCCACCACCTTCTATTTGTGTTCTCTTTTTGCGTTTTTTCTTCATTTTTCTTAATCAACTCTGCTGTTGCTGCTGATTCTTAGCAAAACTGGTAAAAACGAAATTGTAATCATTGAACTGAGCAATCTGACGATCAAGACGTTTAAACCCTTCAATCTTTTGGGTCGAAGAAAACACTGTGCGACATTTAGAACTCTGGGGGGAAAAAATTAAGAAACCATTTAGAATATACCAAAGTAAAAGTAGCTTTCAAGCAATCAAGGTTATGAAATAGACAAAACATTTTTTAATTGAGTCTTATGTTCTTGTAAGAACTGCATTGGGTATTTAGGCTAGCTTTTAAGAAGATACACTTAAAATATAGTCAGAAGACATCTCACCACACTTGAATTATGTTAAATAAAAAACAGGATGGTGGTGAGACTGTTATTAGTACTGATTCATTCTTATAGATGTTATGATAAGTTTTAGCAGCTCCTTAACAAGTACAGGATTGTTATTAGAAGAGATGTCACATCTGTTGCTTCCACTGGCTACCTATTCAAAATACTATTTCTGAACCCAACTATTTGTGCCAGGAAAACAATAAATTCATATAAATGGTATTCTCTTTAAGCTCAGGTTGATTATGTTACCAACAATAAAACAGGTTACCTGATTTACAAAGAGGGTGGTCACAAATTTTCCAGGCTTGAAAACTTCCACTACTTTCCTGATCAGGTCATCGTAAGAGGTCTGACCTATGTTAGTTTCAAAGCTAACATAAGAAAATTCTGGTTCTGGAGTGATGTGAATAGTCCAATAAGTTCCCTTAGAGGAAAAAAAGTATTTTTTTTTGCTTTAATAAATGAGAAGAGTTAAAAAATTAAGTGGCAAAAATTGACCACTTTGGTAAAGTACAATTACTTACATCCGATTTCATTCCATTCATTGAATACCCACAAGGATTGAACATTGTAGCATCAATGACAGAACCTGGTATCAGGTCACGAATTCCACTCACCTAAAATTTTGAAACCAGAAGTTTAGATTTAATGATAAAAAGAAATAAGCAACATGAAAAAAGGAAACTTAGCAAGAAAAGTTAAGACAAAAAAAAAAACAACAAAACCTTACACGAGTGACATCATTTGCAGTAACACCATCTTTCATGTAGAACTGGTCCATAACTGCTGGGTCAAGTTCACTCATCAGAATTTCCAGTGTCTGATCTGGCTGATTAATAACCCGACTCTCTGGAAAATCCAGAGTGTACAAGTACCTATAAAAACCAAAATTTTAACTTGCCAATGCTATAACTAACACAACCATTAACAAGAAAAGAAATTAGAAAATTATATTTAGACATACCAACAATCAGAATTCATACGCCCCATACAATATGCTGCTCCATCTGTTGGGAAAGGAACAAATTTTGAAACCCAATCCATGTCAATCTCATTACTCTCTTGAAATTAGGCTCATACACTCTTTATCACAGGCTTACAGTTATCAGAGACAAACAGCCATGACAGAAAACATGTAAACAGATGCAAAAATACCCTCTCATCTTTATCATCTGACTAATTTGATCTGTTATTCATGGTTACAAAAGAGGACGTGAATAAAATGAACACTATGAATAGGCTAGATATGGCTGAATTCCAAATGTTATAAAAAGAGGTCTGATTCATCTATATGGCACTGGTGATGCACACAGGGGCAGCCCTCTTTATTCCAAACAAAATAAAAAATACTCAAACTAAGAAAATATTAAGTGTCTACTTGGTGCCAGACACTATGTTAGAAATGCCAGGCAAAGACACCATATTGCTCTCACCCGCAACCAAAAAGACCCTTGTTCTCAAGGAATGTATACTCAAATGGAAAAGGAATATACATTAATAAAGGTACCAAACAATATTAAAAATTAAAAATCTCAAGTCTAAAGTCACTAAAGCTTAAAAAGTATACTAGATTTTAAGGACACTCTATGTTTTATATAAACAAGAACATAGAGAAAGCATACATAAAGCAAGCTGGGAGAGAAGAGATGGAAGAGTCTAACTGGGGCCAGGAAAGACCTCATGCAGAAGAATGAGCACTAAAGATGAACTCGGAAGGAACCCAAAGAGGTGGAGGTGAGGTGGGAGAGTACAGAGTTATGGGCAACAGCCAGTATAAAGGCAGAGAGAAGAGTTTAATTCATCTGTCAGCTGCAAATAGCACAGAAGGGGAGAATGCGTGGACTAGAAAGTACATAAAGGAAAACAATGTGGAAAAAGGCACAGAAAAGGTTAACATGGGGTTCAGGTTGAGGAAAGCTTTAAATGCCCAACAAGAACCATGAGAACCAGGAAGTTTATGACGAACAAGTCTGTTCAGTGTGAATAGATGTCCTTCATCCTGGAAAGGCCACAGCGCCCAAGACTGAAATTCCAGAAAAACTGGCTAAGATGTACAGGACAATTTCAGATGTCATTTTTGTCTTTGGGTTCAGAAACCATTTGGTGATAAAACAACAGGCTTTGGCATGATTTATGATTCCCTTGACTATGCAAAGAAAAATGAACCAAAGCACAGACTTGCAAGGCATGGCCTAGTGAAAAGAACACAAGAAAGAATGAAGAATGGAGAAAGTCAGGGGTACTGCAAAAGGCAAATGTCAGTGCTGGCAAAAATAAGGAATAAAAGGCACTATGGATGCTGTTTATCTGTGAAGATAACTAGACCTTTTATATAACATAATATAAAACTAAAACATCTCTCTTGTAAGATTCTATAACTCAAACATCTAAGCTAATTTTTATTTGTTGTAGCAGGAATACATTATCTGTGAATGGAATAGAGGCTTTACCAATCAAGCACCTTTGGCCCCTTAAGGAGTTTACTCTCCCTTGCCTTCTCTTTAAAAAAAAAAAAAAAAAAGGCTACCTCAATGACCCATATAATCACATTACAATTATAAGTAATTTTCACTCACATTACTAAATTGTTAATTTTGTGGGGTTCAGTTATTTACCTCATCTATAAAATAAAGGTGATTGGAATAGACAAATCTTTCTAATCTTTCTTAAGTGTATGATGTCAAGAAAATCTAATTTCCCCATCTTTGTAATTCATAATAATTTAGAAGTGGCATAAAACAAGGTCTGAAAAAAAAATAAAATGAAAGGAGTATTTTCTTCATGTTTTATATGACACCAGAAATTAGTAGATAATTGAAGTTTATACAATGACTAAGACAATCCCAGACAGATCATAGCGAAAAATGTTTAGAAAAAATCTTTCTAAATTGATCTCAGCAGCTAGTATGTAGTATATGATAGACATAATAGATGTTGGTTAAAAAAAAGGGACATTTTAATTCAATTAATTTACAATTGCAATACTAATATGGTATAGTAGACAGAATGTTAGGCCTGGAAGTAAGGACTGTCTAGGTTCAAATTGTACCTCTAACAACTAAGTAGCCATTTGACGAAAGACAAAATCACAACCTTTGAGTTTCAGTTTCCTCACCTATGAAACAAGGCTGTTAATTCTGAAGAGTATTTGATAACGTATGCAAAAAACTTCAGTGCTGTGTAACTGTCAAGTTACTATGAATAGGTATCTTGCTAAATAGAACAGTATTAAAAACTAAGTAAAATACATGCTTTGATTTAACTGTACTTACTTGGGAAAATTTCATTAAGGAATTCTACTTCTTCCTGGAAATTCCTGTGTGGGTACTCCTGGTGGGAAGGCTTCATGAAATTCTTACGAGAATAAAAGAAGCTCTGAAAAGCATAAACATACAATTTAATTAAATCCCCACATTAATGTGTCATGAAAATTTCAAATCATGATGATACCATTTCATCAGAAATAATGCTAAGTCATACTGCTTTAGAAACAAACTTCTATAATTCCATCTCTCTCCTCCCATTAAACTCACAATCTAATTATAATTAATTTTTTGATACTATATCTTAAAACTCCTTGAGACCAGGAAAGGTTTACCCTGATTGATTTCTCCTGGGTTTTAAGAATGGTGGTGATTATCTATAATTATTTCTGGATTTTTATTTAAAACAAGTTTGTGATCTAAAGTGAACAATCTTCTCTTTTGAGATAGAAACTTATTCTCAGAAAGAGAGAGTGCAGAGGAAGAAAATAAATTTGAACCAATATTGATGCAAATGGGTTGTTTGGGGGGGGAGGATATGTCTTGTACCAAAGTGACATGGAACACCATGTCAGAACAGGACACAAACATAAAGCAGGGTTATAAAAGCCCATTTCACAATCAGAAAATAAAGACTAAAATTTAACCAAATTTCCATGTCCCATAATCCTAAAACTGTGTGCTGCTGATTCCTAAAGGACAAATATGTTCAAATGACTTGGTCAAACATTACACTTTTTAAAAAATCACAGCACCCCCTTTTCACATTAACAGGAGTAAAAGAACATTATCCTTGATTGAGGAACCTAGTAAGATGATTGTCAATGAATATGAGTTCATCCAACAAGATTTTTAACTGTTTTAATGATATGAAATGAAATATAAAGCCAAGAATTACCATTAGTGTTAATGACCTAACTTAATAGAAGTATAATAATTATGGGATTATCAAAGGAATTCTTCCTTCCACTAATGGTATTAATAAAAACACAAGATTATTGTTCAATCCTTTATCAAAATTTTGAATACATGAAAAGCCACTCTTTAAAAACTTTCCTGGAATCTAACAAGAACTTATTTTAATACTATGTTGTATAGATTACCTCTACCCACAAGAAATGCTTTCTCCTATGAGAACATAAAGTTCTTCTTTTCTTCCTTCTTCATGAAGGAATCCAAGCAACATCTTTTTTCTTCTCTCAAATTCTTTATAATTTACAATACGTTATTCATCTATAAATATTCTATTATAGCACTATTACAGACACTCAAATTTTAAAATCAGAATAAATATTTTTGCTCTAACATGAAGACGTTCTTTATACTTACTTGAATTGAGTCAAACCCACTGTACTCCCTAGCAAGCTCCAACAGGGGGACCAGTGCTTGCAGTAAGAGGGTGGTACCACATGTCTTCAAAATGAAACGTCTCTTGGAGACAAACATGCTACTCTCACTGTGGGTGGTAAGAAAAAAACCCCAAGATAATCACTATTATCAGAAGTTTAAACCAAATAGAACATTAACAGCAGAAACTGTTAAAATAGGCAAGTATTTATTGAGGGCACAAACATTTTACATGCAAACTTCTACAGTCTAGATTTTTTATACAAAGTGCTTTTAAAAAAGACTAATTTCTCATAGGGTATTTACATGTAATATCACCTTGTGATGTCATCACATATGAAACAGATTTTTTTTTCCTTAAAAATCAACAAATAATTCAGTACCTAGCAAGGTACCTGATTAGCATAATTTCTACAAATGAATAAAAACAAAGCCAGCACATGATTCTCAGTCTCTTCAAACATGCTTGTGAACTCAGAAAAACCCACTTTTCATATTTTTTATAGTGACAGATTTTTTGTGGTTACTCAGGAGAACTTTTCTTTTCTCTAGTTCAATAAACAACAGGGGGAGTTGGGCTTATTTTGAAATATACCTTTTGTTGTATCTAACTGTTGCTGTGGAAAAGTGATTTGCCAGATACCACTTACTTTTTACTGAGGTCACTTAGTGAATGACCTACCATTTAGCTTTCAAATACAGTGTATCCCAAAAGTTCTACTGCAGTTTTAAGCTATTCATCTTTTGAAAGCTTTATATGACTAAGGTCAGAAGAATGAGAAAAGCTTTCTAGGAGAGGCTGAAAAGTAATAATATAAATGTTACCAATCAACAACACTTACCTGCTTACTGTGTTGTTCAGCTGTTCATTACTTTATACTAACATTTTGGTAATTTTGATGATAAAATGTCAGCATGAGGACTCATCCAAGTCCACCAATTCTTTCATTTTAGTAGAGATAAAGAAACTTGAGGTTCAAAAAAAAATTAAGTAACTTATCCAAGGTACCCTTAACTACTTTACTCAGAACCAGGACCAGAAAAAGTCTAGGTGTCTTGAGATTCCCAAATCTAGCACTACTGCCTCTTTCCCCTGCATGCTAAGTAATAGGGTTTCTTTTTCTATGGCTGTTTTAGATTGAATATTAAACTTTTACTACCATTTAGGGAAAGGAGCACTTTCCCCCTACATCTATAATTTTCAAAATACATTCTGCTAAATGGTGACTGTTAACACACACAGGATTATCCTAAAAGCCTTTAATAGCTTAAAATTGCACTAACACTTTTGGGACACCCGGTATAAATAAGACAAATAACAAGATAATAGTTAAATAATTTATTATTTTTTAATGGCAAGTAATTTTTGTGTAGTTTAGTACAGATCAGTACTTTCAGTAGCTTGGTACCTTTAATACAGGATGGTTATGCCTTATAGCAGCTCCTGTTTATATTCCACTTCATGATTTACATGCTTCAGAACTAAAATGAGAAAGGTTAACTGCATATACTCTTTAAATAAAAATATAATTTTACCTGAGTACATAAGCTTCCTGCTTGTCAGTTTTTGTCACACTTATGATTAAACAATGCACATTCTCCAAAAGTTTGTCCCACTCAAACCTATAAAGAAAAATGTACACAATCAGTTTATTAGTCCTTCGTCCCCTGACTCCCCTCTAAGACATATCACAAGAATCTTACAATTAGGGAGGGGATTGTACCATCAGTTTTTCTTTCCATAACTCAAAGGCTAAATCTGGGCAACTGCAGTTCAAGCAATGCCCAATGCCAAGTATATACTGATCATTGTTGGAAATTTTACCTAGTTGCCGGTCAACTACTTATAGTGACCCTAACACCAATCCAAGTTTCCTTATTTTCACTCTTGCCTGAATTTTTTTTAAAAACTCTATTCCTATATACCTTCCTCTGAAAGTAATATGAGGCTTCTTTATTTATGAAAGTAAGTTAGAGCGTACTTCTCCCAGATAAGTTTGGTCTCCGTGACATAGTATGCAAAAGGGAGCAATCTAAAAATGTTTGATAGCTCCACTGAGAGGAATATACTCTTATGGAGATCAAAGATGCAAAGTTCTCAAATATGCCACAAAGTTCATAAAACTTTGTTTTGACAAAGAATTGCAAATAAAAGTAAAAAAAAAAGTAAATACCTATTCAGTAACTACTAATTAAATGACAGTAAACAGATATGAAATGAAATTACTATGTTGTAAGAGATGAATGAATATGAGGAATTTAGAAAAAGCATAGGAAGATATGAATAAAGCAAGCAGAATTAGGAAAATATTATACACAAGCTTAGCCCCAAAAGATGAGAAAATGACCCCCTCCCTCATTTCTTTGTGCTGCTGTGGGGACCCAAATGTGAATATGAAATATTCTTTATGTCAACATGAAATAATGGACTCATGGTACCAATGAGGATTTTCCCCCCTGACTTGGCCAGTGTAAGAATTCATTTTTTCCAAGTGCCTCATCTTGAGGGAGAGGAGAAGCTGAGGGGGAGAGCAACATAAAAATAAAAGACAACAATAAAATATATAATGTATATAGTGTTGATTTCCTTTCACCAAATCAAACTATTACTAGTTCCAATGTAGTATAACCAACCGCAAAAAAACAAAGCAAAAAACTTTACCATACCACGATCCACTTTAAACAATGGAATAATAACCTTCAACTTAGCAGTTATAGGACCAGCCACAAAATCACAGTAAAGCATCGTTTAATGAATATAAGTCTCCCTATAAAAATTAAGATTCCTTGTTTTAACTGAGGTTTATATTTTGTAATAGCCAATTAAAAATTGGGGACTGTGTTTTATGAAAAAGTAAAATGAGTCAAATTGTTTTACTCCAAAAATGTCTTTGATACCATGCCACGTTCACTTTAAAAAAATCTCTGAAACAGTTTTACATTTCATTTTCATTCTCCTAGCTTGAAGAAAATTTAATTATCTAAACATTTTTCAGCCAGAGAGAGAACTGTGGTGTGATACTCAAAAGCATTTTGGATTATGTGAAGCAAAGGAGTTTAGATCAAGATCATTTAAGGGCAGGGGAGTTCTTAACTTGGAGTCTATGAGGTTTAAAAAAAATACTGATAACTATATTTCATCATTATTTTTTCCTTTGCTGCCTATATACTTTATGGATTTAAGAAACATCATTCTGAGCAGTCCCTGACACAAAACACAAAAAAGATTAAGAACCACAATATGAAGAAGCAACATGTACCTGTAAAAGAATCCCTCTATGATATCCAAGTAACCATCTAGGCTTAGCTTGGAGACCTCCAGATATAGGAACTTCATCGAGGTGCTATTTCACCATCTGACATCTCTATTGTTAGGAAGCGCCAAAAATCTTATCTCTACAGTTTCCAACCTGATAGTCCTGGTTCTTCCCCCAGGACAAACTGAACAAGTTTATTCCCCAAGCACAATATTGCTTACTTCTATATGCTCCCTAGCTTTATTTAGAGGCCAAGAAGTCATTATACTTTCTAGCTTCTTTTTCTATTGCTCTGTGGAAATGGATAATAAACCAGCTTCCCAGCTGCCAAGTGAGACAGGCCAGGCCTGTCTCTCCTTTTAATTATTAATGTCTTCCCTTCCCTGAGGCACCCACTACCTTTTTCACACCTCAGCAAGGATCTGTCAACAACCCGCAGCTAAAATAGCAAATACCAACCAGGTGCCTAGACTCCAATGTTGCCCTACCCAGTAAATCTTAGATTTTGGCTTTGTTTCCCTTATCTTATGCCTTACCAACCCAAAAAGTAAAAGCTTTAAGAAAAAAAAATCCTCTACTTCAATTAACTTATCAAGGTGATAGGGGGTAAGAAATTCAGGTAAGGGAATTGAAACGCAAATATGTTTAGGAAAGTTTGTCCTGGAACCTAAGTTCTCAGAGAGGGCACATGCTACCATCAAGATATGATATGCTGGTATGTCTGGCTTTAAGGATGACTTAAGGAAATGAAACCTCAGACAAGACTTTCCAGTTGCTTCGCACTCTTTGTGATCCCATTTGGAGTTTTCTCGGCAAAGATACTGAAGCAGGGATGGGGAAACTGAGGCCTCAAGGTTCTCTACCCCTGTACTAGAGTGATTTTGCCATTTCCTTCTCCAACTCATTTAACAGATGAGGAAACTGAGGTGAACATGGTTTAACAGGGTCATACAACAAGTAACTGTCGGAGGCCTGATTTGAACTCAAAAAGATTTGCCTTCCCAATTCCAGATCCAAATACTCCACTCACTGTACTACCTACCTGTCCAGGGAATACATCTTTAAAGCCAGCATTGTAGATCAATTCTTACTCAAATGTTACTGAATGTACTTGCATTAACTATTACTATTTTATTACTATTTTTCACTCTATGCGTACAGCTACATTTAGGTGGAACGTGATCATTTTTTATAGTATTATTTCTCTAGGGTAAAGTCTTCCATATAACTGAATTATAAACTTGAAATGCACAGCATTTTCTTTTAAATCCGGGTGAACCGAATGGTGCTAAGGAAAGGCAATATGAAATAGTATAAAAAGCAAAGGATTTTGAATCAGGCTTTCTGAAACACAGAAGCTATGAAATTCCAAATCTTTCCCTTGTGTGTGGAAATGGAGATAATCTACACTTCACAGGGTTGTAGTGAAGCAAGAACTTTGTAAACCTTAATGTACTACATAATGTGAATTTTTTTTATTGGAAAGCTTACACTCCATACCTTTACAAATTAGCATAATTACATTTTTCTAGCCTTAAGAAATTAAAACAATCTTTCTGCATATCATGTAAATCCATACACAAATCCTGTTCTATTTACTAGAAGACATTCCTTATATATTATAAGGATACTGAAACCAAGGAAGAATTCTAGTTATCTGCCTTGCTCAAGGTCAGATAGGTTAGTAAATGGCAAAACTGGGAATTGAACCCAAAACCTTTGATTACACACTGCTTTCTCCCTATTGCCTATGTGCTACTGTAGAGGGCAATAGGTACTCAAATGGAATGAAATTTAAAAGTCAAAAAATGAGAACCGAAGCAATAACAATCAAAACAACCTTTTTCTAAACCTATTAATGTATTCTCTTTTCTCCATACACACTCAAGAATTTTACTTTAAGTTAATCAGTAATTTTAATTTTGAAGCAAGAATGTTATAAAAGATATTTCTTGACCTTACAGATGATATTTAGGAGAGGGGGAGAGGGAAGGAAAAAAGTTGCTAAGCGGTGGGAGAATGCCATAATGGACAAATAATTAGAAGGAGAATTTTTTAGGGCTTCAGAGGAAGTGATTATTTAAACTCAGCAGTGAAAGAATTCAGAGTCAGAGGTAAGGTTGAGGAAGTGCACTCTAGTGTATGAGGCAGAGGCAACTTAGTTTGGGGCAACTATTAGGAAATGCCCTTTGTCTGAAATACAGTAATGTAAACAAAACAAAGAAAGTGTGACAGAAGGGAGGGGAGATCTAATACAAAGATACAGATATATTTTATCTTAGAGGCAATAATGGTGACTTCTGCACTAGGACCTAGAAAAGGTAATTTCTGTCCAAGAATGAACAAAAAATTGCACTTTAAAATATGATCTAGAAAAAATGTCAAGTAAATAAATGGTCAACTGTTCTGAATTTCAACAAATTATATAACTTCACAGGAATACTGTGATGGGGAAATTAACAAAAAACTCCACTAGAAATTGTTCACCATGTGACAGTTCCACCGTGTCACACATATGGAAATTGGATAATAATTTAAATATATAGCAGCCATACTAATGTAATATATTGTTGATGGAGCTTTGAAATGGTACAACTATTTTGGAAAACAATTTGGAATTATGCAAACAAAGCAACTTAAATGTCCAAACCCTTCCAGAGACTTCATTACTGGGGGTTTATACATTGATCCACTGCTGCTGGAGTTGTGAACTGATCCAACCATTCTGAAAAGCAATTTTAGACTATGCCCAAAGAGCTATAAAACTGTGCATGCCCCTTTGATCCAACAATACCACTAATAGGTATCCCAAAGAGATTTAAAAAAACCAAAAAACAACCCAACTATTTGTACAAATATATAGCGGCTCTTTTTGTGGTTGCAAAGAATTGAAAATTGAAGGGATGCTCATCAATTGGGGAATGACTGAACCAAGTAAGTTATGGAGCATGACTGAAATGGGATATTATCATGCTATTTAAGAAATGATAGGCAGGCTGATTTCAGGAAAACTGGAAAGGCTTAACAAACTGATGCAAAGAGATGTGAATAAAAATCGGAACACTGTACAAATTAAAAGCAATAATGCAAGATCAACTGTGAATGATTTATGTGAGATCAACTGTGAATGAATTTAGCTGTTCCCAGAAATGCATTGATCCAATACAATTCCAAAAAACTCATGAAGAAAAAAAGCTATTCACCTCCAGAGAAAGACCTGATTATCATCTGAATACAAACTGAAGCACATTATTTATTATTTTTCATTTTATTTTTTTCATGTTCCCACCCTCCTTGGGTCTTAGACTGATAATGAAAACGAAATCATTTTTGCAAATACTTGGAAAAAGTAATTTTTTTTGAAAGAATTAAAAGAAAAAAAAATCACCATATACTCCAAAAATATTTATTATTAGCAATTTTTTTTGGATACCTAAGAATTTAAAACAAAGATGCTCATTAATTACAGAAAGCTAGACAAAAATGTGTTAAGTGAAAGTAATGAAATACAATTGTGCTGTGAGAAATGACGCGTAATGAATACTGAAAAGCATGGAAAGATCTATGTCAATTTATGCAAAGTATGTAGAGCCAAGAGTACAATAAAATGACAACCAAAAAGCAGTAACAGAACCATCAAAAAATTAAAATATAAAGATAACAAAATTTATAAAGATTAAGTGGGTCATAAATGAAGAGGTATAAGAAGACACCACTCCCCTCAACCTATTCCTTTGTATTGGTGGAAAGTCCACAGGTGTTACACATTGCACCTTTTCAGACTCTTACCAGTTGTGATTTTTTTCTCTAAAAAAATACTATTTGTCATTTGAGATTGCCCTCCGACAGGGCAAGGAATACATGAGATAATGATGATTTAAGAAACAGGAAAACATCAATAATTTTCTTTAAATTCTTTAAATTAAATTTAAATTTTCTTTAAATTCTTTAACAAATTTCTTTAAAACAGGTAGGGCTACTTGGTGAATACTTTATCCATGATAACCCATGAAAAATAAATTTTACAAGCGACTTCTTCTGCATTGACAGCAGAAGAACATAGGGAAAAGAGCTTAGAGCATTTTAAGAATCACAAATTTAAATTGTCTTTTTAGTTTAACTTGTTCACTGCAATTACAATTAAATAAAATATCATATAAGTTAGCTGAAGAAGACAATTATAACGAGAAACTAAGTCAGAAATGCAATCACCTCCTGAGGTGCTGTTTAGAAACACAAGGTTTTCATTCAGATACTTGGCAAGTGAAGACCAAAGTATTCCAGAGGCAGATTGAGAGGGCCTCAGTGGTGCAGGGTAAGAAAGGTAAGGGTTGAAGGGTTGTCCAAAAGACAATTTCAGACACTCATAAAGCCAGAGATTTAATATAGTCCCAATGATATTTTAGAGCACCGACATTCAGACCTCTTGGGTCACTGACCTAACAGCCACAGATGCCATTTTCATCTTGTCATCAATCCCCCCACAAACTTATCAATGTTTCAAATCAAATTAAAACCCTTAGCCGAAGGGTTCAAAACGACCTCCCCCATATTAGTAGAATGCTACACCTTTCCCTCATCTCCAGCTCATGTCCTACTCCATCCCAAATAGACCTAATTATCCCCACTACTAACTCAAGACCTATTCCTAACTTGTTAAGTCAATAAATATTTATTAAGTGCCTATATACAATGTACCAGGCACTATGTTAAGTACTGGGGACACAAAGAAAGGCAAAATGAAGTCCTTGTTGATAAAGGAACCCAGTCTAATGGGGGAAGACAACATGATGGAGGTGACAGGACACCCCTGGAGTGGAGATGGGTGGTGCATGTTAGAGTGTCATGTTCAGATCTATGGTTTAGAAAGATCCTTTGACAAATGAGTGGAAGATGGACTCCTGATCTACTTGGCTAAAACAGAATTGTAGTCAGTTCTTGGGAACTAGTGACTTAAAAAAAATAATATATCCACTGAGAGGACCAGACTTACAGTCAAGAAATACCTAATCATGTGTCTCTTGATACTTACTAGTTTTATGACCACAGACAAATCACTTGACCTCTACCAGAACTCAGTTTTCTTATATGTATAAGATTGTTTTGAGAAACATGTTTTGTAAACCTAAGAACATATATATAAAAATGAGAGTTATGAAGCAATTATCAGCTAATGTTTTAACACCTCTGTATATCAATTATACCTTAAGTTCAACTTATACACAAGATTATGTTAGAAATTCTTCACATAACCTATTAAGTATAAAGAGATAAAAAAACTTCAGAAGGAAGCTGCTCATGCAACCATGGTCATGCCATACAAGATTATCAATGTCATATGAACTTATTTATTGATACATCATGTTTTTGAGGGAAAAAGTCAGTCTATTGCTTTGCGCTGAGTACCTTGCATCAAACTAGGCCTTACATTTTTGATTTGACTAAGCCTATAATTACAAGGAATCTGTTACTTTATATACTCAGAATTGTCTCCAGGAAAATATCAGGGTTTGCTTCCTAAGAGTAGTAGAATAAAATTTTAAAACAAAGATCTATTCAATCAAAAAAACCTAAAGCAATAAAATATTTAAAGCAACACCGATAAAGTGGGCTGTAGATCAAATGACCTCTGGGGTCCCTTTCCAATCCTATGATATTTTCAAAACAGATGTCATTTTAAATGATAAAAAGGCAAAGAACTCTGCAACTATACCTGTCTTATAGGTTAGAAGATCAATTTTAATAACGTATGAAAAGCACTACTATAATACACACTATTCAGTATGTACTAACTGACCAGAGGAACATGAAAGATTGCTATGCCTTGGAAGGAAAATATTTTCCTTCATAAAAATCATACAGATTTTTCAGGCTGAAACAAACAAAAAAAAGAGGCAACGTTTCAGACTGTTTACCAAAAAACTCATTTCTAACTGACTGGTTATTCCTTAATCCAAGTCCCTTCTGTTCTAGGCAACAGCTCAGAGAAGCTATTTAACTTTACATAGATTTAAGTACAGATTCATGCAGGTTAAAAAAGCTGGGGGGTGGGGTGGGGGTGGTGAGAAATACTTCGAAAGTTCAGCTCTTTAATAGGAAAAGCTTTATTATTTCAAAACTTTTTTGCTAAAAGGTTTCTTGGCTTAGGCTGTAGATTCCTTTAATGTAAATCATTGATGCTGTAAAGTTGAGCAATGATGTAGTCAAGTATGGAATGAGTTCCGGGAAAGTTAATGCTGAGGTTTCAATTACTATATTTGCAACTACTGGTCCCTCAGCCTTTACTGCAAATTTCTTTTAACCATAAAAATCTTGTTTTCAAGTGCAGCATAAAAACTACAGAATGACTGCCAGATTTAAATTTAATTTCCAATTTTAGAGCTTTAGTACAACTATTAAAATAGCCTGTCTTTCAACAACAAATAAAATACTATTTAGTGATGAAATTTTCACATGTAAACTTAACTATAATAAATAAATGAACACTGCATATTCCTTGCCCTGTATCTAACTCCACCTCACTACTAAGTTAAAAGTTCAGTTTTTGTCAATACTAGAGACCCAAAAGGAAAGCTTAGTTAAAAAACTCTAATAATGCTTTAATAAGATTAACCTAGTTTTTCTCTCTCCAGGTAATTTGCTCAGTGCCTTAAAATACGAAGTGACAAAGTTACTGACCTGTCTTCAGACTGCTTCAAGAAACACACATGTCACAAGTAATTAGATGTTTGTACTGGCACATGATTAATGTGTGGAAATCCTTACAGTAGTTTGAAAGCCAGGTCTCCTAAAGTTCAGCTTTCAAGTTCAATGATTTACTGCAATCTATTCCATTATTTTTTATTTAAAAGGCCCTGCAACTTCACTTTTAAACTCATATCTTAATAGATTACTTGAGTTGGAACTTCTGAGACGATCCAATGTAAATTGCTCACATTTTAACAGGTAAGAAACTGACCTTGAAATATTCTCTTCATGAGAAATTTTCAACTCCCACAACTTATATACAAAAGTGTAACAGTAAACATACAAAATTTCTTATAAGAGTTTATGAAAACAGCATTTTGTTCAGCTTGCAGACACTTTAAATTAAAGCCAAATGTAAGCAAAGAATTTTAAGGTACTACTGATATTTTTGAGATTGTTAAATTTTTAAAGGTGTAAGTTAATAAATGGATTCACCCCTTTTTATAGGCCACTAAGAAGAATTTTAAGGTACTACTGATATTTTTGAGATTGTTAAATTTTTAAAGGTGTAAGTTAATAAATGGATTCAGCCCTTTTTATAGGCCACTAAGATTAATTTAGAGAGCTGTCCTCTTCTATGAACTTTAAAAGTAGGTTACAAAAGCAGAATGAATTCATCTTAATATATACAAATCCAGTTCACGAATCAAGAAATCTCCGAATAGGTCAAATTTGCTCTTTGCTTTAGCTTATTTTCAGAGGCACTTGCTGATCAGTCTCCAAGTTGAATTCATTCCCTCATTCAATAAATATTCAGTTACTATGTATGCAACAAACATGTTACTGCTATGGAGGTCATTTATTTGGTCACTATACACACACGTATATATACACACATATATACACACAAAATTAAGTAACACAAAGGTATATTCTACACCTGTATAATGGGGGTGGGGAGCCCATGATAATAGCTGACCCCAATGGGGAGGGTACCCCCTTCAAAGCCATCTAAATGCTAATCATTTTTCATTAATGAAGTCATAACTTTAAGCAAATGAAACCTACCCATTTTCTATTTATACATTCCCGAGGGAATAAGAGACACACAATCCAGATTATCTCAACATTTCAACTTAACATTTCAATCATTTTCCACAGTATAAATCTCAGATATCTAGTTCCAGGTTAACAGCTTATGAAAGGGAGGTGGGAGAGGAGAGAGAGTGAAGCATGAATTAGTCTCAATTACTCCATCAATAAAGATCAGAAAATTATCAAACACTTCCGCAAGTTGCCCCAGGATGAACTGGAACCCCACATGCTGTTTTTCTGGGCAAAATTAGAAGAAAAAAAAAGCAGGGAAATCAATTCACCTCTATAGTTCTAAATTTGGAACTGAGAATATGCAATTATCAACAAAAAGTACTTTTTGACAACTTTAAAAAAATCAAAAGCAATTCCACTGATTTTGGCTTATCATGTTCAGATGACAAGCTACTGACTTAAGATGATTTTCATTATCTTCTTTCTTTATATTATTGACCATATTTATAATATGTCCAAGGTCTCTGTACCAGAGATGAACGTGATATATCTTCTCACTATTACACAAAAATATTCTACCTCTACAAACAACACTAAAATTCCTCTGACAAGAAAGAACCTCTCTCAATCCTTTCAAGGTAAGTTCTCCCTGAACCTTAACAGTCATCCAATAACAGTCTTCATTCTCATGGAAACTTCCAGGCTCTTAAGATTTCTTTGGCCCCAATTTATGGCCTTATTTTGATCAGTTCAACGTTAACATTGTCCTCAACAATTCTGAGTCTCTTATGTTAGCCAATGTCAAGTGGATCTCTTCACTGCTGCACTTCAATATAGCAGATTCAGCAAAGGATATCTATTCCACAGCTCCTTTGTTGATACATGAGTACTATCAATTTTAAATCTGACTACAAATTTTTGGAAAAGACAATCTCATCTACAATGGATGGCTTCAAACTTCAATGAAAAGAACTAAGAAAGGCTGCACCCCAAACTCCAAATCACTTCAGCATCACATCCCAATACCTTTTCTAGAAAGGTTAATTTCTCTAACTTGTTATGCTCTCAACCTCAAGTTTCTTAGCCAGGGTACTTAGTAGCTACCTTCAAACATGTTCAAATCTTTCTGCTTAAACTATCCATGCCATTTGACCTCAAGGTATTTACCTGCTCTTCCTAGGTCAATGATAAGTCCTCAAATTTACCAAATATTTATTGCAGCATTTTTGTGTTAGCTAAAAATTGGAAACAAAGTAGATATCCACTGACTGAAGAAACAAGCTGTGGTATGTGAATATTAATGGTTATGGTATTACAGAAATGATGAATGCAGAGAAAAGCATGAACTTACATGAAATGATGCGGAGTTCAAGAGCAGAAGCAAAGCCAAGAAAATATACAAACTACAACAATGTAAATCTAAATAACCAGAAAATAATAAAAAATAAATGTTGTAAAATTATGTATAAACAAGAGAACACAGCTCAAAAGAAATACAAGAACACCTCTTTTTTGCCAGAGAGAGCTTCACAAAGGGGGAAAAAGTGCTTAATTTTTCAATAGACCGATCAGTATAGCTGCTTGCTTTTCTTTTAAATTTTGTTTTACTGTGTTCTACAGAATAGTGGGCTCTCTGGGAAGGAGAGAAATACAGAGGGAAATTTAGACAATGTACAAACAAAAGACTATCAACAAAAATTTATATTAAAAATAATGCACCACAAGCATAAGCTGTATGAAAGGGAAGTTTGTAGTTTCACATGGAACATTGTCTTCTATTTTGTGTATGAAATACCTTTTTTTTTTTTCAAATACATGTTGTTTGGTTGTGTCAGACTCTTCATTACCCCATTGTGGGTTTCTTGCCAAAGATACTGGAGTAATTTATCATTTTCTTGTCCAACTCATTTTACAGATGAGGAAAAGTGAAGCAAATGATACCCAGGATCACACTACTGATAACTAGTCTTTAATGATCCCAAGGTGAGCCCCCTGCCAATGCCAACCCCAATAAATTACCTTCACTATACTATCCTCCCCCCTTTCCAGGCACCTGATCTATATAAATTAAGCTTACTATTTTTCTCCCTTTCACAGGCTGTCCCATTGACTCTACTTTCTCACCTTTAGTTGACTTCCCAACTCCTTGCATTTTCAACTAAAACTACTCTCACTAAGGTCAGCAAATACCTTCATGGCTAAATTCAGACCTTTTCTCAGTTCTCATCTTTTTGGATCTCTCTGCAATTGTCATCTTCCTTCTGCATATATTCTCCTTCCTTTGGGACACAAACCCTCTCCTTCCTTTTTTAAGGATTCTCCTTTATTCTTTTCAGTCTTTCATTTCTCCTCCATCCAGTTCTCCTAGGGCTTCTGACCATATTCCTTACTGAGTCAATTCCTACCAGATCTGGTAAACTCAATTATTCTCATCTCTATGCAAATGACTCCAAATCTTTTAGTCTTACCCTACCACTCCAGTCCAAAATTTCCTACTTGGACCACCCTCAGGTGCTACATGTATACCTCGTACTTAGGAAGTTCAAAGAGATTCTAAACACACCCCCTCCTTTCCTTCTAACTTTCTAATTTTTTTCAAGGATGTCACCATTCTCCCGCTCATCCTGAACTTTTCTTTCACTTAAATGTCAAGGCCCTTCATGTTGTGGCTCTAGACAAATTTTTTTTAACAGGCTCATTTACACACTATACAGGATATCTCATTTCTTATCTCTATGCCTTTCTTTGCAAAGGCAGCCCACAGTCATGGAATGTTACCACTAGACAGCTGATGGCACAGCGCAGAAGACACTACTCCTCTGAGTTTGAATTGGGCCTCAGACAATAGTTGTGTGACTCTAGGTAAATCACTTAACCCTGTTCACCTCAGGTAAAATGAACTGGAGAAGGAAATGGCAAATCAAAGCATCTTTGTCAAGTAAAGCCCAAAGAGGTCATTTCCCTCACCCTTATCCGTGCCCTGCAACCTCTTTTGATGTCACTCTCTCTTCCTGTTCAAAAATTACCCTGAAAACTTGGGTCACAGGATTATGAATTTCAGGCTGAAAGAGATTTTAGAGGTCACCTAGTCTAATCCTCTCATTTTACGCATGAGTGAATTGAGTCTTAGAAATGTTAAATGATTTATCTGGACAGAGTTCCAATTCGAATCCCTATCTTCTGATTCCAAATCCAGCATTCTTTCCCCCTAGACTGAAAAGCAAGCACAGAATCAAATTATAATAAAACCCCTATGACAATTTCTAACCCAGGAGCACTAGTACTTCTTAAGGAAATATAATCTGGAACATATTAACAACATTATAGCTATTATAACAACTCAGTGAATTAGGTAATGCAAGTATAAATAGGCAAATTTTAAATATTATTCCATTTCACAAATGAGGAAAGTCTCATAGAGTTTAAGTAACTTTTCCATGATCACAGTAACCTTAAACTCCAGTGTTCTTTCAACTAGATGCTGCTCTTCATAGTCAAACATAACATTTTCAATTCAACATAAAATCATGGACAAACATCTATGGTTACGTGATTTAACCAGCCTTACGAAGATTCAACAAATATTTTAAAGAGTTCCTATACTAGGTGAAAGTCACCTTAGCCCATATACTTAATTCTACAGACAAGGAGAGAAATATTCCCCAAGCTCACCACATTTTATAAGTGACATGAAATTGCTTGGGGCTTCCTTTTCAAATAACTCAGATACCAAATTACGAAACAAAATAAACGTATTTATCCTCTTTACTCAAGTTTCACCTTCTTGACCATTTGACTAGACTGATTACAAATCACTACTCCTGCATTCAAATTATTAAGACTAATAACCAAATTTTAAATAATCAAAATCTGCTCTAATTTTTCATTAAAAAGATGAATTTATTTATTCCACTACAATGTTAACCTACAAAGCAAGTCACAACTTGTTTAGTGCACACTGCACTAATTCAGATATACTCTAAACTTGTCAGATACTACAGACTAACAAAGTGGATGGGAAATATGCCAGTAGAATGATACTATTTGGTAATCGTAATTATTCTCCTTTTACACACCCTGGAAAATTCTACTAAGCCAACTTACTTCTTTAATGCCTTCTCTGCTCATGCCACCATGGTCAAGGGTCAGAATTTCATGTATGTCTTCCCCGCCCTCCCCCCGCAATAAAGTGAGAACGGTAAGTAGCTAGGCTAGTTTATAACTAACAAAATCTCTTGTCATACTACTTAAATTTATATTATAGGTTGAGTAGCAGTTTAGTGAAAAGCCTGCTGAACCTGGAAGTTCAGGTCAGAGAGATGAGAAAATAAAAACTAGGTTTCTGGGCCTGTGAGTGAACACACACAACATGCGCACAGAGACACATTACATGTATGCATTCAATTTAACAAATGCTTGTTTTGCTTGTTTACTGACTACCAGATGTTTAGGAGACTGATTGGGAGAGCCTCAGGATAAATCAATGAACTCATCACCAAAAAACATGTCCAAGTTCCTTTAAAAAAAAAAAAAGCACTTAGTTCCACAATTTCTAAGCATATAAAAGGATTCTATAGTACCCTTTGAGTTTCACAAGCAGCTTAACAACCATGCTCAGTAGGATCAATCATGTGTTTTTCTCAAATTAGTAATCCTATTGCTTTCAGGGTCTAGAAAAATGGTTCTACAGCAGAAATCTGAGGGCTCTAGAAAGATTCAGGGAGTTTTGCCCACTTGCCTATATAGCCAGTAAGTATTGAGCCACAAACTTGAATCCTGTTTTCTTGAACAGTACCCAAGAATCAAATGAAAATGCAACGTGGTGTCACAGTGCAGTACCAATGGAACAAAGTGTCTTAAATCTAGATTACAATCCAGCGGGATCTTCCACTATGTGACCCCAGGTATAAATAAATCACTTCACCTTTGTGGGCTGTTTATACTAGATGATTTCTAAGATGTCCTTTTCATGTTCAAGTCTGTAATCTAGGAGATAGGTGAAACTAATAGTTTCTGGGGGGAAAAGTTTCAATAAGTTTCATGGTCTAAAATCAGGGCCTTTCTTATTCTTGTATGATGGGTCCTTAGGCAGTCTGGTGAAGCAGCCTATGAACTGTTCTCAATCATGTTTTTAAATACATAAAACAAAAAAGGATTACAAAAGAAACAAAATTATTTTTAAATATAGTTTCCAAAAATGCTTTTAAAAAAAGGGTCATGGATCTAGACTGAGAATCTTTTGCACCATAAATTATTAACTTTCCCCCAAGGTCTCCCTCCAAACAAAAATATCCTACAAAATGGCTAGTTCATCTGTCAGGTGACCCTTTTACAGGCAGATTAAAATATACACCAATATCACAAACCTTCACTAAAGGATAATTTAATACATGAACTATTCATGTTAACATCCTTCAAATTCTATGATTCTAAATTGACTTATCGCCTTGTGAAGGGGAAAAAAACCCCAAACTTCCAGAAAGACTAAAACATAGCTCATCCATCAAATTCTTCTCCAAAGAACTGTTTAAATTGGGGAAATGTTCAATCTGTTAGCCAAGGAAATCTGTTTGGTTATGCCGTAGCTAACATTTAATTACTCTTCTAGAATACCTTTTTTCCTTTAGAAACTTCTAACCATATCAGTTTTATCACTATGGACACACACATAGGGAGATTTTTGTCATCTCTTTTTAAGTTGAAAAACAGTAACCCTGCAGTTAAGTCTTTAGTATCACATCAAACTTGGGAAGAGCCAAAGTACTCTGTAGTCACAACGAAGACCAGGAATCCTTCATCTGCTGCTAGACAACGAACCACACGAAAGTGCTGCCATGCCCCCGTAGCACCTCCAGTCTCCCCCTTAACCTGGGCGGCTCTTTATCAGAGGATTAGGCGGAGTGGCAGCTAACAACATTCTTCCGAATCCCATTGGCTGACAGCCACAGGGCCCAACATTCTGCCTACCCTACAAGCTCTCATTGGCCCAACTTTTCAATGAAGAGGAGCCAGTTCGAAGATAAGGCACGCCGAAGAACCTCACGTGTAATCGCAGTCATGGCCACTGGGGCGGGGTGTGGGGGAAAACGCGGAGAAGGCAAAGGGCAGTCGGAGACCCTAGGGTCGCCCACGCTCAGGTTAGGCGCGATTTCTTTCTGGTACCTTTACCACCAGACTGCAAACACAAGTCAGTACTTCCAATAGTGCCACTGTTTTTAAAAGGAGGAGGACGATTAGAAGCAGTTTCCGAATTTACCTCCAAAGAAGCCACTGGCTGCCATCAAGGAATCGGTTCCGCGGCCTCGGGTGCGGGGAGCCCGGGGCCCCAGACCTCCCGGACCAAGCTTAAGGCATCAGGCAGTAACTGCGGGACACACCGAGCGTTACGTCCGCAGGCAGAAATGGTTGCAGGATGGGCACCTATCCTATTAACGCCGCATTCCCATGCCCCTGAGCTCCGGGGCTCAAGTAACAGGTTACACCGCACAAGGTCAGAAGAGCCTCCCACCAGCACTTCCTCCCGGGCTTCGTCACGCCCAGAGGGGCGGCCATCCGCCTCGAGCGGCCGCAGACCGGCCTCGATGGCCAAGGCGGACCTCCCCGGCAGGGAGGCCGCGCGGGCCACGCGCTAGGCCGGAGGTTTTGGTGCAGAGGACTTAAGGCCGCGGGGGCGCTGCGACACCGCCGCCTCCCACTCGCTCCCCCGCCCCAAGGAGCCCGCCGGCAGGGACCCGACGGGGGAGGCCGCGGGAGGCGGGTCTTTATGGCGGCTCCGCGGGAGGCCTGCTCAAACCGGAGCCTCCTCCGAGGGGGAATTCCCCTTCCTCCCAGCAGCGGCGGGAAGAGCCCCCAGGGGCTGGGGGGAGTGACGGCGGTGGGTACAGCCGGGTCGAGGTCACCGAACGCGGACAAGCGGTCCGAGGAGGAGCCCCAGGCTCGAGCGGACGGCGCCGGACACACCTGACCCGCCGGCAGAGCGAAGGAGCCCGAGCCGCCGACCCGCTCTCGCGCTCCCCCCACCCTCTCCCCTGCTCCCTCCCTCCCTCCCGGCGGGGGCGGCGCCCAGTAGCCCGGATGGGTGAGCATTCCATTCCTCAATCACCTGAAGCCCGCGCTCGCCCACCCCACCCCCGGCCCGCGGAAGGACGTTACCTGAGCGCGGCCGGCACGAGGCAGAGGCCCCACCGCAAACGGCGCTCCAGTCCCCTCCCCCTCGCCACTACCACCAGCGTCCCCGCCACGGAAAAGAAGGGCGCCGACTGCTGAACGTAGGGTTTTACCACCTGACGGCGGGCGCTAGTCCCCGGCCCTCTCGGCACCTCCGCCCCCCTCCCGTCCTTCCACCCCCGAGCCTGGCCCGCGGACCAACGCCGATCCACGCTTCCGACCCCTCGGCCCCCCCCGACCTTGGGATGGTGCGGAGATCCCCAGATCCTTTGCTCTCGTCTGGCTGCTGCCGGGAGAACCAAACCTCCAGCAGCTTCTCGGTCCCTTCGAAGAAGTGTGCAGCTTCCATCACTGTGAGACAAGCGAACAACCAACAACCACAGAAAATCAACTAAATTAAATCTCTTCGCCCGCCGCCGCCGCCTCCGCCGCTGCGGGTTGTTCCTGCTGCTTCTTTAAAGTTCAGGAGGTTTTTTTGTTTCTTTTTTTTTTTTTGCGTGCGCGTGGTTCTTTTTTTTTTTTTGCTTCTGTTATAATTTTATATTAACTTTTTTTAAAAAAAGATTAATAAAATTTTTCCCGGCTATTTTTTTTCTCTCGTGCGAAAGTTGAACGTGAGTCTGTGTTGGAAATAGAGGCAGATGCTGTTCAGTCTCTTTTACTCCGCTGGTTCCCGTTACAGAGAAGAGCATAGAGCGAGCGCTAGCTAATGTCGCCGGCCATACTGTGTAAGCGAGGGCGCTGCGTGAGCAAGTCCCTTATATACCCCCTCGCCCCACAGGGTCAGGAAGTGACGCACAGGGCCCCGCCCCTCCCGCTCATAGCACCGGGCGGCTGTCAATCACCCGCCGTCTTAGGTTGGGGCGGGCCTCCCGCGAGCGCCGGGAAGCAGCTTTCCTGGTCAGTCTTTTGCTATGGCTCCCTCGAGCGGGAGGTGCGGGAGGAGGAGACCGCGTTTGCATTTAGCTGGGGAGAATAAATCGGGGTGAAAAAGGAAGCGTGTAAGCGGAGTTGGGGAGGAGGACTAGTCCGTCACGGCCGAGCTTTTGAAAATTCAGCTCGCGTGGGCGGGCCCTTGTCTCTGAGATGGGCTGGGCCGGGCTGGGCCGGGCTGGGCGGTGCAGGGCTGGGCTGGGCTGCGCTGCTGGGGAGCGGCTCGCTCCCTGCGCTGTGGGGTGTCTGGTCGCCCATGCTTCTGATTGATCTGGCCGTTCTCCGCCGACTATTTCTCCGAGGCGAGAAAAAAAAGGAAGCCTCCCCTGTTTTAAAGCTCCCCACGTTGCCCCCTGACGCATGCACTTGCAAAGAGTGGGAGCGCAAGGCTTTCGCCTTTTTATCCTGGCGTGCGGATAGGAATGAATTCGTGCCGCTTTTACACAATAGGCAGAAGCTGTGGGGCTTTTGCCATGTTTTAAAAAGGGGAAAGAAAAGCAGTGTGGCGCCCAGCCCTAGAGGGCTCCGGGTCTCGCGCGAGCCGCGTCCATTAACCTGTTTCTCCTTTAGAAAAACCTTATCTAAACCTCGTGAGTTTGTGGAGCGCGGAGGACAACTTCATGCCTCAGTGGGTCAGATGTTAAGAATGAGGTATTCCTTCAAATCGAAAATTACTAAATACAAACGGGACACGAACGTTATTGGCAAATCCGACGTCTGATTTGTTTCTCTCAAATCTCAACCGATTGGAAAATGGTCCCTGGGAAGAGGGGCGTTGGCACTCTCAGAATGCAGCAGGTATCCTAATAAATAGAAAACAGTGTTCCAGAATGGGTCCCTGAGGACTGTGAAGAAACACATCATTGTTGAGATGACTAATTTACAGAAAATGAATGGATGACCGACCGTGGCAAGACAAAGTTAGGACGGGATCAAAATGTCACAGTGAACCTTCGTCCTACTTTATTTTGTACCTGGGAGAACCTGGAAGGTTAAAAAATGCATGCGATTTGAGGAGAAATATGTCATGAGACGAAATAAATTTCTTTTAAGATCAGAAAAGACTTTTAAAAACTGGTCTTTGAGATGTTGTCAGCATGGGGTGGGGAAGCAACTGGAAAAGAGGTTTGAGCTTGCATTCCAGATACCCTGCAGGGCTTTATACTTGTCCAACAAGTATGAAGGTTTGTTCACATTTTTCCATGAAACTTGTTGAAAGCAACTGGGTATTGAGGTTGTTATTATATTTACTAATAATCTTGCCACCTTGTACGGAAACATCTGACTGTCTAAATTGGGGTTATGAACTCCCAGATCTTACAGTCCATCTTTCCATTAGTTGAGGCAAAGACAAGCAAATGGGTAGGCAAGTTAAGGATGTTTTTTTTTTAATGGAAAGATGACTTGTAATACTAATTGGGATAAAGATGAAAGTAGTACTGCCATGTTTTTACAAGCAATTCCGTTCTTTGGCTTAAGTAGTTGCTTATAGAAATGGGGAATCCACGTCTGTTAAACTGCCTCAAACTCAACTTGTAGTATAAACATTATTTGTCTTATAATTGCTTGTAATTAGTTGCTTTTCAATTGCTACCGTATTATTTTTTCCAACGTAATTTAAGTCTTAATGTAGTGATGAGAACAATGATACTGTAAAACCTTGTTAATTTGATGAAGGTTAATTCAAAATAATGTATATATTAAAGCAATTAGTGTTTCGTAGCCAAATGGCTTATGAAATACATTTTAGAACTGGAAGTATCCTTGGGTCATGGATTAGACTTGTAAGGTCATTAAATGATCCAAGGGATTTTAACCTGAAGTCCATGAATAAAGTTTTTTAAAAAATATATTGATAATAAAACCTAAATGTAATTGATTTCCTTTATAATCTCCTGTATTTTAGATATTTAAAAACATTACTCTGAGAGGAGATCCATAGGTTTCACGAGACTGGGGAAGGGGTCCAGGACATAAAAAAAAGTTTAAAAACACCGGTAATCCAGCTGCCTCAATTTAGAGAGAAATAAAAAAACGGAAGCTCAAAGACATGTACAAGGTTATGAAGCTAGTTATTCCACAGTAGTAGAGCTGGGATTAGAAACCATGTGTTACTATTTATAGGCTATTTTAATTCTTGAAGCTGAGAATCAACATGTACTTAGTTCTTAATTTGTTAATCCATGCATGGATATACTACACCTTTTCCCAGAATCAAGAAGTCCAGAACTGAATTTATCTCCCCCACCACCATTTGATTCCTTTTCCTAACTACTCCATTCTTCATGAATGAAATTATGGTACTACCAATCATTTTTATCATAATTTCAACATCTGGCTGTCCCTATGCCTGAAATGTTCTCCCTTCTTCAGCTCTGCCTGTTGCCTTCCCAGGTTTCCTTAAAGTCCCAACTAAAATCTCATATTTTACAGGGAGCCTTTCCCAACCAACCCCTCTTAATTCTAGTGCCTTCCTCTTGTTAATTATTTCATATTTGTCTTGTGTATAGCTTGCTTTGTATATGTTTATTTGCATGTTGTCTCCCTCATTAGATTATAAACTCCTTTAATAAAAATTAAATGTTTATTCATTGATTGAAGACTGGACCCCAAAAGTACTAAGTTATTAGGTGAACCTAGAGGATATTGAGTGCCCCAAGAATTTGTCTTTGGCCTCTTATATTGTTAGATAATTTTTCTGTCCATTGATTATTATTAATAAATTAGATAAAGACATAAAAGATATGCTCATCAAATTTTCAGGTAACATGAAGGCTAGAGAGCACATTGGAAAATGAACTCAAGATCTCAAAAGATCTTGTCAGGCTAGTGGACTGAATCTAAAAAAATGAAATTTAATAGGCATAAATGTAAAATCTGTCACTCATGTTTAACAAATTAGCAAGTTAAGTAAGGCTTAAATAAGGGGAGAGATATGGAGGAAAAACCAACGTGGAAATTTAGTGGACAATAAGCTCAGTGTGAATCAACAGTATGCTTCCCATACCACAATGCTCCATTAGATCTGTGGTTTCATCAAAATAGATATTCTTGTTCAAATACAGATGAACTGATCCAGACCTGTTTATCTGCTTATCTATATATTTTTTCACCCAGAGTGTCTCCCTAATATGTTGGAGGCCTTTTTTGATTTCTCTTGCATGGATACCAGTGGAGCATATTAGTTGTCTTTTGGTTTCAGTTATTCCTCTCATATCTCAACTTTCCCCATTGCTGTTTCAATGTATTGCAGGTCAGCATAAGAAATTAAATGGAAATTTTGGGGGAGTTTTGTGGAAACTGCAGAAGGCATATGAAGGCCTGCAGATGACACAGAAAAAGTTTAGAAATTCGGAAATGCAATATATATATATATATATATATGTATGTATATAATTTTATAACATATTTTATCTTTTAATAATAATTCAGACTTTTTCTCTGGTACAAAGGGAGGACCAAAAAATTTTATGTGGGTGCCAGGCTCCTAACACCAGCAATATGGAAGGGATAACTATTTTTTGCTCTTGCTATATGACCAGTCATTCATATATTTGTCTTACAGCATCTTTTATAGTTTTCCTCCTATGAAATCCTTATTTGTAATAAATCACAGCTTGCTCATGCCCACAATGACCCAAATAATCATTCATCTCCATCATATTGACTACCAGTTTTGGTGAACTTATGTTTTATGCCTGTTAGAAAATAGCTCCTTTAGTCACATTGGATATATCAATATCCAAATATGGTGTCTTGGTAGGTCAAAATAATGTCCAAGGTGAAGGAATTCTTTTGACTGTTAAATTGCCTTTTCAGTATTACTGGAAAGCCTTGGGGTATTTCAGTGGATCAGTGAGAAACTCTGTCAGGGTGAGAAACTCTGGGATGAAGTGTTAAGAGTTTTGTCGTAAAATTTAATAGTCCCTGCAAGTATTTTGTCAGTGTAGGGATCTCTCAGTACAGTACTGTGGTCTTCAACTTCATGCAGACCATGGAATCCTGTAGTTGAAAGCGACACTGGAGGCTGGCGGTACAATTCAGATCTAATCCAGATTGCCTCTTTGCAATTTTCACCTCTTGCTGCTGGTTCTACTTTATGGGGTCAAATAGAACAAATAAATGTATTTCATCTTCCACTCAACAGTTCTTCAAATACAGCTAATTATACAGATTTTCCCACCAGCCAATTATGTGCCACAGATACTGTATTGTCTTTTTCTCTAACTGGCACTTTTCTAATTTGGCAAATACTTTTTGTTGCCTTAAATGCTAAAGGAAATTCAGTGTATTGGACAAGGACCCTAGAGTACATGATATAATCCTTGAAGTAGACTGCCTCTCTTTCAGCAGGGTTTTAAATACAGAGTTTGTATTTCTATGGATTTTTAAAAATCTAATCAATGTGGATACTTTTCCCTATCATGCAGAACTCAACCCATCAGGCTGGGAAAGATCTGACAAAAAGAAAAGAAAAGAAAAGAAAAGAAAAGAAAAGAAAAGAAAAGAAAAGAAAAGAAAAGAAAAGAAAAGAAAATGACAAATGTTGTCAGGGCTGTGAGGAAGCAGGCACATTGATGCTATATTGGTGAATGTGTGAATGTGTGCAGGCATTCTAGAAAGACACTGCTGTGTGACCCTGGGCAAATCACTACATCTCTGTTTGCCTCAGTTTTCTTATTGGTAAAATGGGGATAATAATAGCACCCACCTCCCAGGGTCATTGTGAGGCTCAAATGAAATACAATTTTTAAGCACTTAACAGTGCCTGGTACATAGTAAGCACTACATAAATGTTAGTTACTATTACTACTGTTGTTGTGCTAAAGTAATCTGGAATTATATACAAAATGTTATGTAACAGTGCAAGTCTTTTGTCCCAGCTATACCACTGTTATGCCTTTACCCAAAAGAGATTAAAGAAGAAGGGAAAGGGGCTTCGAATCAAGTAAGGAATGACTCAATAAACTGTGGTATATGAATATCATGGAATATTATTGCAGTGTGAGAAATGAGGGAATAGATGATTTCACAAAGACATGGAAAGACATGAATTGATAAAGAGTGAAGTAAGCAGAGAACAATTTATACTATCACATCAATATTATAAAAAAAAACAATTTTGAAGATTTTTACAAAGTTAGGAAGGATGAAATGAGCAGAGCCAGAGCAATTTATACAATTCTAAATTGTACAATTGTAAAAACAAATTTTGAAAGCTGTAAGAACTATGAACATTCGTGGTTTCAGAGGACAAATGATAAACTATGCAATCTATGATAAAAAGGTGATGGATTTAGGGTACAGAATGAGATGTGTGTGTGTGTGTGTGTGTGTGTGTGTGTGTGTGTATGCATGTGTCCAAGTGTTGAAGGAATTTTTCTTTACATATTTCTTACAAAGAATGGGTTGGGAGGTGGGGATGGGGAAGAAAACATTTCTCCATTTTTTAAATAGAGAAGTGATAGCATGCTACAGATGTAGGATATTGCAGGTACTTTCAGATGAGGTCACTGTATTAGTAGTTTTATTTCATTATTTTACTGTGTTATGAGACTTCTTGTGGAGTAGTTGGTAATCTGTACATTTTTGTAATATGAAAACACCTAAACAAAATGAAGATACCTGTTAAAAAAAAAAAGAACCTAACCCATTCTTACCTTTTACATTGTATGACTCTTTCCATGACCTTTAATAAATTTCCCGAGGGCGGAGCCAAGATGGCGGAGTAGAAGGACGCACGTTTACGAGCTCCGAAACCAAAAGCCCATAGAATTAATGTAAAAAGAGTCCCCCATAACTTCTGGGTCAATACAAGGTGTGCAGAAGCAGAGTGGAAGAGATTTCCGTTCCAGGGAGCCCTGGAGACCCGTCCCCAGGGACCGGCGCGCCCCAGAAAGTGGACCCCACCCCCAGCGCTGCCTTGGCCACGGCCCCAGAGAAGCTGATCCGAGCAGGTTTCAGAGACGGAAGCTCCGGCAGCCGGGAAAGTCCCTCCGCCCACAGAAGCTACAGGTCAGTGAGAGAGAAGGCCGGGCTGGAGGAGGGGAGCGGAACGTCTCCATGACTCGGGCCCCCTTGGGAGGAAGCGGCGGCGGCAGAGACAGGGTCAGGAAGCGGCGGAGGCAGAGGTGTGGGCAGCGGCTGGGGCGGCAGCGGCCCAGGACTCAGGAATCCCCCAACAGCAGGCAGGATCTTCATTACGGAAGATTCCCGCATAAAACCTGACGGAGCTGAGCCTGGGAGATGGCCCTGCCCCCACCCCGCTCTATTACTGAAGGCTTCTGCTCAAAACCCCCAAGGGAACTGAGATTGGGAGGCGGGCCCCCCCCCCCCCCCCCCCCCCGCTCCATTCCTGAAAGTCTCTGCATAAAGCCCCCGAGGGATCAGAGTCTGGGAGGCGGCCCTGCCCCCACCCCAGCACCTGAACTAAAGCTCACTGATTGACAGCCAGCAGGAGGAAAGCCCATTTAAATCTCAGAGGCCAAGCACTAGCTGGGCGGATCCAGGCGGGCGTGGAAAGGAATCTCAGAAGTCAAGTAACTGGCTGGGAAAATGCCTAGAAAAGGGAAGAAAAATAAGACTATAGAGAGTTTTTTCCAACAAATGCAAATGATCCCAACCTTCGGATCTGATGACGAGGATGTATCCTTGCCATCAGAGAAAGACTTGGAGGGCGGGGCCTCGGTACCCCAGACACCCCAGGGGGGTGGCAGGTGGGCTCAGGCCCTGGAACAGCTCAAAAAGGATTTTGAAAAGCAAGTCAGACAGGTGGAGGAAAAACTGGGAAGAGAAATGAGAGAGATACAAGAAAAGTATGAAAATCGGGTCAATACCTTGGTAAAGGAGACCCAAAAAAATGCTGAGGAAATTAACACCTTGAAAAATAGGCTCACTCAATTGGCAAAGGAGGTTCAAAAAGCCAATGAGGAGAAGAATGCTTTCAAAAGCAGAATGAGCCAAATGGAAAAAGAGGCTCAAAAGCTCACTGAAGAGAATAGTTCTCTCAAAATTAGAATGGAACAGATGGAGTCTAATGACTTTACGAGAAACCAAGAAATCACCAAACAAAACCAAAAGAACGAAAAAATGGAAGAGAATGTGAAATATCTCATGGGAAAAACAACTGACCTGGAAAATAGATCCAGGAGAGACAATTTAAAAATTATGGGACTACCTGAAACTCATGATCAAAAAAAGAGCCTAGACATCATCTTGCATGAAATTATCAAGGAAAACTGCCCTGACATTCTACAACCAGAGGGCAAAATAAGTATTGAAAGAATCCATCGATCACCACCTGAAAGAGATCCAAAAAGAGAAACTCCTAGGAACATTGGGCCAAATTCCAGAACTCCCAGCTCAAGGAAAAAATCTTGCAAGCAGCTAGAAAGAAACAATTCCAGTATTGTGGAAATACAATCAGGATAACCCAAGATCTAGCAGCTTCTACATTAAGGGATCGAAGGGTGTGGAATAGGATATTCCAGAAGGCAAAGGAACTAGGACTCAAACCAAGAATCACCTACCCAGCTAAACTGAGTATAATACTTCAAGGGAAAATATGGTCTTTCAATGAAACAGAGGACTTTCAAGCATTCTTGATGAAAAGGACCAGAGCTGAAAAGAAAATTTGGTTTTCAAACCCAAGAATGAGAAGAAGCATGAAAAAGTAAACAGCAAAGAGAAGTCTTAAGGGACTTACCATGAGTGAACTGTTTACATTCCTACATGGAAAGACAATATTTGTAACTCTTAAAACTTTTCAGTATCTGGGTAGTTGGTGGGACCACACATACACATGTACACGCATGCACACACATACACACATAGAGAGCACAGATTGAACTGAATAGGATGGGACCATACCTTAAAAGAAACTAAGGTAAATGGTGAGAGAGAAATGTAGGGGGAGGAAAGAGAGGGAAAGGGAAGGGGGTAACTATATGTCATTTAAGAGGCAGGTAGGAGTTTTTCTTAGTGGAGGGAAAAAGAGGAGAGCTGAGAAAAAAACAAAACAAAACAAAACAAGAAGTTTACCCTCTTCACATTTGACTAAACGAAGGAGTGAAATGCACACTCATTTCGGTATGAAATCCTATCTTACAGTATAAGAAAGTGGGGGAGAAGGAGATATTGCAAGGGAGGGGATGATGGGGGGGAGGGCAAAAGGAGGAGGGAGCAATTTGAAGTCAACACTTGGGGAGGGACAGGATCAAGAGACAGAATAGAAACAATGAGGGGCAGGTTAGGAGGGATGGTAATCCAGTTAGTCTTACACAACACGACTATCAGGGAAGTCATTTGCAAAACTACACAGATAGGGCCTAAATTGAATTGCCTGTCGTCCCAAAGGGAATGGGTAGGGAGGGAGGGATGGGGAGAATTTGGAACTCAAAGTTTTAGGAACAATTGTTTAGTATTGTTGTTGCAACTAGGAAAGAAGACATACAGTTAATGAGGAATAGAAAGTCATCTGGCCCTACAGGAGAAAAGAGAAGATGGAGACAAGGGAAGGGAGGGATGACAGAAGAGAGGGCAGATTGGAGATAGGGAAAATTAGATTGCTTGGGGTATCGGGGTGGGGGGGAGGGGATAAAAGGGGGAGAAAACTGGGAACCCAAAAATTTGTGAAAATGAATGTAAAAATTTAAATAAATAAATAAATAAATAAATGGAAAAATAAAATAAAATAAAAAAAATAAATTTCCTTAAGGATTCCATGGAGGGTCACATAGACTGTCCATCAGTTGTCCAAAGAGAGAGAGAGAGAATATCAATAACTACTAACCAATATGCCTACTTTACAGTTTGCACAAAATTTTTATGAAAATAAACTATATGCATCAAGGGAATTTTGATGAAAACATCATAAGAAGGGAACAATTTAGTTTTTGCAAATATTCTTTAGCAGACAACCTCTTTATAATTATTTAATTGACATGTATCAAGAATACAAGATTCCATGGTATTCATTGGTTGGTTGACTATAAAAAGGCATTTGATTTACAAAAGCAAATTTTTTTACAAAGTTCTCTACCATCCAAAACAAATAACTTTAGATACATTCTGCAACCAAAAAACATACAACTATTCATACAAAACTTTAATTTATCTGGAAGACCCTCCTCCATGATCACTTTTCTATATTTAGTTCAAATTTTGTACCTCTTGAAGGTCTAATCTGGTGAATATCACTAAAGTTACCTACCAGCTGATACAGTTGATTCAGTAACAAAGACAAGGGGCATTGATCCCAAATGAAGGTGAAATTCAAGACTATAATTGTGGCAAAGTCATAAGTCCTTGTTCTTCTCCTTTTCCCCACTGAATAGTTTTTATTTATGGTTCTTAAAAAAATCAAAATCATTTCTCAAAATTCTTTCAGCATCATATCTTTCCTTAAAGAAAAAATTTCTATTTTTATTCTGAACTTTACAAAAACAAATTAAATGGGTCAATAAATAGGAGAACAGGAAAAGAGAATTGTACTTGAACCTATAGCTGATTGAACTATTAATTGATTTAACCATTCTGGATCTCAACTTAGAATTATATTAAAAAAATTCACTAAGTTGTCCATGCTTTTTGATCCAGTGATCTCACTTCTCAATTCATACCAAAACATTCACAGTAAGCACTCTTTGTGCTAACAGAACTCTAAACAAAGCTTATGTCTATTGACTGGGGGAATGATTGAAAAAACTATGGTACATGAATTTAATGGAATATTATTGTGCAATAAAAAATATGAGGAATTCAGAGAATAACTGGAAGACTTACATGAACTGATGACTGAAATTTATATGAAACTGATTAGTAGAAGTGAAAGGACAATAGAAATGACCACAACAATATAAATTTAAATTAAAAGATCACTAAAAGGAAGTTTAACTTCAAATAATTTGAAAACCAATAAAGATCCCAGAGAACACACAATACAACATGCCTCTCCATGGTAGAGAAGTTGGATCTACTAGAGCAAAATATTTTACATATTGTCAGTACATCAGACGCTTTTACTTCTTATTTTGTTGGTCAGAAAACAGTGTTCCCAGAAGTGACTGTGACATAAATATGAAAGGCATAAATTAAAAAAAAAAAAGAAAATGTGAAAGAGTATACCATAGCTTACAAAATTTTCTCTCAAGAAGATTAAAGAGATGAATAAATTATGGATATAATATAGGTAATTATAATGATAAGAGCTAACATTTATATAACATTTACTATTTGCCAGGTACTGTCCTAAGCACTTTATGTCCTTATTTGACCTCACAACAACCATGGGAGGTAGATGCTATTATCATTTCCATTTTACAAATGAGAAAATTGAGGCAAACATTACAGAAAAATGAGAAAGAACATATAGAGCAAAATAATAAAGTAATACTACTACGTGCTAAATGATAATAAATTACCAATGCTGAATAATTGTAAAAGCAAGCATCCCTGACATACGCAGAAGGGCCTACTGTACAGGTTCTTAGATCTGCTTTTCTAAAAGGAAAGTAACTTTTGAAGGGTCTACAATCACTATAATCAAGCACATAATCATTTAGCACCCTGAACTTCAGGGAAATTACAGAGAAATAAAGATCAACAAACAGGGCTTACAGCTGCCTGACCATAAGCAATACATACATCACAGATCAACAGATAGATAACTGTCTGATCATACATACATACATACCAGAGAGAGAAGCACCAACATCTGGGTTTTCAAAGGAGAGGGCTGCTTAAGGGCTTCCCAGAGTCTCATCTGGCACACAAACCTTCTTCCCAAAACTAAGCCCCAAAACAAAACCTCATTTCAGAGTATATACATACATTTTTCAGAGTCAGAGGGCATCACAACCATTGAAAACCAATGCCTCATTAACAAAAGGGTGGGCCTTCCTACAAATCTGCCCTAATCAAATTCTCCTTAATGAATAGACTTATTAATGGGTGGGGAAGATCTTTAATCTCATTAGTATTACAATAATGAGCTTTGTGGTAAAGGAAAATGACATGAGATTTGATCTTGGAAAACCTGGGTTTGATACTTCTGTTCAGTTCAGGACTTTCTAGCTGTAAGACTATTATGTCATTTTACCACTCTGAACTTCAGTCTACCCATCTATAACTTAAGGATAATAATAATAGTTACTCTAATAAGATCACAAGGTTATTGTGTTTGCTTTGTAAGCTTTGGAGGCTCCATAAATATATGCTATTATTATCTACTCCAAGAAACATTTCTTAAGCACCTACTATGTGTAAGTCATTCTAAGTGCTAGATTTATAAGGATAAAGAAGACAGACTTCTCTGAGTTCCCAGATAAGTGCTGAATTATGCACAACTAGCTAACTAATCCTCAAACCCACATTGGAAGAGCAACGTTTCAAGCAAGAGTGGTTCATAATGCCTCCCCAATAGATCACCCAGAACACTTTAATGTAGTAGAAAGGAAAATATACGTGTGCATGTATGTGTGCGTGCGTGAGTGTGTGTGTGTGTGTGTGTGTGTGTGTGTGTGTGTGTGTTTATGTGTAGGGGTAAGCTCAAAACCCAGTCCCATTTTAGCCTGACAAAAACAAGTCCCAATCACTGAGACCAAAAGACCTTAAGCTCAAAAAGTCTTTGAAAGCTATTTGATGAACCAGAATGATACTAGGCAAGAGGTCTGTTCCAATCAGTGGAGGGATTTTGTTATGTTTCCTGGGTCCTTTTTATAAAAGCATCAAGTTAGCAAGAGAAGAACTTGAGAAATTAGCTTGAGTGTGATGTTCTACCTAGGAAGGAAGGGAAGGTCTTGGCTTTAACTTTGGTCAGATCTCCTTCCCCTGACTTTGACAAGAGAACTTTTCAGTTTTGAAGAGTCCAGAGGATGTTGTACTTCTCATTTGTGTCCTATATGGCATCTGTGGATCAGCTGGCAGCATTGTCTGCATGAAGAGCCAAGGATACATTGCACAGATTCACCCTGCTTAGGGTGGTGGTGGTGGAGATGAGGTAGAATGAGAGTCCCCAGGTTTGAAGTTGGCTAGTTCTCCTTTGAACTGCCCATCTTATCATCAGTGTCCTCAGGTGAAGTAATAACAGTGTCTGAATTGTGACCCAAGGACAGGAAGGACAGTGATATAGTCACAGCCCTAGAAGAAGACTAGCAAAGAATCTACACTATACCTAAGGGCTAAAGACTTCTAGCAACCAGGAGCTGTAAGACACCCTTTTGTGAGTAGTTCTCTAATCTTGAGCCCACTTTTTCATGGTGACTGTATGTACATGACTGATACAGCATGCCAAAGACTTTTGTGGAGATGTTTTATACTAGCCACTCTAACTATACCACCTCACTAAATGCTCCTCTAAAAGTGCGGAAGGAGCATACTACTTATGTAACAGTAAAGAAACAGCGGATCTGGCTCTGATAGAATTTACTGAGGATATGAAATGTTGATAGATAAGTTTATTTGTCCTTCATTTTTTTTTAATTGGATCAATGACATCATCTTGACTCCTATGTAAATTGAATTTAAGTTTTTACACAATAATCTGAGGAGGGAGTGAACACTAACATGTAGGAGCATCAGGAAAGACTTCTTGTAGAAGGCACATGAGTTGACCTTTATAGGAAACTAGAAATTGTAACAAAAGTGAAGAGATTGTACATTCCAGGCATAGTGGGGGCAACCTGTGCAAAGACAGTGAAGTGGGAGAAGGATTGCTGAGTTTGGGGAATGGTAAGTGGGCCCATATGCCAGAAGCCTTGAGTGTGTCAAAAGGAGTAAAGTGAAATAAACCTGGAAAGGCAGAGTCATATTGTCAAGGGATTTCATTCAGGTGCGCCCCTGAGAAGTTTGTGTTTCATACTGGAAGCAAAAGGTAGCTACTGATGCTTCTTGAGCAGAGGAAATGACATTACCAGACTTAAATTTAAGCTAGATTGTTTTGACAACAATGTGGCTGATGAACTGGAGAGATGAGAGCAAGATACTACAAATTCCATTAGGGGGCTGTTGCATTGGGTCACAACCCACAGTTTAAGAAGTGCTGAAGGAGTTGCAAGTGGAAAAAGTTTAAGAAGCTCTAGATGAGTGGAGATAGTGGAGGTGGCCATGGGAATAGAGAGGAGAATCCAGAGGCCAAAGATATGGTAGAGGCAGAATTGACAAGATTTGGCTGCTTACAAGGAGAAGGGGGTCAAGGATGACTACAAAGTTTTGAGTCTGAGTAACTGAAAACACAGTGCTGGCGTCAACAAAAATATGGAAATTTGGAGAAGGGATGGGTAAGGAAAAGAAATAATGAGCTCCATTTTGTAAATGCTTAGTGTAAGATGCTTGTGGAGCATCGTATTTGGAGACAGGATCATAGGTTCATGGATGTGGAGCTGAAAGGGACTTCAGAAGCCATCTACTTTAGGATTATTAATCTAGAGCTATAGGGATCCTCAGAGGTCATCTAGTCCAGGTGAGGAAACTGAGACCCAAAGAAATCAAGTGACTTACCAAGGTCACATGGGCAGTAATCGTCAGGGAAAGGATTTGAATCCAGATCCTCCAAACTTTAGTGTCCCTTCCACTGTATCATAATTAATCATAGATCTGGAAAGACCTTTAGAAGGCATCTAGTTTAACCCCATCATTTTACAGATGAAGAATTTGAACCCCAAAAAGGTAAAGTGCCTTGCTCAAGGTCACACAAATAAGTTAAGAGCGGAGCCAAGATTTAAATGGGATACCCATCTTGATTTTGTATGTGTAGGAGCTTTTCAGTTTTATGTAATTAAAATTGTCTGTTTTGTCTTTTACGATCCTGTTTGTCCCTTGTTTGCTCAATAATTCTTCTTCTAGCCATAGTTATGGAAGGTATCTCCTTTGTTTCTCTAGTTTCCTTGTATTATCTTTTATATACCTATTTCATATATCCATTTGGACTTTATTGTAGTATATGGTATAAGCTATTGGTCTGAACCTAAATTCTGCAATTTATTTTCCAATTTCCTACCAGTTTTTGCTATAAAATGAATATAAACACTAGTAGTCAGGGTCATTAGATTATTTGACACTATTAATATATTCATTTGCTTCTATATTTTGTATACTTAATCTATTCCATGGATTAACTCATGTATTTTTTAAACAGTAGCATATACTATAGTAGCAAAGAATATACTTTGACAATTAATACTTTGTAGGATAGATAAAAATCTGATATTTATAGGTCATCATTCTCACTTTTTTTTATTATTTACACTGAGATTCTTGATCTTTTTTTTTTTGTCTCCAAATGGACTTTATTATTAATTTTTTCTAGCTCTATAATAATACTTCTTTCTTGGTTTGATTGGTATGTTGTTACATAAGTAAATTAATATTGGTAGTATTGCCATTTTTATTACCTTGTCACAGTTGAACTGTCAGCAATTAATATTTCTCCAGTCATTTAGGTCTGTGTTTATTTCTATAAAGATTATTTTTGCAGTTACAGTCAAATGGTTCCCTGAACAGTTCCACTTTTCAAATAGTTGTCTCAATAGGTAGTCAGACCAAATATTTTATACATTCTATATAGTTATTTTGAATGGAATTTTACTTTCTATTTTCTATTTGTGCTGGGGTTTTCATAGTATAAAGAAAAGTTGATCATGTAGATTTGTTATCCTACAACTTTGCTCAAGTTATTGTTTCAATTAATTTTAGGGAGGAGCCAAGATGGCGGAGTAGAAAGACTCATGTATGCTAGCTCCCAACCCAACCCACAGCCCATAAATTTCCTGTAAAAAGAACTCCCCACAAATTCTGGAGCAGTACAAGCCACGCAGCAATGGAGCAGAGGAGATTTCTGTTCCAGAGAGCCCTGAAAGACCACCACCAAAGGTCCATCGCGCACCACACAGTGGAGCTCAGCCCTGCCCTGCCCTGCCCGCGTGGCCCTGAGAGGAGCAGATCCGAGCAGGCTTCAGGGACAGAATCTCCAGCGGCCGCAAAGGTCCCTGCACCCACAGGCGCTACAGGTTAGTGACAGAGACTTCTGGGCTGGCTGAGATGGGAGTGGGGTGTCTCCATAACTCAGGCCCCCTTGGGAGGCAGTGGCAGAGGCAGAGGCGACCAGGAGCTCCCAGAGCAATCAGGAGCTCCGCTCCATTACTGAAGGTCTCTGCATAAAGCCCCTGAGGGAACTGAGCCTGGGAGGCGGCCCTGCCCCCACCTGAGCACCAAAACTTAAGCTCACATAGAATAGCAGCCCTGCCTGCCTCTGAAAGCCCTAAGGCTTGGGAGCAGCATTTGAATCTCAGACCCCAAGCACTAGCTGGGCGGATCTATGCGGGGGTGGAGAGCAATCTCAGAAGTCAAGTAACTGGCTGGGAAAATGCCCAGAAAAGGGAAGAAAAATAAGACCATAGAAGCTACTTTCTTGGTGAACATATGTTTCCTCCTTTCCTTTCTGATGAGGAGGAACAATGCTTACCATCAGGGAAAGACATAGAAGTCAAGGCCTCTCTACCCCAAACATCCGAAATAGATATCCAATGGGCTCAGGCCATAGAAGAGCTCAAAAAGGATTTTGAAAATCAAGTTAGACAGGTGGAGGAAAAACTGGGAAGAGAAATGAGAGAAAAGCAAGAAAAGCATGAAAAACGGGTCAATACCCTGCTAAAGGAAACCCAAAAAAATGCTGAAGAAAATAATACCTTGAAAAATAGGCTAACTCAATTGGCAAAAGAGGTTCAAAAAGCCAATGAGGAGAAGAATGATTTCAAAAGCAGAATTAGCCAAATGGAAAAAGAGGTTCAAAAGCTCACTGAAGAGAATAGTTCTCTCAAAATTAGAATGGAACAGATGGAGTCTAATGACTTTCTGAGAAACCAAGAAATCACAAAAAAACCCCAAAAGAATGAGAAAATGGAAGAGACTGTGAAATATCTCATTGGAAAAACAACTGACCTGGAAAATAGATCCAGGAGAGACAATTTAAAAATCATGGGACTACCTGAAAGTCATGATCAAAAAAAGAGCCTAGACATCATCTTGCATGAAATTATCAAGGAAAACTGCCCTGACATTCTACAACCAGAGGGCAAAATAAGTATTGAAAGAATCCATCGATCACCACCTGAAAGAGATCCAAAAAGAGAAACTCCTAGGAACATTGTGGCCAAATTCCAGAATTCCCAGCTCAAGGAGAAAATCTTGCAAGCAGCTAGAAAGAAACAATTCCAGTATTGTGGAGATACAATCAGGAAAACACAAGATCTAGCAGCTTCTACATTAAGGGATCAAAGGGCATGGAATAGGATATTCCAGAAGTCAAAGGAACTAGGACTCAAACCAAGAATCACCTACCCAGCAAAACTGAGTATAATACTTCAGGGGAAAATATGGTCTTTCAATGAAACAGAGGACTTTCAAGCATTCTTGATGAAAAGACCAGAGCTGAAAAGAAAATTTGGTTTTCAAACCCAAGAATGAGAAGAAGCATGAAAAAGTAAACAGCAAAGAGAAGTCTTAAGGGACTTACCATGAGTGAACTGTTTACATTCCTACATGGAAAGACAATATTTGTAACTCTTAAAACTTTTCAGTATCTGGGTAGTTGGTGGGACCACACATACACATGTACACGCATGCACACACATACACACATGCGCACACATACAGAGATAGAGAGCACAGATTGAACTGAATAGGATGGGACCCATACCTTAAAAGAAACTAAGGTAAATGGTGAGAGAGAAATGTAGGGGGAGGAAAGAGAGGGAAAGGGAAGGGGGTAACTATATGTCATTTAAGAGGCAGGTAGGAGTTTTTCTTAGTGGAGGGAAAAAGAGGAGAGCTGAGAAAAAAAAACAAAAAACAAAAAACAAGAAGTTTACCCTCATCACATTTGACTAAACGATGGAGTGAAATGCACACTCATTTTGGTATGAAAACCTATCTTACAGTATAAGAAAGTGGGGGAGAAAGAGATATTGCAAGGGGGGGGATGATGGAAGGGAGGGCAAAGGGAGGAGGGAGCAATTTGAAGTCAACACTTGGGGAGGGACAGGATCAAAAGACAGAAGAGAAACAATGAGGGGCAGGTTAGGAGGGATGGTAATCCAGTTAGCCTTACACAACACGACTATCAGGGAGGTCATTGGCAAAACTACACAGATATGGCTATATTGAATTGCCTGCTGTCCCAAAGGGAATGGGTGGGGAGGGAGGGATGAGGAGAATTTGGAACTCAAAGTTTTAGGAACAACTGTTTAGTATTGTTGTTGCAACTAGGAAAGAAGACATACAGTTAAGGAGGAATAGAAAGTCATCTGGCCCTACAGGAGAAAAGAGAAGATGGAGACAAGAGAAGGGAGAGATGACAGAAGAGAGGGCAGATTGGAGATAGGGAAAATTAGATTGCTTGGGGTATTGGGGTGGGGGGAGGGGATAAAAGGGGAGAAAATTTGGAACCCAAAAATTTGTGAAAATGAATGTAAAAAAATTAAATAAATAAATAAATACAAAAAAAAAAAAAAAACTTTTCAGTATCTGGGTAGTTGGTGGGACCACCCACCCACCCACCCACACACACACACATACATAGACAGAGAGCACAGAGTGAATTGAATAGGATGGGACCATATCTTAAAAGAAATTAAGGTAAATGGTGAGAGAGAAATGTAGTGGGAGGAGAAAGGGTGAAATGGAATGGGGTAAATTATCTCTCATTCAAGAGGCAAGCAGGAGACTTTTTAGTGGAGGGAAAAAGAGGAGAGCTGAGGAAAAAAAAACAAGAAGTTTACCCTCATCACATTTGACTAAAGGAAGGAATAAAATGCACACTCATTTTGGTAGGAAAACCTATCTTACAATACAGGAAACGTGGGGGAGAAGGAGATAAGCAGGGTGGGGGGGATGATGGAAGGGAGGGCAATGGGAGGAGGGAGCAATTTAAAGTCAACACTCAGGGAGGGACAGGATCAAAAGACAGAATAGAAACAATGGGGGGCAGGACAGGATGGAGGGAAATACAGTTAGTCTTACACAACATGACTATTATGGAAGTCATTTGCAAAACTACACACATAGGACCTATATTGAATTGCCTGCCTTCCCAAAGGGAATGGGTGGGGAGGGAGGGATGGGGAGAATTTGGAACTCAAAGTTTTAGGAACAACTATTTAGTATTGTTCTTGCTACTAGGAAATAAGAAATACAGTTAATGGAGAATAGAAAGTCATCTGGCCCTACAGGACAAAAGAGAAGATGGGGACAAGAGAAGGGAGGGATGATAGAAGAGAGGGCAGATTGGTGATAGGGAAAATTAGAATGCTCAGTGTACTGGGGTGGGGGAGGGGATAAATGGGGAGAAAATTTGGAACCCAAAATTTTGTGAAAAGGAATGTGAAAATTTAAATAAATAAATTTATATTAATTAATTTTTAGTTGAATGCTCAGCTTTCTCTAGGTAGATTACCATGTCATCCACATAAAGCAATACTTTTGTTTCATTTTTGCCTATACTTATTCTCTCAATTTATTTTTTTCTTTTCTTGTCCTGTAATTAGCATTTATAGCATTATTATCAGGTAATAGTGGTGGTAAAGGACATACTTAATTTACCCTGATTTTGTTGACATGGCTTTTAGTATTTCTCCATTACATATAATACTGTCCTTGCCTTTAAATAGGTTCTATTTACTATATCAAGTTCCTTTTCGATTGATTTATTTCTGTACTTCTCCGGGTTTCTAATAGAAATGGATTCTGTATCTGCTCAAGAGCCTTTTTGAAATTTATTGGTATAATCATGTGGCTCTTATTGTTTTGTTATTAATATATTTGTAGTTTTTTATATTGAACCAACTCTAAATTCCTTTCATGAATAAAACTGATCATAGTGTATAATTTTTTGATATGTTTCTATGCCTTCTTTATCAGTTTTCTTTGTCATTGGTCTCTCTGGAATCCTTGTCAGATATTTTCTGGGGCTTATGTGGGAAAACTTGGCTTCTCTACTTCTGTTCTTATCATTTTCTTAGCAGAAATTCTCTTCAGAAGAATGCTGAATTGGGCAGCTAGGTGGTGCAGTGAATAGAACACTAGCCCCGGAGTCAGGAGAACCTGAGTTCAAATTCAACCTCTGCCACTTGATGCTAGCTGTGTGATCTTGGGCAAGTCACTTAGCCCCAACTAGCTTGCCTTCTCCCCTCCAAAAAAAGAAAAAGAAGAATGCTGAAAGTATTGTCATCAAATGTGAGACTCATTTAGCACAGATTTCCAGATGAAGAGGGGCTGTGTCGATTCAAGTGAATTCATCATAGATAGGCTTGGACAACTGTTCCAAAAGTTAATCTACTATGATAGGAGCATTCCGTGTCAAATCTAACTTGGTATCTGGAAGGAGTTGCCAAAGTCTAGCATGGTCACTTATGCTTGGCTGGAATTAATACCTCCTTTAGTTGGCAATATTGGTTGGATTGATCTAAGGAAATGTTGGAAGTATCCTGCAGTTTTCTCTACAAATTATCTAATAGTAAGGAAGTAGTCATGGTGTAGTGGAGAGTGGGCCTGCTTTGGAGTCAGAAAACCTGGTTTCAAGTTGAATGTGATAAGTCAGCGAAGACTTCTCAAGGACCTAAGTCTAAAGTAAAGCAGACGTAATGCCTGAGTTTCAATTTATCAAAAATCATATGATATGGGGAAACCTGAAGTTGTGAAACCATGTGTCACCCCTCTCCCCAGTTTTACTGACTCCCATTTTCCTGTTTCTGAAAATAAAGACTGCTCACTCAGGCTCTTGACCAAAAGGGTAAGGTGGGGGTGTGTGTGTGTGTGGTTTTCTGCTATATAACCTTGCATCTGCTTCTGTAAAATGCTTCTCCTCCAATCTGCTTGGAGGAGGGTGAAGTCCGGTTCTTGCAAGAACTAAATAAAGGACTTTGTGTTTGTACTTTGAGATGCCTCTGAGTAGTCAATTTGAGTAGGGGTCTTGCCATCTCACAAAGTTCTTGGGGGCTCGTCCAGGATCATGTGACTTCCCAGAGAGATGGTCAGTGCTTTGGTTCAAGAGCAGACACCTGTTGAGAGATTTTCACCAATGGTCCTTGAAACTGAGCACAGGACCTCACTCTCTGTGAAGTAACAACCCAAAGCAGGGGAACTCAGTAGAAACAGAAGGTATAGGCACTTTGAAACTCTGAAGCTCTGAAGGAGTTGAAACTCCATCCTGTTGGTGTTTGTGGTTTTCCATCAGGTAACTTACGTGCTCATAACCTGCAGGTAAGCACTCGTGGGTATGGGCGTCAGTTTTGAGAGTCTTAGACTCAGGAAGATTGGCGACAGCTTCCAACCAAATTAGTGAACTACAGACCCCAGAGGAAAGGACCCTCTGAGAATACCGCTGGGTGACTATTGGTGGATGGGTGACCCCCAGCATGGACTAGTTCGAGGAATGGTCCAGTGAGTCTTAGATATGAGGTGTCTAGACTGAGAGGTGTCTGCACGGCAGCCCTCATGCAAAATGGGTAAGGAGGAGTCCAAACCCTGTGCTTCAGAGCAGAGTCAGAGTATACTGGTAAATAGTTCCTTGGGAAATAGATTTCAAAATTCTAATGAGGTACCAAAATATAAAGGAAAAGATAAAAAGAAAATGATCAAGTATTGTTGTTTTGTATGGGGTGAAAAAGATTTTGGAGGAGGCACGGTCTGACCAAAGCACGAATCCTCCTGGAATTGAGTAGCCTGGAGGAAGTCACCTAACATAGGATTCTTTTGAGTTGATAAAGCAGAAGAGATATCTTGTGGGGGATGCCCTACAAGCCTTCCTAGACTTTTTAGGTTGGCACCTGAGAAGATGAGGAAAACAAAATTCAAAAATGGGTGAAAATTATTTGTTATACGTGTTGTGTTGTCTCTATGTGTTGTGTATGAATGAAGGTCTGTGTCTGTGGTTTGTATCTCTGTCTTCTCTGACACTTTGTGAGGCAGCCAGCTGGTAAGACCAGGAAGGCTGAGGGGAGTTTATCTCCTCCTCCCAGACTGAAAGAAAGGCAGGCTAACTAGCATCTAATTCATTTCCTGTCTTACCCACAATGAGACATGAACTGGAAAGCCTTTCCATTTGTTCATGAATGCAAACAAGGCCTGACAAAAAAAAAAAGGAGCGCAGAAAGTTTTCTTGCAAGTAGCAAAAGTGTTTGATTATAAAAGATGTTTATCATTAGTGAAGGAACTAGACAATCTGAGTAATGGGATTGAGAGATTTGAGAAGAGAGAAAGAAAAATCACTTAATTTAGTATAGTTAATAGCTTAATCAAATTTAAGATGACTTTATCTGATCTGGGTGATAAGAATATGCCTACATGGTAAGGTTATTATGCAAAGTAATGTGGAGATGCATTCAACTGAATAGGGAATGTTTCATTTAAAGTTTTAAGTAAACTTAAAAAGTTTTAATTTTTAAGTAAATCTAAATGTTATATCAGAAATTGCGTTGTTAACTAAAATTGGTTTCTGCTATGAATCAAGCATATCTACAAAAATATGTAAAAAGGAAGCTTATGGCCAAACGTAAAAAGGCCTTGGTTTTAGGTCTTGTAATTGTTGCCAGTTAGGTTCATGAGGGTTTTGTGACAAATTGTAAATTGTTCTTAAAAGAAGAAAATATTTATTGTATGAATCTTTTGTATGATTTTTCAAAGGACTACCTACCAAATTTACATTTGTAAGCTAATCTCTTATAATAGCTTCAGGTTTTATGTGCAGGTTTGGAAGATAAGGGACAAGATAATGGAGATCAGGAATTTTAAGACAAAAAGCCTCCTGGCCCACCCCCTTTAGTCAGTCATTACAGACTGACTTCTTAAGATCTAATCTGAACTGGAAATGCTCAGAGAAGAGATGTTAATTTTCTATTGTAAAAGTAGAGGAGTTGGCCCCATCCCCACCCAGGGGTAGCTAAGATTTAGGAGTCTCAAATGATCACCTAAGTGGTATGGCTCTTCACTTTGTGAAAGTTGTAATCTCTATATAAAATGTAAGCTGTATATTCCTGAACCAAGAATTCATTTAAGGTGATAAACTCTAGTGATTGGCTTTTAGGACAAAAATTAAAATTTAAGATGGGAGTCCTGGTAAAATTTTTGATTAATGAAGCTTATTATCTAAGGTGCAAACCTCAGGGGACAATTGTGTTCTCAGCCTGGGATGGAATCCTTCTGGCTCAGTTTCCCTATTGTTTTCCTTTGAAAATGAACACTCCCTTTAAAGTTTCCCACTTGGCTATTTCTGAGTCTGGCTAGAAGGTGGAGATGAAACCGCAGTATAAATGTGATGTTATTTAAAGTATCTTATCCACAGAGGGACTGAGGAGCCCAAGGTGGCCCCAGGCAGTCTAGGGCTTCCCTGCATGGTCTGGATGGAAGTGGCTAGTAACCTGGAGATTTGGATTGATAGGATTAAGGGTGGGAAATAGAACATGAATTTGAGCGTAATGATACAGTGGACCTCAGAAGAGCCAGTTCACATGGGGAAAACCAAGGACTTTTCAAGCTGAGGTTTTTCAGGACCTTTTAGACAAATGCAACTAAAACTGGGGATAATGGACAAAGGTCCCAACTTGCAAATAAAGTCTTTATCTGTTACAAAGACCAATTGGGTAAATTCTATTGACTGAATAATTACTGAGACTGAGCCTAAATCAAAGACATCTTTAGTTTGGGGAGAAGAATTCCAATCCAAGTTTCTTAGAGGCAGGTAACCTCTTGTAAAATTTGGCATTGATGGAAAAATTAAATATTTCTGTTTGATGTGAATTCATTTTATGAACATAAGTTGAAGTTAGTGTTTGAACTTATATGTGTAGCTCATTCTTTTAGATTGAATAGGGTTAGAAAGGGACAGAGTAGTTTGGGAAACAGATGTAAAGCTATTAGAGCAATAACCTAAGGTTTTAATGGTAAATTTGATTTTATGGTTGTTATTTAGTCAGGAACCAGAACATATATAGAAAGGCACATAAACCACCTAAGACTTGCTTTAAAAGATGTTCCTTAGCCAATGTGAAATTATAGTCATATCTGAAACCTGATTATTGGAACTTGCTATTTTCAGATTTTATGGGACTATTAACTGACTGTTCTGAGTCTAACTCCAGGTATGGATAGCAAGAAAGGCGGTCTGAGCCTCCAATCCATGATGCCAGTAGGCCTGTGAGATGCTGGCATGAACTGCAAAAAGGTGATCTCATGGGAAGGGTGGGAGAGTGGCTCTTCAGCCTGGGCTGAGGTAGGATTCTCCTGACTCAGTTTCCCCACTGATACCTGGCAGACTTTAAGCCTGGCTGAATGCCAGTTGACAATCTGTTCCTGCCTGGAGTTGACATGAAGTTAGGGAGATATTGTTTCTCTGCAATGTGTCTAGTGTTAGTAGCAATTTCCTGTAATCAAAGGTTTTGTAAGCTTAGTACCAGATCTATTAAATTATAGATTGTTGGTAGGGAAACATCTCAGGTTGTCTAAAATTAAGCTATTAGGATTAGGACTTTAGACCAACGACAATAAGTCAGAGTTCCTGAATTCTTAGTAAGAGTGTGGAGACAATCAGGTCAAGGGTTTGTGAGGTTAGCATATATAGTCATTATTATTTTTGTCTCAGTTGGTTAATGTTAAAAGAAAAATGGTTTGTGGTCCATATTGTAAATGCTTTAGAAGAAGCATCACATGACCAGAAGTTAGACTTGTTTTATGATGTGATATGTACTTTGTTAAAAATTACTCTTGTATTTATGTACGTACTGGAACCTGTTATTGACTCCTTTGTGAAATCTCATCTTCCTGATGGGGGAATGTAAAATGTAAAAAACTGGATTCTAATGTGAATTTTTTAAATAAGACAATTGGCCAAAGTTCCAATTTTGATTTTGTAAGAGTGATAAGTGTATGCAACTTAGGGATGGTCATCTAAAATGGTATTAAGGTCAGTTTTGTAGGAGAGTGGACATCTGGATTTCTACAAGAAGGTAAAGGAAAGAAGATGCAGAGATGTTGTGCTGAAGATGGCCTGAAGGAGCATCCAGACCAGAAAGCTGCATCAGTTGATGTTCCTCCCCAGACTGCTGTATGAGATGGAACTTCTGAAAGGATAATTCATTGATCTACCTTTGTATTTTGAATCTCTGTATCTGTACTTCTAACAAGGGGACTGCCCCCTTGTAATTTGTCAATGCTTTGGTCAACTTTGCTCCCTCCCTAAATTCATATAAAAGGGGATAGATGAGGGGAAGAATTCATGAGGGAAAGAATGTGAGGAGGTATTTATTGGTTGGATTTAGGTGTGGAAACAGGAATTTTAAAGATTGCCTAAGTTCCTGTCCAAACTTGATCTTCTCCTTTCAATGCATCCTGGTGGTCATGGTTTGGAGGAAGATGATGGAAACAAATACTGTGGTTTGTGCTCAATGTATTAAGTGGCATTATTCTTTTATCTGTCTGTCTGCCTTGTATGGTACAATTAATTACTAGAATAGTGCAGGATACCATATCAAAAATGATTACTATCAAGACTCACATGATGATTCTGAATGAACAAAGGTGGATCCTTGTGAATGTGGAGAAAGGGGATGAGCTAGAGGACAAAGATGATTCCCTGGTTGAGCAAATGTACCAGGAATGGCATGAGAAGTCTTCAAAGGAATAAAAAAAAAAAAGGAGGGATTGAATGTGGTAAGTCATTGAAGACTTCTCAGGGACCTAAGTCTCAAGTAAAGAGACAATGCCTGAGTTTCAATTTATCAGAATTCATATGATATGGGGAAACCTGAAGTTGTGAAACCATGTGTCACTCCTTTCCCCAGTTTCGCTGACTCCCATTTCTGTATTTCTGAAAATAGAGACTGCAGCTAAGGCTGCTGAGTCCCATTTCCTTGTTTCTGAAAAGAAAGACTGCTCAGTCAGGCTCTTGACCAAGAGGGTAAGGGGGTGGAGGGGTTGTGGTTTTCTGCTATATACCCTTGCATCTGCTTCTGTAAAATGCTTTTCCTCCTCCAATCTGCTTGGAGGAGGGTGAAGTCTGGTTCTTGCAAGACTTTCTGTTTGTACTTTGTACTTTGAGATGCATCTGAGTAGTCAATTTGAGTAGAGGTCTTGCCATCCCACACAAAGCCCCTTCTCTGATTGTGTAACCCTAGACAAGTCATTTAACTTCTCAAATTCCTAATGAACTTTAGAAATTTTGGAACAGGTACTGATCTTTGTTGGTTAGAAAGCTTTTCCTCTTAAGGCATTTCCTATACACTTACTAATGTAATCACCATTCATATGTATACATACATATATATATATGTGTGTGTGTGTGTGTACACACACAAACATGTATATGTATAATCATATAGATGTGCAATACAACACACATGTTTAGATATTTAAAGATACAGCATACATATATACATGTGTATATATTTGCACAGATATTTATACATATACATGTATGTTTGTAGTCTTTATTTGAGGTAGGGGGTTTCCAAAAGGTCAGCCTGTCTCTGGGCAAAAGGAAAGAAAAGTTGACTAGCTTTTTGAGCAGTAAGACTTGGGAGTGGAGAACTATGAACAATTATAACTGGGCCATGAACCTGGGAGATTCCTTTTCTGGCTAGTGTAAGAATCTAGGGGACTGACTCACTGTGAGTGAGTTGTAACTGGCATCAGTATAGGTTAAGATTTTGCAAAGCCCTTGACATGTATTATCTCATTTGAGTCTCCCCAACAACTCTATGAGATGGGTGCAGACATAAGGATCCCTGTTTAATAGATGAAGAAACTGTGTTCCAGAGAGGTGGAGCAACTCATCTGTAGTCATAGAAGGTCAGAAGCTGGATTCAGTCAAGATCTTTCCAACTACCAGTCTAACACTTTATGCCATTACACACCAGACTGATTTTTATTCTTGTAATTAGAGTAACTGGCTAGTTCTGTAGTCACCCATTTGCTCCTGCAAGCTCTGCAGATGTAGACTATGATTGTTGCTGAAGTACCATGAACTCCAGGGAGCCCCAGGTATGGGGGTAGCAAGCTAACAAACTACTCAGCCTTTATCTATGCCACACAAAGGTAAGGGATACATTTTATTCCATTTGGGTAGCAGATAAAAGTCTCACAGCTCTAAAGGAAAATGAGCTAGTGATCAAAGAGAACTGAAAAGGCTCAAATGAAGATCCTGGAGGAGCGAAGGGACTTTATTGAAGCCTTGATTAGAAAGAGTGTATAAGTTCACCAGAAAAGCCCAATGTGTAGAGAAAGTAGGAAGCAGAGCACAAAGCAATAATCAAAAAGACTGGGAAAGAGAGAACACACCACAAAACACAGTAGTAGATGATAGTAAAGTGGTATTTTGTGTGATGTAGCTTTTTTGCCTAAAGTGGCATCCAATTAGGATGATGTGCTTAATGGTGACATCTTCTCCTTGCATCATTCTGTTGAATTAGGGCATTGGTTTGCCCTAGTGGTGACCTATTTCAGTGATATCTCATATGATCCTATAACAGTAGTTAGACCATTGGATCTGGAGTTAGAAATACCTGAATTCAAATCTTGCTTTAGACTAGTTGTTCTCAAAGTCATGGTCTAGGGAAACTTGTGTGGTCAAAACTGTTTTCTTAATGTTGTTGTTGTGCAGTTGTGTCAGATGCTTCATGACTCCATTTAGAGTTTTCTTGGCAAAGATACTGGAGTGATTCCTTCTCCAACTCATTCTACAGATGAGGAAACTGAGGCAATTAGGATTAAATGACTTGCCACGGTCACACACCTAGTAAATGTCTGAGGCTAGATTTGAACTCAGATGTCTTTTTGACTCCAGACCTGACACTATCCACTGTGCCACCTAGGTGCCCCCTTTTTTTAATATTACTGACATTTTAATTTCTAATGTGGTATTAGAATTTTATTTAATTTCTAACAGAGCAAATGTATATATAAAATCAATATCATATTGTTTTGTAAATATCATATCAGATGTAACCCACATAAAGAAAAACTTTTTTGGGTGTGTCTTCAATAATTTTTTAAAAGTATATAGGGGTTCTGAGACCAAAAAGTTTGAGAATCACTGCTTTAGACATTTGCCTCCAGTGACAAGTTGCTTGACAAAACATAGGTCCATGGAAGACTAGGCTTTAACTCTAGAGAATAACCGTGTCTGAGTGCTGAGAATCTGTGTGGTACAGTACAATGGTAAAGGAATTTGAACATCTTCCCTGCCCCTTAATAGGCCTATGTGACGAGCTTTGAGCTTTGGCCCAGCCCACAGCTTGAGTCACATGAAGTCCTTGTTGGGAGAAGCTTGCTGAATGGATGGAGCAGGAAGGTGCAGCGGGAAGAAAGAGTAAGGTGTAGCTGAGAGAGAGAAAGAGCAGGCAGAACAGAGCAGGTAGTGTGAGTTAGAGATGGAGGGATTTTGCTTAAGGGAGTTTGTTTGTGAGGAGGCCTGATACAGAGAAGGCTTGGGGGCAGCTGTGCTCCCTTTGCTGATAATGTGTTACCATGGTAAAACTGGCTTTCTGGTGTCGGTATAAATATTTTGGTTTTGTCTTTGGAGAGTTTGTATTTCGCAAATTTACCCTGGAAATATGCATGCATATAGCAACTGCTGTGGGTATGGCACATTGGCATTACATACAGTAGAAAGACAGTGCTAACTTTGGCACATTGGCACATTGGCATTACATACAGTAGAAAAACAGTGCTAACTTTGAAGTCAGAGACAACCAAATTAAAATTCTGTCTCTGTCATTACCTGTGTGACCTGGGGCAACTCATTTAATTTCTTTGGGATTCATTTTTCCCATTAAGTTGAAATAAAATTATATATGAATTATTATTACATATTATTATGATACATAGTATATAATAGAATATTAAGCATGTGTAATATATGTTATATTGTTAAGATATTAAATTATTATATGCAATAAATAATTAAACGGAAACTAAGAGAGTAGACTTCATTCCTTCCAAGCTCTTGTCTTATGAACTAATTATATTATTCTTATTCAGAGGCAGGATGATTCAGATTTTTAAATGCATAGTAAAGTTATTCACATAGACAAAGGAGGAGACTTTGCAAAGGGCATAACTGAATTTATACAGTTATTCTCAAGGAAAGAATTAAAAACTTTTACATGAACCACTCTCTTTTCTTGAGAAAATATCTGGGAGATATACCTCAAAAGCATAATGATATAGTAGAAGTCACACCGGACAAAGGAATCATGAGATCTGTGTGACTGGGCAAATCATTTCAACTTTGTGAGCTGATTTCTTCATATATACAACTAAGGTGTTTGAACTAGATTTCTAAGAGCACTTTCATGTCTGAAGTTCAATGATTTAGGACATATTAATTCAGAGCTTCTGGGAAAGGAAGTATGTTCGTCTCTAAGTTGGCCCTACTCTTTTCCCACTATTTCCTTATAACAAAAAGATTGTGCAGAATGGTTAAAATCATGTGACCCTTTCTTTAGAAATAAAACCTACATAATACATCAAAATTCTTACTCATAGTTAGCTCAGTGCATTAAATTTTTTGAGTCAGTTTTTCAGTTTCTACTATTCCAAATTGGCTACTATACCATCCTATGAAGAAAACAAAAGAAAACAAAACTTTACATAAAGTAGAATATCAGTGGATATATGCCTCACTTTCCTCATCCTTCCAACTAACAGGGAACATTAATTATCCCATGTTCAAAGTATTCTTTGGGTCCACATTCCCTAGAGTCATAACTCATGAGTCCCCCTACCAATGTATTTCTTTTCAATGATCAGCCAGAAGACTCAACTAATTTAAAGCAAAGTTATTTTATAAAATGGCATAATAACAAGCGTAGTAACAAAATATTGTTCCCATAAACTTGGCACATACTCTTCCACAAATATACACATTAGTGGAAAGAATGGACATTTATAGGGAACAAACATTGAAGGGTATGCACATTGGGAAGCGTATTCTTTTTTTTTTTTTTTTTTGAGGCAATCAGAGTTAAGTGACTTGCCCAGGGTCACACAGCTAGTAAGTATCTAATGCTGGATCGTAACTTAGATCCTCCTGACTCCAGGGCAGGTGTTTTATCCACTGAGCTACTTAGCTGCCCCCTGGTAAGCATATTCTTATAGGGGCAGTTTTGTCTGTGCAGAGCTGCTTCTATCTTCAAGTAATGACATTCTTTAGGTCCTACTAGTCCTACCCTGTGCTGATATCATAGTCTCTGCTGGATGCTACTTGATACCCGATTCTACTGGATGCTGCTTGGCCAAGTATATAGTCAGCACTACTTTGCTGCCTTCAGCTCCTTAGCTGTAATATTTGGCTATGAAGGGGGTGGTGCCGGTGTTTGCCATAGTCTATTAGCTTAAAACCCATAGCACTTGGTCAGTTTTTGTAGAAAAGGCAGAAACTCTCATCTGGGACCAACAAAAAGGCTCTCCTCAAGTTTCACTTGTCTTGTTCCCTTAGAGTTTAGATTACTGAAGCTTCTCATTACCATATCAGGAGATTCTCAGCCTCAAATGCCAAACTCCGTAGAATAAATATCAGGGTCCTCTAAATAAGCTAATGTCCTCAGATTATCTTTTCTTTAGATTCATCTTCCTAGTCCAGGGGCTTGGGTCTCTCTTTCATAAGTTTCACATGAGTTTATGATGGGAATTTTATTTATGTTCTAGTTTTAATGATAGATTACACACTAGGTAATAGTGGAACAGTAATTACCAAACCACTCTTGGGGTTAAGGGTTCTACAGTTTTAAAACCCTAGGTCTCTGTCATTCTCTGACATAGGTGAATGGAAAGAAGGTAGAGAGAGACGATGACAAATTTAAAGGGCAAAGTCTTTATTTCTTCTGACTTCCTGATCATGTTCCTGGTCTTTGCATATACATTTTCACCCTTGAACCTGAAAAAGGCTTTGCAGCATGCCCTCAAATACTTCCCTCATTTGCTGCAACCTTGGTGTTTTCCTTAACTCCTTATTCACCTTCATCTTACATCTCGCTTGAGAAATTTTGTTACTTCCATCTTCATTGATTTCTTTGTGCATATCACCTTCCTTCCACCTACATAGCTACCGTTCATTTCTTATAGGGACAACTGCAATAGCCTTCTGATTGGTGTCTTCCAGTCTCCACTCTCTCCCTAGTCCAATCCCATCTCCACAATTGCCACCAAAGTGATTTTTCTAAAGTGTAGGTCTGACCCTGTCAACTCAACTTTCAGTAAACTCCACTTGCTTCCTACTACTTGTAAAATCAAATGTGAATTCCTCTGTTTGTCATTCAAAGTTTTTCACAACCTGGTCCCCTTTTCCTCCCTTTCTAGTGTCCTTACTCCATACGCCTTTCCAAAAACTTTACAATTCGTTCACACAAGCCTACTTGCATTCTTCAGACAGGATAGAGGATATCCCATTGTTAATTGTAATTTCCTTCATCCTATTTTCTTCTATCTCTTTCCTCATTAACTGCCTCCTCCTCATTTACAAAGAAAATAGTGAGAGTATACACAATTTGCTTCTGTTCAAATGCCCCTCTTCTCTTCCCTTTGCCTACAACGGTTCATAGGTTTTTACCCTTCCTTTCTTTTCAATCCTTCCTTCGTTATCTGTCATCCACAGTTGGAGTTTTCTTCCTTATGACCAATGCTTCCCTCTTAACCACAACTCCCCTTTCCTGTTCTTGTCTTCTTCCCTGTTCAGCTTAATGTATTTCTATACCAAAATCCATGTATGTTTGTATTTTCATGAATCATGTATGATTCAGATAAAAGTAATATTCATATGACACCTGCCTCCTCCACTGTCTCCTCCTTGTTTGCATATGCTATTTTCATTTGTCACCCTGTAAGATCATAAAAACAGAAAAAAATCACCTTCAGGCGCTTTATTTGTCATATTTAACTCCATTTATGAATCTTGAAGACATTAGAGCTCTCAGGGATACACTTCTCCTCCCTATTAAAATCATAAATACTTCCTCATACTCTCCTCCAATTGTTACAATAACTTTACCTTTCTAGGTCTCTTGAGATTCCTATATTTATTTGTATTTATTTTTTTATTTTTTAATTTAATATTTTATACATATTACACATTTATATAATTACATATAAAAACAATTTTTAACGTTCATTTTTTTAAGATGTTGTGTTCCAAATTCTCTCACTCCTCTTACCCCTTACTGAGAAGGCAAGCAATTTGATATGGGTTATACATGTGCAATCATACAAAACGTATTTCTACATTAGTCACATTGTGAAAGAAAATACAAACCAAAAAAAAACAACCCAAGAAAAATAAAGTTAAAATAAGTATGCTTTGATCTACATTTAGACTTCATTCTCTGGAAATGGATAGCATTTTTTATCATAAGTCATTTGGAATTGTCTAGGATCAATGTATTGCTGAGTATAACCAAATCCTTTACAGTTGATCATTTTACAGTATTGCTGCTACTATAGTTACTGTGGTTCCGCTCATTTCACTTTGCCTTAGTTCATGTAAATCTTTCCAAGATTTTTGGAGAATTTTCTGCTCATTATTTCTTATAGTACAATATTACTTCATCACAATCATATAACACAACTCATTCATCTGTTCTTCAGTTGATGACCATCCCCTCAATTTCTAATTCTAGGCCACAACAAAAAGCACTTCTGTAAATATTTCTGTACATATAAGTCTTTTTCATTTTAAAAAAATCTCTTTGAGATATAGACCTATTAGTGATATTTCTGGGCCAGAGGGTATATACCCTATATTTGTATTTTAAGACTCTTCAGCTTTTATTTTCTCATCAGCAATGCTTACAAGTTTTCTCTTTCATTCAAGGTTCATTTTTCCTTCTATACAGATAAATACTATAAAATTGTAAAGAAGGTGTCAATCTGCATTAATAGAAGAAGTTTCCTTACCCAGAAAGTACTACTGTACTAATAAAAATACTGCAATCTTGGTGTTGTTCTCAATTCCTCCTCAATTGCCATATATCTTGTGCATATCCTCTTCTTTCCACCCCTACAACCACCACTATAGTTATAATAAATAAATAAAATCATAGGTCCTAATAAAATCCTAAGTCCAGTCCTTATCCCTATCCATGTATTATACTCAATTTTTCAAAGTAAGTTGTTCTTAGTTGTAAGGCTTTATCTTTAACATTTTGGAATATTGCATACTAAATTCTTCTAGTCTTTATAGTGGTAATTGTCAAGTGTTGTAGGATTTGGTCTGTAGTTTCTTGATACTTTGATTCTTTCTTCCTGACTAGTCATGGTCTTTTTTTTAACTTGAAAGTCTGGGTTTTGAGTATGACATTCCTGAGAGTTTATGTTTTAGGTTTCTTTCAAGAGATAACCAGTGGATTCTTTCTATACTCACTTTGCCCTCTAGTTCTAATAGTTCTAGAGAATTGCCCTTTATAATTTCTTGAAATTCAGCATCTAGGTTGTTTTTTAGACATGGTTTTCACATTAAGTAGTGATTCTTAAATTATCTCTTTGAGCTGCTTCCTAGAACAATTGTTTTTGATAGATACTTTTCATTTTCTTCTGCTTTTTTTTCAGTCTTTTGATTTGTTCTTGAATTTCTTGTCATTTCGTGGAGTCATTGATTTCTTATTTGTCTATTCTAATTTTCAAGTGGTTTCTCTCCAGGGTAAGATTTTATAAACTATTTATTTTCCTTCCACTTTTTCTCTAATGATCTAACTTTATTTATAATCTTAAAAAAATCTTTTGCTTACTCTCTTCTAGGAATTTTAATGGACCTTGTGGACAAACTATTTTTATTTAAGGGTGCACCCATCATTCCCATAGAGTTACTCTCTTCCTCTACGCTTGTATTCTGTACGTCCCTGGATCCATAAAATTTCTTTATTGCCAGACTCTTTTTTATTCATACTTTTGGCTTTATTTATTGAATTTCTTTTAATTTATTTATTATATTATTATATGTATTACATTACACATATAATTTATTTATTGAATTGATTCTGACTGCTTCTGTGCTCTTGGATAGCGTGGATAGCAAGACTTTTTTGGTCTTTTTTTCCATTATGGGAGGTCCTGCGGCTGCACTCCCTGTTTGCCAGTATCTGCTGAGTAGAAAGTGCTGGCGGGTCCCAGGCTCACACATGTTCTTTCAGTACAGTGCACTGAACTCTTCAAGGATGTCAGGATGGCTCATGTCACCTTGCTGCAAGCTTTCGGAGCCCTTAGGTTGTCAGAGTACAGACTGTTGTCCTCTCAGTAGGAGTTTTCGCACTATGCTAGCTCCCACTTGCACGCTCAGGTAAGGAGCTTTTGGGATACTTGATCACCCTGGGTCTCCTCACTGGGGTTCTCTGGTCTTCTGCTCCCCTGGTCCAAGGAATACTTGATCACCTTGGGGTTTTCTAGTGGATCGCTCTGAGGCGATCCGACTTCTCTGGCTAGGCTCCCTCCTTGGTGCCCACAGGCTTCTTTTTAATCTCCTTTAGATAATTTAGGGCGGATTAAGGTATTCATTATAGTTTCTTATTTTTTGCTTAATTATCGTTTTTCCTGAGGTTCTTCTGTTTTATCTTTTCTGGAATACCTGGGAATTCAGCTGTTTTCTTTCTATCTACTCTGCCCTCTTGCTGGAGGGCAGGAGAGCCCATCAAATAGCCTGCTACCGATTCACATTCCCGAGGTTATCAGTAATGACTTCACAGCTAGAGGGGAAAAGGCCTTGAATGCTTCCTTAATTTTCTCAATATCCTACTGGTTTATGGGTTTCTCTGTAATTCAAGAAGTAAAGAAAAAGCACTATAAATTTTAACACTTCTCTAAATATGTTTTTTTTAATTGTCTTTTTAACGATCTTTTTTTCCCCTACCAAATAATGCTTTTCTGTTTGTGTATTCTTGCTATTAAAACAAAAGGCAGAATAACTTCTAAATGAGTAGATTTTAGATATAAGGAACTAGTGGATATTTTTCTTTATTGTTGACTGTTACCCGTAAAAACATTTTTAAAATAGCTAGATGCATAGTTTCATATATAATTCTCTTTTCCTGTTCTTTGTGTGTGGGAATGTTAATATTTGTCAAGTTCATAAGGAAAATTAAGTGAAATTTTAAAATTTCTAATCTTTAAGAAACGTTATTTTGCTTTAAGAAATACAGCGCTTATCAAGGTAAACTTACGAGTTATTCTGATTACTCTTATCATTTTATTCCTTTAGCTTGCCAAATAATGAAGTAGCATTTTTTTTACAGTATCCTAGATTTAGAGCTGGAAGGGACCAAATTATCTTAACAACCCCCTCATTTTCTACATGAGGAAAATGTAGTGTGCCGAAGTGAAGCAAACTGCCGCAAGTCACATAGGTAACAAAATTGGAATTCAGCCTTAAGTGTTGGGACTCCCAAGTTCGATGATCTTTCACCCAAACTGCTGCCCATATATAAAGGATAATATTATAAAAGCTGTAATTATGTGTGAGCAAATATACTGAAACATGTCTTATTCTACTTTCATAAATACACTCATATTAATTTGTTTGCTTTATCCACACAAAGTTCAAATCACACCCAATGATCCTTCTTCTCCTTTAATCTTCTACATGAAACCTTTTCTTTTAATCACCTCAACAGTTAGTACCTCCTCTCAAATTATCTTGCATTTATGTTTATTGTACCTGTTGTCTCCCTAACATGAATAATTACCTTGGCAGCAGAGAATCATTTTTTTAACCCCTCAGAGCCTATAACTTGGGGCTTGACACATAGCAGGTTTTCAAGAAGTTCAACAAATTACTGATTTAATAAATTATTGATTGATGGATTAAATACATTACCAATTTATGCAAGGGTTAAGTGTGATTTTAAAAAATCATTATTTATTTTTAACATTCATTTCTTAAAATTTTGAGCTCCAAATTGTCTCCTTTCCAGACCCTCCAACACTCATCAAGAAGGCAAACAATATGTCAAAAGTCATGTAAAATATATTTTCATACTAGCCATGTTGCAAAAAAACCAAAACAAACTAGAAAAATAAAATGAAAAAGGCATGCTTCAATTTGCACTCAGAGTTTATCATTCTGTCTCTGGAAGTGGATAGAATTTTTCATCCTAGGTTCTTTGGAATTATCTTGGATCATTGTATTGAGCAGAGTAGCTAAGTCTTTTACAGTTGATCATCATTACAAGATTGCTATTACTGTATACAATGTTCCCCTTGTGTTTTGTTTAAACTCAAACATACAATAACTTTAGTCTAAAATGTTGCAACAAGGAGAGTGTCTGAGTTTCTGAATCATTGTCACTTTGGCAACAAAGGAGTGGCACTGCAGATAAGCTCAGAGCAAAGCTCCATTCCAGTTAAACATGTTTATACTATGTCACAGAGTCATAATGAAGAAAACAAAATTCTAGAAGGTAACTTTGGGACATATCAAATTCTCTCATCTTTGAATAAACTGAAACCACAATATTTCTAAAAACTCCTGAGTAGTATGTCATGGTATACTTTATTTATATAGAAATGTTGTCTATGCATTTATCCCTTACAACTTCTATATTTTAAAAATGTTTCCAGATTTTTGGTGGGAAAAAGAAGTAATAAAAGACTATTGAATATAATCTATTGAAAACAGAGGTGGTGCAGTCAGTCAGATGAAGCTTTTTGCAAAGCCACTTCATTCCGTGATAGAGAAATGTAAGATATCAACAATCATTTTCTATTTTGGGGAAAAAATTCCTGATCAATAATAATAAAGGAAATTTAAAACAACTTTGAGCTTCCACTTCATAGCATTAGATTAGCAAAGGTTACAAAAAAGGAAGATGGCAATTGTAGGACAACAGGCACACTAATTTTCTGGAATTGTGAGATGTTCTAATTCTAACCAGTCAGTAAGGTGATACTGTACCCCCAAAATCATATAACTGTTCGTAGTCTTTGACCCAGGTAGTGGATATATATCTCAAAGATGTTAGAGACAAAGGGAAAGGAGTAATGTACACAAAATGATTATAAAAGCACCTTTTGTTTTAGCAAAGAACTGTACAAAGTGGGGGACATTTAATTGGGAAATAGTTGAATAAATTATGGAATACGGATTTAATGAAATATTACTTTTCCATAAGAAATTATGAAAGGGATAGATTTAGAGCAAACTAGGAAGACTTGCACAGATGGATACAGAGCGAAATAAGCAGAACCATGAGAACAATTTATAACAAGGACTGCAATAACGTAAAGAAAATAACTTTGAAAAACTCAAGAGTTCTGATCAATGCGATGACCGACAGTCAAGTCTGATGAAATATGGGTAATAGACTAGGGGTAAAGAACGAAACAAATCTTCATTCATGCCCAATGTGTAGATTTGTTTTGTTTGACTATAATTATTTATTTTAAGAAGTGGCTTTCATGATTCAGGAGCCTAGAGGGAAATTTATTTGATGGTGAGAATAATATTATAAGAGGAGGAAGAGGAGGAGGAGGAGGAGGAGGAGGAGAAGAAGAAGAAGGAGAAGAAGGAGAAGAAGAAGGAGAAGAAGGAGAAGGAGAAGAAGAAGGAGAAGGAGAAGAAGAAGAAGAAGAAGAAGAAGAAGAAGAAGAAGAAGAAGAAGAAGAAGAAGAAGAAGAAGAAGGAGAAGAAGAAGAAGAGGAAGAAGAAGAGGAAGAAGAAGAGGAAGAAGAAGAAGAAGGAGGAGGAGGAGGAGAAGAAGAAGAAGGAGAAGAAGAAGAAAAAAGGAGGAGGAGGAGGAAAAGGAGGAAGAAGGAGGAAGGAGAAGAAGAGAAGGAGAAAAAGAAGAAGGAGGAGGGGGAAAAGAGGAAAAAGGAGGAGGAGAACAGCAATAGCAAGAAGAATATAAACAAAAAGTTACTAAAATACTCAAAAGAAATCAGAAAGGAGTTCAAAATGGGACACACATAAATAGGTCAGTTTTGTTACTATTATGTTAAATATAATATATATTTTAGGAAACTAGGTAAAAGAAGTTGATAGTTCCATATAACTCTGCTTTGCTTTTCTTTGTGTATTAAAATATTCATGACTGTTGATAAATTAAATTCATAATAAGAATTTATGGTTACAATAAATCTAATCATTTGCTCATTTATTGATTCATTCATTAGTATTTATTGATACCTATTATATTCATAACTCCCTGCAACGCTTTGTGGCAGAATACAGAAAGGTTTAACTTACAGTATCTATCGTCAATTAGCTTATTAGCCAGACATGGTCATTTTGAGAGTGTTCTTCTTACCCAAAGCCTGAATCTTTTTATTTAGTGTATTCTTAGGTTAAGGTTTAGGAATAATCTTAGCATTCATATTGAACACCTTACCTGGATTTGGCTATCTTCTATTTTGCCAGACATAGAGTAACAATTTTTATTAGGGTTTCTAACTGGAAAATTGATCTTATTTCTCTTGAGCTGTGAAACAGGTTTGTGCTGCTTTTAAAAAAAAGTGTAAATCTGAATTTAAATGAATTAAGGGATAATTATTAACAGTATACCAGAACACTTTGCTTTACAAAAGCATTTGCTGCAAGGTTCCTTTAAGAGAAAACTCATTGCATGTTTTGAAATTTATACATACTTAAGAAACATGATTAAAATCTTTCTTGTAATTCATTTATCCACATGCTAACTAACGTTAAACCTCAGGAAACCTCTGTTCTTATTTCTATTCTTGTGTCACCTGTGTCTCTGAATCACAGCTTTGGCTTCCCACAGGCTCAGTCTTGGGGGACCTCAGAAAGTAATTCAAAGATGGCTTGTTTTGCCTTCAGGCAAAGTGTTTCCCTAGAACTTCTGAATTTTGTTCACTTTAGTTTTCTAAAAGTAGTCTGTTTACCTATAAACAATCTAGGCTAACAAGGAATGTATCATAGAACAAGTTTATTACACATAAGAAAGAATACAGAAAGCACTCATAACTGAGCCTGTACAAAGTCAAGGAAATTACCCCTTGATGAGCCTCACCTTTCCCCAGGATCTATATATAAACCTCAGGCTTATAATATCACCTTAGAAGCATAGATTCCCAAAATGGAAGATACTACTCCCTAGGGGATTCTGGAACCATGGCGGAGCAGTAGTAGCGTCCGGTGCAGTTAGGAGGTGTTGAATAAAAATAAGGGGGCTGTGGAAGCATAAGAAAAGAAGAGAAAAAATTTAAAAAAAAAATTCATGCGTGTTTCATTTGTTGTGTAACAGAGTTAAAGTAGTAGTGATTACATCATTTTTCAAGTAAATACATAAAATGCAAGTTATTACCAATCCGTACTCAAGTCTGCCAACAGGTCTTAAGGAGCAAGGGTTGGCAGGAGAGCCTGTTGAGCATTATTGGAAGTCCAGTATACATTAGCAGGAATCTGTGATGACTTGTTTACAATATGATACTATACAGTTACATGACACAATATTGCATCATCGAAAAAATTCACAAATTTACAATAAATTATTAAATTTAAGATGTCATTTAAAAAAATTATATATTTTTGAAATGATGCACTTTTTAAAAAACTATGAAAGGGTTAAAAAGAAAGTAGATTTTCAGGGGTGCTGAGTAATATTATTTTGAAAAGGGGGTGGTAGACCAATTAAGTTTGGGAACCTCTGATCTAAAAGGTGTTTGTCAAGTTTTCAGTCCTGTGATATGTAAATTCCAGACAAATTCCAGACCTTCACAACTGCAGACCAACAGAGCATACAAAAAATACTGATAAGTCTGGGATGACGACTGAAATTTTACTGATGACTTTGAAGCGACTTAGGTATGTTAATAACCTAACCCCAAAGTGGCTCAGATAGGAGTTGGTCTGTTTCCTAAAAAAAAAAACAAAACAAAAAACCCTATAAAAATGAGACTTCACACTCCTGCTCCCCAAGGAATGTTTCTTCTTCATCAGGTCTGTACTGCTGAGTTTGCCCAACTCTAACCCATGGTTATTTGAGCCATACTCTCTGCCTCTCTCCCTTGCCATCCTCTTTTTCATACTGTCTCCCTTCCTTCGTCATCCCATTCCTGGTCCCCACCCCACTTTTTGCTTCTTGTTTCTGCCTTTCTGGGCTTTGGCCTTCACACTCTGTCTTTAATTCAAATGTGATCACCTCCATTTGCCTGCTGCCAGTTGTGGTCTCTTCCGGAGAGTACCCAAAGAACCTAGCGTGCCTGCCCCCATTTCAGAATTTCATATGTTAATTATCAATTCAGGAAGCAAGTTCCTTCAGGAGAGGGGCTGCCTTACTTTTTTGTTTCCCCAATCCGTATTATTATTCCATAGAGTCTGGTTCATAGAAGAGGCTTCAGAATGGTTTGTTGATTCGTTGATTGATTTGTGAGCCAAAGAAAATCTAATTTTTCACTGTTAAGGTAAAAAGGCCTAAGTTTCTCATTAAAGTGTTGTATCTAGTGAATTATTATCAAATAAGCATTTTAAAATTGCATTATTTAAAATCAGGTTTACCAGGATCAGAGATGCTGTTTCTAGAATTTCAGGGGTGAACATTTTGGCCTTCTGTTTGACACAGCTGATTCAAAGAGCTAACAATATGATTTGATACTTTACTCAAGCTCATTAATTAAAATAAAATAGAAACAAAAAGAGCCAAGTTACTTCGTGATAGACTTCTCATTGCCACTGAACGAGACCTGAGGCAATTATTAGGGACACTCTCCCACTCCTCACTAGATGGACTTTTTCATTTTTTCCTCCTTTTTCTCATCTTTTCCTACTTTTCCATTTCTTTTTCTCTCTTTCATTTCCTTTACACATTCCCATGTTAAACTGGTCAGAAGTCCTAGATGCTAATGTACCTAGCTGTATTCTAGTTATACTGCTTTGTCCTCAAGAGACCCTAGGGATGTCACATAGATCAAATATACAAACTCTAGGTTTAGGTGTCACCAACCTGCCTCACCCCATCTAATCTCACATCTCCTGATACACCCTTATCCACCCAGTATGCTTAAGTCAGACAAATTTATGAGATTTATTCCTGGTGCATAATCCTCCTCCCCCTCTGAGGGAGAACTTTATGATAAGTAATAATCTGCTCTTGTCACTCAGGGCTGTTTTTATTAACAATCTTTGTTTTTATTCCACAATCCTTTCTGGATAACTCACACAAGGAAGATACTCATATGGAGAGCTAGAAAGCCACTCTCAAAGTCTCTCTGAAGAACTTTGGAATCAATTATGAGACATGGGAGGCACTAGCACAGGACTGCCCAGCATGGCATGCTTCCATTGAAGGAGGTAATCTACTCTATGAGCAAAGCAGAATTACAGTAGCTCAAAAGAGATGTGATATGTGCAAATTTAGAGACATGTCCGCTTCAAATGTTCATATGGAGTACCTGTGCCTGACCTGTGGTAGAATTTTCTGAGCTCATATTGGTTTGATCAGTTAGAGTACACTGATACACTGTACCTTGACCTCAACGTAGTGATGTCATTTTGGTTTTCTTTGAGAACAAGGGACAACAAACAAGCAACCAAACTATCAGATTGCTCATTCTGTTTCCTTTGCTGAATCTTCATCTAAGTCATGCAACGAACAGTGGGTACACCACAGGACTCTGGGCCCTTTTCTGTTCTTTCTAGTCTACACTGTTTCACTTGGGGATCTCATCATCTCCATGGATTCAATTATAATTTCTATGCTGATAATTCTCAGATCAATTTATCCAGCCCAAATCTCTCTCTTGACTTCTAACCTTGTATCTCAACTGTCTACTAGACTTGTTGAACTGGATGTCCTGTAGAGATCTTAAACTTAACATGTCCAAAACTGAACTCATTCATTTCCTCTCCAAACTCTCCCCTCTCCCTAAATTTCCCTATTGTCCCACATGTCTGGGATGCTTTCCCTCTTTGTCTCTGCCTCTTAGCTTTCTTCAAGTCCTAGCTAAAATTCTGCCTTCTTTAGAAAACCTTTCCCTAATCCCCCTTAATGCTAGTACTTTCCCTCTATTGATTATCTCCAATTTATCTTGTATATATCTTGTTTGTATATAGTTTTTTGTATGTTGTCTTCCTTATTAGACAAATAGCTCCTTGAGAACAAGGTCTTTTTCCATGTCTGTATCCTTAACACTTAGCACAATGCCTGGCATATAGTAAACACTTAATAAATGCTTACTGACTAACTGACCTTCACCATCCTTGCAGCTTTTTGACTGAGTCCAAGTTTTACAGAACAAATCCTTTTATTAAGGGGATTTGTTCTGTGAAGTTTGGATTCAGTCAAAGGACTGTACTTGAGGACCTAGTGGACCACAGGTGAACTTGAAGCCTCAGGTTCCCCACCCCTTCCTCAGTCCGCAGTTGTTCAGCCCCTAACAGTTCAGAGTAAATCCAGATATAGTAAAGCCAGATATAGCCTAAGTAATGGTTAAAAAAAATTATGTTGACTTAGATGTATATCTGTGTATCACTCAACAAGCATTTATTAATTACCTACTAAGCATTGTAATAGGATATGTCAAGTTTGCACTCACAAAGTTGTCAGAAATACAGGTTCCTATGCTTTGCCTAAAATACCTTAAAATAGTAGTACTGGGAGACAACTACTACTAGTAAACTCTTCTGCCCCTCATCATCCAAGACATCTTAATACTAGGAGGAATTTAAAGAAATGGAAACAGACTAATGGCATGCTCCTCAACTATTCCATATCCCTTTATTGGCAGAGTGTCCTGGAGTGGTTCTAGTGGTTACAGTGGTGCTATTTCTAGGAAATAACATCTGTTTGCTAGTGAATTACTATACCTGTGGGATTCTTTGGTAGCCAAGCATAACTTTACCTTTTCCTGTTTTAACCTGACGAGTTTCTTCAGGCTATATGAATATAATCTATTCACCTGAGGAATGGGAAAGCCACTATGAAAACCATGGCAATTGTGGAATTGAATGAACCACACTGACTTCATCTTGAGATTCAATTTTGGATCTAGCTCCATTCCCTTTCTATGATGGGTCTAGTCCAATTTCTGTCTTGTGAGAAAACTTTATTGTATTATTTGAACCTAGCCCTTCATGGCTGGGAAGCGGGATGACCTCTACCTATTGCTTAGAGACTCTCAACTAAGAACCTAGGTTATTCTAACAAGACACCTAGTCAAATCCAAAGATTGATACAAGGAATTTTCTCACAAATTATACATATTTTACAAGTCTCATCTGAAAACTGGCTCTGTACTGGTCAGTTGCTATTTCCTTGTTCCTTTGATTGAATATAGACACTTGGAGAAGAGTGGGACATCTCTTTTTCTGATTTCAGGGAATTTCATTTGTTTGCCCTCCTCTTTCCAACTTCCAACTTGGAAAGCCCCTAATCTTTCCTTCAATTAGAAATCAGATTATTTAATCTTGAAACCTCATTTATATACTGTTAATTGTTTTCTTTTAATGCATAATATTCTATCTTCCTCTGTATTAGGGTCTGGTGCCAAGCTGAGGAGATCTGATCCTGATTTGTTACGCAGCTGGCATTAAATCGATATGCTCCAAAGCTTGAACCTTTGTTAACTCAGTTATTTCAGATTTCACTTGTCACAAATTGTTGGCCATGGTTTCTCCCACCTCAGTGGTAGTTAAGACCATAGGGATATCATGGTACCCATATGAACACTTCACCTACTATCTCTTTACTGTTGGGGTAGACTTTAGGTACCACCAGCCTGTACCATAGTAGAGATACCTGCAGAGCCAAAAATTTCTCTACCTTATTTCAGAGAGGGCAAAATACTTTTCTAATATTGAGGGAGGCTTCCATCCCTAGGAAGCATATATATGTGTCTTCTTGGAAGGGCTATTTTGGAATGTGCCAAGCATTACACTAAATGTTGGGTAAATAAAGACAAAAGCAAGACCATTACTGCTCCCAAGAAGCTTAAATTCTAATTGGGGGAAATAATAGATACAAGGGAGTGGTGAAGAGAAAGAGTTTTTTAGTTTGGAAATAAGAACTATAGATTGGCACACCCTTTCCAGGAACAATGACAGAGTTGATTTAATTATTCTACCAGAACCATAAAGCTTCCCTTCACCTCCCACTCCAACCCCAGGGAGAAGTAACCCAGTAGTTAGTGAAAAGGTGACGGGATAAAAGTCTATTTCAGAAGGATTGCCTGAGTCAGTCACATACATCTTTCTCAGAGAGTAAAGGAGGAAACAGGGTGGCATGTGGGTATGTGAACTAAAGAAAGGGGGAGAAAAGATATCTTGAAATGAATGGCTACAACTCAGAAAAAGTATGAGTTAAGAAAGAATGGAGGAAAGGGGTGCTGTAGGAGGCTTGAAAAAGAGAGGAGAAGGTTTAGAGTAACTATTGTGATGAGTGAAACAGAAAATCAATTAGGGAAGAATAGGATTGCCTCGCTATCAGTTAGGACTAGCTAATATAAATTTGTAGTGGACCTAATCAAAACAGGTGGATGACTTTCTTTACATGTGAGTAGGAGTGGAGGAGGTAGATGGCAGAAATAATCCAGGGTTGGGATTTGGCAAAGTGTGATCATCCATAGGACAAGGGAACAAGGGATTGAGAGAGAGTAAAGTCTCTTGCTCTTTTGTTTCTGTGGTCTTCCCCATTCTAATCTTCCAAGAGTGAAGAAGGATACCTGAACTCCTAGTCTCCTTAGCCACTTTAATCCCCCAATTAGGCTGTGTAGGCTGTAATCCTTCTCTAAAGAGGACAGTGTCCCATCTTTATTCTACCATTTCTTGGGGTTCCTCCTTAGTCCACTGTTTTACTTTTTCCTCTTATACCCTCTCTGAAAGTAAAGGTATTTCTCCACTTCTCTTGATAATTTTTCCTAGTAAGTAGACAATTAATTACTTGCTGACTGCTTATTCTAGAGATAGTGCTATATCCATCATCCCTTTTTGGTATATGTCCAGAGTGACACAGTTATATTTCCTGCTATGTTTTCTGTCTCTAGTTATCTATTCTGGGGCATCTTTCTTATAAAGCTTTCTAATGTTTTGGTGTCAGAATATACTCTTGTCCCAGGTACCCTTTGCAACCTTGTAATCACTACCTACACATCTCATTGTTTTTTCAGTGTGGTTCTTAAATTTTAGTATATTCTCCTTGATGATGCCTCAGCATGGTTCCTGTGCCATTAATAAGATAAAGGGCAATGTGGATAGCAATCCATCTGTGAACTATTGATTGATACAATTTGTTTGAAGGTAACAAGGTCAGTCTTAGAAATTATTGTTTTAAATATAATTATGTTGACTATTTTCCTAATATTGCCCATCATTACAACCCTGATATAAGTTCAACTAGGTCATAATAAATGGTTTCTTAAATAAAGAGCTGTAGTCTGTTTGACTATATAAAATTTTTGAATCACTATTCATTAGTTTTCAATATTCACTTCCACAAGATTTTGACTTCCAAATTTTCTCCCCATCTCTCCCCTCCACTTATCCCAAGACAGCATGCATTTTGATGACCACTTCCCCCAATCTGCCCTCCCTTCTATCACATGCCTCCCTTTTCTTATCCCCATTTCCTCTATTTTCCTTTAGGGCAAGATCAATTTCTGTACCCCATAGCCTGTATATCTTATTTCCCAGTTACATGTAAAAATAATTTTTAACATTTGTTTTTAAAACTTCAAGTTCCAACTTCTCTCCCTTCATCCCTCTCCACCCACCCCTACTAAGAAGGCAAAGATGGATCATTATTCATAAATGATATTGATCTATATTTCTCTTTTTTAAATTTTATCCTTCTCTGGTTTAGGTATTAGGACTATTTACATCTCATAAATTTGAATGTTTCCTTTTTCAGTTTTGAGAATTTTTATAGTATTGGTATTGGGTTCTTAAAAAGTTTGACAGTAGAATTCTCCTATAAATCCATCTTTTGTTGTCAGTGGTCAATAGTCAATAAACATTTATTAGACTCCTAATATGTGCCAGGCATTGTGCTAGGTGTTGAGGATACAAATACAATAAAAGAAAGACAATCTCTGTCCTCAAGAAACTTATATTCTGAGGAGGGAAGACAGCACACAACACCAAGTTGAAAGATGGGAGGGCACCGATGGATGGTGGAGAAGTCTAGGGAGTCCCAGAGTAGTGCTTGTGTTCATCATTCGTTCTCAAAGAGGACTATGACATCCCAATGATGACATGACTTGTAGTTGACTTTGGTTTGAGTGAGGGAGGGCTGTGTAAGGTCACCAGCCTCATTTTCTCCTTCAGAGCCATCTGAGTCCAGTGCCTGATATTCATCACGATGACTGGAGATGGCCCAGGATGAAATGTGGGACCCTGGCCCTTTCAGGTTATGGTCTTGTCACATTCTCACTTTGAGTATGATATACCTATTCCATGAACAGTCAGGTAAGAAAAGAGGAGACTTCTGAGACAAGTTCTTGGTTTGAACCTTCAATCAGAGGGAGCCAGCTGTGGTGATTGGGTGGAGTACCAGTGCTGATGGGATCTTGTAGTTTTTCTCAACAATGAACTTCCTAGAGAGTAGTACAGTCAATTGAAAAATGAAGCTAGTTCTGTTTTCCAAGGTCTTGATGTCATCTGTGAATATCAAGTTATTCAGGCAAACACAAAGACAGCATTACAGCTACAAGGGAAAAGAAGTATGTGTATATAAGGGGTTCCTCTTTCATTTCCCCTTCCTATCAGACCACTGAGTGGAATGGTGGATGGACTAATGGTCCTAGAATCAGGAATGCCTGAGTTCAATTTGATCTCACATTCTTACTCGAAAAGTCACTTAACTGCTATTTACTTCAATTTCTCAACTATAAAATGAGGATAGCCACCTACTTCTCAGTGTTACTGTGAAGATAAAATGAGTACTAAGCACAGTGCCTAGCACACAATAAGTGCTTAATTATCGTTCCACCCCATTTACCAAACTTCTGGACTATATACCAGGTCATTGTATGTACTACTAAGCTCCTGAGAGGAGAAGACAATGAGGCTGATGACCTTGCACTGCCCTCCTTCACTCAGATCAAAGTCAACTGCAAGTCATGTCATCATCATCTTCAAGAAAGCAGGACAAACGCAACAACAATAACAAGTTCCTACACCATTTTAGCAGAGTTTACTGAGGTCCAGGAGCGCTCCATCCTGCAATTTGATCGCGTACTTTTTGTGTTGCAGGGGCTAGTAATGTCCATTGGAAATTGACAGCTATGACAGAATTATCATAAGATCAGTTTCAGGTATACTTTAACATTTCTGGGGGTGTGAGGTGAGAAGAAAAGGAGAGAGGGAAGCTTGAAGTAATTGGCCTTAATTTTCTCTGCAAAATATGAGTTGAGTGCCTCATTTGAGAGGGTGGAGAAAAGTGGTGTAGTAGGATGCTTGAAAAGAGACGTTTAGAATAACCACTGTGGTGAGTGGAACTCAGAAACTGAGATTTCACTAGCTAGTGAGAGTGAAACCCCTCATAGCCTGGAATAAGAAGGTTTACACTAAGACGCCATAAAAAACAAGGAGAATTTTGAGCACAGGAAAGTCCTCTTACTTTATATTCCAGACTCCTACCTTAAACATGTAGGCTAAATTCAATAAATATTTATTAAGCACTTGCTACATGACTCCTCTTGTTTGCATGTTGTTTCTCCCATTAAATGATAAGCTCCTTGAAGGCAGAGACTATCTTTTGACTCTTTTTGTATCCTCAGCACTTAATACAATGCCTGCCACCTAGTAGGTGCTTAATAAATGTTTATGAAATGAATGAATGGACACTTGGAATACAAAGATAAACAAGACATAGTCTCTGCACCCATGGAGCTTACATTCTACCTTCCTTCATGACCCAGGTCCATCACCTGTACCGATCTTCCTTCCAAGGCTCTCTGACATTTTTCTTTCCAGACAATAAGATAAATATCCTGATTGTTTCTATTCTAGGCCTCGTTTTCTAAGTTACTGTTGTCAACTGTTATAAATCACTTTCCCTTCTGATGGGGTGGTTTGGTGGGAGTCAACACTTCTCATTCTTCAGGTTTGGCTTTCTAAAACATGTAATCTCATAAAGGTGGGGCAGAAAAGAACTTGGCCCTCATTATTACTCTGACACTTATGGTATGAATATATGTTAAAAGAGCATGGAAAAAATGTGATTACCCTGAGAGAATGAAATGTCTTTATTGTAGAGGCAGGGAAAGAAATGACAGTTATGAATCTTCTATTGTTATGTAAAGTCTGATAAAAACCATCTCCTACATACATGTCAAAATGTGATGAAGCCTGGGGGAAAATATCTTAAGTCAAGTGTTTGCAAAGGATAAAGTAGACCCAATCTCCCTGGGCAACCAGATCTGTTCATGATCCTGTGGAACACTGTTCTTAACTCTAACTTTCACACATAAATATCTGTATGTTTGCCTCTTCAAGTACTTGTCTTTCTGTTCCATCTTGGTATAGAAACAAACCTCCCACAAGAGTATTGGTGTGGATTTGAACAGGTGGTCTTCAGAGGAAGAAATTAAAGATAACTATAGTCATATGAAAAAATGCTCTAACTCATTATTGAATAGAGAAATGCAAATCAAAACAAATTTAAGGTAACACATCACACCTATCTGATTGACTAACATGACAAAACAGGAAAATTATAAATACTGGAGAAGATGTGGGAAAATTAGAACACTAATGCATTGTTGGTGGAGTTATGAATTGATCCAACCACTTTGGAGAGCAACTTAGAACTATGCCCAAAGGGCTATTAAAAACATGCATATCTTTTGACCCAGCAATACCACTTCTTGGGATGTATCCCAAAGAGATCATACAAATGGGAAATGGACCCACATGTACAAAAGTATTTATAGCAGCTCTTTTTGTGGTGGCAAAGAACTGAAAACTGAGGGGATGCTCATTAATTGGGGAATGGCTGAACAAGTTGTGGCATATGAATATAATGGAATACTATTGTGCTGTAAGAAATGATGAAAGGCAGACTTCAGAAAAACCTGGAAAGACTTATATGAACTGATGCTGATTAAGGGGAGCAGAACCAGGAGAACATTATACACAGTTACAGCCACACTGTGTGATGACGAACTTTGATAGACTTGGCTCTCTTCAGCAATGCAAGGTTCTAAGACAACTCCAAAAGGCTGATAATGGAAAATTCTATCCACATCCAAAGAAAGAATTATGGAGTCTGAATGCAGATCAAAGTATACTATTTGCTTTCTCTCTCTTGTTTTGTTTTGTTTCCTTTTTCTCATGGTTCATTCTATTGGCTATAATTCTTCTTTATAACATGACTAATAGGAAAATATGTTTAATATGAATGTATATGTACAATCTATATAAGATTGCATGCTGTCGGGGAGGGAAGAGAGGGAGAGAAAATTTAAAACTCAAAAGCTTGTGAAATTAAATGCTATAAACTAAAAATAAATTAATAAATTAAAGGAAGAAAAAGAAAAGAAAAGAAAGCGTATTGGTATGATTGGGGATAAAGTGAAACAAAAAATCTGGGTAGTGGAATGGAGACTGGGGGCAGAAATCCAGCTAAAAACAAATGACAAATCAGCCCTTTCTGGATATTTGGCTTGCCCTAGAATCTCATGGCAAGACAATTTCTTGTTTAAATAACAGAGCTCCTTTGACTCAACTTTAGGGTATGATCCACTAGGAGGTACCCACCTTCCAAGTTCTTATAGTCTTGGTGGACAGTAAGAAACTCAATCCCCAGTTTCCTGATAATCATATGCAAATCTTTAACAACTAAGCAAATGAGCTACAGTGTCACTATACTTTGAAAAAAGCAAAATTAGAAAAAAAAATATGCTTTGTCTTTGATGACATTACTCAAGAAAAATAAAGCTAAAAGGAAAAATGAATTATTACCCCCAAAACATTACTGTAGTAAGGCTTCAAAGGAGAGAGATTTAGGTGGATAGCATAATAGAAAAAGTGATGGATTTGTAGTAATAGGACCTGGGTTCAAACTTTGGTTCTGCCCTTTTTGCCTGTGTGACCTTGCGCAAAGATTAATTAACTTTTCCCAGGCTCAGTTTTCTCCTCTGTAAAAGACAAATTTGGACAAGATGACCTCTTAAGGTACCTGCCAGCTCTGAATCTAAAATCTTTTGGAAGTAGTTGAGGAAAAGGAATTAATTAAAACTTATATCCATAGAGGTAGAACCTATATTAACGAAATTACAAAGCTGTTGAAGCATTATTTGCCATTAAACTTCTCTCTTAAAAAGAAAAAAAGAAGCTACCCTAGAATATTTCTTTGCTCTTTGCAGTGGTCCTCGGTTGATTTATCACCACCTTGACTTTCTAAATGATTCCTCAACCCAGTGACCACAGAGATGCCTTCAGTAACATCTCCCCATTTTTCATGACTTTAAATCTCAGTTCTAGTCTTAGCTTTTCTGAAGCATGAAAGATCCATTCATTTAGATTTCTGGAACAAGCAAAGTAGTTCCATTTAAAATATGAATCTTAAAACACTAATGAGAGGTCCCTCTATATGGTTATTAACCCCTTTTTTATTCCAAAACATCAATTTTCAACTTATGTGGAATAAATATACCAGCTTTAAAGAACCCCTTTGAATGGAGTCACTTCATTCCATTCTATTCATTGTGTGAACAGTAAAGTTAAGGACCTATAATTTCATGAGTATGGGAACTCCCTCCACCTCCATAGAAAGCAACCAGTCTATAATTTATAGTTTTAAATAAAGAGCTGCCTGATGCCCAAAGAGTTTAAATGACTTGCCCATGTTCACAAAAGCTAGTAAGTATGGGAGGTGTGATTTGAAAGGAGGTCTTACTGATCCCTAAATCCAAAAAAGTATCTACACACTAGGTTTCCTTTCTTGTAGGAATCACAGCACGTTAATTTATTTTAATGAAACAAACTTTTATGAAACAACTTGCATATAGGGTACATAAGTGTAAAGGAAGGGAAAGGTGGTTGATCAAAGGAATTCCCTTGATCTATTCAACTTTTCATTGCAGGGCAGTGAGCCTTTGTTTGGAATATTTGATATGCACCTTTGGATAGAAAAGTGCTTTTTGAAATTTTATGTAGCAATAGTCACACTTATTTATGTCAAAATTTATTGCACTTTGCCCTTTCTTTTCATAAAATAATCTATAGTAATAACTTCCTTAGTTCCTATTTTATTCAAATAAAATCAAGACTGAATTATAATTTTCATAACACAAACACATCTTGAACACACAATGAAAGTAACACATAATTGCTGTGTTGCAATCACTGTTACAAAATTAAAGGTTTTGAAATGCAAGAGACTTGAGGTCATGGAGTCTAACCCTCATCAGGAGGGTCAGGCAGGGACTAGAATCCATAAATGACTCTTCTTGTGTTAATTTCACTTTCAATGACTTTGTTTGGAACTTTGAAAAAGTGGAGTATTTATTCAAGAGTTGTCCCATAATTTTGTCTATTGCATCATAGAGAAGATTGGGGGAGGTGGTGGTTCCACAGTTTGGAAAACTCTTCCATTGAGTATGAGCATGTCCATGGCACCTAGTTAAGAGGACAAAAGACAATTCCTAATTTGTTTCTAGTGAAAGGGCCAGCTCCCAAGATGATTTGATTGGGATCCTGACTTAGATGAACTCTTGATGGAAGGAGTCATCCTTCTGTGCCAGTACATAAAAGAAGGCCAACAGTCCTTTTCTATTTTTTTCCTTTTCACCTTTCTTCTGTAATACTATGGTAAAGTATTTCCTGGTCTCCAGGGACCTACTAACCCATGATTCCTCTCTTAACCCTAGACATGGCAACTTCTTAGTCAAAGAGATGGTAGTAATTAGGGCCACAACTGAGTATCAAGAATTCCTGTAGGAGCATATAACAGGAGCAGATACATGCCTGTCCCCATTGTCTAAGAAGGGAGGTCATAGACCATGCTCTTGAACCTTAACTTTCTGAGAGGAAGAGGGGGGAGACTTTATATTTCTTAAGCATTATGATCCTGGAAACTAGCCTTCTATACAGAAGAGAAGGGAGATTTCTTGAGTAGTGTTTCAGGATTGACTTGAGAGTTACTCCAAATTGAATAGTTTAGAGATTCAAGCTTAAGAGAAATTCCTGAACAGTATGTTACTTAGAGATAAAAGAGTAGTAAGGGTTTTAAAGACATGACATGGGACAGCAGAAGACTTGTAATTTGTGTTCTATTCTTACCAAGAAATATTCAAATGATGGAGGTTCAGTGGAAAATGTATTGCCTATCCAGGAGCTGCAAAGTATATTTGATTTCTGAGGGAATCTTAATCACAGGATGTCACGGTGAGTCTGGGAGGGACTGTGTAAGACCTCATGGGAGAGACAGGTTACACCAGAATATCAGGGTTTTGCCCTGATGGCAAAGCCAAGTTCTATTCATTTTCAAGGGAAGCTGATGAGATACTGTGAGAGATTTGTTTTCTGCATGTGTTTATGTAAGTCATTTGCATTTTTTGTGTTATGTATGGAGTGAGATAAAGCTTGTTATGTACCCAATAAATTCATTTGTTACCCTAAATACTTGTAAGAGACTTGGGGACTCCCTTTTCCCACAAAGTAAATTCTACCCTCTTTCTATCCACTCTAGAAATCTAGACATGAGAATATTCTGAGATTTCCCAAAATAAATTCTAGAGAAAGGCATGAGTCAAAAAGTCTTGATCTTTAAATGTGACTCTCCCTTCCAAGCTCTCCCTCCTATCTCCCACATACCATCCCCCACAAATTAAACCTACTCCATGAATTACACAAAGGATTGTGCAAGGTGCTGAGGATATGAATAGAGTAACAAGTTGATGTAACATATATATGCACATAAATAAGTATACAAGGTGAAATAATAGGGTAAAGAAGCGATCATGAGAAAATAAACTAGAAAAAATTTGTGGACAGAGAAAACACTGTCAACCAGAAGGATCAGTGAAAACTTCATAGTGGAGACAGAACAGGAGTTGGGTCAAAAATGGACGGAAAGATTTGAACAATTGAAAAAGGAGCATATTTCAGGCATGGGCTATACATTTTAGTATCTTCGAATCTAAGCCTCTCATTTCACATATGAGCAAACTGAAACCCAGAAAAAATAGATAATTTGATTAATGTTACACTGAGAGTAAATAGCAGGGCCAGGAAATTAACCAAGGTTAGGTCCTCAGAGTTTTCTTCTATCATGCATGGTCAATACTGCTTGCATAGAGCAAGAACAGAGAACATTTAATAGTGAAGTGTGGCTGGAATTTAGAGTATATAGAGGTGAATGATGTCAAGTAGAGCTGGAAAGGTATATTGGAACTAGACTGTGGATGGCATGAAAGACTGAAAGTTCTTTCTTTTATCTTATAGTCAATAGCAAGCCACTGGAGGTTTTTTAGCAGAAGAGGAGTGTGATATGGTCAGATGTGCCTCAGGAGGAGTATTTTGGCAGATTTTGAAGGATTGGATATAGAGAAATCAATTAGAAACCTATTCTAATAGTTCAGATGAAAGGTGATGAGGGCCTGAATTAGGGTGGTCTCTGGCATTGCAGAGGAAAGAATGGATGTGAGAGGTGTTGCCAAGGTAGAATCAATAAGATTGGCCAATTGATTGATTGAAAAATCTGAATAAGGGAGAATGAAGAGTAAAAGATAACATGTTTTAAGTCTCAGGGGCTGGAATGATGGATGGAAGGCAGTGTAACAAGCAGAAATAGGGAAGATGGGGGGGCAGGTTTTCTTGGGAAAGATAATGATTTTTGTTTTGGATATATTGAGTTTCAGGTGACAGTGGGATATCCAGGTATAAATATCTGTCAGGTATCTGGAGATATGTGACTGGAGCTCCAGGAAGGGATTAGGGCTAGTGTCCCTGCCTTCTCTTGGAGAGAACCATCCCTTACAACAAAGAATAATAAAGAAGAAAAAAACAGTTCACCAAACTTATAAAGTATTTGACATTATAAACAGTATGGGTGTTTCATACCCACAGATCCTCACCTCTGCAAAGAAGCATGGGGTGGGAACCTCTTATAGCTTTTCTTTGGTGCCAAGTCTGGTTATAATAATTTCACAGTATGCGGTTTTGATTGTTTATTGCTTTTCTTTTATATTGTAGTCATTTGTATACAATTTTCCTGATTCTGCTTACTTTACTTGGCATCATGTCTTCTCGTAATTCTCTGTATTCATCATTTTATATAGCACAGTAATATTCCATCACATTCATGTACCACAATTTGATTAGCCATTCCCCAACTGAAGGATATATGCTTGTTTCCAATTCTTTACTACTCCAAAAATAGTGCTATAAATATTTTGGCATATATAGGGGCCTTTCTTACTATTGACCTCCTTGGAGTGTGAGTATAATCTGAGCTGCCTGAATGGTGATCAGCTGGCCAGTTCCAGTTGGGCAACTCAGTTTCTCTTCTCTCCTCTGTGTGGGATGGCTCGGATCCCTACTTAATTAATTACTCAGAGGCCTCTCAAACTGATGACAGAAAGCTTATTTATTCGATTCTTGGGAAGCAGGGCAGTTCCTGTACCAGTTCACTTGGAGCAGGAAAAACCGAAGATAAAGGAGAAGCAATGATATATATATAGACCGCAACGCAAGTCCCTCCCTCCCCACTGACCATTATTCTCATTAGCTGAGAATATGATCTTACATTCTAGATGCGAAATCTAGCCAATCCCTTTTGAAATGAAGACATCAAAGAATTATGTAAGTTTCATCCAATCATTGAGACCCTAATGTACTACACAGTTTTATATCCTTATATGGAATTATTCCACTCTAAAAATATTGTAACCTTGAGCCTCTTGGTCTTACCTCACCCCTGGGAGAAGAATTACAATCTGAGAAGTCTTCAGTAAACCTATTCCATTCAATCCCTCCTCTTATTTATTAACCTGAAGACTTCTCACAGATATTTCAACCAAAGTTTTGTAACATGATCTCACACTGTCTATTAATTTCTTCATCCCCATCAGGGTCACTCCTGTCTTTTTGTCTCCACAGCTGCCCACCCTTCCTTCTTTAGTATCATCAACCAAATGACTGCTTCGGTCCTCTCTTCTACTCTAGCAAGCTTTAGTAGAGAATTTCTAACTATTCTAATAATAAGTGAAATCAAACAGGGTAAACAAATAGGAAGTAATATAATACCACTAATTGCTATGAGGCCAAACCACTGTAATCTCTTCTACCAGCTCCCTTCAAACCAGGACCACCAAGACATACTGAAAGAGGAGTTCCAAGTTTGTACAGGAACGTCAGCAACTTTTCCTGATATTCTTGGTGATCTCTTTCATTATTTTTCCATTATCATCAATTTTCAAGCAGCATGTGGATAAATTGAGTTTTCTACAAGCTCTCTTCTTCTGCAAGCAAATAATCTGAGATCAATCTATGTTGTAGTACTGCTCTGTTAAGAACAAACAATAATAACCCTAGTATAGTTCCCCAAACAACAAAACATATAATGAATTTATATACAGGCCTCATTGGCTATCCCTTTCCAAATTTTGTGTGTTCTCACAAACACTTTAAACAGAGCTTTTAATATTGAAAAAGTATGTCTTCCAAGCGTGAGGCTTGGGAGTTTAATAACTAATAGTAATAGTTATAAATGACAGTAAACAACTTAAAAATTTTTAAATGCAATAACCTTCCATAACTTTGTCTACTGGTTTCCCAATCATGCTAAACATTTTCTGAAATTGGGATAGGGGAATAGATAGTTCAAGGTTCAAGCACATCCCACCCATATTCCTCCCCTCCTCTTATTTATTCCCATTTCCATACCTAAATCCAATCAATAAATACCTCTTCACATTCCTTCCCTTATGAATCCTTCCCTTCATCTATCTCCCTTTTTATATGAATATGGGAAGGGAGCAAAGTTGACTGACACATTGGCAAATTACAGGTTCCATCTCATACAGCAGTCTGGGGAGAAGTATCATCTTATGCAGTTTTCTGGTCTGGATGTTCCTTCAAACAGTCTTCAGCACAGCATCTCAGCATCTTCTTCTCTTTATCTTCTTGTAGAAATCCAGATGTCCACTCTTCTACAAAACTGAACTTAATACCATCTTAGATTACCATTCCTATCACTCTTACAAAAATCAAAATTGAAACTCTGACAAATTGTCATGTTGTTTTGTTTTTTTTTTAAAAATTCACATGGGTAGAGCCAAGATGGTGGAGTAGAAAGACTCACTTATGCTAGCTCCGAACCCACAGCCCATATATTTCCTGCAAGAAGAACTCCCCACAAATTCTGGATCACTGAAAGGTGCGCAGAAACACAGTGGAAAAGATTTCCATTCCAGAGAGCCCTGGAGAGCCGTCCCCAGGGGTCCATCGTGCCCAGGAAAGCAGAGTCCACCCCTGAGTTGCCCTGGCCGCATGGCCGAGAGGAGTAGATCCAAGCAGGCTTCAGGGATGGAACCTCTGGCGGCCGGGAAGGTCCCTCCACCCACAGACGCTCCAGGTCAGTGAGAGAGACGTCTGGGCTGGCTGAGAGGGTAGCAGGGTGTCTCTGTGACTTGGGCCCCCTCGGGAGGCGGAGGGAGAGGCAGCGGCGGGGGCAGTGGCAGAGGCAGGGGTGGCGGCCCGGGACAGCAGGCAGCAGCAGGCAGAAGTTCAGGTCTCTGCATAAACCCCCTGAGGGAACTGAGCCTGGAAGGCAGCCCTGCCCCCACCCAAGCACCAGAACTTAAGCTCAAATTGAATAGCAGCCGCGCCTGCTACGGAAAGCCCATTTGAATCTCAGACCCCAAGCACTACCTGGGAGGATCTAGGCGGGGGTGGACAGGAATCTCAGAACTCAAGTAACTGTCTGGGAAAATGCCCAGAAAAGGGAAGAAAAATAAGACTATAGAAAGCTACTTTGATGGGGTTCAGATGTTCTCGCCTTTCAATTCTGATGACGAGGAAAGATTCTTACCATCAGGGAAAGATGTGGAGGTTGGGGCCTCTGTATCCCAGACATCCCAGGTGGATGTCCAGTGGGCTCAGGCCATGGAAGAGCTCAAAAAGGATTTTGAAAATCAAGTTAGACAGGTGGAGGAAAAATTGGGAAGAGAAATGAGAGAGATGCAAGAAAAGCATGAAAAACAGGTCAATACCTTGATAAAGGAGACCCCAAAAAATGCTGAAGAAAATAACACCTTGAAAAATAGGCTCACTCAATTGGCAAAAGAGGTTCAAAAAGCCAATGAGGAGAAGAATGCTTTCAAAAGCAGAATTAGCCAAATGGAAAAAGAGGTTCAAAAGCTCACTGAAGATAATAGTTCTTTCAAAATTAGAATGGAACTGATGGAGTCTAATGACTTTCTGAGAAACCAAGAAATCACCAAACAAAACCAAAAAATGAAAAAATAGAAGAGAATGTGAAATATCTCATTGGAAAAACAACTGACCTGGAAAATAGATCCAGGAGAGACAATTTAAAAATCATGGGACTACCTGAAAGTCATGATCAAAAAAAGAGCCTAGACATCATCTTCCATGAAATTATCAAGGAAAACTGCCCTGATATTCTACAACAAGAGGGAAAAATAAGTATTGAAAGAGTCCATCGATCACCGCCTGAAAGAGATCCAAAAAGAGAAACTCCTAGGAACATTGTGGCCAAATTCCAGAATTCCCAGGTCAAGGAGAAAATATTGCAAGCAGCTAGAAAGAAACAATTCTGGTATTGTAGAAATACAATCAGGATAACACAAGATCTAGCAGCTTTTACATTAAGGGATCGAAGGGCGTGGAATAGGATATTCCAGAAGTCAAAGGAACTAGGACTCAAACCAAGAATCACCTACCCAGCAAGACTGAGTATAATACTTCAGGGGAAAATATGGTCTTTCAATGAAACAAAGGACTTTCCAGCATTCTTGATGAAAAGACCAGAGCTGAAAAGAAAATTTGACTTTCAAACACAAGAATGAGAAGAAGCATGAAAAAGTCAACAGCAAACAGAAGTCATAAGGGACTTACCAAAAGTGAACTGTTTACATTCCTACATGGAAAGACAATATTTATAACTCTTAAAACTTTTCAGTATCTGGGTAGTTGGTGGGACCACACACATACACACACGTACTCACACACAGAGACAGAGAGCACAGAGTGAATTGAATAGGATGGGACTATATCTTAAAAGAAATTAAGGTAAATGGTGAGAGAGAAATGTAGTGGGAGGAAAGAGGGTGAAATGGAATGGGGTAAATTATATCTCATTCAAGAGGCAAGCAGGAGACTTTTTAGTGGAGGGAAAAAGAGGAGAACTGAGAAAAAAAATAAGAAGTTTACCCTCATCACATTCGACTAACGGAAGGAATAAAATGCACACTCATTTTGGTATGAAAACCTATCATACAATACAGGAAAGTGGGGAGGAGATAAGCAGGGTGGGGGGGGATGATGGTAGGGAGGGCAATGGAAGGAGGGAGCAATTTGAAGTCAGCACTAGGGGAGGGACAGGAACAAAAGACAGACGAGAAACAATGGGGGGCAGGATAGGATGGAGGGAAATACAGTTAGTCTTATACAACACGACTATCAGGGAAGTCATTTGCAAAACTACACAGATATGGCCTATATTGAATTGCCTGCCTTCCCAAAGGGAATGGGTGGGGAGGGAGGCATGGGGAGAATTTGGAACTCAAAGTTTTAGGAACAACTGTTTAGTATTGTTGTTGCTACTAGGAAATAAGAAATACAGGTAATGGGGGATAGAAAGTCATCTGGCCCTACAGGACAAAAGAGAAGAAGGGGACAAGAGAAGGGAGGGATGATAGAAAAGAGGGCAGATTGGTGATAGGGAAAATTAGATTGCTCGGTGTATTGGGGTGGGGGGAGGGGATGAAAGGGGAGAAAATTTGGAACCCAAAATTTTGTGAAAATGAATGTAAAAAGTTAAATAAATAAATTAAAAGAAAGATTCACATTAAAATGCAACTTCTACATTTCACAGTAATTCATTATTCATTCCCTCATTAGGAAGATGAGATTTCACTAAGGAGTCAATACCAGGCTCCAGTACTTATATAAATACAATAAATAATCATTTTTAAGACAGTGCATATCACATCATAAAACAATTCGAACTTCTGATCATGTGATGCTTCTTTTAAAACATTTACAATATCGACCACAAACCATTTTTTGTTTAACATTAACCAACTGAGACAAAATAATAACTGTGTATGCTAGTCTCATAAGCCCTTGACCTAATTATCTCCACACTATTACTAAGAATTAAAGGACCCTAATTTATTGTTGTTGGTTTAACGTCCTAAACCTATTAGCTTAATTTTAGATTTAACCTCAGATGGTCCCCTACCAACAATCTATTATTCGATAGATCTGGTATTATTACTTACAAAACTTTTGGTTTTAGGAATTTGCCATTAAGAGTAGGGACATTGCAGGGAAACAACATCTGCCTTACTTCATGTCAATTCCAGACAGGAGTAGATTGTCAACTGGCATTCAGCCAGGCTTAAAATCTACCAGGTGTCAGTGGGGAAATTGAATCAGGAGAATCCCACCTCAGCCCAGGCTGAACAGCCGCTCTCCCGACCTTCCCATGAGATCACCTTTTTGCAGTTCATACCAGCATCTCACAGGCTTACTGGCATCATGGATCAGTGGCTCAGACCGCCTTTCTTGCTATCCACACCTGGAGTTAGACTCAGAAGAACAGTCAGTTAATAGTTCCACAAAAATCTTAAACTAGCAAACTCCAATAATCAGTTTCAGACATGACTAATTTCACATTGGCCAAGGAACATCTTGTGAAGCAAGTCTTAAGTAGCTTCCATGCCTTTCTATACATGTTCTAGTTCCTGATTGAATAACAGTCATAAGTCATTGCTCTAATAGATATGTATCTGTTTCCCAAATTACTTTATCCCTTTCTAACCCTGCTCAGTCTAAAAGAATGAGCTACACATGTGATAAGTTCAAACACTAACTTGAATTTTTATGTTCATGTAATGAATTCAAATCAAAACAATCATTTAACTCTCAATGCCAAATATTACCAGAGGCTACCTACCTCTAAGAAAATTAGACTGAAATTCTTTTCCCCAAACTGAAGATGTCTCTGATTTAGTCTCAGTACTTAATTCAGTCAATTGTTTTAATACTAATTGCTTTTACATCATTTTGTAACATGTAAAGATCTCATTCAAAGTTGGGATCTTTGTCCATTCCCCAAAAGAGTTTTAGTCCCATTTGTCTAAAGGCCCTGGAAAACCTCACCTTAAAAATTCCTTGTTTTCCTCAAGTGAACTGGCTCTCCTAAGGCCCACTCTCCACTCTATGCCCAAGTCTGTTCTACTTCCCAATCTTAATTCTATCAGTACAAATCTCCAGTTTACTGGCCACTCCCATCAAGAGCATTCCTGGAGCTCCCAGACCACCTGGGGCCACCCTTTGTGTAAGGGACTCCTTTCCCTGAATCCCTCTGCAAATAAAATACAATTACAGTTAATTTTAAATCCCAATCTTGCTCTATGGAACAATGATACAACATCTATTTATTCCCATTAGATTTAGAAAGAATGTTCCCAGGGATTTTATCTTACATCTTCGATCTTAAATTTGCCCTAAAAAGCCAATCACTGAAGATCATTTCTTATATATATTTTCAAATTCTCACCAAAGCAAGTTCTATATACAATTTCCTCAGCTGCTGGGACTGTACTTGTTACTAGCCTGAGGACTGCTTCTTTACACACACACAGTGTACTAGCTTTAGGTTTTAGCATTAGAATTATAAATGGCAAACATAATTTTCATAAGTGATAACAAAAGATTTTACAAAGTATTTCTTAATACAACAAATATTTCCTCTCTTACGAACAGTTTACAATTTATCACAATCCCCTTGAAACTAATTGACAGAAATCACAAGAAAAGACCTAAACCCAAAGCCTTTTCACATTTGCCCATAAACTTTCTTTTACAAACATACTTTAGAGTAAATGCTTGATTCATGGCAAAAACAATTTTAGCTAAAATTTTATTTTCAACAGCAGAAATAAACTTTTAACAGACTTAATACAACCTCAGATGGAAAAGGCTTGAAAATCATACCCATATATACATGTACATTTTTAAAGTGTTCTCATTTTCTCAAAAAGAATGCTACAACAAGGAAACTCTTACAAAAAAATTCATAACAGCTCTTTTTAACCAATTCATTAATTAACTTAATAATGCAATTCCTAATACAATATTTAGATGGATTACCTAAAAATTTAAACTTATTTAAGTTTACTTAAAACTTAAAATAAGCCATTAACCCATTTAGCTTACCCTCACATGGGCACACTATTACCTGATATTCTTTTACATAGAGTCATCCCAAATTACAAGATTTTCTTTTTCTTCTTAAAATACTTTCTCACACCCTCACTACTTACTGAAACCATCTGCAAACAAAACCCTTATTTTTCTAAGACTCTCAATCCCACCACTCAAGACCATCCAGCCTTCTTCCACACCCCAACTACAACTGTCTGTGCTGGAATTCCCTTCCAGCTTAAATATACCATTATACAGCACACATCCTTTTAAAACTCCAATATCTATGTAATAAATTACAAATTTAAAAATCGTGTAACTATTACATTAGATTAATTTTGCATCTAACAAATACCCATCCTTTTGTTACTGGATCTGATATTTTTGATAAAAATGCCACCGGATGTGTCTGCCCTCCTCTTATGCCAGGGCTCCCAAGGCCACCCTCTTGTCTGTGTTCATAAAGAGATGAAAGGGCTTCTCTATTGAGGGTAACATTAATACCAGGGCTGAGATTAAAATTTCCTTGAGTTGTTTAAAAACTTTGTTCACTCTCAGAGTCCCATTAATACCAGGGCTGAGATTAAAATTTCCTTGAGTTGTTTAAAAACTTTGTTCACTCTCAGAGTCCCATTGAATATGTTTTGTTTTGTTTTGTTTTTTTTAAAAAACCCTATACTTATTATATTTTTTTTTCTTTAAATACATTGTCTGGCATCAAATATATTGATCTAATTAAACCTAAATTCAAAACTCTCAGCTCTAAGTCGCTTACTTGAGATTTTTTTTACTTTCTAATCTTCTGCTTGCTTCCACCAGACTTTAATAAATTCTAACCTACCTTAAACATTAAATTAGGAGTGACACATTTCACCTATTCACAATTCCAAATATGACCAGAATGAATTCAATTAATTTTCTGTTGTTTCCCGTTACACTAAAATTTCTTCTTTGGGTGAGGCAGGAAATGGTTAAATGTTTGCAAGCATGCCTCTTTAGTCTGAGGGAAAAAAGATAAATTCCCTCCCTCCCTTTTGTACTTCTTTCAAGCCTTCTGATTACACAGCACCCCTGCTTCTCTCATCAGCTCTACCTGCTTAAATTCTCTTGCCTTTCCTCAAGCCCCTTTGAAACTGCACATAACTTATTTCTTTTTACTCCTAACTTGACACTTCTCCTACATTCTGTTACTTGCTGTTACCAACCATATAAACTGAACAGTAAAATAATTTTTCTGTCCCTTTCTCTCCCTCCTTGTCCCTCTGCTCCTCTGAAACTGATCTGGAGGGGTTGAAGAAGAGGAGTAACAGGAATTTCAAGGACAGTTCAGCTCAGCCTTTGAGCTCCTGCTGCCTGGCTGGCTAAATTTACAACCTTATCAGATAAAACAGAGACAGACTTTCATTCACACAGAAATACCAACACAACATACACAGACAAAACATTTAACAGAATAGAATAGTACATATAGGTTTAAATTTTTGGCAAACCCAGTCCTCGGAGGAACCGTATTTGGGCCAAATTGTGCCCCCCTTCCGATGTCTTTTCAACCCTTATGAAACAACAATACTTAATCACCTTCTTATTCTTCCCTTTATATTTTGGTAATTTGTGCCGATTCTATAATCAATTTCCCAAGGGACTATTTACCGGTATTTCTGGTATTTCTTCCTGACTCCACTCCGAAGCTTGGACCTTGGACTGCTTCTTTCCCATTTTGTTTGCACAAGGATTGTCACCAACACCTCCGAGTCTAAGACTCAACGAATTATGCTAGCTCTCTTACTAACTCTCTTGCTAGCTCCCTTGCCAGCTCTCAGTGGGGGTTGCCTACCCACTAGCAGTCACCCGGCAAACGTTTTTTGGGGGGCCCTTCACCCTGGGGTCTGCAGTCCACTAATTTGGTTGGGAGTCGTCACCTTTTCCCCGATTCTATCTAAGACTCAACGAATTGACCCCCAGACTCCACCCTGCGCTTACCGTCCAGTCTTACACATACAAGTTGCCTGACTGCAACCTTCAACACCAGCCAGTTGGCATTTTCACACACTTCACAGCTTCGGAGTCTTTGGAGTCCTTATTTCTATTCTTTCTGTTCTCGCTGAGTTCCTCTGCTTAGGGTCGTTACTTTGCAGAGAGGGAGGTCCGGCAACCCTGTTTCAAGGACCATGGCGGGGGGGGGGGGGGGGGGGGGGGGAGGGGGCGGGAATCTCTCCATGGGCGCCTGCCCTTGAACTGAGTTGCCAGCCGCCTCTCTGAAAAGCCACAGATCCCAGAACACGCCCCCAAACTGTGTGGGATGGCTCGGATCCCTACTTAATTAATTACTCAGAGGCCTTTCAAACTGATGACAGAAAGTTTATTTATTCGATTCTTGGGAAGCAGGGCAGTTCCTATACTAGTTCACTTGGAGCAGGAAAAACCGAAGACAAAGGAGAAGCAATTATATATATATATATATATATATATATATATATATATATATATATATATATATATATATATAGACCGCAATGCAAGTCCCTCCCTCCCCACTGACCATTATTCTCATTAGCTGAGAATATGATCTTATATTCTAGATGAGAAATCTAGCCAATCCCTTTTGAAATGAAGACATCAAAGAATTATGTAAGTTTCATCCAATCATTGAGACCCTAATATACTACACAGTTTTATATCCTTATATGGAATTATTCCACTCTAAAAATATTGTAACCTTGAGTCTCTTGGTCTTACTTCACCCCTGGGAGAAGAATTACAATCTGAGAAGTCTTCACTAAACCTATTCCACTCACCTCTCTTCCTCTCTTCTTTCCTCCTTTCCTTTCCCTTCCCCTCCACTTCCCTGCTCTCTCCTTTTCTCCCCTCTCCTCTTCCTCCTTTAGGTATTCTGCCCAAAGGAAGGTAAATTTTGATGGCCAGCCCAAAGCTACCTAGTTAACTTGGGGTTTACTGGCTAGATTTCTTTCTCAAAGACCAAGCCTTAAACTCAATTCACTCTGGATCTCAGAGATTAAACAATAGGTCCCTGCCCAAGTACCACTTAATGATTATTTTGGGGCCCTTCTGGCTCTCAGTGAATGTAAATAGTAACTCTTTCTCTTTTGACCATCAACCCTAAGAGTCTTCCCCTCCCAATTTGATTTTTTTTTTTTATTAAAGGGGCTCATCCTTTGACTCACTTCTTAAAGAGAGCTATTCACTGAATTGGCATTGTTTTACTGAGAATCTGAAAAGACTTTAGTTTAAAAGGGCCAAGGTCTCTCACTGTTGGTCCCGATTGATATCTGGCCCCTGGGCCCAGATGGCTATAGAGGAGAAAGTGAGGTTGGTGACTTTGCACAGCCCTCCCTCACTCAAGTCTGTCAATTGCAAGTCATGTCATCATCTCCCTGATATCATGACTCTCTTCCAGAAAGAAGGACAAACCACACACAATAGTAAAACCTGTAGGTCAAAGGATATGGATATTTCACTAACTTACTTTGCCTAATTCCAAATTGCTTTCCAGAATGGCTCAACCAACAATGGATTAATATATTTATTATACCCCTTCGGACATTCATTGACTATTTTCATTTTTTTATCCTTCCCAATTTATATGAGGTGAAATTTCAGTTATTTGATTTACATTTTTTTTTATTCTTAGTGAGCTGGAACATTTTTCATTTGGTTTTCAGTTTTTATTTAGAGAACACTTTGTTCTTATTTTTGATTACTTATTTATTGAGGAATGCCTTTTGGTGTTATATATTTTTGCTAGCTGCTTTTATGTATTTTAATTTTATTTAAGGTTTCCTTTTTATTACTATGAATTTAACAGACATCAACAAACACGAATACTTTCCAGTACAAAGAACGACAGAAAAACAAGAATGATATAAAACAGAATTTCTACTACATTTTCTTAATACTTCAAACTTAACATGGTAGTTTCAATACTTTCTAGCTTTCTATATCTCCAGAGTTTCTTTCTGTTGTCATTTATTTATTTTTTGGTTTTATGAATGTTCTCTTTTCCTTTCTTCTATTTTTTAGTATTACTATCACTGATCCTTCTTCCTGACTCCGTCCCTCATCAAAAAAGAAAAAAAACCCGACTTCCCTTGTAACAGATTAGTGTTGTTGTGCAAAAGAAATTCTCACATTGATTGTGTCTGAAAATATTTGTGTTGCTCTGTACACATCCATTGTCCCTCTGCCAAGTAGTGGGAAAGATGATTTTATATGTCAGTCTTCTGGAGTTCTGACTGGTCATTTTATTGAGCATAGTTACACAATTGCTTTCCTTTATACTATTGAATCACTGTATAAATCTTTCTCCTGATTCTGCTCATTTTACTCTGTATCTGTTCATACATGTCCTCACAGGTTTCTCTCAGTCCATTCTTTTCATCATTTCTTATGGTATAATAATATTCTCGTATATATTTCTGCAAACTTTTTTCTCATCCCACTTGATTAGTTTCAGCCAGCTAGATCTCCTTGTCACTATGTAGTCACTTTCCTTACTCCTACCTGTGAGAACTTACTTGCTCTTCCTCTTAGAAATTCATCTCTACTTCTTTGCTGATCTAAATCCTACATTTCTCTTCAACTCTTATTCAAGTCCAACTAACTCTAGCTTTTCTTAGGGTTCTGTGATTGTACTTTTCTTCTGAACTCCTCTACTACTTTTCTTTACTACTCTAACCTTTGCATATATTACTTTGCATTGATATTTATTGTTTTATCTGTGACAACAGAGGGCTGACATCATGGACAGTGGCTGCTCCCATTCAGTAAGAAAGACCAGGGTATGTGCATTCAAAGTTTACTCTAGCTGTAATGGATGCTGTCCAAAATCAAGGAATTCTGGGTTATTCAGTTTTACCTCTTTGCTGTGTCCACAGGGAGCTTACAGGTAGCTTTCTCCCTCTCCCCTTGATTTTTCCACTCTTGGCAAAACCCTGTGGAAGGTCAATGAACAAATAGATGGAGTGACTTAGGTGCTCAGAGCACTTCAACTAATCTATGCCTCTCCCTTTAGAGCAGTATGGTTTTGGCATTAAGAAAATTAGATCTGGTGCTGATCCCTTGTTCAAGTCTCCATCTCTGCTCTGCTATTAGCTGGATTCTGAATGCTTTCTCCCTTGCCCTTGGGCTTGGATCATGTTCAAAGATCCATGCATGGTTCTGTTATTGAAGCCGTAGCATAGGAAAATAGCTATGGCAGACTGGTGATGCTTATCACCATTTTGTCTCCCTCCAATCTCCTTGAAAAAACTAGAACAAACTTACCAGTTATGCTCTATCACATGGGGGTGGATGGGGGAACCATAGCAACCTCCCACCTCCACTAAATATGTAGATATCTGGCCTCCTCAGCTGTATGCAGGAATTTTGTATAACTATGGCCCAAGAATTTAAGTTCAGAATTCAGTTATTTTGAATTTAATGGACTGAATTTAATAATAGAAATATTTAATAGAAAATAGTAGAAATAATGCCATAAACATTAGGTTCCCAACATAGCCTTCAGAAATCTATTTGACTAAATATAACTGAAATATTATACAATAAAAAATGGTGAAAATATTATTGAAATACTAGTATGGCAAATATGAACTCTGACCTTACTTTCCCAATCCACACTCTAACTTATAGGTCAGGTCCCAGAATAAGGCCATTGCTCCCTTCTGAGTTTTAGGGGTATCCCTAAAGGGATGGAGATTTCTTTAATAGTACAATCACAAACCCCAATCTGATATGTTCTGCCCTCCCAATATAATTGTTAGTTAGCATTTCCCTAATGTCATCTAACTATTGATAACTGCCCCAAAATAATTTTGGCCAGTTGTTTTCTTCTCATTATACATTAATCAATTAACATCAATTGACTTTAACAGATGAATATTTACTGAGAAAGGATAGCAAGGATAAAATTGGCCTTGAACTAGGGCACAGTTTTCTCATCTATACACCATCCAGTCACTGGGAGTATGGGCTCAAATTTATTGATTAGTTCTCTGTTACACTAGTAATTTAGAGAGTGCCTTGGTGGCATAAAGACTGCTGGGTTTGAAGTTAGGAAGATTTGAGTTAAAGTACAGCCTTAGATACTTATTAGCTATTTGACCTTGGGCAAATCACTTGATCTGTTTGCCTCAGTTTCTTCATCTGTAAAATGGGGATAATAGTAGTATCTGTCATGTACGGTTGTTGTGAGGATCAAAAGAGATGATATTTGTAAATTTGGCACAATGCCTGGCATACAGAAAGTTTTATATAAATATCAGCTAATAGTAAAAGTAATAAAATAAAACATATTCAGTAACATTGTAGTTACATAAAACATATTCAGTAACATTAGGGGATGGACTAGAGTGGAGAAAGTCCTAAGGCAGGGTAGCCAATAAGCAGACCATTGAGTAGACCAGGGCTGAGGTAAAAAGGACCTATACTAAGGTAGTGTCAGTGTCAGAGGAGAGAAAGGGGCATACAAAAGAGATGTTACAAAGGTAGAAACAATTAGACTTGACAACTGATTGGACATGGGGAATGATAGTGAGGACTCAGGAAGGGATGACACCTAAGTTGCAAGTCTGGGTGACTGGGAGGATGGTGGTACTTTTGGAAGTAAAAGAGAAATTAGGATGTGGGAAGGTTTTGGGGAAAGAGAAACAGTTCATTTTTGGACAAGTTGAGTTTAAGATATCTATTGGACATCTACTTCTAGATGTCTAACAGGCAGTTAGGGATGAAGTTCAGGAGAGAGGTTAGGCCTGTGTGAATATATCTGAAAATTGTCACTATAGAGATAATAATGGAAACCATGGAAGCTGAAAAGATCACCAAGCAGAATTATCCAGAAGAAAAAGAGAAGACTGAGGATAGAACCCCATGGGATATCCAGTGTTAGTGGGTATAACCTGATGATCTAGTAAAGAAGACTAAGAAGTAGAGGCCAGGATAGAGAGCAGTGTCGCTGAAATCTGAAAAGTTAAGAGTAGCAAAAAGGAGAGGGTATCTGGCAGAATCAAAGGATGCAGAGAGGTAAAAAAGGAAGAGGATTAAGAAAAAAGCCATTACATTTGTCAGTTAAGAGATCATTGTTAACTTTGGGGAGAGATGTTTCCATTGAATCAGAAAGTTGTAAGGCAGAGAGCAAAGGATTAACAGAGTGAGAGGAAAGGAAGGAGAGGTATCTATTAAAGAAGGTTTTCTCAAGGAGTTTAGCTATGAAAGGGAAAACAGATATAGGCTGATAGCTTTTGGCAATGGATGTCAAGTGAGGGTTCTTTATAGATGAGGGAGACATGGGAATGTGGACAGTAGGAGAGACTGAAGATTAGTGAGGGTGCAGTAATGATAGAAGAAGAAATCAGCTGGAGAAGATGGGATAGAATAGGATCACTTGTACCTGTAAAGTCCAGGGCTAGTGGAATATTCACTGTACCACCTAGTTGCCCCTAAAAGTCATTTTATTTTGTGAATGATAGCAAGATCAAGGGTATGATCATCTTTGTGTATAATTGTAGTGGAACTAAGAGTAAGTCATACAAAATGAGGAAGTTGAAGAACTAGGTTAGGGTCTTTGAGGGAGTATCAATATGTATGTTGAAATTCCCTAACATGAAGGCAGTCATTGGAGAGGAGAGAGACTATAAACCAAGAAGTGAACTCAATGAGGAAGGAAGGATAGTGTCCTAAGTGAACAGACAATAGCTATCAGGATCTTTATTGGGTAATAAATATGGATTTAATGAACCTCAGAGGAAGAGTGGTTACTGAGTGATGGTGATAGCCTGCAATTGGCACTGGGGAGCAAGGAATATTCCAATTTTCCCGCCATGCACAGTGAGTGGGGATGGTAATGATGGAATGAGTGCAAGTGCAACAAGTAATGAAAAGGATAGCCAGGGATAAAGTGGCATTGGGAGGGAGCCATGTCTTAGTGACTGCAAGAAGGGAGTGAGAAAGGAAGAGAGTTAAGATAAGTTAGTTTGTTTTTTATGGAGTAAGCACTGAAAAGAACATAGTAGAAGGTAGAACAAGGTAGCTTTGGAATGAGACCTATGTAGGTTTGGGCTCAGGGAAATAGGCATAAACAAACAATTAGATCAAGGATGGGGTTTGAACAATGGCAGCTAGGGGTTTAAAATTACTGAGATAGGAATGAGGTATATTTATCACTAAGGAATGAGTTCAGGTAGATTTATCACTGTCCGTAGAGTTTCAGCCCCTGAGGTAGAGTTGTCCCAGGGCATCAGGCAGTATGACACAATTTCCTTAAGAAAAGGTAGAAGGAGGTATGTTTTGGAGGTTGGTTGGTTGGTTGCTGTCCTTTGTCTTCAAAGAGGACCAAAATGACATCACCATGATAGAGTGAAATTTCAGTGGGTCCAACTGTGACTGATCAGACCAATACAAGCTCGGAATGCTCTACCACAGGTTGGGCACAGATAGTCCATGTAAATATTTGGGGTGGATATTCCAAATTTGCGCATCCTACATTTCCTTTGTGCTGTCTCAATTCTGCTTTGCTCAAAGAGCACAGCACCCTTTCTGATGTGGGCATGCTATGCTGAGCAGTCCTGTGCCAGTGTCTCCCATGTTACACAGTCAAATCCAAAGTTCTTGAGAGAGACCTTGAGAGTGTCCTTGTATCATTTCTTTTGGCCACCATATGATCACCTGCCCCATGCAAGTTCTCCATAAAATTGTCTTTTTGGCAAGCATACATTTTGCATTCGAACAATGTGTCTAGCCCATCAGAGCTGTGCTCTCTGAAGCATAGTTTGAATACTTGGCAGTTCAGCTCGAGCAAGGACTTCAATGTATGGTACCTTAGCCTGTCAGGTGATCCTCAGAATCTTTCTAAAGCAGTTCAAATGGAACTTGGCATGGTGCTGGTAGACTGTCCATGTTCCACATGCACATAACAATGAGGTCAGCACAATGGCTCTGTAGATCTTCAGTTTGGTAGTCAGTCTAATACCTCTTCTCTCCCAAACCTTTCTTCGGAGTCTCTCAAACACTGAGCTAGCTCTGGCAATGTGTGCATCAATCTCATTGTCAATGTGAACATCCCTGGAAAGTACATTACCAAGTTCATTACAAATGAACGTATCCACAGAATTCAAAACTTCTCCATTTGTAATAACTGATGGTTCCACCTATGGATGATGTGTTGGTGGCTGATGGAGCATCTATGTTTTCTTGGTGTTCATTATTAGGCCAAAATTAGCACAGGCAGCAGAGAATTGATCCATACTTTGTTGCATCTCAGCTTCAGAGGCTGCATTGAGTACATACTCTTCTGTAAACAGAAAATTATGCACCAACACTCCCTCCACTTTGGTCTTGGCTTGTAACCTTTTCAGATTGAAGAACTTGTCATTATTACAGTAGTTGACCTTGATGCTGGGTTCATCTTCATTGAAAGCATTTGTCAACATGACTGAAAATATCTAAACATGCTAAAAAAGCATAGGAGCAAGCACACAGCCCTGTTTCACTCCACTGGTGACTGGGAAGGCATGAGAGCATTGTCTGTTATCCAGCACCCAGGCAAGCATGCCATCATGAAATTGATGTACAATATTCATGAACTTCTCTGGGCAACCAAATTTTGACATAGTTTTCCATAAGCTCTCATGACTAACAGTGTCAAAGACCTTGGTCAGATTTTTGAACATTGTGTACAAGCCTCTGTTCTGCTCCTAGAATTTCTCCTGGAGTTGTTGGGCATCAAACACTATATTGACTGTTTCTTGGACCTTCCTGAAACTACACTGGCTCTCAGGTATATGACCATCTTCCAGGTGAAGGATCAGTCTATTAAGAAGGACTCTAGCAGGAACTATTCCAGCAATGACTAAGAGAGAGATACCCCTTGATTGTCGCAGGGCAATCTATTCCCTTTACTCTTATAGAGATGGACAATGGAGGCATTCTTTTTCTCCTGGGGGAGAACCTCCTCTTGCCATATAACTTGGAAAATTTCAGTTAGCTTTTGTATGAGCAAAGGTCCCCTTAACTTGTAAATCTCAACTGGAACAGAATCAACACCAGGTGTTTTGCCACATGAAAGAAGCCTAATGGCCCTCAAAACCTCTTCTTCAATTGGAAGTTCAGCTAAGGAGGGATTGACTTCAAGCTGAGGTAAATGGTCAGTGGCCTCAGAGTTTATTGATGATGGTCCATTGAGAACATTATGGAAGTGTTCAGTCCATCTCTCTTGGATCATGTCCTTATCACTAATTAATGTGGCTTGATCAGCACTGAATAGTTGTGATACACCATAGGTTTTTGGTACATAAAAAGCTTTTAGAAGATCATAAAAGCACTTTGGATTGTTACTATCAGCATAAAACTGAATTTCATCTGCCTTCTTACTGAGCCAGGAATCTGCATCTCTCTAAACTTTGCTTGTACTTTGGTTTTGATGGAATTAAATGCTGCCTTCTTAGAGGTGGATGAATTATACTGCTAGTAAATCCTGTGGCGATCTCATTTTTCATTTAGTAGCTTCTGAATTTCCCCATCGTTTTCATCAAACCAGCCTTGGTGTTTGTGAGTGTTCTGACCCAGATGAGCAAATGCAGTGCTGTACACCAAATCTGAAAGCTGCCCACTCCTTTTCTGCTCTACTGTTGCCAACTGTGTGTTGGTTCAACTTTCCCTCCAAGTTAGCAATAAATTTTAATGCTCAGAGTAGCTCTAGTTCGTTGACATTAATTCTTCTGGTAGTCATTTTACCTTGGGGGTGGCATTTTTGATGAATGTGAATATTTAGCTTGGAAAGGATAAGTCTATGATCAGTCCAGCACTCTGCACCACACATTCCCTTTGTCACTCTCACATCTTGTCTGTCTTTTCTCCTTATAATCACATAGTCTATTAGATGCCAATGTTTGCTTCAAGGGTGCATCCATGAAGTTTTAGTGTGTTTAGGTAAATTGAAGACAGTGTTGATGATGAGAAGGTCATGTGATGCACACGTCTTCAGCAGTAAATGACCATTGCTGTTGCTGTTTCCAATTCCATTCCTCCCTAGGACTCCCTGCCAGATACGGTAGTCTGAGCCTGCTCTAGCATTCAAGTTGCCCAGAATTATAAGCTTGTCCTCTTTTGGCACATTGACGATAAGGGTCTCTAGGTCTTCATAACATTTTTTTTTTTACTTCATCAGGGTTTGTCATGATGGGAGCATAGGCACTGATGATGGTGGCATGGCATTTTCCTGTGAGTGGCAATAGCATTGTCATAAGCCTGTTATTCACTCCTTTTGGCAGGCATATCAGCTTGCTGATTAGATTAGTCTTGATTGCAAAACCCATACCAGCTTCACAACACTCTCCTTCACTGTGCCCACTCCAGAAAAAGGTGTATCCAGCTCCAGCTTCAGTAAGCTGGCCTTCATTTGCCAACCTCGTTTCACTCAGGGCTGTTATTTGGATGTGATACCTGTTGAGTTCTGTTGCAACAAGAGCAGTTCTTCTTTCAAGTCTACTGGATTTTGTATTATCTATTAGTGTGCCCACGTTCCATGTGCTGATGGTGAGTGGAATCATCTTTGCAGATGTTTTTGTACATTTTTTTGTGTTTTGACTGCATAGTGGCATTCACCACCTGCTGTGGTAATCAGGCCAGGGTTGGGTAAGCAGACAATGTTTAGGGTACCTTTTCTAGCCCCTTCCTCACACCAGGAGGTAAGTGGTGCAATCCTTAAAAGGCTGCTCAGACACCCAGGGGACTGCAGAGTCTCACTGCTGCTTCCACTGAGAAAGGACCCTATGGCCTGGGCCACCTGTGTGCAGGGTTGTGACTACAGCTCTCAGTGTTTCTACACCTTCTTGCTTGTTGCTACAGGACTTTGAGGCATAATAGTGAAATGGTATGGGTGTTGTCTTTTGATTCATGTGTAAATTGGATTTAAGTGAGGCAGAGTTACACGAAGTCATCAGCCTCACTCTCTCCTCTACAGTCATCATAGTCGAGTGGTAGAATAGTGGCAGGGGTATAGGGTCTGTTCAGGGAGAACCAGTACCTTTGGTGTGATGGCTGCTGAGCACTTTTTAGGGCTCTTTTCACCTTTGGTGTCTACCTGTTCCACCTAACTCTCATCTCTGACTCCAAGAAGCTGCAGCATGTGCAGTGGCCACACCCCAGTAAATTGTTTTGGCAGATGGGCTAAACCAGTGTAGAGAACCTTGAGGGGTTTGAAAGAGCTCCTGATCAAGAGTTCCTCTCCTCCAAGGGAGAAGAGTATCTGGCTTGAGAAGTTAAGTGTTATATTGTTCTCAGGTGCATGTCCTTGAATTCGGGTGTTAAAATTCCAGGAATCAGGGCTCCTGCTATACAGAATAACATTCCGATATAGAGGCCTTGAAGCCTCCCTTTCTACTTATCACCATCTGCTCTGTTTCATGCTTCAATCACTACCTTTACGGTTTTTTACTATTCAAGCATCCCAATTCCCTGAATTATTGGCTCAGTATGTCCAGAATAAACTCAGCTTGTTCAGACTGCTGTGTCCCGCCTGTCTTTTCATCTTCGCTCTGTGAGCCTGTAACCACCCCAGATCTGCTGGACTGCGCTGGCCGCAGCAAACCAGGTTGAGGATAACCAAGGGTTCTCAAACCCATTGGTGAGTTCGGGGGGTGTCTACCCCAAGCATGTGAAGACTTCCTCTGGTGGAATGGGCAGATGAGAACAATTTGTTCCAACAGCCATGAAAGTAAATGAAGCAGGCGATGTAGAGTGCTTAGAGCTTGGTTAGATACTGAAGACGCCAAGGTCATCCACTGCATCATGAGGCACAGCCAGCCGTCCTGACTCTGTCCTGCCACTGGACACAATTTCCTTAAGAAAGGCGGAGGGAGAGTATGTTTTGGAGGTAACAGTTAATTGGAGGGGAGCAATGCCCAAGTCCAATAATTGATCAGACAGGGTAGTATGCTGACAAGGATTCTGGGAAGGTCTTATTCTTGCAATTGGCTATGAATCCATCTAAAAATATTTAGAAATGTATTGCCCCTCAGTCATTGCTGAGATGAGAAGCAAATTCAGTACTGGGATGAGAAGGAAGAGAGGGCACACATATAGTATGGAAGAGGACAGATCTATTTCAATGCTCATTAGGTAGATTTGATTACCTCTTCAGTGTTTGCAGGTGGCACTGGGAAAAGAGTGAGTGGCTTTCTGGCTTCTAGAGTTCAAATCTAATATAGGGAACAAGCATAATGAACTGCAAATTCTCATTCTTTCCTACCATTTTCTTTTCATACTTGAGCTACATTTGCCCCTTAAAGACCATTGACATATAAGGTCAGAGGTCTAGAGTTAGAAGGGACTTCAGGGACCATCTAGTTCCATCTACTCATTTTATAGATAATGAAAGTGAGGCTCAGAGAGGTTATGTGATTTACCAAGGTTGTGGAGGTAATAATCAGCAGAGGCAGGACACAAACTCAAGTCTTCTGACTCCAGAGCCAATATTCTTTAACTGAACCACAATATGAACTTTAGTTCAAATTAAGTGTTTTTAATATTTGTTGCTACTCTGCTTGTTATGTAGTTACATGAGATATTCTTATGGGATCTAAGCAAGATTCAACTCTGTTGCTACTTCTTTTGTGAAATTTCCCTTAATTTCCTCCAATTGTTAGGACAAATAAACCTTGCATTCACTTCTCTGTGTACATGCTGCGTTCTCTGAGTTGAATCTAAGGTCCTTGAGGGGAGGGATTGTTTTGTTTTTGTTTTGTAAACTCCATAGGTAGCATAGTGCCTTGCATCTAGAAGGCATTTGATATGTTTATTGAGTTGCTATATTCAGCTGTGACTTTTGTTTGAAAAAGATAGTCTTCTTAAGATGCCCTTGTCAGCCTCTTCTTCAGTCCCTGCCCCCTGCAGCATCCCAGGTCTGCGATGGCTGAACAACATTTCCATCAGATCCACATTGTCATTTCCAGAGGGCTCTCTGTTCACAGCTGATTGTTGCGGGGGCAGGGGGAGATGCTGAACTCCATTCTGAGGGGGAGTGGTGTCGGGCTTTGTCCAGGCTGATGCCCTCCAGCTGGGTGAGTTGGCTGCTGTAGAATGTTGTTACTAATCTGCCAGATTTCCTGTCCTTTTAAGGGAGATGGGGCTGGGCTCTCACATGGCTGGAGGGGCCACTTTCAAAGACTGTTTCTTTTTTGTCATATTAGGTGTCTCTGCCTGTCATGTCTTCCCAATAAACTTCTCAATTTAAAAAAAAAAAAAGGAGAAGATCGTCTTCTGCTTAGCCTCCAAAGGACAAACAAAGAACCATAGTTAAAAAGTTGTAGGGAGGCAGATGACTAGATATAAAGACCTACTCTAGTGCCTCATCATGGTGTGCAGGTGATCTGGTTCTCAAAGATGATTTGGTATGTCAGTGAAGCTCAGCTTCCAGAAGATTCTACCATGGCATGTGGCCTTTTACAGATTAAACCCATTTTCTGAGGTCCAGCTTAATTAAGTATGGAAAGACTCTTCCTCCAGTAGATTTGCCATTGGATGCTGAATTCTTTGGTTATTACAACTCATGAATAACTCATGAAAAATAGAAAATGACCGTCATTCCGTTTCAGTGGCAGCTATGGGAAAAGAGGTCAAAGGGTGCTAAGAATTATTCAATTTTTATATCATCTATAAACACTGACTGTCCTTGGTACTCTATGAGAGCCCTGTGCAATGACCAACAAGTTGTTAGATTAGAAGCAGCATAGTACCTGGAGGAAGCTTGTTACAATTGAAAAAGAGAAATAGCTCCAAAGTCACAGGAATTGCTTTCAAATCTGGCTTCTGATATTTGCTATAATTACTTATTTTATATATTTTACATTTTTGTAAACAAATTATATAATTGTAACATTTGGAGAGCAATTTCATCTCCCTGAGTCTCAGTTTCCTCACTGTAAAATGAATGGTTAGACTAAATGGTCTTTGATAAATAGCCCTAGGTATATAATTCTATGAATGGAAGCAGAGTATATTGACACTTTTAATATAAGTGAAAAAATAAGCCAAAAGAAAATTGAAGCTGAATAGAAGGATGATTCAAAGGATTCCTTTGGAGAGGTTGATTTTACCATCCAAAATCAGAAATATAATTCCATGGAATATTTACCTTTCTTCCTCATCTTGGATGCCAACCAGCTATGCTGGTTTCCATGAGCCAAACTTGGATATATAAGTACTTTTGTCTTTGTTTGGTTTGTTTGCTTTGAAACATACTGATGTGGCAGTAACATTAGCTTACTACATAATTATCCATTTAGAGAACATTTGCTACTATATTTGGGGAAATTTGTAAAAAAAAACAAACCCCAAAATAATTGCAGTTTATGGACCAACATAAACTTCAGAGGATGAGGAAAAACGGAAATCCTAGGAAGAGTTCCATAAGGCACTCCCAATTATATCAATATATACTTTAATTCTTATTTTGATGCAAATCTGAAAGCAAAATAGGGCTAAATGCTGAAAAATATGTTAAAAAACATAGAACTAGAATAAGAAACAAAATTCAAAACTTGTAGACTCCACAGAACCGTCTTTTCTATATATCTTAAATACTTTACATGGAAACATTACAAATATGTAACCATGCTAATGTAGTCATGCAAAAAGTGTTCTTGTATTTTCCATGTCCAAAAAAATTTTTTTAAATAAAAAAATAATGAAGGAAAAGAACATATTTGTACTCTGAGTCCTTGACTTCTTTATCTAGAAGTGGATAGTAAGTTTCACTGTGAGTCTTTGGAATTGTGATTGGTCATTGGGTTGATCAGTGTCATCAAGTCTTTGAGAGTTGAATGTCCTTACAATATTGTTGTCATTTTATAAATTGTTCTCTTAGTTCTGCTCCCTTTATTTTGCAGTAGTTCATAGAAGTCTCATACAAGGTCATACAACATGAAATCATCCCCTTCAACATTTCTTTTTTTTAATCTAAAATTTTTTAACATTCATTTTGAAATTTTGAGTTCCAAATTCTCTTCCTCCAGCCCCTGATCCATACCCATTGAGAAGGCAAGCAATATGATACCCATTATATATGTGAAGTCATGAAAAAGATATTTCCATATTAACCATGTTTCAAAAAAGCATGAGAAATAAAAGTGAAAAATATGCTTCAGCTTTTCTTACAGCAAAATAGCATTCCACTGTATTACAAATACTTTCTTCAAGATGAGATTGGGAGGTACAGAACATACTGAGCACTGAACAAGATCATAAAAATAAAATTGATTATAATAGATGGCAAATGATTCATTAACAATGTAGCTATTACAGTCATACTATAGGCTTATTATAACAAAGATAAAAATCAGTATGTAATCAGAAAAAAAGAATAAAATGAGAAGATATGGCATATAATTGAGGCAACTCAAACCTGGCCTGTTTAAACATGTGAATAACACCAAAAAATGGGAAATGGATAAAAGAACAACCACTGAAATCAACTATCACCATTTCCTAAGAAAATTTAACCATGTGAATGATTTTGCCAAAAGAGACTAGAAACTAACTTGTCATAGACCATTGTTGCTTGTCACTGCCTGGGTGACTGCTATGGCTTATTTCACAATTCAAGGTACTCCTAATGAATGAATTTTGGTCTGTTGAAATAGCACTAAATTTCTGCCTGTAAGGCTAAATGATGAATCATACCCCTAGATATAGATGAATCCATTTATTGTTTACTGTGTACTGAAACTGCCAGTGCAATCCTCATCTTGGGAGATTTACTCCTCCCCAGCAGAAGAAATATTTATATTAAGTATAGTATATTATAACACTTTAAGTGCTGAGTTAATTGTGTTTGAAGCATGTTATAACTTCTTGTAACCTCTTAGTTTGTCTATCAAAAAAGTTTAGTAGTTTTTTCCTTTCTGTAACTGTTGTGAGCTTTCACTGTACAAACTTTGCCTCCTTACCATATTATAAAATACATGAACTTCTTCAAGGCTGTTCTTAGCTATGAAAAACTTTATGGGGCAAACTTCCCACTCTGATATAATAGCTACCTCCCAAATATGCTTAATATGTGTCAAGGCCAAGCTACCCCAAAGACAGAAAAGTTCAGAAAAAAAACAAAAAACAAACAACTGTCCATGAGCTAAGCCTTCTACAAAACCCCAAACAACTGTCCATGGGTTGTCATCTATATTATGGCTAATCAGAGTTCCCCAAACTCTCAAGATTGTGAAGAAAATCAAGACTTGCTGATAGCCACATCAAAAGAAGCTTTTTCTTCATATTAGGAAAAGCAATTCAGCCTCAAATCATGTTGTCTGCCTTCCATAGTCAAGGGATTTCATTGTCAGGGTAGAGACATCGATTTACCACAGATCCAGGAAGAATACTGGAAAGTCATGTTCTAGGAGCTTTCTCAATTAGTTTGGGTTCCAGAAAGCTTTGAAGGTTTCAATAAACTATACTTAGATATATAGGTACATTCATTTTTTAATGGTGTAGCAATAATGCTTATCACATTACTATCTATTTTGAGCATTTGCTCTCAAATGATGGGGAATGGGCAGGAGAGACTGGTCACCTTTCTAATTCCTGAAATTAGACCTTTGAATACAGAATGGCCTTCAAATAGCAAAGACTTGATCTCCTGGCCAAGTGAAGAGACAGACACAGTGGCCAAAGGCAATACAGTTTAGGGTATAAACTCAGTTGTTAAATCTTACAGAGGAGGATGAAATAAAAATATAAGCAGTATCTCATAAAACAGTGAAAAGTATTGAGGATTCCAAAATTATCCAAACTGCAAGAAAAATCACTGAGGCAAAGCTTCAAGCCAATAACCATTTATTAAAAGGACTGGACCCCTTCAATGAATGGGACCTTAGATCTTCCTCACAATCTGAGATGCCCCTTTTCCCCAGGGCCTAACTTTTCTTGGGCTTGTTACCCAGACACTCATAAGAGGTAATGTAAAATACAGAATCTCATTGGTTGACAAACTTTGCTTTTGGCCCCCCAGGAAGGCCAGAAATGATGTATCAGCATGGGTAGTCACAGGATGGGGAAGAGAAGGTTCATCTCCACTAAGTGGTCATAAGATAGGCCCTTCCTCATGTTGAGCAAGAGGGGGTGGTCCAGAGATACAAAAGTAAGTTGGAGGATTTTCTACCATATCAAATCAAGACATCCCACCCCTGTGGTCCTCATCAGTAACCTTATGTTTAGGCAAGTGAACTTTTTTTTATTAAAGTCAAAGAAAAACAAAGTTTATTAAAGATTTTTTATATTGGGTTGACTTTTTTTTCTGAAACTTTATTATTTATTTTTAGTTTTCAACATTCATTTCCACAAGGTTTTGAGCTCCAAATTTTCTCCCCATCTCTCCTCTCCCCCAACCCCAAGACACCATGCATTCTGATTACCCCTTCCCCCAATCTGCCCTTCCTTCTATCACATCCCTCCCATCACTTATCCCTATCTTCTCTTTTCTTGTAGGGTAAGATAGATTTCTATACCCCATTATCTATATTTCTTATTTCCTAGTTGCATTCAAAAACAATTCTCAACATTCATTCCTAAAACTTTGAGTTCCAACTTCTCTCTCATCCTCCCTCCTCACCCATCCACACTGAGAGGGCAAGCAATTTAATATAGGGCATACGTGTGTAGTCAAGCAAAAGACTTCTATAATAGTAATGTTGTGTAAGACTAACTATATTTACCTCCATCCTATCCTGCGCCCTATTTATTCTATTCTCTCTTTTGACTTTGTTGCTCCCCAAAAGTATTTACTTCTAACTGCTCCCTCCTCCCATTTGCCTTCCCTTCTATCATCCCCCCACCCCACTTGTCCCTTTCTCCCCTACCTTCCTGTAGTGTAAGATAGATTTTCATACCAAATTAAGTGTGAATGTTATTCCCTCCTTAAGTCAAATGTGATGAGAATAAGCTTCACTTTTTCCTTCTCATCTCCCTGCTTTTGCCTCCATTGAAAAAGCTTTTCCTTTCCTATTGTATGAGATAATTTGCCCCATTCCATTTCTCCCTTTCTCTTCCCAATATATTCCCCTCTCACCCTTTAATTTAATTTTTTATTTTTTTAGATATTATCCCTTCCTATTCAACTTACCCTGTGCCCTTTGTATAAATATAAATATATATATATATATATATATATATATATATAAAATCCCTTCAACTACCCAAATACTGAGAAAAGTTTCAAGAGTTACAAATATTATCTTTCCATGTAGCAATGTAAACAGTCCACCTTTAGTAAGTTCCTTATGATTTCTTTTTCCTGTTTACTTTTTCATGCTTGTCTTGATTTCTGTGTGTGAGTCAAATTTTCTATTCAGCTCTGGTGTTTTCATCAAGAATGCTTGAAATTTCTCTATTTCCTTTAATGACCATTTTTTCCCCTGAAGTATTATATTCAGTTTTGTTGGGTAGGTGATTTTTGGTTTTAATCCTAATTCCTTTGACTTCTGAAATATCATATTCCAAGCCCTTTAATCCCGTAATGTAGAAGCTGCTAGGTCTTGTGTTATCTTGATTGTATTTGCACAATGCTCAAATTATTTCTTCTGGAAGCTTACAATACTTTCTCCTTGACCTGGGAACTCTAGAATTTGGGTACAACATTCCTAAGAGTTTTATTTTTGGGATCTCTTTCAGGAGGTGATTGGTGGATTCTTTCAAAATTTATTTTATCCTGTGGGTCTAGAATATCAGGGTAGTTTTCTTTGATAATTTCATGAAAGATGATGTCTAGGCTCTTTTTTTGATCATAACATTCAGGTAGTCCTCCAATTTTTAAATTGTCTCTCCTGAATCTATTTTTCCAGATCAGTTGTTTTTCTAATGAGATATTTCACATTATCTTCTATTTGTTCTTTCTTTTGGTTTTGTTTTATAATTTCTTGGTTTCTCATAAAATCATTAGCTTCCATCTGCTCCATTCTGATTTTTAAAGAACTATTTTCTTCAGTGAGCTTTTGAACCTCCTTTTCCATTTGGATAATTCTGCTTTTTAAAGTATTCTTCTCCCCATTGGCTTTTTGGACCTCTTTTGCCATTTGAGTTAGTCTGTTTTTAAAGGTGTTATTTTATTCAGCATTTTTGGGGATCTCCTTTAGCAAGTTGTTGACTTGTTTTCATGATTTTCTTACATCACTCTCATTTCTCTTCCCAATTTTTCTTCCACCTCTCTTAATTGATTTTCAAAATCTTTTTTGAGCTCTTCCATGCCCTGAGACTATGGCATATTTTTTGGGGGAGGTTTTGGATGTAGAAGCCTTGACTTTTATGTCTTCCTCTGATGGTATGCTTTGTCCTTCCTCATCTGAAAGGATAGAAGAAAATACCTGTTCACCAAGAAAGTAACTTTCTATAGTCTTATTTTTTTCCCTTTTTGGGCATTTTCCCAGCCAGTTACTTGACTTTTGAGTCCTTTGTCAAGTGGAGGGTATACTCTGGGGAAATATAAGTTCTCAGTTCCTCTAAGGTGGCACAATCAAGGGAATGGAGTTTACTCCTCTCTTGGCCTGTACTTTGGTCTGGGAGCAATCACAAGCACTCTTATCTGTGAGTAGGATTCCCTGTCCAGAGCCTCAACCAGCTCCACCAGTCAGTGCTCCTCCTCACTCCAGGGCTGCCACTCAGGGCTGAGATCCAGATCAGTTGCTCAATTCCCCCAGGGTCTTTAGGCCAAGGGCTCCAAAAATGGATGCTGCAGCTACCTGTGGCTGGTACTTGAGCAAGACCCTGCTCCCTTCTCACTCAGGTGAAAAAGCTTTCTCACTGACTTTTGAAACTGTCTTTGGTGTTTGTGGGTAAGAAATCTGGGAACCCCAACTGCTGTCTATGATTCTGTGCCCTGAAGCCTATTCTGGTCCTGTCCATGCTGTGCCATGCGACCAAAACTGGGCTGTACTCCACTCTGAGCTCAGTGTTATAGAAATTTCCTGTCAGCCTTCCAGGCTGTCTTGGACTGGAAATCTCTTTCACTCTGTCATTTTGTGGCTTCTGCTGCTCTAGAATTTGTTTAGAGTCATTTTTTACAGGTATTTTATGGGCTATGAGAGACTATTAGCAGGTCTGTCTTTCGACTCAGCCATCTTGGTTCTGTCCCTGGGTTGACTCTTAAGGAGCCTAAATGTTTGTAACACTTGTATTAAGAAGTGGACCAGATAGAACCTTAGTAGACAGAGTTTGAGCGGGATTGAATATGAGCTGTAAGTGAACTTTATAAAAGGTTAATAAACAGTGAACTTGTAGCTTGTGGTTTAAAGTTTGGAACCTAATATAAAACAGAATCTACCTAATCTCACCTAATTATTCCTATATCTAAGATATATAAAATATGTATTAACATATGTAATTCCTATATTCAGTTGACTAAATGTATATCCATAGATAAATGTAATACTAATAATTACTACCAATCTCTACCCCTGTGGAATCTCATTAATCTGATTAATACTAATTTGAGATAAGTTTGGAATAAAGTAGGGGTTGAAATCAATCATTTCCCTCAGCATCAGGGTGAAGGAAACATACACACACATACATATACAAATATACATATATACACATATATACATATATGTGTATATAGAGAAAGATATACATATACGCATATGTGTATATGTATATCTTTCTCTATATATCTATAGATACACATATACACACTTATATACATAGAGAAAGTTTGGGAAGAGATCCAAGAAAGGTATCATCATTAAAAAGGATGACAAACTGATGAAAAATCTATCAAGTTTCTGTAACAAACCATTTTCTTTTCAATGACAGTGACACCATCACATTTGGACTCTAATATCACAGTCATGAATGAGTGCCATGAGGAATTAGAAATGGTAAAGATAAAAGAACATCAACCTCACTAAATCAAGCATATAGAAAGGAGGTCCATGCTGGAGACAACATAATTTTGAGAATATTAAGAGAACAATCCTCAAGATATCTGAAAGAAGGAAGGTTATCAAAGACTTAGAAAAATTATGGTGTCATGTAATGATAATGCATTTTTGCTTATTGTTAATATAATTTTTCTTCTTAATGAGAAGAGCTTTCCCATCTGTTAATAGGCCCATATGATCTGCTTAAATCACCTGGATTTGAGATCACAAAGTATAATGCCTCTATTTGTTCCAGGATCCATGGCCATTTAGATTTTAAGACCTAGGATCCTGGAAAATTGGAATGTAATGGCAAGCAAAGTAGGATATTTTGCTGTTTTTGTTTTAGTATAATCAAGTGTCCCTGCCTGAATCTTGCCTTTGATTGAATTAATCAGGAGTCTTTAACTAGAAACATTATGTGTATTTGTGTTGTTAATTATTTTAATGTGATTAAAGAAGATCTTCTCCACCCGTTAATGGGCCTGCCAATTATGGGGAGTTTGATCAGAGAAGATTTGTATGAAGGCCCTCACCTTTTGTTAATGAGGCATTAGTTCTCCAGGGTTGTGATGCCCTCTGGCTCTGAAAATGTATAAGTACTCTGAGGTGAGGTTTTATGTTGGGGTTTACTATTTGGGAGTATTTGTTTGGCCACATGATAGGGAGCCTCCACCCTTCTGAAAATCCGCATGTTGTGCTTTTGTAATAGTAATTTAAATAGAAAGTTCTTTCTCATTCATTAATAGGCCCATAGGATCTACTTAAATCACCTGGAAGCCTAAGTCACTTGTGGTGGGAGGAGCTTGCTGAAGAGGCGGAACAGGAAGGGTGAAGCAGAACTGGAGGAAGTGAGTGATTATGATTGGGCTCAAAGGAGAGAGGATTCAGGCAGACAGGTACAGGAGACTCAGGCTCATGAGTGTTGCTTGTGGCAAGGCTATGGTGGAGGTGGGGGGTGCGTGTGAGGTCAGTGGGTGGGTGAGGTGAGTGGGGAGGGAGTGGTAGTCTTGGAAATGGTTTTGCCCCTTGTAGTGATCACGTTTATTAACTTCTTGGTCACCATAACAGATTTTGCTTTCTGGTTTTGGGATTTGGCTTTCTGGTGTCTAAATAAATGTTTTTCTTCTACCATCTATATGGAGAGTCTGTTATACCTACGCTGGCATATTCATAGTCACCACCGGTGAATATTGCCTTGGAAATATAGCTTCTCTCTCTGGTAACTATGTATGTATGCAATGGTTGGACAGTTGGATCTGTCTGTTGATCTATGAGGTATATATTGCTTATGTCAGGCAGCTAGAAGCCCTTTCTGTTGATTTTGACTTCTCTGTATTTCCTCTTAAGTTCAGTGTGTGGACTTTTCCCCCTGAACTAAGTGAATGATACATGTGTTTGATTAAAGTGATTGTTGATCTCTTTTAGTTCTAAAAGAAAGTTACTTTCCTTTCAGAAATGCAGACTTAAGAACCTATGATAGCAGCTCCTCCTATATATGTTGGGGTGTTTGTTTACATGTCATTACTATTGAAAAAGGCAATGAAAAAATCCATAAGTCTAAATTCATATTCCTACTTACCCATTTCCACAAAATCTCTGTGAAAGTAATAGACATACTTATTGAAGGTACGAGAATAGAACAGGAGGTCTCTAACAAATGATATTCAATGGCCATATATTCACAATTGACTGAAAGGTATTGAGAACAGAAGATCCTACTGTGCTCATTTTTCTTGTTTATAAGAAAAAAGGACAGTCTATGATCCTATGATGATCCTATTTTATTAAGTAGAGCAAAATACAAAATAAAGATTCTCCTAAAGGTATTTCCCCTGCCTTTTTTCTCCTCATCAGGAACAGCGATCCTTCCAATTTGTCCCTTATTTCCACTCCCAATTTAAATTTACTCAGATTTGGAACTCCATTCTGCAACTGAATTTGTCCCTTATTTCCACTCCCAATTTAAATTTACTCAGATTTGGAACTCCATTCTGCAACTGCATTACTCTCAGCATGATTATGTGAGAAATTCAGCTAGTCCATTGTATATAACCAGCTCCAGATTCTGCATGACATTTTATCCAGTCATCTACCAGAAAAAGAGGGCCTATTCAGTATAAGAATCTTGCCATTTATTCCACTACTATGGACATATTGGGATGGATGGGGTGTTCTAGGATAACTATCACCTTTGATGTGAGGGCTTGCCAGGCCATCCACCTGCCATTTCACCTGACTCTCACCTGTGGCTCCAAGAAGCTGTAGTATGCCCAGTGACCACATCCTGATAAACTGTCTCAGTAAATGGGCTAAACCAGATTGAGCATAACAAAAGGCCTCAAACCTGTCATGGGGTAAGGGAATGTGAAGACTTCTCTCTCTTCCTCCTCTGAAATGGAACAATTTGTTCTGAAGCAGGTACTTTTGAGTGCTTAGAGCTTAGTCAGACATTGAAGATGCCAAGGTCATCCACTGTACTCCAGGCCATTGTTAGTGGTCCTGACTTTTATCTCATCATCTCACCTCAGACACTTGACACTCACTAGCTGTGTGACCTTGGGCAAGTCATTTAACCCCAATTGCCTCATCCTGGGTCATCTCCAGTCATCCTGATGTATATCGGGTCACTGGATCCAAATGGCTCTGGAGGAAAAGTGAGGCTGGTGACTTTACAGCTCTCCCTCACTCAAAACAAAGTCAAGTGCAAGTCATGTCATTATTTTTCTGATAGCATGGTCCTCTCTGGCAATGAAGAATGAACACACACAGGAACTTTGATAACTCTGGGAAGAGAGTGAGGCTACTGACTGTGAGCAACTCTGCCTCACTAAAATCCAGTTGATATGCAAGTCAAGATATTACCTGTGATGACATTGTCCTCTTTGACAATGAAGGACAACGAACAACAATGGGCACACCACTCTCCATTTCTTTCCAACTCCCGCTCTTGAAACAGGAATCAAGTCACAGCTCCCTTAGCTACTGGAAGAGATGTGACAGTCTACTTCCCTGTGACCTTCCTCCAATCATTTTGGCTCTGCAAATAAAAACTTCATTTCTTTTCCTTCACTTTCTTATATATACAGTATACCCCTATCAGAAGGTAAGCTTCTTGAAGGTGGGGCCTGTCTCTCTTATCTGTATCATCAGCACTTGGCACAGGCCTGATACAGAGTAGGTATTTAATTGCTTTTTTAATTCATCCATCCATCCATCCATCCATCCATCCATCCATCCAGCAAATTATCTCCCAAGCATATATTAAAATTACATAAGAATTCCTAAAAGATGTAGCTAGAAATAAATTTACTCAATATAATAATAACGTTCAATAATAACAAATATGGCATAAAACAAGCAGATACATGCTTGCCAAAAGTGTTTGCCATAGGCATGGTAGTTGTGTAGCATAACAGAACACAAATGGAAGAGGAATTGCCTGTATATAGACAGTAAGGTACTCCAGATGCTCTTTTTTTGAGGATATTATTGTCTATTGGTTAGTTCATCAGCTCCTATGGGTATAATTATTCAAGTCAGTAAACATTTATTATATACCTATTACTACCAAAGTGCCAAGTACTGTGCTATGTATAGGGATACAAAAAAAGGCAAAAACCCCAGCAAAATAAAAAACAAATATCGGTCCTGCTTTTAGGGAACTCAGTCTAATGGTGGTGGTGGTAGGGACAACATGAAAACGATTCAGTACAAATAAGATGTATATGGGAGAAATTGGAGATAACCAGTAGAGGGAAGGCTTCTTGAAGAAGGCTGGATTTTAGATGAGACCTGGAAGCTATGTAAGCCAGGAGAATTCTAGTCATGGAGAACAGTGAAAATGCAGGCTGGATATGGAGTTGTTTTTTTTGTTTTCTTTTGTGACACAGCAACGAGGTTAGTTTCTTTGTATCAAAGAGCATGTGACCAAACTGGCCTTTTCTCTGTCCTTCACAAACATTTCACCTTCTGTCTCTGTATTATCTCCTATGCCTGGAATGTATTACCTCCTTACCATTCTTCACAGAATTCCTCTCCTCCTTCAAGATGAAGCTTAAGCACCATCTTCTAGGAAGCCCTTCATGATTCTCCATCCCCACACCAGCCCACCAACGTTTAGTACTCTTCCTAAGAAACTATTTTGTGAATATTTGTACATATTTTATTTACATTTATAGAAGTACTTAATTTCTGCCCCATTAGAATGCAAGATCTTTGAGAGTGGGGATTTTCATTGTTTTGGTATTTGTAGCCCCATTATTTAGCAAAGAATCTGGCACACAGGAAGCACTTTATAAATGCTTGCTGATTGATAGGTTGTGGACTGACTCAAGCCCTGGAAGACTGAAGTGCCTCCTATATGATGTGCAATCAATCCCTCAGAACTATCCATGGGCAGGTAGGTAGCTCAATGTGTAGAATGTAGGTCTGAAGTCAGGAAAACCTGAGTTCAAATCCAGTCTCAAACCCTAGCTATGTGGCTCTGGGCAAGTCACTTAACTCTGTTTGCCTCAGTTTCTTCATCTGTAAAATGAGCTGGCAAACCACTCCAGTATCTTTGCCAAGAAAACCCTTGGGGTCATGAACACGAAGACAAGACTGAACAACCTTGAGGTAATAGGGAGCCACAGGAATTTCAATGGGAAGGTGATACGGTCAAACCTGTGATTTAGGAAGATCATTTTGATAGCTGTGTAGAAGATGCATTGGAGTGGGGAGGGACTTGACACATGGAGACCATCCGGGTATTCCAAATAGCTCAGTTGTGAGGTGCCGAAGTTCTGCATCAGGGTGGTGATGGACTCAAAGGAGAGAATATGGTATATGAGAGATGTCAGGAAGGTAAAATCCACACATTTTTGTACAGATAGTTCCTTTTCTTAGCCTTTAAAATATTTTTGGCATGGAGCCCTGACGATGGAATTGGTGGGTTCAAAAATATAATCAATTTTGTCACTATAGTCCTGCCGCGAGACTGCTCTTCAAAATATATGCACCCATCTACCTACAATTCCATTGATAATTCGTTAAAGTGTAAGAAATCCTTTTGACAATTCCTGGGGGAAATTCGGCATTGGGCCTAGACAATGGATGACCCTTCCATTCTAATTTTCACTGTTGCAAATTGCTGCCTCCTCTGTAATACCTTCGCGGTCTTCAAGAGGCCGGGCGGTTTTCTCGGCTTAGGCTTCACGTTAGGAGCCGCATGTTAGAAGAAAGGAGGGCCGGCGGGCCCTCGTCGTTAACACTCAGGTCCTACGGCGGAAAGCTCAAGGAAACTGCTGAGGGCTCAACATTTGAACTGCGGTTTTGGCTTTGCCATGGAACGGGAATAGCCTATGGGGAAGGACCGTGTAGAAGCATCGGCCAACCAGAAGCAAGAATCAGGCCCAAAGGTGGGACTCCAGCAGACCAATTGGAGACGCAGAGCCTAGCCCCGGCCAGTCAGATGTAGGACTGAGAGGGGAAATAGGCGGGCCAATTGCCTTAGAAAATAAACAACAGTCCGCCGTAGAGCATCTTTAACTGGCGTGCGCTGTCGACTCGTCTAAAACCCCAGAAGGGAGTACAGGTTTGGCTAAAACACTCTTTCACCCTTCCCATTAGCGAACCGACACGATGTGTTGACACGATGGCCTAGCTGCCTCTTGTTCCTGCTAGCTTAGAGAAAGCAAGCTGCAACTTTTACGGGCTGTCACCACATATAGAAACACTAAGCCTCTCTCCAAAGTGGGCGTGGCGGCAGGAATAGAGCAGGCGCGGTCACCGGGTGGGGGTAGGGGTGTTGGGGAGAAGGGGCAGCCTCCGCCCGGGGCATTCTGGGATTTGTATTTCTTCGAAGGACAGGTTGCAAAGCTACCACTACCTCTGGGACTACAACCCCCAGAAGCCTCAGCGGCTCTCAGGGGGCGGGCGGTCTGATCGTTAATGAGCTCGAGGAAGCCGCGGTGCGGCCCACCAGGTTCCAAAACACGGAAATGAAGGAGGGAGGCGGGACTGAGGGTGCCTGCGGGAGCCGCCGCGGAGGAGAAGGAGGAGGAGGAGGAGGCCGCCGCGGTTGCGGCGGTGCTCCGTACTGAAGGCGAGGGACGCTCGAATTGGGGAAACCGAAGGGGGGGGGGTGCGCCAGTGCGCGCGCCCGGGCTCCAGGCGTCTGCGAGGGGAGAAGTGGAGCGGTGGGCCGCGGGAGGAAGCGGCGGCGGCGGCGGAGTGAGTGAGCGGCGGCGGCCCCCGCGTCCCCCGCGCCTCTATGGGGGAAGCAGACAATGGATTATGACTTTAAGGCGAAGCTGGCGGCGGAGCGGGAGCGGGTGGAGGATCTGTTTGAGTACGAGGGCTGCAAAGTGGGACGCGGCACCTACGGTCACGTCTACAAGGCGAGGCGGAAAGATGGGTAAGAGCCGCCTGAGGATGCGAGGGGTTGCGGCGGGGACGAAGAGGGGGGTAAAGGCGTTCGCGCGGAGCAGCCTCCGGCCCCGGGGGTCCCCAGTTCGGGCCCGGGGCGGGGGGTGTGGAATCGCGCCCGGGGTGCCTTGGGTGGTGGCCGGCGGCTCGGGGCGCCCAGTGCTCCGTCCCTCTGTCCTCCGGTCCCGCACGCGGGAGTCGCCGCCGCCGCGTCCGGCGAGCGTCTCCCCCTCCCCGCTCCCGGTGCGCGATGCCGGCGGAGAGGCGCCCGTGCGGACCTGGGCTGGAGGGAGGAGTCTGCAGGCTCCGGTCTCCTGGGGAGACGGCGAGGGGCGGGCAGAGCGCGGCGCGGGCGGCTCGGCTGCCGCTGCAGCCTCGGGCACGGCTGTGACGGGCGTCCCTCGACCTCCAATCGGCGAAGGCCCCCTCTCCCGGGGGTGGGGGTGGGGGCAGTTCAAACGCGGCTGCGGGAGCCTCGGGCAGAGGCCTCCGTCTCGGGGTGGGGTCTTGATTTTTATCTCTGTCTCTGTGAAGGTCCTCGATTCTGTGAGTTACCAGGCTGCTGCTTTGGGTCCTCTAAATCAGAGGAGAAGAGCTCCCCCCAAAAAACAAAAGAAACTACTCTCCTTAATATGGTACTTCTTATGTGCCAAGCTCCTTACAACTATCCTGTTTGATCCTCACAACCCTGGGAATTAGGCGCTGTTATAATAGCAATAATAACAGCAATTGTTGATAATAAGCGCTAGCACTTACCTAGTTTACTGTGTGCCAGGTAACCTGGATAAGCTGTTTACAGTTATCTCATTTGATCCTCACAACAACCCTGGGCATCGGGTGCTGGTTTAGTGATGGTAATAGCGACAGCAACTAGCGTTCGTATAAAGCTTATTGTGTGCGGAGTAACTGTGTAAGCTCTTTACAGTTACACTCATTGGATCCTCACGACCACCTGGGGAGGTAGGTGATGTTAATGATAGTGGCTAACACTTCTATAGCTTACTACGTGCCAGGTAACTGGGCTGATCTCTTTTCAGTTCTCATCACGTTGCTCCTCCCAACAATCCTGGGAGGTAAATGATAGCAGCTAACATTTATATAGCGCTTAGTATATGTCAGGCACTGTGATCGGCTCATTTGCTCCTCACAACAACCCTGGGAGGCAGGTGTTTTTCTGAGAGTAATAATTGTAGCAGCCAACACTTACGTAGTGCTTGCTGTATGCCAGGCGCTGTGCTTAAGTACTTTCTAATTATCCGGTTTGAGCTTCACGACAATCGTATGGGCTAGGTGCTATGATAGTAATAATAATAGCAGTAACATTTATATTTCCCATTTATGTGCTAGGTGGGGCGGCTAGGTGGAGCAGTGGATAGAGCACCAGTGCAAGAGTCAGGAGGACCCGAGTTCAAATCTCACCTCAGACACTTGACACTCATTAGCTGTGTGACCTTGGGCAAGCCACTTAACCCCAATTGCCTCATCCTGGGTCATCTCCATTCATATCTGGTCACTGGATTCAGATGACTCCGGAGGAGAAATGAGGCTGGTGACCTGCACAGCCCTCCCGCACTCAAAGCAAAGTCAAGTGCAAGTCATGTCATCATTTCTCTGATGGCGTGGTCTTCCTTGACAAGGAAGGATGAACACATGAGCCCGGTAACTGTACTGAGCACTTTACAGTGATATTATTTGATTCTCACAACCACCTTGTGAGATAGGTGCTGTTATAAGAATAATAACTAATATATAGGGCTTACTGTGTGCCAGGTGCTTTATAATTACTATCTCATTTTAACTTCATAATAATCCTAGGAGGAAGGTGCTGTTATCCCTATTTTACAGATAGGGAAACTGAGGCAAACAGCTGAAGTGACTTACCCATGGTCACACAGCTAGTGTCTCAGCCTGGATTTCAACTCCAGTTTTCCTGATTCCAGGACTAGTACTCTATCTAGTGTGCCACCTAGGTTCCTTTCTCCTTTCTCCTTCCTCATCCCTCCCCCCTCCCCCCTTGGATTCTGCTATTATGCTCTGTTCTTAAGTTTTAGATGGTGATTAAATCTCCACTAAAACCCTACCTTCCTTTCCTGGATCTCCTAAATTCTGGAGCCTTCCCTATCTCCAATAATTTTATATATAGTTGTTTGCATGTTACCTCTCTGATTAGACTGTTTTGTTTCTAGATTGGTTTATTGAGGGCAGCCACCTTTTTTTTTTTTCTTGGTATCCTCAGTGCTTAGCACAGTGCCTAACAAATTATGGGGACTTAATAAATGCTTGTGAATTTTTGACTGGGATTGTCAAACATCCTCAGAGAGTGTCATCTAGATTTAAATTACGGAGGTAGGGGGAGCAGCAAGGTGGCTGATTGTATTTGTCCTTCATTGTCAAAGAAGACTCTGACATCGAGATGTTGATTAGACTGGCAGTTGACTTGGTTTTGAGTGAGGGAGGGCTGTGCAAGGATACTAACCTCACTTTTTCTTCCTGAGCCATCTGGGTCCAGTGGTCAGATGTTCATCAGGACCTCTGGAGATGGCCCAGAATGCAGTATGGGACCCTGGCCATTTGTGGCAAAGGTCTTAGCAGATTCTTACTTTGAGTGAGGTATATCCATTCAATGAATTGGCCTCTTTGATTAGTTACTCCAGGCATAGCCCCTTCAATAAATAAAATAAAAACATAATAAAACTGGGAGGGGAAGACCCTCAGGGTTCCTGGGTAAAAGAGAAATAGTTACTATTTAGTATTTACATTCAGGGAAAGAATCTCTGTCATCTGCTGGCTGTATGACCCTGGGCCAAGCACTTAATCTCAGTCAGCCTCAGTTTTCTCTTTTGAAATGTGTATATAATAATAGCAACTACATCACAGGGTTGTTGTTAGGATTAAATGAAATGACATGCAAAGAGCTTTGCAAATTGTAAAGTTCTCATGTCCTCATCTCCTGACAAATACCTTTAATCTGCTTCACCTTGGGTTACTTTGTGCCAGCATGGATAGCCTTGTTTTTTATTTTAAATTGGTGGGGAAAGTTGTGTAAAAATGGTTGCTATACATAGATATTCTTTACTGGGTAAAGAGTTTATAGATGCTACCCTCCTCTCTTATTTTTTTGTAGTATTAGTAAAAACCCAAGATTCTTAGGGAGAGCTAAAGAATGTCTTTATGCCCGAACCTGTTTAATGTTGTTTGTAATTATGTACTTTGCAAGAGGGGAAAGATGTGGAAAACCAAACTCTTAAAATATCTGTAAATAAGTTGAAGGTATGTCAGCTCTCCTGAAGTTTGTCAACTTTATATGCAAGAATTCTAATGACAATAATATTGTAGTTATTTAAGGTTTAGAAAGTTTTAATCATAAGCTTCAGCTGATAATCCTTTAAGTGGGACTTGAACTCAGGTTTCTTCTGACTCCAAGTCCAGCATTCTTTCCATGGTCCTGAGAAAAGGAAAGAGGAATAAATAGTAAAGTGGGCAATGTGCCATCATACTTGGAGTTTGAACTTTTGCTTAATTTTTCCCCCCTCAGACTAGACCTGTACTGTCAATGTCAAGTCTAAATTCAGTGCAACTTCACCCCACAAGAATTTGAGAAAAAATCTTTCTTCCTCTCTAAGAAAAAATACAGTGTTGTATAAATGAATCAGATTAATGATAGAGGCTGCATATTTTAGTGAACAGGGTCAGGAAAACTTGGGTTCACATTTCACCTGTGACATTAGTTATGTGACTATAGGCAAGTTGCTCTGAGCCTGTCTTTTCCTACCTGTTGTATTTACAAAAGAAGGTTGTTGCAAGGCTCACATGAGATAAGGTAGGTAAAAAGCCTCATGAATTTCCATTATTGTTATTGATATTTTGAAAATAGGCAGTTATTTTTCAGGCCCTTTGTTATTTCCTTTGTCATTATTTATTTTAGTCACCATATTGTAAATTAATTTATACACTGTCTCCAGAGGAATCTGCTCATCTTGTTTCATTATTGGCTGTACAAGCTGATTAAACCAAAGAGCATATGATCTGATTATAACTTTTCTTTTTTCATGACATATAAAACAAATTGGGTTATCTTTCCCCCTTTATGTATTTAAGTTTTTTACCTTAAAGTCTTTGATATCTGAATCTTCATTTTGATTTGTTTAAGCATCATTGTTTTGTAGTAGCCAGAAAGCTGTTCTTGGAGCCAGGAAGACCAAGTTGCATCTCAGACACATCCTGATGGGGCAGGTCACCTAACTTCTCTGGGCTGTCGGCAACTTTCTAAGGCTATACGTTGTAAAGAAGGTCACTATCTATTTTGGTCTAAGTTAAAAAATTGTAAGGATTGCCTCTATTCTAATCCATTTAGAAATAGAATAACTTTTAGAAAAGCAAGTAAATGATACTGTTTATCCAAGATGTAGCTGAATAAATAGAAACTGCTTTTAATATAGTCAACTTAGGTGCTTATTTTTATTTTTTAATGAAATCACATTTATTAATAAGATTTTCTCAAATAAAATGCATTTTCTTGAGTGAAAGTGAAATTTTATTTAATGAGAAGGGGCATTTGAATAATATAATAATTTTGCCTCCAATTAAAAGAATCATTAATTATTTTTACTAGATTCAGCAAAGACTTTAGGTGGAATTTGAATCCGTTTTTAACATTTAAGCACTCACATTCAGTAGAAAATTGGGAGAACAAAAAGGCTTCAGTTAATGACTGTAAATGAACAAGTCCTGCAAGTTGGGTACCATTTCTTCACTAATTTATTGAGCAAGAATCTAGGTATTAATATTTTAGTCATTTCTTCTTCTTGCCCAATAGTGAAAATTCCTTGTAATGCTTCTTTGAGGCAATCTACCAATGCTTTTTAGTGGTAATACGGAAACATTGTGTAAATATAGTATTAACAAAAAGAGCTATGTAGTACAATATTGTAACCAGAAAAAAAATCGCTTAAAATATTGCTCATTCTGTTATCACAGTCCATAAAACATTAGAAGGGTTGTATCATTTGTCTTTTACATGAATGAATTATATTCATTATTCCGTACTTAGACTTTAGGACAGAGGTCCCCAGCAAATTCCTAAATGAATTTCTTTCATGAAGTTAGCCTGTAATATTGCAGGTGCTTTTTGAGTATATTATTTCTTTAAGCATAAATGGAAAAAGGCATTTAAACTTTAAAAGACTATATTTTCAAGAGAAAAAAGGTAATAAAATATACTACATAAATTCCATATAGTCTTAATTTTTCTATATATCAGAACTAAAGTAAACTTCATATACATGCATAGTCATTTGGGATTGCTTTTGAAACATTAAAAAAACTTCTTTAGGATAGAAAACTTATACTTTTTATCAAATAAAGGAAAATTTGCCAAATTACTTCATTTTATTGTCAGTAAATTATTAGAAGTCATTCTGTGTTTTAGTTTTGAGTTAATACTTTTGCTAATACTATTCTACAACTTTGCAAACATGATTTCATGTTGACTTAACCTTTGGGCTGCTTTAAAGTAACTGATATATACTACATATATGTTTATATACATCTATACACACACATATTGAGGACTTTAAAATTGGAATAGAAGTAGAGAGTTGTTGAAGTTTGTGCTAAAGAGTTGTCAGGTGGTAATTACCTTAAAAAAATGTTATTCTCTTGAAATCTTGTACTAAAAGTATTTAAGTTTTTATTAGAGCATGTAATAGACTACTTTTTATAGGTTTCCAATTCTGGTGGTAGTATAGTTTGAAATACATTAAAAAAATTTTACATATTGCTTTAAGACCTTCAGAATTTTGAGAAACTATAAATAAATGATGGAACTTTATAAATTAGGCAAACTCCTAATTGGGCACTGTGTTGTCTTTTCCCCGTTTCAGTGCATTTTTTTATACATCTGCCAAATGAATTTTCCCTGTGAAGGTCGAATCATGTCACTTTCCTACTTAGTACTCAGTGGCTTCTTGTTAACTCCAGGATCAAGTACGCTTGCACTTCAAGCTTTTTACGCTGTGGCCTCAACCTCTCTGTCCAGCTTCGTATTACTTTGCTTCCTGCGCTCTGTGGTCCAGTCAAATTGGCCTTTTTGTTCCTTGAGCAGGGTACTACCTCACCTCAACCTCTTAGAATCCTTTACTTCTCTCAGGATTCAGCTCAGATTCTACCTTTTTAAAATTTATTTTTTTAAATAACATTTTATTTCTTCCCACAATTACACGTAAAAACAATTTAAAACTTTTTTTTATAATTTTTGAGTTACAGATTCTGTGCTTCCTCTCCCCCCTCCCTGAGATGGTAAACAATCTGATAAAGGTTGTATGTGTGCAATCATGTAGAATATTTCCATATTAATCATTTTGTGCAAGAAGACGCGAAAAAAAGTGAAAAGCAGTGTGCTTCAGACATCAATTCTTTTTCTGGAGGTGGATAGCATTTTTCACCATGAGTTCTTTGGGATTGTCTTGAATCATTGTATTGTATTGTATTGTTATTCAAGTACTTCATTGGACAGAATTGCTGTTACTTTATATAGTGTTCAGGTTATGTTCACTTTGTATCAGTTCATGTAAGTCTTATTAGGTTTTTTGAAATCATCCTGCTTGTCATTTCTTTTAGCATAATAATCTTCCCTTATAATCATATTCTGCAACTTGTTTGTCGATTCCTCAATTGATGGGTATCCTCTTGATTTCCAATTCTTAGACTGCACAGAAAGAACTGTTATAAATATATTTTTGTACAAATAGGTTCTTTTCCATTTTAGACCTAGCAGTGGTATTGCTGTGTAAATGGCAGGGGTGGGGAACTTGTGGCCTCAAGGCCACATGTGGCCCTCTCAGTCCTCAGTTGCCTGCCTTTTACCTAATCCAAACTTCACAGAACAGATCCCTTTAATAAAAGGATTTGTTCTGTAAAACTTGGATTCAGTCAAAAGGCTGCACGAAAGGACCTTGAAGGCCACGTGTGGCTTTAAGGCTGCAGGTTCCCCACCCCTGATCAAAGGGTATGCAGTTTTATAGCCTTTTGTACATGGTTCCAAATTGTTCTCTAGAAAGGTTGAATCAATTCACAACTCCACTAGCTGTTCATTAGTGTTCCAGTTTTCCTATATCCTCACCAGCATTTATTGTTTTGTCAAATTCTCCCTTTTAAGTGAAAGCTCCCCCACAATTTACTTGTGCCCTCTTTCCCAAAATTACCTTGAATTTTTTTCTGTATGTGTTATATATGAACATATTATCTTTCCTATGAAATTCAGCTAGCTCTTATCTTTGTATCTGTAGCACATGGTAGAGAACCTGTCAGGCAGATCTGTTTTTCTAAGATATTGATAATAATTTGAGTCAGGAACATTTGGAAACATATTCAGATTATGGAGAAACTTATTTTGCTTAGCCAACAAGCAGATCTCAGTCATTGTTTGTTGGGTTTTGATTAATTTTTTTTCATTCTCTAGCATGTCTTTCAGCCAAATTCTCCAAGCATGTGTGTGTTTCTCAAGAACTGTTTCTAATTTTTGGTAGTTGAACTTTATACAGCTCAGAGTGGTTCATGAATTACCTTTAATATAAATTAACCAGGAAAACTGGCAAATTTTAAACAAATTTCTTAATCATCTCTTTTAGGAATACTGGAATGCAGCAAATCTTTCACATGTACTGTTATTTGCCATTTCAGAGATACGCCTAGAAAACTTGTATTTTTCATATATTTATTTAACCAACTGTGGTTCGTATTATGTCATGTATTTTTGTTCATGTGTTTAAAACTAAGTATTAATAGTGTTTTTAATTATGTTGAATGAAATATATTTAATTATACTGAATTGCACTTTTCTGGTTTTTTCATTTCTACTATAAAAATATCTTGAAATTAGACTGTAGCATTTCTGTGGATCAAGGAAAAGTAACTGTCCTCTTCACCAACATATATAGATTTGTATTCAACAGGGAAATTTCTCACTCCAGTATACTGAGTCTAATTTGTCAGTACAGTTCACTGATTAGTGATATTCATACATTTGTGTCAGTTTGTTTGCAAAAATTAAATTTGTAACTGCATTTGTAACCAGTAGAAAACTATTAAGAGGCTATAAAGTAGCAAAAGGAGGTTTGATATAATTTTTCAAAAGAATTAGGCTGTCCTTTTGTAAATAACGAATTGATTTATAAATCTCATCAAATTCGATTAAATCATTAGAAATTAGGGAGACAGTAATTGGGAAGATAAGTGCCAGGTCTTTTATAATTTAAAAAATCTTTCACTGGTTAAAATGACTTGAAGTCTGTTGAGATTGGTACTAAAGATGATATAATGCAAGTCATAATTTGAAAGATGTGCTTTTACAGTGTTGAAATTAGAGGGAAAATGCAATAAATTATATTTCAACATAAAATATATCTGTGTTGGTGATTCTGTATTCTTGATATTTTTTATTTATCTTATGTACCCAAAGTTGTTAGTTTATTTCAGCACAGCTCAGCACAATTACCTGTTTCTCAAATAATAAAGATCTGTTGGCAGACTGTTTACTTGCGCATATCAGAGGCATGCCTCGTAGGTAACTATTTTCCTTTTTCAGCTAACCTTTGGAGTTGGCCTGTGTACAGTTATTTTATTTCGAAATATTATTAGTAACAATAGCAAATATAGTACTTTAAAGTTAAAGAGTACTTTACAAATATCTTATTTGATCCTCACAACCCAGGAAGGTATAGCCTATTGTTACAGGGGAGGAAACAGACAGAAGTTGAGTGACTTGCCCAGGGTTTTTAAGTGTCAGAATCAAGTTTTAGACTCAAGTCTTATGATTCCAGGCTTCAGCATTCTATCCATTAAGGTACCATACTAATGTAATTGTGATGGTATAGCTGTATTATATTGGCATAGAGATACTTTTGTGTTTTAGGAAAATATTATTTTTGGGTGTTAGAACTCAAAGTTCTGAACTGAATGGAAAATTGTTTTTCTTGAACTAATATTTTATATTGTTAATATATTTATTACTTTTGTTATCTTTTAAGGCCAATTATTAGCTCTAGAATAGTTTTTTTAAAAAATAGTGGACTTGGCATTTAAGGCTTTTGGTCCTTAATAAATAGCTGATACTCCTAATTCCTGAGGGAAATGTTTTCAAAGTGTATTTATTTATGTGGTATAAATTGTACAGGATGAAAGACTGTCTCAAGAGAAAAAGCAGGATGTAATTCAGGATACACGTGTGCAGCAATTTTTTTTTTATTGAGGATTCAAGTTTTTAAAGAATTTAAAACCTCTGTAGTCATTAAATAGTAGTTCTTCTTTTAAAGTATAATTGTTTCTAATAAATGGAGCTTCTTTAAGGAGAAATGCACCAAATTGATAGGTATTTTTTTTTTCCTTTGTTTCATTTTGTTATTAAAATGAAGCTTTGTAGCTAGTTATCTCATTTGGCTAGTACATGATACTAAATCAGGTAATGGACTTAATCCCCATTTCAGCTAGCTAATTTTGCTTTGTTCTGTTACCACAGACTGTAACTCTGATCTTGACCAGCTATAATGCAGATGTTTAGAAGGGGAGCTGGATGTGATTGTGATTGGACCTGTATTAATCTTTCACCAAATTCAGGGGTGGAAAAGCTCATACTTTGGTACTGAGTTTATAGAATCTTCAGCATACAGGAAGGACAACAGTATTGTATGCTTTTAATAAGTATAATTGCATTTGAAGGGTGACTAATCTGAAAAAAATAAAATTTATGTCTATTCTTGGCTGACAGAGGTTTTTGAAGTTTTGCTTTTATTTCCTCTAAAAAGATACAAGCAGCATTGTCCTATGTAAAGAGGAATTCCATAGTATTTGGATAACTTGAGTTAACTTTTGTGCAGTTCTTGTAGCAATTCTTAGAAAGCTATGTTTAGCTTTTTTTCTTATATTTTAAGCCTCCTGCGGTTCTAGTGCTATGACAGGAAAATAGAAATGTGTGTGCTAGAGGCTAGTGATACTTTAGATTTTTCATGGTCTCTGATATGAAACTTAAAAATAGGGGAATAAGACTTGCATACTAGGGAAGGACTACTAGAACAGCAGTCAGAAGATTTGGCTTCTAGTGGACCTCTGGTTTTAACTTCGTATGTTTCTCAGGGTTGTTTAGAGGATCAAAATTGGCAAAGTACTGCACTTGAAACATACCAAGCTTCAGTAAAGTGTCATTGAAATGAATGTGGTCCAGAGAATCTGACTTCTTACCTCTGCCTAATTGAGGTTATTATCTCCTCCACTGACTTTATCCTTTGCTATTACGTAGGGAAAAGTAGTGGGAGGGTTACTCTTAAATCTTAAACCACTCTAGAAGATCACTGGAACATGAAGGATTGAAGGGTTTCATCTCCTTTAAAAGATGACATAGAAGAATAATGGGAAGGAAATTAGGATGTTGGTCAAGTCATTTAACCTCTCTAAAATCTTCCTTTTCCTCATGTGTAAAATAAGGATAATACTTGCATTATCTTTTTTTCCTTTTGCTTAAAAGCACTTTGTAAACCTTAAAACACTATGTAAATAAGATTTGTCTGTCACTAGAACTTGTTTTTATAAGTATTTATTATCTCTCCCTTCTACTATCCCCTCAGTTGCACAATTAAGAAAAGAAAAAAGATATAACAAATATGCATAGTCCAGAAAAGCAAATGCCATGGCTAGAAATGTGGGTTTAAGTCTGCATTAAGTCTGCCTCACACCTCTCTGCCAGGTGATGATGGGTGATGTGTTGAAATTTCAGTCCTCTGTTCTATTACTGCATTAATGAGAGTTCTAAAGTCTTTCAAAAAGTTTTTTCCTCTGTTAATGTTGTCATCGTACAAATTATTCTCATTTTGCTATGTTATCAGTTCATAGAAGTCTTCCTAGTTTTTTTGAAACTGTGAATTTCATCATTTCTTACAGCATAATAATATTCCATTATATTCATACATCATATATAACTTGTTTAGCCATTCCTTAATATCTGATAAATCCCTTAGTTTCCTGTTTTGGTTACTTTGATAAAGGTTGCTATAAATATTTTTGTTTGTGTATGTCCTTTCCTCATTCTTTGATCTTTTTGGAGTGTAGGCCTAGTAATGCTGTAGGTGAATCAAAGGATATACACAGTTTAGTAAATTTTGGGGTATAATTCCTTGTTACCTTTTTTTTTTTAAAACCTAAATTGAAAATGAGAAAAAACTGCCACACACACAGCAGAACATAAGAGAGGATTCAACATAAAATAATACATTTACATTTCAAGAAAACCTATATAATAAATACTACACTTTTTTTTCAAGCTGCCCAGCTTTTCTGTTTCCTTGTTGGTTTTCTTTTGTTCTCTGCTGTACACTTTTTATTTTATTTCTCCCTCCCTGTAAGAAAGCTACAGGCTGCATTAAGTTTGGATATATATATATATATACACACACATACACATATACATAGATATGTATGTAAACATACACATATATACTCATACATGTAAAATGGTGCTAAGCTTATTTGCATCTGTCATTTATTTCTCTGAAGGTGAGATAGCATCTTTCTTCATAAATTTATAAGTCTTTCCATGTTTTATTGAGTCCCTTGTAATTGGTCTTTAACGTTTACCTTATAGTTCTCCTGGATGTTATATGTTGAATTTTCCCTTAAGTTCTGGAGTTTTTGTCAACAAAAATCTGAAAAGTGTTTCAGTTCATTAAATATCAATTTTTTCCATTTAGGATTATATTTAACCTTTCTTGGTAAGTTACCCTTGGTTGTAACCCCAGCTCTTTTGGTCTACAAAATACAGTATTCCACTACTTATGGTCCTTCAAGGTAGACTTTCAAGACCTTCAAGGTCTTGTGTAATCTTTATTGTAGCTCCATGATATTTAAATTTTTTTTCTTGTTTCTTCTAATATTTTCTCCTTAACCTGGGAACTTTGAAAGCTGGTATCTATGATACTCTTGTAAACTTTTCTCCTGAGATCTCTTTTAGGTGGTGTTAGGTGGATTTTTTTCAGTTTCTGCTTTGTCTTTTTGTTATAGAACTTCAGGGCAGTTTTCCTTGGTAATTTTTTGTATGTATCAAGATTATTTTTTTTTTAAAATAATTTTCAGGTAATCTGACTATTCTTACTTTCCCTCCATTTGTTCTCCAGATCACTTGTTTTTCTGATGAGATGTTTCAGATTCTCTTCTATTTTTTTCTGTTCTTCTGATTTTGTTTTATTATTTCTTTGAACATCATTTGACGTCTATGAATGTCATCAGCTTCCTCTCTCCTAATTCTAGTTTTCAAGGGATTATTTTCTTCCTTCAGTTTTTGATTCTCTACTTTTCAGTTGGTTGACTTTCTTTTCATAATTTTCTTTTTTCTCCAATTTTGCCTTGATCTCTTATTTGCTTTTTACGTCCTTTTTAGGTTCTTCCAGGAACTGTTTTTGTGCTTGGGTCCATTTGGCATTTCTCATTGAAAAAAGAATGGCTTTTTTAGCTCCATTATCTTCCTCTGAAGATCTTCTCTATCCACATAGTAACTATCTGTGCTTGGGTTCTTTCTCTTTTGCTTACTCATTTTTATTTATTTTGTGGTTTGGTTTATTTTGTTTTTTAGCAGCTTTTAGTGTAATCAAGTTTTAGTTCCATGGTATGGGTAATGATACCCCAAGCTTTAGGTCCTTCTTTTCTGTTACTTTCTGAGTTCTATCTTGGGGCCCAGCCTTCTACTTCTAAGCCACAGTTAGGGCCCCCAGCCAGCGTTCTGCAAATGATCTTGCTCCTCCCTGGAGTTCCTTAGGTGACTGCAAACTACAGCCGTTCTCTCTATTCTGGAACTGAAATCAGAGACTCTCCTGCAAGTGCCCACAGCCAGTAGAGAGAGTCCCCACCCCCTCACTGCTGCTCTCACCAACTGTGTTCTTTCTAACTCCTTCTCCCTGAAGCCAGAGCTTGGAAGGTGTCTGGACAGCACAGCTGTGCTTGGCATGGACCAGTGAAAGGACCTTCAAACTTTTAATACTCAGCCTTCAGACCCCTACAATGTATGCAGTATGAAAATTTCTAAGGCTGAGGTTGTCTCTCAGCCTAGCTGGCTGTAGGGCTTTTTGTTTGATGATTGTACAGAACTGGCCTGGAGGTCTTTGTGCTTCATTCAGGCCAAACCTCAGCCCTTAGAGGTTAGGTCTTTCCTGGGATCTTAAATTATCTTTTTTTCCTATCTTTTTAAAAATTATTATTATTTTGTTTTTAGTGTTCGACATTCACTTCCACATATATTAGATTTTTTTCCCCTCTTCCTTCCCCCCTACCTCCCCACTCCCTCCCTGAGAAGGCATACAATTTTATATAGGTTCTACACATATATTCCCATTAAATATATTTTCACCTTAGTCATGTTACATAGAAGAATTAAAATGAATGGGAGAAATCATAAAACAAATCAAAACATAATACAAAAGAAAATGATCTGCTTCATTCTGTGATCATGTTCCATAGTTCTTTCTCTGGATGTGATTTTGCCTTAAGAGACCAATGGGAATTTTTTTTTTAATTTAAATTTATTTATTCATTCATTCCTTCCTTCATTCATTCATTTACTCATTCATTCATTCATTCATTCATTCATTTAGCTTTTTACATTCATTTTCACAAAATTTTGGGTTCCAAATTTTCTCCCCTTTTCTCCCCTCCCCCCACCCCAATACTCCGAGCATTTTAATTTTCCCTACCACCAATCTTCCCTCTTTTCTATCATCCCTCCCTTCTCTTGTCCCCATCTTCTCTTTTGTCCTGTAGGGCCAGATGACTTTCTGCTCCCCATTAACTGTATTTCTTCTTTCCTAGTAGCAAGAACAATACTCCACAGTTGTTCCTAAAACTTAAGTTCCAAATTCTCCCCATCCCTCCCTCCCCACCCATTCCCTTTGGGAAGGCAGCCAATTCAATATAGGCCATATCAGTGTAATTTTGCAAATGACTTCAGTAATAGTAGTGTTGTGTAAGACTAACTATATTTCCCTCCATCCTATCCTGCCCCGCATTGTTTCTATTCTGTCTTTTGATCCTGCCCCTCCCCTAGTGCTGACTTCAAATTGCTCCCTCCTTCCATTACCCTTCCTTCCATCATCCCCCCCCCCCTTGCTTATCTCCTTCTCCCCTACTTTCCTGTATTGTAAGATAGGTTTTCCTACCAAAATGAGTGTGCATTTTATTCCTTCCTTTAGTCAAATGTGATGAGGGTAAACTTCTTGTTTTTTTTTCCTCAGCTCTCCTCTTTTTCCCTCCACTAAAAAGTCTCCTACTTGTCTCTTAAATGACATATAATTACCCCATTCCATTTCACCCTCTTTCCTCCCCCTACCTTTCTCTCTCACCATTTACCTTAATTTCTTTTAAGATATGGTCCCATCCTATTCAATTCACTCTGTGCTCTCTGTCTCTGTATGTGTGTGCATGTGTGTATGTGTGTGTGCGTGCATGCGTGTACATGTGTATGTGTGGTCCCACCAACTACCCAGATACTGAAAAGTTTTAAGAGTTAGAAATATTGTCTTTCCATGTAGGAATGTAAACAGTTCACTTTTGGTAAGTCCCTTATGACTTCTCTTTGCTATTTACTTTTTCATGCTTCTTCTCATTCTTGTGTTTGAAAGTCAAATTTTCTTTTTAGCTCTGGTCTTTTCATCAAGAATGTTTGAAAGTCCTCTGTTTCATTGAAAGACCATATTTTCCCCTGAAGTAATATACTCAGTTTTGCTGCGTAGGGGATTCTTGGTTTGAGTCCTAGTTCCTTTGACTTCTGGAATATCCTATTCCATGCCCTTCGATCCCTTAATGTAGAAGCTGCTAGATCTTGAGTTATCCTGATTGTATTTCCACAATACTGGAATTGTTTCTTTTAGCTGCTTGCAAGATTTTCTCCTTGATCTGGGAATTCTGGAATTTGGCCACAGTGTTCCTAGGAGTTTCTCTTTTTGGATCTCTTTCAGGTGGTGATCGATGGATTCTTTCAATACTTATTTTGCCCTCTGGTTGTAGAATGTCAGGGCAGTTTTCCTCAATAATTTCATGGAAGATGATATCTAGGCTCTTTTTTTGATCATGACTTTCAGGTAGTCCCATAATTTTCAAATTGTCTCTCCTGGATCTATTTTCCAGGTCAGTTGTTTTTCCCATGAGATATTTCACATTCTCTTCCATTTTTTCATTCTTTTGATTTTGTTTGGTGATTTCTTGGTTTCTCCTAAAGTCTTTAGCCTCCATCTGTTCCATTCTAATTTTGAGAGAACTATTCTCTTCAGTGAGCTTTTGAAGCTCTTTTTCCATTTGGCTAATTCTGCTTTTGAAAGCATTCTTCTCCTCATTGGCTTTTTGAACCTCTTTTTCCAATTGAGTGAGCCTATTTTTCAATGTGTTAATTTCCTCAGCATTTTTTTGGGTCTCCTTTACCAAGGTATTGACCCGTTTTTCATGCTTTTCTTGCATCTGTCTCATTTCTCTTCCCAGTTTTTCCTCCACCTGTCTAACTTGCTTTTCAAAATCCTTTTTGAGCTCTTCCAAGGCCTGAGCCCACCCAACATCCCCCTGGGATGTCTGGGATACAGAAGGCCCGCCCTCCATGTCTTTCCCTGATGGCAAGAATATTTCCTTCTCATCAGATCCGAAAGGCGGGATCATTTGTATCTGCTCAAAAAAGTTCTCTATAGTCTTATTTTTCTTCCTTTTTCTGGGCATTTTCCCAGCCAGTTACTTGAGTTTTGAGATTCCTGTCCATCCCCGCCTAGATCCACCCAGCTAGTGCTTGGGGTCTGGATTCAAATGGGCTTTCCGCGCAGGCGCGGCTGCTATTCAATGTGAGCTTTAGTTCTGGTGCTGGGGTGGGGGCAGGGCCGCCTCCCAGGCTCAGTTCCCTCAGGGGGTTTATGCAGAGACCTTCAGTAATGGAACGGGTGGGGCAGGGCTGTCTCCCAGGCTCAGTTCCCTCAGGGGCTTTATGCAGAGACCTTCAGTAATGGAGCGGGTGGGGCAGGGCCATCTCCCAGGCTCAGCTCCTTCAGGGGGTTTATGCAGAGACTTTCAGTAATGAAGATCCTGCCTGCTCGGGGAGTCCCGGGCTGCAGCTGCTGCCTCTGCCGCCGCCGCTTCCTGCTCCTGCCTCTGCCTCCGCTGCTTCCTGCTCTTGCCTCTGCCTCCGCCGCTTTCTCCTGAGGGGGCCCAAGCCATGGAGACACCCCGCTTCCCTCTCGGCCAGCCCAGACGTGTCTCTCACTGACCTGTAGAGTCTGTGGGCGGAGGGACCTTCCAGGCTGCCAGAGGTTCCGTCCCTGAAGCCTGCTCCGATCTGCTCCTCTCGGCCGTGTGGCCAGGGCAGCGCTGGGGTGGACTCCGCTTTCCGGGGCGCGACGGACCCTGGGGACCGCTCTCCAGGGCTCTCTGGAATGGAAATCTCTTCCACTGTGTTTCTGCACACCCTGCAGTGATCCAGAACTTGTGGGGAGCTCTTCTTATGTTAAATCTATGGGCTGTGGGTTTGGAGCTCGCGTATGTGAGTCTTTCTACTCCGCCATCTTGATTCTGCCCCCCGTAGCTTGAATTTTCTTAGAAAATTTCCTTATTCGTATTTTTGACCATTTTTATTGGGTAATGGCTGTCACTCTAAATTTTAAGAACACTTAACTAGGTTGTGATGAAGTATAGTCATGTTTGTCAGGAAAACTCCCAATTGCTTTTAAAGAAACCTTATATTTGTGTGTTGAATTTTTCATTGAATCTTTTTATATATATATCTTACTCCTCTTAAAAGTGATATTCATGTAAATAACAAGTAATATGCTTTTCCACACATAGGCCAATAATTATTTTTATCTATTAACTATTTACTTAGAAAGGTAAAGTCGTTGATAAGCTTCTTGTGTGTGTGTGTGTGTGTGTGTGTGTGTGTGTGTGTAGACAGACAGACACACATACTTCAAGATAAACCTGAAATATATGGGAGACAAAACTGTGCACATAGAGGAGTGATGTGGGAAACAGTTCTATCAATCAGTAAACATTTATTAATTGCCTGAAGGAATTTGCCTTTTGCCTCAAAAAAGCTGCCGGTTTAATGGGGTACACAACTGAGAAATATATACAAATGAGCTATATACAGGGGTTCTCAATCTTTTTTTGTGTCATTGATCTCTTTGGTGTTTTGGTGAAACCTATTGGCTCCTCAGAATAATGTTTAACATATGTTCATAATTGGGTGAAATGTTACATTTCATTTAGTGGTTAATGAAGAAAAAAATGTAATTTTCTTTCCATCCAAGTTCATGCATGGATCTCCTGAAATCTCTCCATGGACCACTGACCCACATTAAGAAATCCTGATCCCCAAAGGATGGCATATAACTTTAAAAAGCTAAGATTATTATTCAAAAGACAATTTCATAGCAGTTTTTATTCTTAAAAAAAATCAAGACTAGATAAACTGCAGGTTAATCAGTGGAGTTATAATTTGTTTTCATTACTATATTGATAAACTTAGATAAGGTATTTATTATTTACAACATGTTAGAGATAAAGACAAAAATGTGATAGTTCCTGCCTTCAAGAAGATTACGTTCCATCAGAGAAGAAAAGATGTGCTTATATGTATATAAGATGCAAAATAAATGTAAGAGCATTTTTGTTGTTGTTGTGGGGAGGCTTTTAAAGATGGAATCCAGAAAGGCTTCAGGCTTCATGTAGAAGATGATATCAGCTTTAGGGGTGTGAATACATTCTAGGCGCCATGGTATCCCATGCAGAGCCATGGGGATAGTAGAAGAAATGTCATATGTGAGGAACCAAGAGGGTCAAGAGAGTATGTAAGGGAGAGTAGTTTGACATACTTTAAAATGCTAAACTGAGGAGTTTGTATTTGACCCAAGAGGTCATCAAATCATTAATTTAGACTTGAAAGGAATCTCAAAAGGCCACTGAATCTAACACCTTTGTTTACTTGTACGGAAACTGAGGCTGAGATCCTGTTTTGCCTAGGATGATATAGTAGACAGAATTGGAACTAATTCAAAGCCTAGTGTTCTGTTTGCTGTGCTGCCCAGCCAGGTACAGGGAGCTCCTGGAGTTTGAGTGGGGAGTGACATGGTTACGTGAATTTTGGGAATACACATGTACTTTGGAAGTTGTGTGGAGGATCTAACACAGGTCACAATTTTGTGATTTAGTTGGGTGATTCTCATGAACTGGTGTGGCAAAACCCCCAAAAAAAATCACATGAAAACTCCACCTAGTGACCATCCTTCTGTTGATGAGCGTTTCTCAGTTTAGCTGACTGTAGTCTACTAGTCAGATATATTTTAACTCTGTCCAGTTAGACTTTCTAGAAAACTGTTTTTCTGTCAGAGCAATCCTTAATTAGGATGGGGCAAATTGGACAAGGCTCCAGGGAGCCAACTTGGTGTTGTGTGGTGTTTGCCTTCTCCTCATGGCAATCATAGCTTTCACATCTCATCTTGCATTCCTTTGTCTGACATTTTGCAGGTGTCACCGTGTCACTGCTACTGTATCTGTGGTCAGACTCTTCATGATGCTCTGTTCTGTCTCTACATTCCCTCCGTTCTTCTGCACCTCTTTTTGTTCTGTATGAAAGAAATGCCTAGTTATGCCTGTGTTTTCTGGACTAGCTTTCAGAGGAAACAGGGGTGAACTCTATGACATGATTATAGGAAAAGAATAAGGCTTAGGTACAGGATTGATAGATGTAAAATTGAAATAAAAAATTGCCTTTGGAAATTGTGTAAAAAAATTTTTGTTAATGGTAAAGTTAAAAAATATATATCTTGTTTATGGCTCTGTAGTAGTGGTCAGTCACTAAGCATCCATTAAACCATATGCTATGTGAAAAAGCCTTGTGCTGGGTTCTGGGGGTAAAGTACAAAGAGTGAACAATTCCTACACACAGGGAGCCTACATTTTAATGGGAGAAACAAGTAAGTTTATAAATATATACAGCATAAATATAATGTGAATGAAAGATTATTCAAAGTAGCTAAATAGAAGGTAGCAGTAGGGGGAATCAAGAAAAAGCTTCATTTAGATTTAGAAGATCACTATCTTGATATCTTGAGCTGCATCTTAAAAGGAAATAAGGAGCTCTATAAAATTGGAGATAAGGAAGGAGTGCATTCCAGTCTTGTGAGATAGAAAGTGCAAAAGTGGGGTGCTAGGGTCCTATGTGAAGACTTGTTTGACTTGCCTTCATAGAGTGTGGGAAGGGCAGTAATATCCAATAGGGCTGGGAAGGTAGGTTGTGATCTGATTAGAAGGTAAACAGAAGAATTTTTATTTAATCTTGGAAGTAATAGGAAACTACTAAAGTTGATTTAGGGAAGTCACATGGTCAGATTTGTGCTTAATGAAAATTACTTTGGCTGCTGTATGTAGAATAGACTGGAATGGCAAGAGATTTGAGAGTGGGAGACCAATTGGGAGGCTGTTGGAATAAGAGGGGTGCTGAAGACCTTAAGGAGGATGGTGTGGCAGTGGGGACCAGTCAGGTGAGAGATGCTGTGGTGATAGAAATATTTAGATTTGGCAACTTCATTATGTGTGATGAGGGAAATAAGGTAACTTAGAGGTTTTGGATCTGGGAGATTAGAGGGGTGTTGTTGATGAGGTTTGGAAAAAGGGGGCAAATTCTGAGGAACCCCCCCTGCAAAGACAGGGTAGGTCGTCTGAAATGAATTTGCAGACTCTAGCATTCTCAATGTGATAAAGATTTATTGTTAATGCTTTTCAATGGGCAATAGTTCTTAGAGAACCTGCAATTTGAAAAGGGTACAGGTAAAGTTTATATAGGATGTTCTATAGTAAAAGTATGCCACATATGCTAAGTATGTGATTCAGGGTGGGATTAGGGAGTGGTTAAGGAAGGGTCAGTTCTTATAGGAACATGCACTTTTAGTAGCTACCATGCAGGTATTATATCCAGATTTCATCAGAAAATATCCTGAGGGAGGGCAGTTTTGCAGGTATGGTTTTAGGCCTGAAATGTTGCTAAGTCAACTAATGGTCGCAGGGCTGCCTGAGAAATACCCAGGCTGTTACCATTGATGTCTTGTTAGACAAGATAAACATAAGGGAGTACGCATATGGATACATGTGATAGGTCAGTGAGTAGTAAATGTCATTATGACATTTTAGTTATGAACAGCGAGTACACAGCTGATTCAAACTGATGAATTCTATAGGTGCAGCTGACTACTATATCAGTAAGAGAGAGAAAAATTTTGCTAGGGCAGGCTGTCCTTGGGCTGGGGAGAAACTGCCAGAAAGTTTGAGGCTTGATTTTTAGAGAGAAGTATGATTTTTGAATTGGGGTCCAAGCACAGGCACCCAAGCTTTCCATCATTGTTTTGAACAGAAATTAGGAAGTTTGGAAGAGGGAAGGGTTTTGGGGAAAAGATAATGAATTCAGTTTTGGATATCATGAGTCTTTGGAATATCTAGTTTGAAATGTGATACTAAGGCTATATTTATCTACCTGCGAGTCAGCTATGTAGAGATGATAGTTAAAATCCAATGAAACTGATGAGATTATCCTTTGGGAGGGTGTGGAAGGAGAGAAAAATGGCCTAGGATAAAATCTTAATAAGTAGAGAAGGTGGACAGTAGTGTAAGATGTGGCAAGTAGGTCAAGATGGAGGCTATGAACTAAGAAAAGACCATTAGATTTTGGAATTAAGAGATCATTGGGAGCTTTGGAGAGAATAGTGATGGTGTTAGAAACCAGATGATAAAAAGTTGAGGAATAGCTGAGTGGAGAATAAGTGGAGGCAGGGGATATAGCTAGCTAGCTTTTTGCTAGTACTTTCCTGCCAAGGTTGCTTCTAGTTTCCCCTGTATATATCTTGTATTTACAGAGTTTGCCTGTCATCTCCCTTATTAGAACAAGATCTACTTGATGGCAGGGACTGTTTTTACTCTTTTATTCCCACCACTTAGTACAGTGCTTGAAACAAAATAACCCCTTGATAAATGCTTGTTGATTTTTTTTTTTTTAACTTTTTCCAAGAGTGACTGAGAAAGAGAGGAGCAATATATAGGATAAGGGATTGTGGGGTCTACTGAAGGTTTTTTTTTTTTTTTTTAAATATGGGGAAGACCAAGAAGGAAACAACCAATAGATAGGTAAAGGTTTTAAAAAATTATTAAGTAAAATTTTCATGTATTAAAAAATCTGAACTTAAAAGCATCAAATAAAATATGTTTTTACTAAAATGGAAAAGAGAATTGTATATTAAGTTGCTGATCTGTCATGTGCAATTTTTTTCTTTTATAGTATCTAATAAACAATATATGATAAATTCAGCATGCAGTTTTCAAAGCTGTCTTGTTTGTGCTTCTTCAGGCTTTTGTTCTGTAACTTCAAAAGTACTCCAGTGACCTTGGTTTCTTTTTCATATTTTTGGGGCAATACTATCTGTTTCTTCCACCCTTAAAACAAAGAAAAACACAACTGGTATGGAAAAGTTGAAGATTTGGGAGAGGAAGGAGGGGGGAGTGATTGTACTGTCTGCTGGAGGGGATGGGATCAAGTACACATGTAGGGTGGTCAGCCTTGAGAAGGAACAGGGACAGACACTATAACAAGAAATTTTTGAGATGGAAATTCATGACTTTAATTTTCCTTGTAAAGTAAGCCAAGGTCCTCATCTGAGAGGTAGAAGGGGAAAAGTGTGGGTGGCTTGACAAATGAAGAGAAGTTATTTCCTTTCTTCATTGAAGTACCAGTTGAAATTGGATAACATGGATTTGTGATGTACCCAGTCAAAAAACATAAGCTGGCCTGCTATTTTAAAAAGCAGTTTAAACAAAGGTTCTGTTGAACATGGATCTTTCTAAATATTCTTTAATTTTTTTTACTTTATTTATTTAACTTTTTACATTCATTTTCACAAAATTTTGGGTTCCAAATTTTCTCCCCATTTCTCCCTTCCCCCCACCCCAATACTCCGAGCATTTTAATTTTCCCTACCACCAATCTACCCTCTCTTCTATCATCCCTCCCTTCTCTTGTCCCCATCTTCTCTTTTGTCCTGTAGGGCCAGATGACTTTCTGCTCCCCATTAACTGTATTTCTTCTTTCCTAGTAGCAAGAACAATACTCCACAGTTGTTCCTAAAACTTAAGTTCCAAATTCTCCCCATCCCTCCCTCCCCACCCATTCCCTTTGGGAAGGCAGCCAATTCAATATAGGCCATATCAGTGTAGTTTTGCAAATGACTTCATTAATAGTCGTGTTGTGTAAGACTAACTATATTTCCCTCCATCCTATCCTGCCCCCCATTGTTTCTATTCTGTCTTTTGATCCTGCCCCTCCCCTAGTGCTGACTTCAAATTGCTCCCTCCTCCCATTCCTCATCGCCCCCACCCTGCTTATTTCCTTCTCCCCCACTTTCCTGTATTGTAAGATAGATTTTCATACCAAAATGAGTGTGCATTTTACTCCTTCCTTTAGTTGAATGTGATGAGGGTAAACTTCATGTTTTTTTTCTCAGCTCTCCTCTTTTTCCCTCCACTAAAAAGTCTCCTGCTTGCCTCTTGAATGAGATATAATTTACCCCATTCCATTTCACCCTCTCTCCTCCCACTACATTTCTCTCTCACCATGTACCTTAATTTCCTTTAAGATATGGTCCCATCCTATTCAATTCACTCTGTGCTGTCTGTCTCTGTATGTGTGTGCACGCACGCATGTACATGTGTGTGTGTGTATGTGTGTGGTCCCACCAACTACCCAGATACTGAAAAGTTTTAAGAGTTACAAATATTGTCTTTCCATGTAGGAATGTAAACAGTTGACCTTTGGTAAGTCCCTTATATGACTTCTCTTTGCTGTTTCCTTTTTCATGCTTCTTCTCATTCTTGTGTTTGAGAGTCAAATTTTCTTTTCAGCTCTGGTCTTTTCATTAACAATGATTGAAAGTCCTCTGTTTCATTGAAAGACCATATTTTCCCTTGAAGTATTATACTCAGTTTAGCTGGGTAGGTGATTCTTGGTTTGAGTCCTAGTTCCTTTGCCTTCTGGAATATCCTATTCCAGGCCCTTCGATCCCTTAATGTAGAAGCTGCTAGATCTTGAGTTATCCTGATTGTATTTCCACAGTACTGGAATTGTTTCTTTCTAGCTGCTTGCAAGATTTTTTCCTTGAGCTGGGAGTTCTGGAATTTGGCCACAATGTTCCTAGGAGTTTCTCTTTTTGGATCTCTTTCAGGTGGTGATCGATGGATTCTTTCAATACTTATTTTGCCCTCTGGTTCTAGAATGTCAGGGCAGTTTTCCTTGATAATTTCATGCAAGATGATGTCTAGGCTCTTTTTTTGATCATGAGTTTCAGGTAGTCCCATAATTTTTAAATTGTCTCTCCTGGATCTATTTTCCAGGTCAGTTGTTTTTCCCATGAGATATTTCACATTCTCTTCCATTTGTTCATTCTTTTGGTTTTGTTTGGTGATTTCTTGGTTTCTCGTAAAGTCATTAGACTCCATCTGTTCCATTCTAATTTTGAGAGAACTATTCTCTTCAGTGAGCTTTTGAGCCTCTTTTTCCATTTGGCTCATTCTGCTTTTGAAAGCATTCTTCTCCTCATTGGCTTTTTGAACCTCTTTTTCCAATTGAGTGAGCCTATTTTTCAAGGTGTTAATTTCCTCAGCATTTTTTTGGGTCTCCTTTACCAAGGTATTGACCCGTTTTTCATGCTTTTCTTGCATCTCTCTCATTTCTCTTCCCAGTTTTTCCTCCACCTGTCTGACTTGCTTTTCAAAATCCTTTTTGAGCTCTTCCAAGGCCTGAGCCCACCCGACACCCCCCTGGGGTGTCTGGGGTACTGAGGCCCCGCCCTCCACATCTTTCCCTGATTGCAAGAATATGTCCTCATCTTCGTCAGATCCGAAGGTCGGGATCATTTGCATTTGTTGGAAAAAACTCTCTATAGTCTTATTTTTCTTCCCTTTTCTAGGCATTTTCCCAGCCAGTTACTTGACTTCTGAGATTCCTTTCCACCCCCACCTGGATCCGCCCAGCTAGTGTTTGGGGTCTAAGATTCAAATGGGCTTTCCTCCTGCCGGCTGTCAATCAGTGAGCTTTAGTGCAGGTGCTGGGGTGGGGGCAGGGCCGCCTCCCAGGCTCAGCTCCCTCAGGGGCTTTATGCCGAGGCCTTCCGTATGGAGCGGGTGGGGCAGGGCCTTCTCCCAGGCTCAGCTCCCTCAGCTTGTTTATGCAGAGACCTTCCATAATGAGGATCCTGCCTGCTGCTGGGGGATTCCTGAGTCCTGGGCCGCTGCCACCTCAGCCGCCGCCCATGCCTCTGCCTCCGCCGCTTCCTGCCCCCGTCTCTGCCGCCGCCGCTTCCTCCCAAGGGTGCCCGAACCACGGAGACACTCCGCTCCCCTCCTCCAGCCCATCCTCTCTCACTGACCTGTAGCTTCTGTGGGCGGAGGGACTTTCCCGGCTGCCGGAGCTTCTGTCCCTGAAGCCTGCTCGGGTCAGCGCGCTGGGGTGGGGTCCGCTTTCCGGGGCGCGACGGACCCCGGGGACAGCTCTTCAGGGCTCTCTGGCACGGAAATCTCTTCCACTCCGTTTCTGCACACCTTGTATTGACCCAGAAGTTATGGGGGTCTCTTTTTGCGTTAATTCTATGGGCTTTGGTTTCGGAGCTCGTAAACGTGCGTCCTTCTACTCTGCCATCTTGGCTCCGCACCCCAGAAAACCAAGAGAAAATTTATTACCAGTGTTTGCTAATGACATGTTTTTCTGCTTGTAGAAATAAGACTTGTATGATAAAGAATGTGGTGAAAAGGGTACAGTGTGGTAGAGAAGCTACATTTAGATCCTTCCCCAGAAAATGGCTTCCCATGTGATTGTAGCAAATTATTTAACCTGTCTGGAATCTGTTTCCTCAGCTATTCCCTTCAGTTCTAGATTCCTGATACTCAACTAACAAAAGCAGATCAGAGGTGATAAACTGAAGGGGATATCATTGTCTTGAACATGGTGGGACTTCTCTTAAAATGATAGAAGCAGAGATTTCTGTCCCTTACCACAGAAGAGTTTTAGTCCTATTAAGGACTAAGGGAAGCTGTAAAACCTTAGCTTGGAAATCTTGGAATTTCTCCACTTGGTCTGGCATTCTCATGAGGCCAGGAGTTTTTCTCTTCTTTTCTTTTCTGTTATACTCCCCACCCTTGATCTTGTCAAAATCACATTCTCTGGGCTACTGGCTACTCTCATCAAGATCCTCCCTAGATTTGCTCTCTGTATTGGTCCTTCCCCTTTAGAAGACTACCTTTAGACTGTCTATTGACCACTTCCATCAAGACCAAACCTGAGACTCCCAGACTACTGAAACACATCTGGATTCTTCCCTCAGTCTTTATATAAGATCCATCTTTTTTCCATGAAGGTATTCAGATTCTGTCACCTGATTTCTGTGTAGCTGAGATTCAGTTTAGCCAGCTTGTCAATACGAGTATCACAAATGGTTAGGCTTCTTAAGCGTCAACCTAATATGGCAAATCTTTAATAAACTTTGTTTTTCTTTGACTGAAAAAAGACTTGGGTCGAATTCATTCATACAGGACCTGGCATGTTGATATGTTGGAGTCCTGAGTGCCCTAAACTTCATCAAAATGAGAGCTTTAAAAAAATTTTATGCCTTAAGAGTAAATTAAAAAAAAAATTGCTGATATATTACATACAATTTTAATTTATTTTTTATGTGTGTATGTGCTTGTGTTTTAAACATGTCTGAAAGACAAATATTTAGACCTTCAGAGGTATCATGATAACATAATTATTTTAAAAATTGTATCCTGACTTGAATGATAAACCCTGTTTAGTGGGTGGAGGCTTTTATTTTATTGAAAAAAATCAGATTAACAATTTATTTTTGTTTCTTGGCTTTGCCAGATCCGGAGTAAGAACTATTTTCAAGCTTACTCTTGATGGTTTTAGCCATCTGTCTCAGTATTTATCCACATGCACTGAACCTGGCTAGAAGCCAGAAGATTCATATTATTTTACAATTACAATAGAACCAAAGATATTTTTCATTTAGTATGGATAGTGTAAAAAAAAATCTTTATACATTTTTTTCCAGCAAGCATAACTATTTGTTCTTTTCCCTGCCATTTTAAAAAAAAATTAGTTATTAAGTAGCAGTCAGTGGTAGCCAAAATGGTTTGATTTTTTTCTGGTTGAGAAAATCTCACATGAAGCCGCATATAGATAGACAATTGGAAAGAAAATCTTTTCTTTTTTCTTGGCTTTGGTTTCTGTTAAAGAATAGTTTTATTTTTGATCCTTTATTTTGTTTGATTTTTTTATGGATAATTAAGAACACTTAAATAAGATTAAGGTGTGAAAGGTCACAAATTTCTGTGTAGTTAATGGTTCACAACTTGATCTTGTTAGGTAGAATAAATTCTTTCATAATGGTAGTGCCATATTGTGTCTTAAAAAACATGCTCATATGTGTTATATTGTAAATGGGTGAGCGCACAGAAGTCAGAGACCTTTTTTTGTCATCAGTATCTAGCACAATACCTCAGAAACAACTTGGAGTACTGTGGAGAAAGTGGTGAGCTTGGAGGTAGGAAGACCTCAGCAAAAATTTCCCTGGGCAAATCCCTTCCCCTCTTATTTGCCTCCATTTCCTTTTCTGTAAAATGGGGATAACAACAGTATCTATATTGAAATGTTGTTTTGAGGATCAAACGAGATAATATTTGTAAAGCACTTAGCACAGTGCTTGACATATAGTAGGTACCATATAAATATTCCATTCCCTCCATCCCTTCTCTGTCATGTACACAGTAGGCACTTAATTTACATTTATTGAATCACATTCACAGAATATAATTGGATTTTTTTTTTTATTCATGCTAGTGTAGGGAAACATTGATACATATAATTTAAGTGGTTCTGTTGTGGGAATTGACATGACTTGAAATGGAAGTAAAATTGTAAAGACTTGAGGCAAGTAAAACTGGAGAGTAATCAGTTTACTCATTTTGTCTTACCCCATTCCAACTGAAACTTTTTCCAGTTTTACTAAAGTCTCTGAATAATATAAAATATTAACTAGAATTGAGGTATCCTTTTAAGACTACTGTTTGTGACAAAAGGATCCTTTTCTTATGGGGTAAAAATTATTATCGTAAGTTTAAAGTATTTTTGATATTAAAGTACTGTAATACTGTGGTTCTGGTAAAGGTAAGGGTTAAGACAGAGAGGGTATTAACGAACTGAGAGCCTTAAGAAAGTTGTGGTGATTTACTAAGCTCAGTTCTGTCATCCTTGTCTCAGTATTGCAAATTGAGGTGAGAATTAATGGCTCTCTGCCCAAGCTATTTCATCCTTTACTGTTTGTGGTGCCTTATTGTAGCACTTCTGCTATATTAGGTATGGGGACAGTCTCTGTGAAATCCTAACATTTTTAGTTTTGAAAAAGCATGGCATCTTTCCGTTATTGATACTGAATTTGGAATTGGAAAATCTTTGTTCAAATCTTTTGACTTTTCTACTACCTTTGTGACTATTAGCAAATCATAGCATGTCTGAATTGCAATTTTTTCATTTATAAAATGAAAGGATTAAACTGATAATGCCTAAGGCCCTTTCAGGTTTTAAATCTATGATTCTGTGTAGCCTGACTTGAAGAGCAGAAGCATCTGGAGACATTTTGTTTTTTGAAAGATAAATAGAATTAGCTTTTGAAGATCAAACTGACATAATTCAGTATCTTTATACTCTGAACCCAATCTCTTCTGAAAAAGAGTTATGATTATTAAATAGATACAATGTGATATTTCCAAAACCCTTGCCTGTCCCTATAATTATATTCTTGACTTTCGGGAGTTTGAAAGAGGACATTAGAGGATCTTTTAACCTCCTAATTTTATAGACAAGGCAGTGTAATAGAGCACCAGCTGTAGAATCAGGAAGACTTGGATTCAGGTTGTGTGTCTGATAAATATTGACTGTGCCTTTGGGCAAGTCATTTAAACTCTCTTGACTCAGGTATTTCTAAGACATAGTTGCTGAGCAGGGCCAGATATGCTTTGGTAAATGGAATTTCCTCCCTAGTAAATTTCCTTCTACAATTAAATTTTACATATATATATATATTTTAACAAGGAACTAAAGCCGGAAAAGTTGTGATTTGATCAAGGTCATATAATTAATTTCAGAACTGGGATCAGAACTCTGGCTTCCTACTTCCTGGTTCAGTGCATTTTATATTATACTGTGTTGCCTTTTCCTGGTCTTTGGCTTTTGAACAGGCTCTGGGAGAGACACTGGAGGTCTGTTGGTTCATCTAATTTTCACTTCTTATTGTCACTCTATGATGCAGTCAAATGGCATAAACAATGATGATTAGACTATCTAATAAAGTTCTAATAGATAAAAAGAAATGGTAATTGGTTAGAAATGCATGTAATGACAGGGTGGAGAATAGTGTGAGGATTTTAATCATAGTTAGAAGGGATTTTACTTCAATACTCAGTATTCTAATAGATCTGTGATCTGAATGATTTAAGATTTCCCTCCAGTAATGGAGATCCCAACTGATCCATGCCTCCCCATCATATGTAATTCTTGTTCATGTTCTCCCAAAAGTTTACAGGGCTTCCACTCAACATTGCTGCAATTCCTGACATCTTTTACTCCTGTTGTTTCTTGTTTGTTATATGTAAGTCTGGATATGTCCAATACGTGGCTTTTCATTTCCTGTTGTGTGATGTTCATCCTTAGTCTTTTTGAGGCAGTGTTGTTCCAAGTCTCACTACCATACAACAATACCAGTAAGATGTTTGTTATGAAAATATTGGTCTTTGCTGTTGTAAGAAGTTTGGGGGTCAGTAAAAGTGCTTTGCAATTTTCTGAAAGCAATCAGATTTGCTCTCCTTTTTTCCAACTCTGACCCAACTAATTTTCATCCATATTATTTGTCCCTAATATACATAAAACTCTAGAGGGTGTGCATTCGATGGATTTTAAATTCTGAACAATAAATTTTATTTATTGATTTGGTCTTTCTTACTCCTTTGAATCTCTTACTCCAAGAGGCTCTAAAATACCTTGGGGCTTGATGCAGTCAATCAAATGTCTGTAAAGTGGAGCATCTGAAAGACCTCACTGTTTACAAAGAATACTTCTTTAACTTAGACTTCTGTCACAGTGGCAAATACTTCTGTCAAGCATGTATCGTTTTATGACTTGCCTGATGTTTACTAGAGTCATTGAATAAGGTAGGTTATTTGTTATTACATCTTCGAAAGAATCTTTAATACTTTTGGTATTTGGCTAGGCAACACCTTTGTTCCAAAGAACTTGTTTTTTTCCACAAGTCAAATCCTTCTTTTTATTTTCTCTTTATCTTTCAGTCAATTATGAGATAGTAAAGTTATGGTTCATTTGGACAGGTTTTGCCATATAGTACTTCTCTTTGCTTTTTGTAGGGTTAAGGGCTGGGGCAGGAATCTTGTGGTAATCCTGGATCTAGGACATCTCCCTCCCTGCCTATTTGGTCGGGACTTTTGTTCCAGATTCAGGCTGCTGTATTTTCATTTTCTACCTGGCTGCTGTCCTGGACTTTATTGTCTTTAGAGTCTAGACATTCATCTTTCTGCGAGATCTTTTTTTTTTTTAAGTTGTTTATCTAGCTTTATTTTTTAGCATTCATTTAACAATTTTTTTTGAGTTCCAGATTCTCTCCCTTTGTTTAGCTCCTTCATCCATAGAGAAAGCAAGCAGTATCTCTTGATGTTGACATTATTCAAATATATTACCTAAATCAGAGTCTGGGGCCCATTATTTATTGACCCTCCAGGACATTCTTTTCTTCAGTGAGTTCACTTCCTAGATTACAGGGTTCCTCTAAATCTTATGAAAGTTCAATATAAATAATACTTCCTCAAATATCCTAACTTCTAAGTGAGTGGAACAGATTTAGTGAAGACTTCTCAGATTGTAAATAAGCTCAAGGTTACAATATTTTTAGAGTGGAATAATTCCATATAAGGATATAGACTATGTAGTACATTAGGGCCTCAACGATTGGATAAAACTTACATAACTTTTCAATGTCTTCATTTCAAAAGGGATTGACTAGATTTCATGTCTAGAATGTAAGATCATATTCTCGGCTAATGAGGATAATGGTCAGTGGTAGGAGGAGGGATTTGCGTTAGGGTCTGTATATATCACTGCTTTTCCTTTGTCTTCGGCTTTTCCTGCTCCAGACCACCTGGTGGAGGAATTGCCCTGCTTCTTGAGAATCGAATAAATAAACTTTCTGTCATTAATTTGAGAGGCCTCTGAGTAATAAATTTTAGTAGGGGATCTTAACATCTCACACATAAGTTCCTCAGTCTATTTAATGTTCATGACCAATCTCTCTACCTCAGTTACAAATAGGGATGTTCATGCCTTTGATTTTGCTCTCACGCCCAAGCATTCTGCCTCATTGTTCGTGAACTTTGAAATTCCTTTATCTAGCCCTAATCTTTTAACATTCCATCTTTTCCTCTGCTTTAAGACCCCAACCCTGTTCTTTGTCTTCATTTTCTTTGCTTTTAATCACTCCATCCCTCAGTTCTTTGTTTGGCCATCAAGCCTGCACTGACTTCAGTTTCCTGTCTTCCCTTTTTAGGTCAATCAGTTAAACTATACACTATCTTCTGTCCTCAAATCCCTTGTCCTCCTGTTCTTTTCCTTTTTCTTGTTGCTAAACCTTGAATTATTCCTACCATCTGCTACTTTTGCCTGATTCACATGCTGCTTAATGGAATCATTTGATCTCAGTTGGACCCTCACTGCAGCAAGGCAGTCCTTTTACACCTCCCTGATTTGATTTCTTTTTCCCACTCACCACAGAGACTGTTCCAGACCTTCAGGTATCTCCTTAAACCTCCCATGGAATCCCTCCCCCAGCCTCTTCTTAACTGAAAGAAACTGAAGTCATTCAGGGAGACTTCCCTTCTCCTTATCTCACATAACTCAGATGTTTTCCCCCATTATTTTCTTCTTTACTTTTTTATTGCATGAAGAGTTGGCTCTTTTCTTTGCCAAGGAAAACCCTTCTTTACTTGCATCATTGATCCTATTCCATTCTGACTTCTATAGTAGATTGCTCTATTATCCTCATTCTTGGCTTCAATATCTGTCTCCTGGCACTTTCCTTGCTTCCTCCAGGCATGCTTGTGTCACCCCCTCTCTTTAAAAAACCCTTCATTTGATATTACCATCCCTACAGGTTATGGTTCCATACCACTTCTTTCAGCTGAACTCCTTGAGAAAGTTACCTGCACATAAATAATACCTCCTCAAATATCCTAACTTCTCAGTTCCTCAGTCTACCTAATTTTCATGACTAACTTCTTTACCTCATGTCTCTGCTTTCTCTTCTTTCAGTCTCTGAAATCTGACTTTTGACCTCATTATTGGACAGAAATTGCTTTCTCCAAAGAATTGCTATTTCTAATGACCCCTTTCAGAAGTTCTCATTCTACTTGACCTCTTCAGCCTTTGGCAGTGTCACTTAACTTCTTTTCTTGGATGCCTTTTTAGCTTTTAGTGAAGCTGTTCTCTTCTAGTTTTACAACTACTCCTCAATCTCCTTTTCTTATTCTTCGTTCAAGTCATGTCCACTTACTGGTTATATCCCCTCAAGGTCTCTTCTGGGCCATCTTCCCCTTTTATAATGTTTCATTTGGTGATCTCATCAGCTCCCCTGGGTTCATTTTATCAACTCTTTTTAGATGATTTCTATCCCTTTCCTGAGCTCCAAGTTCACATTACGACTGCTTTGCGTACATCTCCAGGTGTATGTCCTATAGGCATCTCAAGCTCAACATTTCCAAAACAAAACTCATTATCTTTCTCCCTCCGACCCTCCTTTTTTCCAAATTTTCCTATTACACTTAAGGATACCACTATCTTCTCAGTTACCCAAAGTCTCAACCTTGGAGAATCTCTTCTCTAACTTTATGACACTGTCACTGGTGAGGCTCTGGATTTGGTCCTCAAGACTGAACCATTGGTTTTCTTCTTCAAGTCTCACTCCACTCTAATCTTTTACTTCTCTGCCATAAGGATTTCCTGAAACAGTAAGTCAGATTGTCACATTCCTAACCCCCCAACTCAGTAAATCCTAATGTTTCCTTATTACCTCCAGGAACAAATGTAAAATCTTCTGTTTGGCTTTTAAAACCTAGCCCATTTCTTCCTTTCCAATTTTATACTTTATTCCTTTCCTTGAACTCTGTGATCTAATGACACAGGCCTTCTTACTGTTACCTAAATATGGTGCTCCATCTCCCAGTTCCATGCCTTTTCATGGTTTGTTCCTCACGACTGTAATGCTAGTTCTCCTCACCTCTGCCTCCTGGCTTCCTCTAAGACACAGCTCAAGTTTTCCCACCTCTCCTCCATATTATTTTTCATTTTTACTGTACAGTTTATTTACATATTGTTTCTCCCATTAGAGTGTAAATTCCTTCAGGTCAGTGGTTGTGTTATTGCCTTATTTGTGCTTGGTGATGGGATGCTTGGACCACAATTCTAAAATCATATTTCTCCCTAGCCTCAAAACACTAACCCTGGCAGTTTCTCCCCAGCTGAAGAACAGTCTGCCCTATCAAAACTTTTATGTCTCTCCTGATACAGTAGCCAGCTGCACCTATAGAATTTATTAGTTTGCACCAGTTGTGTACTGGCTCATAAAGATATTTACTATTCACTGACCAACCATATTTATCCTATACTTGGACATATGTATACTTCCTTACTAGTGATGTTTCAGTCCTAAAACCACATCTCCATATAGCCTGATGAACTCTGGGTATAATACCTGTGCAGTAGTTTACTGAAATTGCATGTTCCTTTAAGAACTAACCACTCCTTAGCCACTCCCTAATCCCACCCTCATTCACCTAGTTAGAATATTTCACACGTATTTTACTGTGGAATATTTTATATAAACTTTACCCTTTTCAGATTGCAGATTCCCTAAGAACTTTTGCCCATTGAAAAGCTTAACAACAAATCTTTACCACCTTGACTTCAAGGATGCTTGAATCTGTGAATTCATTCCTAACTGCCCACCCAGGGAACTGTTGGGGTTCCCGTATTTTTCCAACCCTCATCACCTGGCACATAGTAAGCACTTAATGTTTTTTGATTGGCAAACTGATGATGCTGTTTATAATCATCCATATCCTTTTTAAGATTTTATAGGTGTTTATATTCAGATCTGATAGTGGCTTTGGCAGCCATCATTTAGTTAAATGTTTGCTAATTAAGGTGCTTTCTAGTGCTTTTGATCACTTTGTTATAGCAGTTAATTAGTATTGCTTTAACTTCAGGATTAAATGATTATAGTTGGTGTTGATGTCATTTCTGTTTATTTCCCATCTTTCTTTTTCAGTAGCTTTTTCGGTGTTAAATTTTCTTAACTATATATCATATTTTTTGTCATTACTATTTAAAAAAATGATTTCAAATTCTTAGCTCTGAGGAGTCAGTGGCTGTGCACACACAGATGACTCATTGATAACTCTCCTCCCACATTCATAAAAAGGCTTTCTGTCAGTAACAGTGTAATAATTTTGATTATTTGTGGTGATATTTGGTTATCATATCTTGGAGTCTACCATTTCCTTCCTATCTTCCTTTCTTTTTCTTTCTTCATGATAGAGAAATTTTGGAGGGGTCATTGATTTCAGTCTCCTGATTTGAGATAGGAATATATTTCTGCCTTCTCAAACAGATCAGAATCTGTCATGAATTCTTGGAAAGGAGATTTTGTGATCTTTCAAAACTTATCCCAGAGTTTAACATCCTTACTTAGAGGACATTTTTCTATCTCAGTTAAATTATATTTTAGTTCCATTTCCTCTTTTTCATTTTTTGCCCTACCCTTTACTGAGTATTACGTGAATAGTTGCTTAAATGTACTATTGTTGTAAATGTTTTCTCATATTTGGGAAGATTGGGATAGGGTTTGTTGAATTACTATAGTGAAGTAACTAAGGAGACCTCCCTATAACATTGACTTGTTACTTTAACTTTTGCTTACTAATCTTTAGATCCTTTCTATAGTGGCCTCTAAGCTGTATAGTGACAATTGCTGGACCTTACCTGACAGAAGTTCCCATTTTCTCTTGTCTCTTACTAGCTTTGTGCCACCTTGTCCTTCAGTAGGCAACAAGCTCTTAGCGCAATGCCTTGTGAACAGTAAATACTTCACGGTTTGACTGAGATCACTTAACTTTGCTCAGTCTCAGTTTCCTTACCTATAAAAAAACCGTAATAATAGTACCTGCTTGCCAGTGTTGTGAGGGTTGAATAAATTCATATATGTAAATCATTTTGCAAATCTCAAAATACCATATAAACACGTTATTATTATTAGTACTGTTTCTAGTGTAATGAATTATGTCTTTATTCGAAGAACAAATTGTATAACTCTTCTCTTTCTCAGTATTTAAAGATTAATTACTCAACTTCATTAATTTAAAAACAAATTTTAGGAGGGGCAGAAATTTCTTCTAAATTTTTTTCTTTCTATTTATAAGAACAGTAAGAGATATTCTTGTCACTCCATTCTCATCTCCCCTGGATGTTGTATTATTTCTTAGTAAGCCAATTGACTTTCATAAGTACAGTACCTACACGTAGTAGGTCCTTAATACATATTTGTTGTACTCAATTGATAAAAGCCAGAACTTACAACAGGGCAGTGAGGTAAGAGAGAAGGAAATGAGTTTGGGCTGGAGAGGAAGGATTGTGTATAGGAGGCGGGATTAAGTATAAATAGGATTTGAACATGTAGAAGTGTGGTAGAAAAATGAGAAGGATGATGACAAAAATATAATGGGGAAAGAAGAGTCTGTATCATAGTGTGATCTAGAGTTTGGAGTTGAGGGAAGATATAACGATAGTATGACTAACTAGTACTAGAGACAAAGAGAGTTAGCCAGCTTTTTGGAGTGAAGAAGCCTTCTCAGTGGTGTGGAAAGAGCAATAATAAAGCTAATGAGATAAGAATATTATTGTTTAAGTGGAAAATTATGTTTAAATGGAAAATTAATAGTGAAAATTTTTTCTTGCCATATATATTAAAAAACTTTTAAAAAGCTGACACTAACCTTGCTTCCTCTCCATCTTCCCCACCCCACAAAAAACATTAAAAAGAAAGAAATATTCACGGGTCAAACTGACTTTTTCCTCTGTTACTCATATTTTTACTCTCCATTTTCCATCTCCATTCCTTTAAATTGCATGTCCCCTATGCATGAAATATACTTCCTTCTTACCTTTGTCTCAGGAAATTCCTCTCTTCCTAACACATGAAGCTTTTCCTAACTTTACATTTCTTTCTACCAAATTGTCTTGTATTTAGCTACTTTTTTCTTGCTTACCAAAACTACCTTGTATTTAACAACTTTTTTTAGGTCTAATTTAGTCTCCTCATATATATATATATATATATATATATATGTATTTTTCTTCAGGTTTAAATATAAGCTTTTTGAAAGTAGGAATTTTTTCATTTTATATTTATATTCCCAGTACCTAGTATAGTACCTGCCACATAAATAGGTGCTTAATAAATATTTGTTGATTGATATTAAAATTAGATATACTTACCCTTTAAAGAATATATCATTATATTTGAGGAAAAGTGATGTTCTTGTGTTGTTTTGTTCACACTAAGGAAATTAAATATTTCCACCTGGCATGTTATACAGTCATTTTTTTTGTTCTATATCATAGATGTCATGATTGTCTTTTAAGAATCATCACTTAGATACCTGCCACCTTCATATGCTTCATAGGGGTGTGAGATCCATAGGTGTTAGACATTGTACATGTTTTTGGACTTTTTCAATATATATGCTGACTGTTATGCTGAAATTTCCTTTCTTCTCTAAACAAAATATTATTTGTCATATGTGAGGCTCTCTACAAAGGGCAGAGGGAGGGGCTCTATGGGGACGTAAAAAAAAGAAAATAACATTTACTACCACTTAGAAATGAAGATGTGGAACCATGGGTTATCACCTTTATTTTTTTCCTGTAGCAAACTATCTCAGCTCAGTGGTGCCATCTTCAGGTTGTAAAGATGCCGACATTTTTCCTTGATTAAGTTTGTCTCTTGTAGAGAGACCTTAGAGTTATTTATTCTTTACCTTCCTGTCCACATGACTGCTTAGTATTTAAGAGGAATTTCTCAGGAAGCCTAACTGTATTCTTTTGTAGAATATTCAGGATCCCACAGGACAGGAACAAATAAAAAAGTTTCTCTAGCTCACAATTTACAAAGGCTCTTAGTATTTTCACTTCTGTATCTAGAAGGTAGAGGAACAGGGGTGGGAAACCTGCATCCTCCAGGCTACATATGACCCTCTAACTCCTCAAGTGCTGTCCTTTGATGGAATCCCAACTTTACAGAGTAAATCCCCTTAGTAAAAGGATTTGTTTTGTAAAACTTCCACTCATGTAAAAGGCCATGCCCTAGGACCTGGAAGGCTATGTGGAAGCCTCAAGGCCACAGGTTCCCTGCCCCTGCTATAGGGTATTTGACTGCTCTGTGACATAAAATTCTTTTTGTCTTGGGTCTTTTTGTTCAGTTGTAATTTTCATGGCCTTGGAATTGGCTAGTTTGAACTACCCTTTCTGAAACAATCTTCTCTGGTTTTCATGTACAGGAATTGGAGGCTAAGCAAAGTCTTCTTTCTAATTACCCTGGAGAGTTAGGTCTACATTTTAGGATCTAGTCCTCTGACTCCATGGCCATGTCCTGGAAAAAAAAAACAAAACAAAACTTGTTCAACATTTATTCAGTTTTGATCTGAATAAGATATAGCCTGTGCTGAAGGAAGAGTATATTTAATTAGAAGAAAAGACACAAATAACCATGACACAAGGGAGTGTGTGGTAAATGCAAAGAATTTAAGGGCAGAATATTCCTGGAAATTTGCATAGTGGGAGGCATAGCACTTGAGTTTCCGGTTTTAATGGAAAGGAAGAACTTTAATGAATGGAGTAGAATTTGAAGGAACCTGCATAAGAAATAAGTGGAGCAGATGTTTGGAGATAGAAAAAGAAAAGGTTGAGATGAGAATGTGGATGGATAGAAAGTAGTTATGTTTGTCTGTAATTCTAGAGTGAACATGACAGAGTGTAGCATAAAGCAGTACAGGCATATCTTGGAGGCATTGTAGGTTTTGGTTCTAGACCTGTGCAAGAAAGTGAATATCACAATAAAATGAGTCACACAGCTTCTTTTGGTTTCCCAGTGCGTATAAAAGTTACGTTTATACCTTACTATAGTCTATTAAGTGTGTAATTATGTCTAAAAAATGTCTATACCTTAATTAGAAAAATACTTTGCTAAAAAATTCTAACCTTTATCTGAGCCTTCAGCGAGCTGTAATCTTTTTGCTGGTGAAGAATCTTGCCTTGATGTTGATACCTGCTGACTGATCAGAGGGTGTGGTTGCTCAAAGTTAGGGGGGCTGTGCGATTTCTTAAAAGAAGACAACTATGAAGTTTATTGCATTGATTGACTCTTTCATGAAAGATTTTTATCACATGGGATACTATCCACAGTGGTAAAATTGGAGTCAATCCTCACAAATCCTGCCACTGCTTATCAGCCAAAGTTTATTTAAAATTTCCACTATGGCTGTGTCTCAGGGAATAGGGAGATCCAAGGAGAGAGAGAGAGATGGGGGAACAGCTAGTTGCTGGAATAGTCAGAACGCATACATTTATTGATTAAATTGGCTGTCTTAAATGAATGCAACTTGTGATGCCCCAAAACAATTATAACAGCAACATCAAAGCTCAGTGGTCACAGATCAGATATAGTAGTAATAATGACAAATCTGAAATATTTAGAGAATTACCAAAATGTGACATGGAGAAAGAATGTGAGCATGTGCTGTTGGAAAAATGGCATCAATAGACTTGCTTGATACAGGGTTGCCACAGTCCTTCAATTTGTAAAAAAAATATAATATCTGAGAAGCACAGACAAACTGAAGTATGCCTTTGCTGCAGGGTTAGGTTGGAGCCAGATTATGGAGAGCAGTGTTGGAGCCAAGTAATAGACTGAGTGATGATGAGGTGTGAAGTTAGTTTTGAATCTGTCCTTGTACGCTAGCAGCATGAAATTGGGCAAGCCATTTAACCTCTCTCAGCTTCAGTTTCCTGATTTTCAAAATGAAAGTAATAGTAGTACTTACCTCACAAGATTAAGGATCAAGTACTATGTATAAGTATTAGATATATCTCAGCATCAGGAATTTATACTTTTATTCTATAGGGAATAGAGAGCCACTGAAGGTTTTTGATTTCTTTGTAGAAAAGTGATATGGTGAAGATGATATTTAAGAATTATGTTAGTGAGCATTAAAGGATAGAAAAGCAAACCAGTAGCCTGGAGATAAGTAGAAACATAATTAATTAAAAAGGTCTTTACAGAATCTTATTATCTTAGATTTTAGATTTATCTTGGAAGGAACTTAAGGGGACACAGTACCTGAATAAGAGTCTCATACACAAGATAACTCTAAGCTAAATTGATCTTCCTGAAGCATAAATCTGACTATGTCATCCCTTCCTCCCACCTCCCATTCAGTCAGCTCCAGTGGCTCCTCAAATATAAACTCTTCCCTTTGACTTTTGAAGTCCTTCATTACCTGGCTTATTTTTTTCTTTCCTGTCTCCTTATACTGTATTCCCCTCTATGTGCTCTCTAGTATTGGCCTTCTTGTTATTCCTCACACAAGAAGTTCCTAGCTCTGTGTATTTTCACTGGCTTTCCCCATCTTTCTGTCCCCCTTCCTCTTTTATACCTGGAATCTCCCTCTTAATCTCTCCTTCCTGTGTTCTTTCAAGTTTCAACTAAAGCCCACCTTGAAGGTTTCCACCGCCTCTTCATTCTTTCTTAATGGAGGTGCTTTCCCTCTGAGATTATCTCATCATTATATAAATTTAGTATGTTCTCTATATAAAATTATATATAAATATATATGATATATATGTATGTATATGTGTGGACAGGTAGATAGATTCATTTGTTTTAGTTGTGTGTGACTTTTCATGACCCCATTTGCGGTTTTCTTGGTAAAGATACTGGAGTGGTTTGCCATTTCCTTCCCCAGTTCATTCTACATATGAAGAAACTGAGGCAAACAAGGTTAAGCGATTTACCCAGGGTTGTAGAACTAGTAAGTGTCTGAGGCCAGATTTAACTCAGGAAGATGAGTCTATCTACTGTACTACCTAGCTGCCCTCCCCTCCCCAATACATATTTGTGTGCATGTTGTCTCCCCAATAGATTGTGAGTTCTTTGAGAGCAGGGTTGTCTTTTCCCTTTCTTTGTTTCTCTAGAATACATAGCAGATGCTTAATGAATGATTCAACTAAACTGATGTTTCTCTTGGCTGCCATGTTTCTCTACTTGGCAAGGACATAAAGTCTTTGTAGGCTAAGGTGGTATCTGATATGACAACAACTTTAACATTAATTAAACTAATGAAGGAAATTGTGTTAATCAAGGTCAGTGTCTTTATCTTTTTCAATTTCCTGATTATTGGCATGATAGCTTGTGGGAATAATTCTTAATGAAGTAGTTGGAGTGGTAGTGTTGTCTTATTACCCTTTTAAAAAAATTAGATATTGATTATGACTTATGTTCTGTACAGTCAAGTGGTTTGACTGTACCCAGAGATTCTTATAGGATTCCCACATCCACATTCCTATTACTTCACTATGCGTTAGGATTTAGATAATTTCATTTTTGTGATGTTTTGATGTTTTCCGTTTTCTGACTCTTCTAAGAAAGTATTACAAATAGGTGGGAAATTTCTGAGTAGTCTTGAAATCTTTGGCCTTTTAAAATTCTTAAGCTGAATGATAATTTTTCTACATTTTTGTCTTCTCTTCTATGTCCATTTTTATTGAAACCTCTGCATATCAAGATATGTCAACTTGGAAGCAGAGAGGATCCTACAGAATTGTTAATTTTTTGTACCTCTTCATCCTCTACAACAAATACTGACCATAAGCTGAGGCTAATGCCCTCCCACCATGTTCATTATGAACACTGCAAGAGGAGCTGACCCAAATGTCTCATGAAAGGTTTTAGTTGTGATGAAACCAATTAACTTTTAACACTTTTGATAGCCTCTCTAAGGATTGGTGAGCCATTCTTTCATTAAGTTACGTTTTTCTTTTTTTCTTTTTGATTTTGTTTATAATGAAACCTGACATTGCTGTGACTTAATTGTTTTAATAGAATTTCCATTTTTGGGTTTTGGACAATGATCCTATCTTTACAGAAACAACCGTTGTTAGTTTTTATAAACATTATATCATTCTTGGCACACTCTGACCCTTTTCTACCACTTTATCACTGTCACTTGGAAAGCAAAAGAGGGCTGCATAGGACTGATAGCCTTTTTGTTTTGTTTTGTTTCATTGGCCGTCTTGGCCAAAAAATTCATCAGGTAGTGAACAACTTACTGGTGATAAACCATTTTAGCTATAGTGCTTGAATAGCTTGATCAACTCTACCTACTGCTTTTAGTCCTAAATTAGTATTAATTGCCTCTCAGAACTCTAGGTCACCCCAATGACTTAATGATGTATCAGCATGGAACTTTGTGGAGGTTGAAATTAATTTTACTCATAGTAAGTATTTTAAGGCAATGGCACCTAAACGCTCTTGGTCATTTAGTGATCTTATTTGGCACTTAGTAGATTTTGTAGATCTCTCCATTTTAAAAATTTATATTTGTTTTTCTGATTTCTCCTTAGTTCATGTTGGTTATATTTCCTTGTATCTTTTGAAATCTAGGTGTTTCACTTGATAGAATCCCTGATTCTTTTATGAAAATTTTAAAGCTCTGTAGGATATCTTTTGCTATTATAATGTCATTGTACCTCTTTTTCTGTGTCTTTAAATAATTCTTTATTGTCTCCTTTTTCTTTTTGGGATTTATTCTTCCCTCTCTTCCCCTCTCCCAATTCAACAGAAGTACTGCTGCTTTAAATCAAAGGTGTTTAATTAGGTTTTAATTGATTCTTTGGTTAAGCGTTTACATTCAGACCACTGTGCTAGTTGTGGGAGAATTCTCATATATACATATATTATACAAAATAATGCAGGAATGTATTAGAAAGGTATGAAGGTATCATATGAAGTCACATCAGGGGACATAGCATTCTTGAATTGGGAAGAGGACAAGGAAAAAAGTTTCTTGAAGGGAAGTGGTCAAAGCAGCTAGGCTGGTACGTTTTGTTGGTTGAAACCTTGCTCAAGGCACAGACCCCCTAATACATAAGCTTTACAAAATATTTTCCCCCGAACAACCCTGAAAGGTAGATTGTGGAAATATTATTTCCATTTTACAGAGTAGGGAAACTGAAGCTAGGATGGAGCTAATAAATTAGTATCAGAGCTAAGATTGGAACTTAGGTCCTCTAACTCTAATTTTTTTCTTACCATCTGTCGTTGTTTAACTCTAGATTAGTTAGAAAACTTTTTTTTCTCTTCAAGTTTGGGAAGACCAGAGTATATTTATCTATAGGGGAAAAGGGGCCATTGCAAATGGAGATATTGAAGATACTGAAAGACGGAGGTGATGATTGTTTACACAATATGATTGTTTAATTATTTACTGGGAAGATGTCCTGCCACCTTTCTATCCTTTTACTGACCTTGAAAAGTCTTAGATAAAGGCAGATACAGCTCTAGGGATCTTCAAACTCTACTTTGGGAGCAAGAATTTTTGAAAAGTTTTGTATTTAAATTTTTCTGTACTGTTATATATAGTGAATATATATATATATATTCATAGTGAACTGTCATAATCTATTTACTCAGTAATCTGCATTTGTATTTTATGATTATAATTTTCCTTATCTGTGGAGCAATTATTTTTGTCAGGTGGGCCAAGTCCAAATTTTTATTATTTTAAAATTCAATTCATTAACTGACTGAAATGTAGTATCTGGATGTTACTAATACAGTGTTGGTTTGCGTGTTGTCAAACCTAACTGATTTTTTTTTTTTTTTGGGAAGATGTATAGACTTAAAATAGGCATTTGGCATTTTATGTTTTGGGAAGTAGAACAGATCTACATAAACTTCTCTGCCTTTTGCCTCTGCTATGTTCATAGATTCCAGAAGGGCTTCCTGTTGTATGGACCTCAAGCCTTGGAGGTAGCAGAATATTCAGCAGAAGGTAAAGAGGAGTGCTGCCTTCTGGTGTCATTGTGTGTGTGTGCTGGGTTGGGTGCCATGACATAATGCTGCTTTTCAGGAAGGATAACAAAAATATTAACAATTTAAATAGTGTCCTTACATATGATACCCAAATCCTTATAAGATGAAATTATCTAAGTCTCTGGACTTCTTGAATATGTTGATTTTTGCCCTTAACTAATAGCATCTCTTTATTTTGCTTTATTATAGATAATTAGGAAAAAAGAGAGTGAGGGTTATATATAGTGTTTACCATATATTTTCTTCCACTATCTTTACTGGAATGGTTCTTCATCTTTAATTGGGAGGTAGTCTATCAGGGTGGGGAACCTGGGGCCTTGAGGCCACATGTGGCCCTCTAGGTTCTCAAGTGCAGCCCTTTGACTGAATCCAAACTTTGCAAGTATGACTTTTTTGTTCCGTGAAGTTTGGATTCAATCAGGGGGGCCGTGCTTGAGGACCTAAAGGGTCATATGTATCCTCAAGGCTGTTCACCATTCTTGACTGGATCCTAACTAACCTAAGGGTAAGTATTTTTACTACAAGAAGACTGCCCTTGAAATTTTATTATGTGAAAAATGTGCCAGAAAGTTTGGTTTTTATAGTAAATATGCTAATTGCATGCCCTTTGAGAATTTAATACTCATAAGTTCCTTTTTTCCTGTATAAAAATCTTTTTTATATAGATCTTAATTACTCTTTTTACAAGTTAATAAATATGACTGATATATTTTAAATCTTTATTCTGGTAAACACTTTTTACATATTAGAGAGTTTAACTTTTAAATGCCAGATGGAGATATTAATTCCTGTGAATCCTTGAAACTGGTTATAAAACTTCTTTGGAAAATTCATGGACAGCACACTTTTAAGAAAGATATTTCAACCTCTGTAAACTATTCCTGGATAGGTTAAATATTTTTTGGTACAATTCTGCTTGGAGATAATACATATGAAATGATCTGCTTATAGTTCTTCAATCAGCTGTTCAGATATGATAGTCTTATTTACCTTTATCCCATTTTGTTGATAGCCAGTGATAAAAATTATTAGAATATTTTCTATTGTTTCTCTACTTAATTTTCCAAAATTAAAAATATATAATTTAGGCTTTCCTAATGAGAAATATTAAGCATTCAATAAAAATAAAATGTCATTAAAAAACTGTAAGACACTTGCTGCACTAGGTGTTGGTGATGCAAGTATGAAGAATAGCAGTACCAGCATGTGAGGAACTTGTATTCGAATGGGGTAGACAAGTATGTACACGATAAATAAAAAATAGCAAAAACAGCCATTAAAACATAAAAAAAAACAAGTGAATAGATGGGTAGTTTGGGAGGAAATCAAGAAAAGTTTCCTTTAGAAGATTCTGCTTGAACTGCACTTTAAAGGAAAGGAGGGAAGTTTGAGTGCATTCCAGGTATACGGGATAGCCAGTGCAAAAGTATAGTGTCATTATGGGAAGGACAGAGAATGGGTCATTTTAGCTATATCTTAAAGTGTTGGCAGGGCAGTTAATGTGTCAGGTGAGGCTGGAACAGATAGATTAGAGGTTCTGAAGGGCTTTAAAAACTTAACAGGAGTTTATGTTTGATCCTAGAGGCAATAGAAGTAAGAAAAATTATTTTAGCAGGTGTATAGGGTAGGCTGGAATGGTAAGAGCAAATCTCCCTACCTGAGGTAGGGAGACCAATTAGGAGATTCTTGCTGTAAGAAGTAAGAGGCAAGGAGAGTTTGGTTTCTCTGGTGTTAGTTGTGTTAGGGAAAAGGTGTTGGATTCAAGATGCTCTACTGGTAGAAGTTATTAAGATTTAGCTGTTGTGATATGTATTGTGAGGAGGGAAAATGAGAAGTTTAGGATGGATTGTGTGAGTTTATGAACCTGGGAGATTGGAAGGATAGTGCCTTGGGCGTACGGCAAAGTTTGAAAGAGGCGGGGAGCGTTTGGGAGAAAGATGAGCTTAGTTTTGGATATGTTAAGATGTCTACTGGATATCCAGTTTGAGATGGCTAAAAGGAAGCTGAAAGTGTGCTACTGGAAGTCCGAGGAACAGCATTTGCGAATAGATAAGGGTTTTCTCCCTGAAAGTTGACAGATAAGATCACCAGGTGAAATAAAAGGGAAGGAGAAGTGAAGCAGGTAAGACAAAACCATGAGAGATACCTACAGTTCGTTGACCTTAACCTTGCTGAAGATCTAGCAAAGGAGACTGAGAAGGAGCCGTCAGGCAAGTAGGAGGAGAATAAGGAGAGATTAATGTCATGTAAATGTAGAGAGATGAAAGCATCTAGAATAAGAGACTGGTCCACAGAATAAAAGCTGCAGAGAGGTTAAGAAGCATGAAGATTGAGAAAGATCCATTAGAAAGACCCAGATGGCAATTAAGAGATCATTAGTAACTTTGGAGAGAATAGTTTCAGTTCAGTGATGAGGTTAGAAGCCAGATTGCAGAGAATTAAGAATAGAGTTAGAGCAGAGGATGTGGCTGTTGCACAGCTTTCTCAAGGAGTTTAGCCATAAGAGGAAAGACAGATATGAAACAGTAGATAGTAGGGATGGACAAATCAAGTAAGGGTTTTTTTCAGTTTGGTGAAGATATCTTCTGTCATTTGAAACCTTTCATAATCTATCTCTCCCACACTTCTCTTTCTCTGAAGGATGGATATCATGAGAGCCATGGAAGGTTTGAGGAGGGATGAAAAGTTTTAGAAAAGATGCTATGCTGAGCAGATGTAGGGAGGTGTAAAAGGATTGCTTTGCTTCAGTGAGGGCCCAGTAGAGATTGCATAACATAAATTTGAGGGGCACTGGTCAGTACTGGTCCCTGATTTTCTTCATGAGCAGTATATAAGTAGGAGTGGAAGTAATAAATTAATAAGCAGATAGTGGAAGTAATCCAAGACTGAGACTTAACAGTGTCAGATCTTTGACAGGATAAAGGGGCAAGTTGAGAGAAGAGGACAGTGTAGAGTTAAGCTGGCTCATGGTGGAAGAGTAAGGATGTGGGAAAGAACTGAGGAGTGGAGGGATAGAAGATCATGGTGAGGACAGTGAACAGATTGGGGGGGATTGCATGGCAGAGGGAGAAGTGGAATGACAACAGGTTGTGGTCAGATAAAAGAATTTCAAAGTTCATGAACATGAAAGTGTTTCATTTGTGGGTGAGGGTGAGATCAAGCACATGACCTTTGTGTAACTGGTGGAGTGGAAGTAGTAAATCATAGAAAATGAGCAAATTGAGTTACTGGGAGGTTAAGGGTGTTTAAGGGAGTATGTGTTCATCCTTTGTTGCCGAAGAAGACTATACCATCAGAGAAATGATGACATGACTTGGACTTGACTTTGTTTTGAGTGAGGGAGGGCTGTGCAGGTCACCAGCCTCACTTCTCCACAGCCATCTGGATCCAGTGACCAGATATTCTCGGGATGACTGGAGATGACCCATGATGCAATGGAATACCTTGGCCCCTTTAGGCCAGGATCTATTCAGGTACTCACTTAGGGTGAGGTAACGCCCATTCAGTGAATAGGCCCGTTTGAGAAGTAGTGATGGGATGACCCCTTTAATGAGGCAAAGAAAAATAACTACATCAGGCTGGCAGGGAAACAGTAACAGTTACTACTGATAATCACTGAGGTAAAATAAAGAGAAAGTGGAGGAAGAAGTAAAGGAAAAAGAAGAGGAAGATGAGGGGAGGTAGGAGAGGAGAACAGGAAGGAGAGGAGAGAAGAGGGGATGAGAGAAAAGGAGTGAGAAAGAGAGTATCTGTATGTATGTTGAAGTCCCCTAGCATGAGGACAGGTGTTGGAGAAGAGAGGGACTGTGAATTAGAAGCTGAATTCGTTGTGGAAGGAAGGAGGATGTCATAGAAATGAATAGGCAACAGCTACCAGAACCTTGATTGAATGATGAATATAAATTGAATGACTCTCAAAGGAGGAGAGGTGGTGATAGAGGGACAGTCTGCAAATGGCAATGTTGATGAAGGAGTATTTAAATTCTTTCATCACGGTCAGTGTTTGGGGGAGGGGGAAGGTTATATAAGAATGAAAGTGCAACCAGTGCCAGAAGGGGTAGACAGGGAACCTGTGTCATCCGGAGGAAACCATGTCTCAGTAAATGAAAAAAGATGTGAGCAGCTGGAAAAGATCTAGGATGAAAGCTGGCTTGTTTCCTATGGACAGGGATTCCAGAGAGCACAGTGAAAGAGTGCAGTTTTTGAATGGGATGTTGGTGTGGTTTGTTTGGGGGGATAGGAATAAGGGAATGGTCAGTTGGGGATGTAGATGGGGAGTTTGAATAATGGCAGCCCAAAGACAGGATTATATTAATTGAAGAATGATTTAGGCTGGTTATTCTCCATAGGTTCAATCTGGGGTAGACTTGTCCCACCCAGGGCATCAGGAAACATTGAGTACTTTAAAAGAGAATAGGGCAGCAGTATGTAGTTGGAAAGAGGGTGAGGGATTTGTGTGCAAGAAAATGGCTGTGGAGTAGTAGATGGCCAGTTGTCTGGAGTGTGATTAAGTGAATGTTCTGGGTGGCTAGGAAGCCCTCCTGGGCAGTCTCAGGCACTAGGACTTTGATTTTAGGTGACTGTAGAAAGTGCCTGGATCCAGATCTAATGGCTGCTCTGTGATATTCCCTTTTTCTCATCTGATCTCATCCAGCTCTACTGGATATGCTGGAGGTGGAGTGAGAGGTGGAGGGCTGCACAGAAGCTAAGTTTCAGTGGGACCTCAGCAGAATTTTAGGGAGGAACTGTCCTGGGGTTAGGTGCAGCTAAGTCCACATATGGTGATCTGATAGTGGCTGGCCCAGAGAGGAAGAATACTTGAGTTAGGCTGGGAGGTACAATGTCCTCTGGGAGCGTCTCCTACCTGGGGCACTTACTGAGGCATTATAAAAAGAGGGAATCCCCAGGCCAACCCTTCAACTTTACTTGGGGGCTGATTTTTATTTTCAAAACGATTGCTCCTTGAACCTTTCTGTTTATAGATGGTCCATGGAATTAGGATTTTAAAATCCTGGATGCAGTAATTGAGGTGAAGGCCTGTTCTCTCTCATTCTTTCATACCACGCCCCTAGGTAAGGCCTTTTGTTGTGTACTGGCCTTGAATTGGCCAAATGTAGGGGTTCTCCATGGACCATAATTCTCCCTGTGGCTTTTTTTTTTTTGGCTTCAGATGCAGAAGAAGTTAGGGCATTCACACTGACCTTTCCATTGCCCAGAAATGTCATGGGGACAGGGCCTCTTTTTCCTTTATAGGTGGTTTTAGGGGTTTCTTTACTCAGCCATGCTGGCAAGTACCTTAATCTGCCCTCTCTAGATTTGTGAATTAGGCTGTCACAACCACCCTAGGGCTCATTGTAAGTAGAGCTAAATAGGGGCTCCATATAGGCAGAACTCCTGTTAGGGTGTCCTGGATCATTTCTTCTTTGCCAGAAAGGTGGTCAGGTTTCTGGGGTAGTATGATTCTTGGTATTTTTGTAGATGTAGGCCAGAAGTACCATTCCTGCATGAACTTAGTCCCCATTTGGGGGTCAGCCCACTGATTTACAGCTCCCATTATTTTGTCTACTGCGTTTGTTTTGACTCCTTCCATTGGAATAGAGTTGGATCACCCTATTGGGGTTCTGTTAATACCATTTGATGTTTCTGAGAGCATAGCAGCTTGTGGATGGTCAGTTGTTAGTATGCTTAGGAACTTTGAAATTTCACTTTGAATAATTTCAAATGTTCTGTTGTATGATAGCTGAAGCAGCCAATCAGTGGAGGGAATATTTTATTGTTACACAGTCTCTATCAACTGGATTGATACTTGGCCTTCATCTCCTTTCTTACCTTTCCCCTTATGCCCTGCATGCTCAGCATATTAATTTGGTGTTAATAGATTAGGCAGGAGTCTTTATATTGCTCTGAGAGAGCAATTGCTCAGGCAACCCATCAATTCGCTGACCCTTGGTCATTGCTCCTTACTTAGTGGGTGGTGAAAGGTAGGTCTTACAGACTTTTAACAAATGGGTGCTAGTTCCTCTCATCATCTGTACATGTCATCTTCTAGAGTTTGTCAGTTTCCTGAATTTGTTTTTAAACTTTGATGAGTAGCCAGAAGGTTACGTTCCTTGTAATGCCTTGTTCATCCTTATTTTTAGGCTTCCTGATCTCTTTGATTGGATTTACCTCTCAGGGGACATAATAATTGAGTGATGGAATACCTGTCTCAGGTACCCATGTGGGAATATTTTGGCATTTGAGTGTTTTTCTTTTTCTTCATGAGTACTTTCTCTTAAGAATTATGACATCATTGTGCCAAGGCCTGTGCTCCTAATCCCCCACTAGAGGTAGTTCCTCACTGGTTTAGGCCAGTGCCTGCTGCACAAGTGACCTAATTTTAGAGGCTTATTATGAGTACTAAAAATAGATAAATAGTTCACTCTATTAGTGAAAGGGGAAGAAAGGGCTTAAAAATGAAAGATTTATCATTTGAACGTTTTCCTAGTAGTCAGGAAAAATATACCTTGATTCACTCACTGCCTTTGGTTTTTGCCTTCACTCCTGTCTAAGCAAGTTTCATCTCCCGTTTTTACTGAAAGAAAGTAGATTTAAGTAAAACTCTTGTGAGTTGGACTTATCTGTGGCTACGGTACAAATACACTTACCTGAATTTTTATGCAATCTATATTGCATAAATATAGTTGAATTTTTCCCTTGTGATATTTGGTATTGATATAAATTAAAAGGCATAAGCATCAGTCTTTTTGCTTTCATGTGTAACTGAAAGATTATTATAGTTTTGTTAATTTCCAAATAGTTTCTTCTTAACAGTGGTTAACATTAGCTCTTGGCCATCTACTAACAATTCCAGATTTCATTGAGGGAATTTGCCATAGCAGGATCTTTATTTGTGAATTCTTTGTTGTGTTTTGGTAGAGTGATAGTTTGCCATTCTTTAGGATGTACTATCTTTAAATATTTTATATTGATTTTGAAATGTGTTGGTTTTTACTTTCCTTTTTTGATTAAAAACAAACTTCAATCTTGAAATAATTATATATTAAAGGGAGACATTTGAAAAATATTATTGAGGGATCAGCATCAGTGGTCCTCTTGGACATAGCAAGTATGTATTTGGAGGTAATGCCACGTTCTTCTCTCCCACCCCCACGAAAGGTATAATTGTTGACTGCCTTTTTTTTTTGTATGAACACTGCTTGTCCAAGGCAGATTTTGATGTCTAGTTGTTATTGTTTTTAACTGTACTTAGCTGTTGTTCTTTAGCTGTAGAAGATGTTTTTACCTTGAAAATGCCTTGATTGTTTTTGGAAAATAATGAAAGGACAGAAATGTTTTGAAAGGTACAAAGTGTGTTTTTGCTAGTAGGATTTTCATTGTGTGCATTCACTTTTGCTGTTGCAGTAATATTGGACAAGAATACTGGGGCAGGAATATCTGCTGGAGTCTGCTGCCATGTGGGGTAGCCTATTTCTTTTCTTGAGAAGATATTGAAGCAGTTTTTGAGATTTAGTTGACTCAGGGAACTAAAGGTTTGGATTATTGATGTAGATTCTGGTAACCTGAGTATAAAAAACCACAAGGAGCCTCAAACTCCTTTTTAATGCTTGTCTCTCTGACCACTGTGTGGACATCTCAGAGGCAAGAGAGAACTTGATGTTCTCTCAGTATAGTCTTGTAGAATATCCTTTCTCTGTTATGGCTGAGTAAATTTGTTTTGCTAATTATTAGATGAAGTATGAATGACTGATTTCTTTTCAGTCTTGATTCCAAACTATCAGGGAACCAACTTGGTCAGTCCTAGATTTACATAACAAATATCAAATAAATTCTTTTACTATAATCTGTATAGGGAGGATTTTGGGGATTCATACCCCAACTCCCATTCTCATAGATGAATCTTGGCTCAAGTTTTAGGGGTAATACTGAGGGATCTTTCTCTAGTACCATCTGCTTAATCCTCCACTGTTATTTCTTCCTCATCCCTTCCTCCTCCATTCCCAGTATAATTGGTATAGTCTCCTCCCCTCCCCTCACCTCTGACACATTTTATTTTTACAAGCTTATAAAAATTCTGGGGGAAAATGGGCTTCAGCTTAAATAACCTCAGTCTTTCTGAATCTTTATATACTTAAGCAATGTCATTCTAATTCCACAGAGCACTTTTGACATTTAGTTCAAAGCCTGTGATTGAAGTTGATTGGTTCAGCATGTTGTCACTTGCAGACATATCTTAACATTGATATCTTTTTTTTTACATCAGTTAGATTTCCCACTGTATCCTTTCTTTTATCCTCTTGTGAAGAGCCATCCCTTGTAACAAAGAATAAAAAAAAAAGTTCATCAAATGAACCATCATATTGAAAAAGTATTATTACATGTAGTATACATGTATCTTATGCACACCTCTTTATAGAAGCTGGGGAGGTACCTTCTAATCTATCTTCTTTGAGGACAAGCTTAATTGTTAGGCTTTTACTGCATTTTGTTTTATTGATTTTTCATTATTTCCATATGCATATCTATATCTATATCTGTATATCTTTATATTGATAGCTACAGATAGCTAAATAGATAGCTGTAGATAGATAAATGTATGTAGATGTAGAGATAGCTTTCTATATCTTCTAAGTATCTATCTGTATGTAATTGTGGTCATTGTGTATATTTTTTCCCTGGTTCTACTTCCCTTCCCTTTATATCAGTTTGTATTTCTTCTCATGCTATTCTGAATTTCTCATTTATAGTTTCTTACAGAACACCAATTTTCCCTAGACAGCAGTTTATTTAGCCATTTCCGAATTGATGAACATCTGTTTCCTTTCCATATTTTTTGTTACTTAAATGCTGCTAATAATAGTTTGGTATATAGGAGACCTTTTTTTTGTTATTAATCTCTTGGGGGTATTTATGTAGCTTAGGACCTTCTGGGGAGGCTAGACATGACTTTTCATAATGGTTTGACCAGTTCATAACTCCACCAGTAGTGCATTAGGTCAGTCATCACACTGATGGTAAACTCTTTAACTTGAAAGACTGTAAGTCAAGACTAAAGTGGAGGGAGAGTTGATGCCTCTGAGGCTGAGATGCAACTCAGTACGGATCAGTTCTCTGTTCTTGGGCTAATTTTGGCCTGACAATCAACACCAAGAAAACACAAGTTCTCCACCAGTACTGCACCATCCATATGTGGAACCATAGGTTATAGCAACTGAAGAAATTTTGAGTGCTGTGGATCAGTACACTTATCTTGGCAGTTTATGTTCCAGGGATGTCCACATAGAAGATGAAGTTAATGCACACCTTGCCAGAGCTAACTCAGCATTTGGGAAGCTCCGAAAAAAAGTGTGGGAAATATTAGTCTGCCTAATTGAAGATCTGCAAAGTCATTCTGCTGCCTTCATTGTTGTATGCCTGTCATATCTGGACCATATACTGGTGCCATACTAGAAAATTGAGCTGCTTCTGTTCGGATTGTTTTAGGAAGATTCTGAAGATTATCTGGTAAGATAAGGTAACTGCCAAGCATCCAACCTGTACAGCAGAGTGCAGCTCCAGTGGGCTGACCATATAGTCTGAATGCCAAACATACATTTACCTGAAAGACTATTTTTTTTAACTTATTTTTTTTATTTTTATTTTTTAATATTCTACAATCACTTCCTTAAAATTAACATTTTATCCCCCCCCCCACCTCCTTCCCTCCCCATGACAGCATACAGTTCTGTATAGGTTCTACATATACTTTTCTATTGAGCACATTTTCACTATAGTCATGCTATGTAGTCGCACTAAAATAAATGGAAGAAATCATATAACAAATCAAAACATAATACACTGAAACTCACCCACACACAAACATGATCTGCTACATTCTGCGAATGACTTCCGTATTTCTTTCTCTGAGTGTGGAAGGCATTTTGCCTTAGAAGACCAACATTGGGATTTTTTTTTTCTCAGTAAGTTCTTGTGTTATTACAAAGTTCCAAGTCTACCAGAAAAAACTCTCGCACACTGTTGTCGTTGCTGTGCACAAAGTTCTCCTGGTTCTGCTCCTTTCGCTCAGCATCAGATCATGTAAGTCCTTCCAGGCCTCCCTGAAGTCTTGTTCATCATTTCTTCTGGTGCAATAGTACTCCATTACATTCATATACCATAATTTATTCAGCCATTCCCCAATTGATGGGTATCCCCTTGACTTCCAGTTTTTGGCTACCACAAAGAGGCTGCTATAAATATTTTTGTGCACGTGGGACCCTTTCCCATTTTTATAATCTCTTGGGGATACAGTCCTAGTAGCGTTATTGCTGGGTCAAAGGGTATGCACATTTTTGTAGCCCTTTGGGCATAGTTTCAAACCGTTCTCCAGAAGGGTTGGATGATCTCACAGCTCCACCAACAATGAATTAGTGTTCCAACTCTCCCACATCCTCTCAGCATTTATCATTTTCTTCTTCTGTCATGTTTGCCAGTCTCATAGGTGTGATGTGGTACCTCAGAGTTGTTTTGATTTGCATCTCTCTAATCAATAGTGATTTTTTAGAGCACTTTTTCATATGATTATAGATATCTTTGATATCTTCCCCTCTGAAAGACTATTTTATGGAGAACTTGAACAAAGCAAGCACTTACACAGAGGTCAGAAGAAGTGGTACAAGGACACTATCATAGTTTCTCTGAAGAACTTTAATATTGGTTGTGAGACATGGGAGATACTGGCATAGGACTGCCCAGTATAGCATGCCCACATCAAAGAAGGCTCTGTGCTCTATAAACAAAGCAGAATTGCAGTTGCACAAAGGAAATGAGAGATGTATTAGTTAGAATCTCTTTATACAACAAGCTTTTAGGGATTACCATATTCACAAAGGTAAAAATGGGGCTAATTTGTTAGCTTTAGCTGCTGAGCGATACAATAAACATTGACTCTTACATGGCCTAGTGAAGATAGTCCCTGGAACTTGCTTAGAGACTGTATGAGAAAGTTAAAGGAAGAGGTAATGAAAACTGCAGTTATGGTTGGAGATCCTGATGCTTATCATAGTTCCTCAGTGGTTCCTCATAGAAACATAGTGAATGAAGACTGTTCCTCCTGCTTATAAACACATAATTCTGACTGTACTAATTGAGGAAACAGGGCAATCTCTTTCAGAGGTGCTGGATAAGGGAATGGGGAAAAGATAAATTTCCTCAAGAGAAGAGCAAATAGCCAGTGGATTCAAAGTCAGAATAGATTAACAAGAAAAGAATTATTTACGGCTTTATTAAGAGCAGGGATAGCTTTTGGAAGAATAGATGGTATTCTGACTAACAAACTATATAAGATGTACCAAGAAAAGGGACTTAACATTAGATGGAATAGGAAGTAAGAACTGCCCCTATAGATCCTCCTGAAGCTTTGTAAGTTTGTCATACCTTCAGGGAGAATAGGAAATTGGCCAAGTCTCAGCTCAGATTAAAGAAATACACAGATGGTATTACAGACCCCACATCAGTTTAACCATATACTGGAAAAATGAATCAAGTACTGTAACTATTGTTTATTCAGGAGAAGATGATTATCAAATTGTGCCCTTAACTCATATATTTTACTGTGAACAAAGCTATGATAGTGGGTTTGTGGACCACAGAAGCACCACTGACAAGATATCTACCCTGTTTCTGGTTATTGTCTCCTTATTCATTTTGGCTTTTTGTCTGTTCGACTTGTTTGCTAGATTTTTCTCCTGCAGGCTTAGTGCCCCCCATTTGTAATGACTTGATTGCTTAAGCTGGATGTCACCCTTGGTCCAAGACTATGATGGACCCATGGACCTGGCATTGACCAAGTTCTGGATACCAGCTAAAGAATTGACCCCTCAAATGGGACCTCTCAGGGCAGGCACAGCTCTATGTCCAATCTCAGGAGGAAGTAGGTATAGAAAAAGAGACCTTCACCACTTACTCCAATTTTGAAGGGGGAACGATGGGCTACTTGTGCTCAAGGCCTCACCCTAAAATATTGTTTTTTGTGTTTATTTTGTGTTATTCCTGTTATATTGTTGTGAAGTTATGTTGATACCCCTTACCCCAAAGTTCCCATTGACCTGTATAAGGGGCACAAAAGATCTTGGGGCTGAATGTAATATTAATGGAATGGGAAGATCTTTCCTGCCCATGAATAGGCCCATGTGACCTGCTTTCAGCTCAAGCCCAGCTGACTGCTGTGATGGAGCCTGAGTCACATGGACTCCCATGTTGGGAGGAGCTTGCTTTATGGATGGAGCAGGAAGGGTGGATCAGGAAGTGAGAGCAAGGCAGAATTGAGGAAGATAAGCTAATGTGAATGAGAAAGGGAATTTTACCTAGGGAAACTTGGTTGTGTGGAGGCCTAATGGAGGGAAGGCTTTGGGGGTATCAGTGCTCCTTGGATTGGTGTTGTGTATAAACTTATTTGTTACCATGGTGGAATTGGCTTTCTGGTATCTGAATAAATATCTTGGTTTTGTCTTTGAGGAAGACTGTTATATTTTGCGATTCAGCTCTGGAAATACGTGTGCATATTCATAGCAGCTGCTGTGGGTATCACCTTGGTGATATATTTGGTGACAAGGATGGGATAGCAAAATATAAAACTTCTACTTGGAAGCAGGAAGGCTCTAGGGAAGGTAATGAGTGTCCCAGGATGGGAGGATATACCATATTCCTCCCTGGTGAGAGTATGAGCTAAAAGGACTTTGTGAAAACTGGGAACTGAAGCTGCATTAGAATTCTCTGTAGTTCTGACCAGTATATGATTTCTTGCTCTTCTAGTTTACTTATAGTATCAGCCTTATCCAACTTTCACTTGAACATAATTAGTGATAGAAACTTCTTGGGGCATCCTCTTTCATAGTTGGAGAGTTTTAATTTTTAGAAAATGCTTTCATGTGCTGATTTGGTTTTCCTCTTTATTCTTTCTCCTCTTTGGTTGTAGCATAACAATCTGCATCTACTCCATTGTCCCAGATAGGAACTTTGTCCTTAGATGGGAGTCTTTGACAGGCTAGACCCAGTCCCTCACTCATTCTCTGACCTGATTTCTAGAATTAATTATGTGGAGCTCTTGTTCTTGACAAGTCATTTTTGGTTTATCTACAGTAGATTTGATTGCTTTGTACCCCCTCAAGGTAGATGATTTGTTTATCATGTTTGCCAATTTTCTGAGTGAAACCTTAGAGTTATTTTGATTTATATTTCTCTATAGAAATAGAAAGTGGAGCATCTGTAGGAGTCAGAAGAATTGGAGGATCCTACCCTGGCCCTGCTGTTTGATAGCCACATATTTGAAGAAATAATTTCCCCCTTCTGAGGTTTAGTTTCTGTATCTATAGTTCATCTCACTCTGTAACTCTGTAAAGTAGTTCTAATTCTGAGACCTATGATTTACTTCAGGGTTATATTCAGAGAGTACTTTGGGAGCCTAGTAGTGGTATCTCTGGGTCAAAGGCTAAGCACATTTTAGTGACTTACCATATGAGTATAGTTTTAAATTTCTTTCCAGCATGCCTGGACCAGTTTCCAACCCCAGTAGCATAGGCTCATAGATTTAGAGCAGAAGGAGACCATCTAGCATACCCTTATAAATTTAGGAAACTTAGGCTTGGAAATTAGATGATGTTCTTAGGGTCACAGAGCTATTAAAGTATGAGAGATGAGATTTGAACCCAGATCTTTTTTAGTTAGATTATTTTATTTGTTTTCAGTGTTCTACAATCACTTGCATATATCTTAGATTTTTTCCCTCCCTTTTCTTCCCCCCTCCCTCTCCCCTCCCTCCCCCCTCCCTCCCTGAGATGGTGTACAATCTTACGTGAGTTCTACACATATATTCTATTTAATACATTTTCACCTTAGTCATGTTGAATAGAAGAATTAAAATGAATGGGAGAAACCATAAAACAAAACAAAACATAATACAAAAGAAAATGGTCTGCTTCATTCTGTGATCCAATTCCATAGTTTCTCTGGATGTGGAAGATGTTTTGCCTCAAGAGTCCATTGAGAATTTTTTAAGTCCTTGCATTGCAATGAAGTACTAAGTCTACCAGAAAAATTCATAGCACATCGTGATTGTTGCTGTCCAGAATGGTTGGATCAGCTCACAGCTCTCCCAACAATGAATTAGTGTTCCAACTCTCCCACATCTTCTCCAACATTTATCATCTTCCTGTTTTGTCATGCTAGCCAATCTGATAGGTGTGATGTGGTATCTCAGAATTGTTTTGATTTGCATCTCTCTAATCAATAGTGACTTTAGAGCATTTTTTTATATGATTATACATAGCTTTAATTTCTTCGTCTGTAAACTGCCTGTTCATATCCTTTGACCATTTATCTGTTGGGGAATGACTTGTATTCTTGTACATTTGACTCAGTTCTCTATATATTTTAGAAATGAAGTCTTTATCACAGATTCTAGTGCAAAAATTCTTTCCCAGTTTTCTGCTTCCCTCCTAATCTTGGTTGCATTGGGTTTGTTTGTGCAAAAACTTTTCAATTTATTATCAATTCAGCTTTTAAATGGATAATCAAAATAATCCATTTTGCACTTCATAATGTTTCCTATCTCTTGTTGGGTCAAAAATTTCTCCATTCTCCATAAATCTGACAAATATACTATTCCTTGCTCTCCTAATTTGTTTATAGTATCAGTCTTTATACCTAGACCATGTGTCCGTTTGAACTTCATTCTTGTATAGGCATTGGCCTATGCCGAGTTTCTACCACATTGTTAACCAGTTTTCCCAGGAATTTTTTTTAATATTAATTTTATTTATTTTTAGCGTTCTACAATCATGACCATAAAACCTAGATTCCCCCCCTCCCCGCCCCCACCTACCCCTCACCACCCCCCTCCCTCCCTGAGAGGGCATACAATTCTACATAGGATCTACACATACATTCCTATTGAATACATTTTCACTATAGTCATGCTTTGACTATAGAAGAACTGAAATAAATGGGAGAAATCATATAACAAACCAAAGCATTAAATACACACACACACACAAAAATGATCTGCTACATTCTGCGATTGAATTCCATAGTTCTTTCTCTGGATGTAGAAGGCATTTTGCCTTAGAAGATCATTGGGAATTTTTTTCTTTTTAAGTCCTTGTATTGCTATGAAGATCCAAGTCTACCAGAAAAAACTCACACACTGTGGTCGTTGCTGTGCACAAAGTTCTCCTGGTTCTGCTCCTTTCACTCAGCATCAGATCGTATAAGTCTTTCCAGGCCTCTCTGAAGTCTTCTTATTCATCATTCCTTACAGAGCAATAGGATTCTATTATATTCATATACCATAATTTATTCAGTCATTCCCCAATTAAAGGGCATCCCCTTGATTTTCAGTTCTTGGCCACTACAAAGAGAGCTGCTATAAATATTTTTGTACATGTGGGACCCTTTCCCATTCTTATGATCTCTTGGGGATACAGTCCTAGAAGCGATATTGCTGGGTCAGAGGGTATGCACATTTTTGTAGCCCTTTGGACGTAGTTCGAAATTGCTCTTCAGGATGGTTGGATGAGCTCACAGTTCCACCAACAATGAATTAGTGTTCCAACTCTCCCACATCCTCTCCAACATTTATCATTTTCCTGTTTTGTCATGTTTGCCAATCTGGTAGATGTGATGTGGTACCTCAGAGTGGTTTTAATTTGCATCTCTCTAATCAAAAGTGATTTAGAGCATTTTTTCATACGATTATAGATGTCTTTAATTTCTTCCTCTGAAAATTGCCTCTTCATATTCTTTGACCATTTATCAATTGGGGAATGACTTGTATTGCTGTACATTTGACTCAGTTTTCTATATATTCTAGAAATGAGGCCTTTATCCCTAAGATTGGCTGTAAAATTTTTTCCCCCAATATATTACATCCCTCCGAATTTTGGTTGCATTGGGTTTGGTTGTGCAAAGTTTAATGTAATCAAAATTATCCATCTTGCACTTCATAATGCTTTCTGCCTTTTTTTTAGTTAAAAATTCTTCCCTTTTCCATAAATCTGATAAATAACACTATTCCTTGGTCCTTTAGTTTGTTCATGGTATCAATCTTTATATTTAGATTGTGTACCCATTTGGACTTTATTCTTATGTACGGTGTCAGGCATTGGTCTATGCTTAGTTTCCGCCACACTGTTACCAGTTTCCCAGCATTCCCAGGAATTTTTATCACACTAAGTTGAAACCAGATCTTGATGATTCCAGGTCCAGCACTGTATCAACTATACCAGAGGCATCAAACACGCAATACTTCTAAGAGCAGCTGAACCAGATTAAAATGTAATTAGGAAATATTTGATAAAATAAATAAAAATACAGTATAGATAATGTCAGTATATGGTTTTCTAAATAAGTATGTGCCCACAGGGTTCCTTACATATAGTTTAGTAACCCCTCTTATTTATTTGAGTCATGCCATGCCTTTCCTTTCTAACAATCATTGTTTTCCTTTTTTGTTGTCGTGCCAATCTGATGCATGTGAAGTGGAACCTTAGAGTTATTTTATTTTGAATTTATCTTAGAGTAATATGAAGCATATTTTTTATGATTGGTAACTTATATTTTTTCCTTTGAGAACTGCCTGTTCATAACCTCTGATCATTAATTAATTGAGGAATGGTTCTTCTTCTTATATATTTCATTCAGTTCTTAATGTATCTTGGATATCAGATCTCTCACTGATTTCAAAGATTTTCCCTAGCTTATTGCTTACCTTCCAATGTTAACTTTAGTGATTTTGTTTTTATGCAGAAACTCTTCATTTATCTATCATCAAAATTGTCCATTTTTCTGCTGTGACCCTCTGTGTTCCTTGTTTGGTCAATAACTTTCCCCCTCTCTATAGTTGGCAAAGGTTTTTCCCTTCTTGCTTGTCTTGTTTGTTTATGCTATGACTCTGTCATGTGTCCTTTTGGAGCTTATTATGATATAAGGCATGAGATATTGATTGAAATCATATTTTTGCCAGTTTGTTTTTTAGAAGCTTTTTGGCACATAATGACTCAGTACCTGATTACTATATACTATGCCATTATTATTTTGCTTTTGTATTTTGTATACATAATCTGCCTCATGGATTGAGTTTTCTAATTTTTAATCTGTAACAAATAGTTCTGATCAATGATGCATTTTAGTATAGTTTGAAATTTGGTACATATGGACACCCTCTTCTTCCCAGTTTTTCCCCCATTTTTCTTGAGAGTCTTGACATTTTGTTCCTTCAAATGAATTTTGTTATTTTTTTCTACTTCTTTAAAATGACTTTTTGGTAATTTGATTATTGTGGCACTGGATAAGTAAATTAATTTAGCTAGTATTTTTTAAATTGCTCTGATCTAGCCACAAGCAGTTGAATATTTCTCTAATCATTTAAGTTTCCATTTATTTCTGGAGAGTATTTTATAATTATATTAATATAATTTTGGTGTATATCCTGATAGTTGACATCCCATTATTTTATACAGTCTGTGGTTATTTTGAATATTATTTCTCTCTCTTCCTTCTTGGTTTTGTTGGTAATGTGCAAAGCTGATGGCTTATGTGAGTTTATTTTATATCCCACTATGCTGAGGTTATTAGTTATTTCGGTTAGTTTTAGTTGAATTCCTAGGGTTCTTTAAAACAGAAGATCATGTCATCTGGAAAAATCAGCAAGTTTCTTTCTTCTCAGCTTTATTCCTCTATTTTTAAAATTTTTTTTCCTTTTTGGTCTTATTCTGTAGCTGGTATTTGTAGCACTGTATCAAATAATAGTGGTGATAACGGATATTCTTACTTTACTCTAGTTTTGTTGTTTTTTTTTTTTAAATAATTATTTTATTTATTTTCAGTGTTCTGTAATCACCTCCATATATCTTAGATTTTTTTCCCCTCCCTCCCTACTCCCTCCTCGAGATGGCTTGCAATTTTATGTAGGTTCTACACATACATTCCTATAAAATACAATTTCACCATAGTCATGTTGAATAGATTGAAAATGAATGGGAGAAACCATAAAACAAAACGAAACATAACGCAAAAGAAAATGGTCTGCTTCATTCTGTGATCCAAGTCTGTAGTTTTTTCTCTGGATGTGGAAGGCGTTTTGCCTCAGAAATCCATTGGGAATTTTTTAGGTCCTTGCATTGTTATGAAGGAGCATTTTTTAAAAAATATACATTTATTTATTTAACTTTTTACATTCATTTTCACAAAATTTTGGGTTCCAAATTTTCTCCCCATTTATCCCCTCCCCCCACCCCAGTACACCGAGCATTCTAATTTCCCCTATCACCAATCTGCCCTCTCTTCTATCATCCCTCCCTTCTCTTCTCCCCACTTCTCTTTTGTCCTGTAGGGCCAGATGACTTTCTATTCCCCATTAACTGTATTTCTTATTTCCTAGTAGCAAGAACAATACTGAACAGTTGTTCCTAAAACTTTGAGTTCCAAATTCTCCCCATCCCTCCCTCCCCACCCATTCCCTTTGGGAAGGCAGGCAATTCAATATAGGCCCTATCTGTGTAGTTTTGCAAATGACTTCCCTGATAGTCGTGTTGTGTAAGACTAACTGTATTTCCCTCCCTCCTATTCTGCCCTCCATTGTTTCTATTCTGTCTTTTGATCCTGTCCCTCCCTGAGTGTTGACTTCAAATTGTTCCCTTCTCCCATTGCCCTCCCTACCATCACCCTCCCCCCCCCCCCCCCCCCCGCTTATCTCCTTCTCCCCACTTTCCTGTATTGTAAGATAGGTTTTCCTACCAAAATGAGTGTGCATTTTATTCCTTCCTTTAGTCGAATGTGATGAGGGTAAACTTCATGTTTTTTTTCTCAGCTCTCCTCTTTTTCCCTCCACTAAAAAGTCTCCTGCTTGCCTCTTGAATGAGATATAATTTACCCCATTCCATTTCACCCTCTCTCCTCCCACTACATTTCTCTCTCACCATTTACCTTAATTTTTTTTAAGATATGGTCCCAACCTGTTCAATTCACTCTGTGCTCTCTGTCACTGTGTGTGCGTGCATGTGTGTATGCACGCACGCATGTACGTGTGTGTGTGTGTGTGGTCCCACCAACTACCCAGATACTGAAAAGTTTGAAGAGTTACAAATATTGTCTGTCCATGTAGGAATGTAAACAGTTCACCTTTGGTAAGTCCCTTATGACTTCTCTTTGCTATTTACTTTTTCATGCTTCTTCTCATTCTTGTGTTTGAAAATCAAATTTTCTTTTCAGCTCTGGTCTTTTCATCAAGAATGCTTGAAAGTCCTCTGTTTCATTGAAAGACCGTATTTTCCCCTGAAGTATTATACTCAGTTTTGCTGGGTAGGTGATTCTTGGTTTGAGTCCTAGTTCCTTTGACTTCTGGAATATCCTATTCCATGCCCTTCGATCCCTTAATGTAGAAGCTGCTAGATCTTGAGTTATCCTGATTGTATTTCCACAATACTGGAATTGTTTCTTTCTAGCTGCTTGCAATATTTTCTCCTTGACCTGGGAACTCTGGAATTTGGTCACAATGTTCCTAGGAGTTTCTCTTTTTGGATCTCTTTCAGGTGGTGATCGATGGATTCTTTAAATACTTATTTTGCCCTCTGGTTGTAGAATATCAGGGGAGTTTTCCTTGATAATTTCCTGAAAGATGATGTCTAGGCTCTTTTTTTGATCATGGCTTTCAGGTAATCCCATAATTTTTAAATTGTCTCTCCTAGATCTGTTTTCCAGGTCAGTTGTTTTTCCCATGAGATATTTCACATTCTCTTCCATTTTTTCATTCTTTTGGTTTTGTTTGGTGATTTCTTGGTTTCTCAGAAAGTCATTAGACTCCATCTGTTCCATTCTAATCTTGAGAGAACTATTTTCTTCAGTGAGCTTTTGAACCTCTTTTTCCATTTGGCTAATTTTGCTTTTGAAAGCATTCTTCTCCTCATTGGGTTTTTGAACCTTTTTTGCCAATTGAGTGAGCCTATTTTTCAAGGTGTTATTTTCTTCAGCATTTTTTTGGGTCTCCTTTACCCGTTTTTCATGCTTTTCTTGCATCTGTCTCATTTATCTTCCCAGTTTTTCCTCCACCTGTCTAACTTGATTTTCAAAATCCTTTTTGAGCTCTTCCATGGCCTGAGCCCACTGGACATCCACCTGGGATGTCTGGGATAGAGAGGCCCTGACCTCCACGTCTTTCCCTGATGGCAAGCATTGTACTTCTTCGTCAGAAATGAAAGGAGGAAGGAACCTCTCTTCCCCAATAAAGTAGCTCTCTATGGTCTTATTTTGCTTCCTTTTTCTGGGCATTTTCCCAGCCAGTTACTTGACTTCTGAGATTCCTCTCCACCCCCTCCTAGATCTCGAGCATTTTTTTTTAAAAGCGTATTTTAAAATTGAAATGATCTTACCAAATTATCCTATTTGTGTCACCTGAACTTTTGGATTTCTTCAGTATGCTTACGTATTTTATAAGTGTTCTTTTTTTCCTTTCCTCCCTTGCCTTTCTATTTTATTTACCTTTTTTCCCCATCTCTCTTACTATCTACTGTCTTCTCTCTCTATAGAAGTCTTGCCTTGTAATAAGCATAGTTGAGCAAAACCATTTAAGATCTTAGTCATATCTGAAAATATATGTATCATTTTGAACTGCTAGTATATTGCTAACAATATACTTCATTATCTTCCATATTTTTGATTTTACTATAATATTACTTATTTTATTTTGAAGTTTTGATATTGTTTTTATTTTTACTGCATTATGATCTGAAAAGAATGCATTCATTGTTTCTACTTTAATGTATTTGGTTGTGATGTTTTTTACGCCCTCATACATGGTCAGTTTTTGTGTTGGTGTCATGTTTTGCTAAGAAAAAGGTATATTTCTTTCTATTCCCATTTAGTCTTCTCTAGAGGTCTGTCATATCTAAGTTTTCTAAAATTTTGTTCATCTGCTTAACTTCTAAATCTTTTTTATTTTTTGGTGAGATTCATGTAGTTCTGAGAGAAAAAAGTTGAGGCCCCCACTAATACAGCTTTACTGTTTATTTCTTCGTAGTAATTAATTTCATTTTTCCTTTGAGAATTTGGATGCTATATCATTTGGTGCATGTTTAGTATTGATATTACTTTATGGTACCTTTTAGCAAGATGTAGTTTCCTTATCTCTTTTAAAAGATCCATTTTTGCTTTTGCTTTGTTGATGATTTCTAGCTATATATTTCCCTTCATCCTATTTTTTCCTTCCATTTGACCTCTGTCCTTTCACATTTTGCTCCTCATAAGTGTTTTGCTTCTGACCACTGCCTCCCCTAATCTGTCTTCCCTTCTATCAGTGACTTCAGTGGCCCTCCATTTTCTTTTCTCCCTCCTTTCTTCCTTGTTGGGTAAAAGGCAGATTTTTATACCCAGTTGAGTGTGTATGTTATTTCCTCTTTGAACCAGTTCTGATGAGAATATTGAGTGTTGTCTGTCACCTCTCCACTGTGAAATCTCTTATGTGAGATAATTTACCCCATTCTACCTCTCCCTTCCCCCTTCTCTCAGTATATCTCTCTTTTTGACTTCTTAATTTTTTTATATCCCTTCATAGTCAACTCATGCCTTTGCCTGCTATGTATACTTCCTCTAATGATGAGAAAGTTTTTAGAAATTACAGCTATTATTTTCCATTGTGGGTATGTAAACAGTTAAATTTTATTGAATCCCTTACATTTCTCTTTCCTGTTTAACTTTTGATGCTTCTCTTGAATTAAAATCTTCTGTTCAGCTCTGATCCTTTAATCAGTAATGCTTGAAAGTCCTCACTTTCATTGTGTCCATTTTTTTCTCCTTAAAGATTATACTCACTTTTGCTGAGTAGGTGATTCTTGATTGTAATCCTAGCACCTTTGTCCTCTGAAATATCATATTCCAAGCTCTTTGGTACTTTAATATAGAAGCTACCAAATCCTGTGTTATCATGACTATGGCTCCACGATATTTAAATTGTTTCTTTCTGGTTGCTTGTAGTATTTTCTTCTTGACCTGAGAGCTCTGAAATTTGGCTGTAATATTCCTGGAAATTTTCATTTTTAAATCTTTTCTAGGAGGTGGTTGGTGGATTTTTTCAATTTCTTTTTTGCCCTCTAGTTCTAGGTTATCAGGGCAATTTTCCTTGATCATTTCTTGAAAGATGATGTCCAGGATCCTTTTTCTTGATCATGACTGAGGCAGTCTAATAATTCTTAAGTGATCTTTCTTTCATCTGTTTTCTAGGTCAGTTGTTTTACCAGTAAGATACTTCTCATTTTCTTACATGTTTTCATTTTTATGTTTTTGTTTTATTATTTGTTGATGTCCCATGGAGTCATTAGCTTTCATTTACCCATTTCTAAGTTTTAGGAAATTGTTTTCTTCAGTGAACTTTTGAACCTCCTTTTCTGTTGGGTCAGTTCTACTTTTTAAGGAGTTGTTTTCTTCAGTAAGTTTTTGTACTTTTTAAATTTTTTGTACTTCCTTTACCAAGGTGTTTACTTGATTTTCATGATTCTCTTACCACTCTCGTTTCTTTTCCCAGTTTTTCCTCTTCCTCTCTTATTTGATTTATAAAGTCCATGGGAAGTGATAAGATCACCAAGTGAAACAGTACAGAGGGACAAGAGACGACAGCCCCAGGACAGGGCCTTGGAGGACACCTACAGTTAGAGGGTCAAAGGCTGTAGGGAGGTCAAAAAGAATGAGAACTACTACCATAGTAACTTTCTGTGGTTAGGTTATCTTTTTTTGTTATTTGCTCATTTTTTTCAACCTATTTTTTGACTTTTAACTTTGTTAAAGTTGGGTTTCATTCCTGGGGTAGATGGGATACTGTCCCAAGGTTTGGGGTTTTTGTGATGCTGTTTTAAGAGCTAATTCTTGAGACTTGTAAGTTTTTACTTCTCCCAAGGTGGTAAGATCTAATGAGAGGTGTGGTCACTGCTCTTCTGACCTGTGCCCTGATCTGTGAATGACCATAGGCACTCTTTTCTTCCTTCAAACTTTGACTCAGTCTCTGCACTCCTGTGGCTGTGGCCTTGAATCTGCTAGTACTCCTCCTTGCCCTGGGACTGTGTGACCTGGATCCCTAAATCCTGTACCCAGTGCCAGCAAAATATCCCTGCAAATATCTTTCTGACCAGTTGTCCAACCCCTCACCGACTATAGGCTGAGAGATCCAGTAATCACTAGCCTCTGATTCATGTGCCGCTAAAGCTTGCAGCTGTCTTGCTGGGGTGTGTTAGACTACATTTCACTCTTAACCCATTGAGACGGACCTTTCCTATTGTAGGCCTGGAAAATTGTTTCACCCTGTCCTTTTGTTGGTTCTGCCGTTTCAGAATTCATTTTGAGGCATTATTTTAAAGTTGTTTAGAAGGGAATTTGGGAGACCTCAGGTTTCACCTTTTTGGCACTGACCCCTAAAATTTGTTTGATTTATTCTATATTCAAGCAGTTTGTTACTTGGGTTAAGTTTTATACTTCTTGTACTTAACTGTTAATTCTTCTTTCATGTCTTTCCTCCAGAGTTCTTGTTTTTCACTTCTTTCCTCTAGCATTTTTATTTCACTTATAATGAAAAAAAAAACAAAACTTTTTTTGTTTATTTCTTGATTAATTTCTTCCAGGAATTCTAGTTTACTTTTTGACCAAACTATATTTTTTCTTTGATGCTTTCTTTACTTGTAGTTGTTTTGTATCTTATGACTTTAATCTTTGATACCTCTGACCATAACAACTTTTTATATTGTGTCTTTTTGAGGGGTATGAGTGAGAGGATTACTCATTCTTGCCACATTTCCAAATTGGGGTTTTGTATTAGGCTATGTTCTCTTAACCAATGGAGGGACTTTTGCTTTTTTTGTCTCTATAGTACTCTGCATAGGGCCTGGCACGTAGTAAACACTTAAATTACTTGTAGACTGACTTATTGGCTATATCTGAAAATGCATGCCTGATTCTGTACTCCTAGAGTCCATCATTTCTCCATTAAGAGGATAGGCAATATGATTCATCATCAGTCTTCTGAAGTTCTGATTGGTCATCATGGTGATCAGAACTCAGAATTATTTAAAAGTTGTTTTCTTTTTTCAAGAGCTTCCCTGGCTCTTTGTCTCAAAAACTGCATCTCTGGCTCAGGAATCAGAGCTCACAATGCAGCTTGAACTGATCAGTCAAAACTTAGACAATACTCACAATTACTGGACCTTAAGTGAAGTGAATCAGAGACTGTGGAAACCTACTCCTGTCATAGAACTGTGGTTCTGTATGGAAGTGGTCATGAACCCCAGAAACTTGACTTGGGAATTGTTACAGTGTGGGATTTGTGGGTGTAATCTACCTTCTCTCCTCCTTTCTCACTTGTGATTTATATATGATTTGTATATAACCTGTGCTTTTACTTCTGGCTAAGAGAATATTCCTCACTCTACCCTACTTGATTAATTAATTAACCTTCTTGATTGCTGGTACTCCCATCTCTAGGCCTGACTCCAAGCATTCTCAGGTTGGACTGGCTCAGTAAAAATTCTGTTAACAATGATTAGATCTAAGCCGAATTTAGGATGGATTAGAGTGCAGTGAGATATTAGGCAGTGAGACCAATAAGAGGCTATGGCAGTATTTCATGCAAAAGGTGAAGAAGGCTTGAAGTGGGTATATCAGTAGAGGAGAGGATTTTTTTTTTTTTATGAGAGATTTTGTAGAAGTAGAGGCAGTTGACTGTGTAGGGTGACAGGGTATTACTGACTGAGGCTATGATCTGGAAGATTGGAAAGAATAATGATGTTTAGAAATGGGGTAGGTGGGAGGAGGGGTAGTGTGTGTGTGTGTAACTTCTGATTTGCATGTGTTTAGTTTGAGATGTTTTGAGGATAATCACTTTTAAATCTCTACTAGGCAATTGGTAATAAGATGTTGAAATTCTGGGGAGAAATGTGCTAGTTATCTGTGAGTAATCTCCGTAGAGATAAGTTAATTAAACTCATGGTTTTAATTGGGGTCTTTAAAAGAGAGAGTAGAGAGAGAAATGACTAGGGTCTAAGGACAGAACCTTGGAGGAACACCCACTGTAAGGGATATGTTATTAGTGATGAGACTGCAAAGGAGACTGAGAAGGGGCACTTGGGTAAAGTAGGAAGAGAACCAGGAGAGAATAGGGCCACAAAATTCCAGAGGTGGTATCGGGAGGAGAGAGATGTGTAGTTAACAGGTGTAGTTATCAGGGAGGTTGAAAAGAATGGGGCTGAGAAAAGACTATCGGATTTGGCAGTTAAGAAATACTTGCTTAGTTAGGGGATAGGTGGTCAGGTAGGAAGTTCGACTGCAAAATATTGAATCAATAAGAAGAAAAGTGGAGGCAAAGTGTAGACTAGGAGTTTCGTGATTTAAGTATATAACCTAGGAGTCTGACTAAGAGAAGGATGGGAGAGGAAGAATGAGAGCTTGAGGGGATGGTAAGTTGTAGCAAAGTTCCTCTCTTCCTTTCTCCGTAGTTAGAACAAATATTTAATCAGGTTAATAAAATCGTGATAAAATAGAGGAAAAGTGAAAGTTGGCATTATTCAGGGATGTGCTGGAGCCATCTGGTACTGGTTGTGATCATCAACACATAACAAGTGCTCTGTAACCCCTGACAATGATGGTGTTCAGAAGGGACACATCTTTTCCCCATATTAGAATATAGGACTTTATCTTTGTTTAGTCTTGTATGAGTTTGTCTGTTTACTTTTTTATGGTTCTCTTTACTCTTGTGTATGAACTTCAAAGTACCTATGCAGTTCTGTTCTTCAGGAATGGTCTTTGTCTTGTTAAAGGTCCATTTTTTTCCTCTGTATGATTATATTCAGTTTTTCTAGGTAAGTTGTTTTTGAGTGTAAGCCTATGTCCTTTGCCTCAGGAGTATCTCCACTCCTTTATAATGGTGGCTGCTAAATTATGTGTGATCCTGACTTTAGCTCCTCAATATTTGAATTCTTTCTTTCTGACTTTTGACATTTTCTCTTTGTCTTGGATGCTTTGGATTTTAGCTATACTATTCCTGCGAGTCTTCATTTTGGGATTTCTTGCAGGTAGTGTGACAAGTGAATTTGTTCTGTTTCCACTTTGCTATCAGGTTCTAAGAAATCTGGGCAGTTTTATTTAAGATTTCTGGGTATATATCTAGGTTCTTTAATGATTTTTAATTTTTTTCTCAATCTTCCAGATCATTTGTTTTTGCTGTGCATTTTCGTGTGTGTGTGTGTGTGAGAGAGAGAGAGAGGGAGAGAGGAGAGTTCAATTTTTTGACTTTTATTATATCTTATTTTTTCGTGAAATTATTAGCTTTGTTCTGTTCTCATTTTTAGGGAATTTTTTTCTTGGGTAAGCTTTGCCTCTTGTTTCAAATTATTCCTTTTCTAATTTTTTTCTTATGCAGTTCTCATATCTTCCACTTTTCACTTCTTTTGTTCTCATTTCACTTATAGAAAATAAACAATTTTTTAAACTCTTGATTCCACTTTTCTTGGAAATACAGTTGAATTTTTACCTAACCTGTGTTTTACTTTGAGATTTTGCTTGTAAAATGTTTTACAGTTATTCTCTCCTGGGTTTATGTCCTTGAGTGTCCCTATCACAATAATAGCTTTTTATTTGTCCATCTTTTCAAACTATTTTCCTGACTTTAGGACTTGATATTATATTTGGATTCTGCATGCTTTTGGATTGGAGGTCTAATTTGATGTATTTTCTTGGGGTATTGAGTATTGCTTTATTTCAAGATCTCTGGGTCAGCTCAGACTTTGTTCTTGGAAACATTTCCCACCTGACTACTCTGCTTTAGACTTTTCCATCATGCCCCCCTGTGCTGGGGCTTTTCCCCTCTTCCCCCTTGCACCTTTCTTTTGTGTGTTGTCTCTTCCATTAGATTGTAAGCCCTTTGAGGGTGGAATCTGTCTATTTTGTATTTGTATTCTTAGCATTTACTAGTCTACATTGTACAAGTCAAATAAATATTTGTATATTACAATAAGTGTTGATTGACTGCATGCATGCTCCCAGTGCTGCCACAGTGGTCTAATTGAGAATAAAGTCGGTACATTGTTTTCCTGGTCTGATTGCTGCAAGTTCCTAACATGGGTTTGGGTCTGAGCAGCAACAGATTTTTGGGTTTGCCTCTTGAAGTGGAAAGCTGCTGGACTCAGATATTATTAGCCCTGGTAATTCAGCTGTAGGAGAACTTCCCTTCTCTTCCCTCCCTTTCCCACCTGTGCTCCACCACCTGTCCTCCAGTAGATCTAGAACATCTACCATATTGAATCTTGATCAGGAATTTTAAAATAAGATCATGGTGAGTTATTTTTTCAGCCTAGGTTAGCATAGGGAGACAGATATCAGGTATGAAATTCAAACTAAATGAGCCTGGAACTGAGACCCCCACTCCCCTCTTGGGATCTGAATGATACCTTGCTTTTGAACTTGCTCTTTTTAGATGCAAAGCCCTAAGGCCCACACAGCCACTCTCCACCCTGCAGTGCCATACCTCAGATCTACTCTGAGACTGGATAGTAAGTGGTAGAACTACCAATTGGTACCTATTCTTTCAGTCTACTCATGTTTCATTTCCTCTGTTTTGGATCCTGGGACCTTATCTTGTCCAAGTACACAGCTTCTCCCTGCACTGAAATGTTCTGTTGAGCTGCCACTGACAGTATCTCATCCCCAGTGTCTAGAGGCCTCTCTGTCTACTGCCTTATCCTATTGGGCTGGAAAAAATGACGTGTGGTTTTTTTTCTTGGAATTCTTGATCAGGATTCATCTAGTACACTTTCTACATCTGTTTAGAGGAGTTTTTTGTTTTGATTTTGGGTGGGGGAGTTGACTATATTCCTTCCTATTAATCTTCTGTAACCACTACGGGAATCTAACCAGTCTTCCTGACGTCACTTTTTCACTTTTCAGTCTACCTGTTATACTTTTAGCTTCCTAATCTTCCTTGTGAATAAACTTGATTATCTCACTTGTTTAAATTTTTTTGACCTCTTTATTTCCTACTGAATCAAATTGAGATTCCTTGGCCTGGCATTTAAGACCTTTTATAATATTAGGCCCATACCTTAATATTCTTATTGACTGTTACTTCCTGCTTTATACTTTCTCATTCAGCCAAACAACTCTGTCTCCTGAACATTCTGTGCTTCCTTCTGTTACTTGGCTGTCGTTAGCTATCCCTTGAATATTCTGCTTCAACCTGGCCTCTTGAAATTCCTACCCTTCTTTGAAAGTCTGTTTTTAATATTGGACTTAAATACTTCCTCCATAAAGTTCTCTTTGTTGACCTTTCAATCTGGTAGCCTTGTTCTTCTTCACAAAGTACTTTTTGTACTTCTTTAATGCACTAGATACAGTAGTAAGTAGTGTATAATTAGATAGCTGACCTTTGAAGCTAGGAAGATCTGAGTTGAAGTCTTACCTTTGACATATACTAGCAATGTGACTCTAGGCAAGTCAATTTAACCTCTGTGCTTTAGGTCACTTCAGGCTGTAAATTGAAGAGAAGGTACTGATCTGCATTTGCAGAGGGAAATTTTTTCACCTGAGAATTTCCTATACCAGGAAAATTTAAGGTCCAGTACCTATTCTAATTAATTTAATTATATATTTTGTATTACAGTTAACCTTGTATTAATTTTGTATCTTGTCCAGTGATTAGCTTAATGCTCTGCATACAATAGATGCTTAATAAATGTTTGAATAATTGAAGATAGAAACTGAGACCTTTTTTCGTTCTGTATTTCTCAAGTTATCAAATTCCTCTGACAGTCTAGATTTAGAATTCAAAAAGCATTAATATGTGATAATTTTATTCTTTCACTTGTGAAAAAAGAATCTTATAGTTTCCATAGCAACTATTACTCCTCCAGATTGTATCTTCCTTACAGTATTAAAAATAAAACTATACAATTTTTGAGCTTATGTAGTATTTCATGTGAGGGAAAGGGGATTAAAATATTTCTGTTTAAATTATTGTGGTTGCATATGAAAATTTTGTCTGGATTCTGACATAACATTTTATTAGTATTTATTAAGCAAAGTTGCAGTATCAGGCATTTGATACGTAAAAAAACATTCATTGCTTTCATGGAATTTACTTGGAAATATTAAATCAGAACATGAAAAGATATGCTGATGCATTAACCCATACAATAATGTGGGACAGAGAAGCATTTGGAGTTTGGTTATTTGGGTATTTGATTTCCTGCCCCTTATTTTCCATCTCTACTTCTGTAACATCTGAACAGAAGTTGAGTGGTTATATATTAAGTGGAAAGAATGGCATTAGATGTTTTTTTTCTTGCAGTATATTAACTCTCAGCTCATGTGCTAAAAATTTGATTGATGCCAGTTTGAAAGTAAGAAGGTTAACTTTAGATATAGAACATTTTGAGTTTTCCCACTATTTTTTCTAGTGGTTTTAATTTTTTTCTTTACCAAAATTCAGTTTATTTCCTTAGTTTTTTATAGAAGAATTTGAAAAAGTATTCTTTTTTTCAACCTTGAAAGAAGTGTATATAACTTAAGGACCCTATAGCCTAAATTTTGACATAATCTAAACATTTGCACATATGAAAATATTTTTAAAAATAGCTCTTAATTTTAAAAAAGACTTTATGACTTCTTATATCAAATAGTAAGAATAGGAAAGAAAAATGAGGGATAGCTGCATACTATTTTTCAAAGCCACCCAGTTATATTCATGGAATTAGGTGAATATCTGAGATCAGAATAGTTTTTTGGGCTGTTTCCATGGCATATGGGACTTCAAAACCATGATAAATCCAACAAAAGCTTTAGGAGTTGTTGGTCCTGGTATTAATCCTGATGTGTGAAACTAGTCACTCTTTTTCTGCTCTATCTCCTGAGGGTTGGAATTTTTCCCTGTAGCCTTCTACCACATCTTTTGTTTCTTCAAGTGGTAGAATTTGTTGAAAGGTCTACTTGTAAGTTTTATTAAGCAAGTGGTAAGCAGTGATAATTGAGTATAAAACAAAATTCTGGTAACAGCAGTAGCATCTATTGGATGTTTTAGACCTTGTATCTTGTGCAGTACAAAAACACTTACACAGGTTAATGAGCAAACATTCCCCTCCCTAGTTCTTGATTCTTGTATTTCCAACATTGCCACTACTTTAAGACATAAGACTTACCAATAAATTGATTTTTTTGTGTGCCTGGTTCCATTGGAATGCTTCTGTAGACTCTTGATCTTGAGTGACAATGATATTTTTTCTGTAATATCCTTGTTTATTCTTAAAAACTCAAAACTTCTATAAATAAACATTTTTATGTCAGTATTCTAATTAGTGTCTTAACGTTATATTCAGAATTTTGTCAATGGTTTTTGTTATAAGTTGGTGTGAATTTCTTCTTGAACGTTCACTTTTCTGTAGCTGAGATGCCAATGCCAAAAATATTTATGAAGCATTACAAAGATTTTGAAAAAAATTTCTTAACATTGAGAATCCTTTTTTCATTTCATGATTCATTTTAGGGAGACTATTGTTTCTGAATTTATAATTTTTAAATTTGAACATAACTTGTAGAAAAATAAAATGATGATTTTTTGTTTATGTGCAGAAAAGATGAAAAGGAATATGCATTGAAGCAAATTGAAGGCACAGGAATATCCATGTCGGCTTGTAGAGAGATTGCAGTAAGTGAATATAAACACAGTTCTTTATTTTATCATGTTAGTTATTTTAGATGGTGTTAATATTAGAAACTATTTTTATGAATACATGTTAATTTCATAAGTAGTCAATGATTCTTCAATTAAATGTTTGTGAAAGAGGCCACAATCCCTTTTGAGTAGTGAATTTGATGGCATAATTCAACGGTAAAACTCTTTGGGTGAAAATATTCATAAGATCACAATGCATATTATTAATAAGAAGTCTCTTAACTGAAGTGATGATTTAATGATTATTTGTTTTTGTGTAAGTTTCACTTTTCTGTTATAGAAGGCTTTTATGAAGGGAAGTAGGGAAGCTTGCAGAGTTTTGAGTTGAATACAAATGTAAAAAAGGAATAAAAAGGAACAAGATGATTGCATATGTAGTTATTTTAACATACAATATAGGGGAAAATTTGAGGAACAGAATGGTATTCCTTTATGCTAAAATTGGTTTCTTTTTTATGGTGACTCACTTTTATTATGAATATTTTAATAACCTAATGTTTAAATGTATTATAAATATAATTTAAAATTTAGTGTACTTCGAAAGTATATGCTGATAAATTCTAAAGAAAAAAGTTTTCGTTTGCAACCTTTAGGGCTGGCTGATTCTGTGAAAGCAAAACTTTGTCATAGATTGCTTATTGAAAAAGTAGAGAAAGTAGTGGTTGAATGAGGAAGGAGAAATGATATATCATTAAAATCAAGGTAAAAATTTTCCCATACTCTCTGCTTTTCTCTCAAATCAGGGTACTGATACGGAGCTAAGTTTTTTTAATTACCCTTCTACACTGAATCACTTTCCCAGATTCTCCTGTAAACTTCAAATTATAGATATGCATTAACTTGAAGACCTGGTCACATTGGCTTTGCCTCAAGATCGAGAAATAGGAGACAGACAGTCTGTGGCAGAAGCTGCATTTATAACTCTGACAAGATCCTTAAGAGTGAAGCTAGACATTCATTCATATCTGCCCATTGTATGAATTAATTGTAAAGATTGTTTTTCTAATACTGCAAAATAGTTTTCAAAGTGAAACACTTGCCTGTGTACATTTGGTTACAATACAAGCAGTAACTTCATAATTGATTGAAGAGGCAAGTTGAGAGAAAGAGTCACAGTCTGAACTTTTTATAAGACCATATAAGAGGAAGAAAGGGAAAACTAGCTGGGTTTCTTCCTAAGGCTTTGTAGAACTATCAGAGATAGCTTCTGTTTGGTTTAAGCTTTGGCAGGAATCTTTTCATTGCAGGTAAGTTGCACTTGAACAAGCAAGTAAAGGGTAAAATAGACTGGAAAGGCTCCGAAAAAAGGGCTTTTCACCAAGTATTACCAGGCAGACGAATAGATGTTTAGCTGTTCGATACTGAGAATTGATATCTCTGTTATAGCAAATTTGGAAGGCAAGGAGACATTCCGTCAATCAATAAGATAGTTATTTAGTGCCTACTATCTGTTGTATACCCTATATTCATGTTTCTTTTAGGGCAGAGTAACTACTACATTGACTTAAAATATGAGTTGACCTTTCTAGTTAGATGAGAAACTGAAAAGGCTTATACATATGTCTTTCTTCTTTAGATTATCAGGGAGAATAAATTCCTGAAATAATGGAAGTACTTTAGAGGGAAAACTAAGACGAGAAAAGAATCTGAGTAGGCAGAAGGGAATCCTCATCTGAGTCAGGAGATTGGAATATGGAAAAGGAAGGTAATACAGAGAAGAAAAGCCATATTACTATTATAGGGCTATATAATATGGATGAGATATTTCCCTCTGTCTTCTGTGGGAGAAACAGCTTTTTAGGTTCCAAGGATATTTTATGGAGAGCCATAGGATCTAGTATAGAAGATATCCTGTATGGTTTTTGGTGACTCTTTACTGAGGGATACCACGGTGACCATCTGTCAGCCTAATAGCAAGAGTAACGCTTACTTTCCTAGGTATACATTCAGGATATAACAGCCTCTCCCACCTTAGCAAAATTGACACCTGGTAATGGTAAATGATGTTGCCTGAAGAGATCTATAAAAAATTTCTGGGTTTTATGGAGTCCAGGGAAAGGAATTGAAGACCAGAAAGGCACAGCTGATTTATCACCACTTTCAGTTGAAGATAGGTATTTTGGAAGTAGATAACTGATTGAGCAAATAATGCTTGAGAATTAGGATTTGAATTTCTAACCCTGGTTTATATACTGAAATAGTGAACTCTTGAAGAGGGATGGTATACATTTCACCAGTAATAGTTAACTAATATATTGACCTGTGAATTTTTATGAACCTTCTCAAGAGAGCTTTAAACTGAAAATGTGAAGGTGAGGGAATGAAAGAATTGCCCACCTATTTTTCCCAAATCAAATGTCATAGAGAGTAGGTGGTACTTCATAGAAGAACATTATTGGAGATGATCAATGATTTTCAAGGAGCCAGTACTCTAGAAGATAAGCAGTAAAATCTGCAGCCTCACATATCTTTCTGTAAATGTACAGAGTGTAGTTGAGAAGGTAAACTGGGAGTTTTACTTAAAGGAGGTAACTCTGCTGTACAGATATCACTGAAGTTTGATCAAAGGTATGCCTCGTAATTAGATTATGGACATGGAAGAGTATATAACTTGTTTAACAAAAAGTAGATTAAATAAAAGGAGCATTGCGGTATTATTGTGTATCAAAAAGTTTTACTTCTGTGAGGCCATGAACTGGCAAGGGAAGGGATTGGATAACATTAATTGGAGGATAATAACATTAATTAATTAATTATGGTAGTGTATATTAGTGATATTAAACAAATATAAATGGGGGCCACTAAATCATACATAGGGATTTCTGTCAGCCACATATTAACTTAGAAAACCACATAATAATGTTATCTTTGTTCTAATACATTTTTAAATTTGGTTTAATATTACCTAATACATTTTAATCTAGTCTGGGCTAGGGAATGTTGAAGTCAGGAAGGGCTGCATGTTTGACACTACATACTACCAATCTAGGATGAGGAAATGGATGAAAAAAATAAGAAACAAATCACAAATTTGGCATGGAGGTGCAAGTGGCCTTAGTTAAAAATGGATGACATCAGTTACTTGAATATTTGCTGAAACACAGATAAAAGCACAGCAGATGTTAAGTTCTTGATTTGTCTTAAAGCAACATTTTCTCCCCAAAAAACTGGAGGAAATGATCACAGAACAGTAATTTTGATCTGGTTTTGAATAATGGGAAGTATCTGGTTAATGAAATAGAAATGATGAAAACCTTTGGAAGTAACAGTTACTACATTTTAGATTTTATTGTAAATAAGAGGCAAAAGTTGGTCATATTCTTCTGTGCACTTCTGATTTTGGGATAGGAGATTTAAACGAGTAAAGAAAGGCTAGGTAGGATCTCAAGGTTTAAAATTGTGCAGGAAATGTGACACTTATAGGAGAATAGCATTATCAGTCCTCCTATCTCCACCTCCCTCTTCCCCCAAATATTAGTTGTACTGCTATCTTTTGTTTTTACATTAGCTTCCTTTGCACTACTGCTGTAACACTACCTAACTTCTTTTTTTTAAAAGGAAGAAAAAATAGTTTAGTGAAATTAATGAACAATCATCATGTCTGACAGCATGTACAGTGTTCTGCATTTATGAATTGCCTCTGCAAAGAGAGGAGGGAGGTATATTTTCTTAACTCTTCTTTGAGTTTGGTTGTTTTAATTACATGTTTAGTTGTAGTCAAGACAGATGATTCCCAGATTTATCAAGCAGCAGCATTCTCTTTTCTGAGCTCTAGTTTTACATTCTACTGCCAATTGGATATTTCAAGCTGGACATTTCATAGACATCTCAGACTCAACATGGCCAAAACAAAATTCATTATCATTTCTTTCAAATTCACTCCTCTTCAAAACTTCTTTGTCCTGGAATCATGCTCCTTAATCACCCGAGTTTTGTAACCTGACTGTTATCCTTATTTTAGTAGTACAGCCAGACTGTCTTTTTTTCTGTTACTTAGGCATGACATTTTAGCTCTTGTCTTCACACCTTCCACTGGTTTCCCCCCAAGCATTTTATGTATGCTCTTCTTCCTTTTGTCTCTTAGAAATCTTTATTTGTCTTAAAACTCATCTCAAAGAACAATTTCTCTATGAACTCCTGAGATTCCCCTTCATCTACAAGGGGTCTTCCCCACCCCCTTCATTGCCTTGAGTTTGCTTTGTATATGCTTACTTGTGTCCTGGAGTACAGGGTTTTTTTCAATTTTTTTTTTTTGTATCACTGTTACAGTTTAATATCTGTCATGTCAGAGGTGCATAAGGATGATTCTTGCCTCCCTTTTATCATATACCCAGTTGTGAGATCCATGGGTCAGAGTGTGGCTGTTTGAGTCATGCATATTGCTGTCTTTCTGGCACAAACTTCCTTTGAAGTAGGAAAGGGAAAGGCTGTAAAGAGATGGAAATGGCTGTACAGATTTTTTTTTTTTAAAGGCATGTATGACTTTCTGATCAAGATGGCTTCATGAGAAATTCCAAGGAAGCCGGTATTGTCACAGTCTCCCCAACAAGCAACGGAAATTTCAAAGAGAAGAAAAACTGAATAAAAGTCACAACAAATACAGATGAGCAAAACGGTGAAGAAATATGTTGAAACTACTAGAAAAAATAGGAAGTAGTTGAATAACTAAACTAATAGAATAACATAGGTGGAGAAAGAAACAATAGTTATTATTTGGAAAGACCTTCAGATGGAAAATGACACATTTGAAAAGTAAATAATAGTAAATACTGGTAAGAAAATCACAAGAACAAACAGAAGGAGAGTTAAGTAAAAAATCACCAATGGAAGTGAGGCTAGAATTGAAAAATAACAAAATATGTAAAGACAATAATTTTAACATGATTTTTGTGTTCTTCAGGTAACAAGGATATATTCAGTTGATCAAAGAAGTTTACTAAATTTCTAACAAATGAGGGATAACAGATGGATAACCTGTTATACTTGAGCCACTTTGTGGAGGATTTATGAGAATATTTGGAAAAGAATTGCACAGAATGAGAAAGAATGAGTGGGTTACAATCAGTACCCATTTGGTGGTAATACCTGAGCTATCAGATCCTATGATGTATAAAGAACATGATAGAAAATGCTCTTTCCTCCCTACATCAAGAGCAAAGACCAATAGACTTAATGCTGTGAAAAGCAGAATTGTAAGGCATAAAGTGGAAAAAAAAAGTCAGCTCAGAAAATAACTTTGTGTTTGAAGGAATTGGAAAAAATAATGATCAAATGTTGAGCTTGGAAGATGTTGATCAAGATGCAGCAACTCCAGAACTATTGATGTTTCAGGAAATTTAGAAAAAACAAAAAAATCTTGATTTCATATACTAGAAAATCATTCAGCACAATCTTTCAGAACTAATTTAAAAAAATATGATATTTAAAACAATACCTCTGGAGGGAGAACCCTAGGATTCAGCTCTACTGGACATATCCTAGTTAAACTTCAGTTGTGAGCAAGAAAAAAAATCCCACCAGCACAGGAATACCAAAATTACCATGCTGTGAAAGGCACCATCAGTCAAATCACAACACTCTTCTCAGGGAAGACAGAAATTAATTAAAGAAATTGGACTCCAGCATAAATAAAATTCGGAAGCCTGGCCCATGAACCCAGTTGTCTATCCATCAAAACTTAATAAGCTGTGTGAAGCATTTAGACTTTGAAAAGTTTATGGAGAGATGCATTTTGTAGGGAATCTTTGAATGATAGTGATGATTCCAATCTAAAAAAAGAAGCCTCTAAAGCAATTGCCGTCACTTCTAGAATTAAATGAATTACTAAGTGAGTCTGGTATTAAATAAACCACTGAATATCCTTCTATTCAAAGGAGGTGCTTAGTTCAGAATGTCTTCTCACATATCCCATGGCCATCCTTCTCTGCCACACTCCTTCCTTATCTAGTGTCTCCTTCCCACAGGCTCTTCTATGTATTATCTTCCTTCTTTAGACTGTAAACTCCTTGAAGGCATTATGTTTCTTGTTTTTGTATCTGCATACCCCAGTGCCTACCACAACATCTGGCACGTGATAAGTGCCTAATAAATAGTCACTGACTGACCAATGTCTCAGAAATGTATTTCACATAAATAAATATAAAGAGAAAAGAGAATAGGGCCTATACTAAAGTAAAGGACCTGTTTTAATAAAGGGGAAGTGAATTTAAAATTAAAAAAAAAAATCTTTCACATGGTTAGTAGTATATGACGAATTTTCTTTACTGGGTTTTGAAGATGTCGTAAGGTTAATAAGGATAAGAACATAAGTTAGTGCCATGAATGAAGCAAATATTGGTTTGATTCCTAAACTGGGCGGGGTGGGAGGGGAAGTTTGAGAGAACATTTTAGATCAGTATAATTAATGAATATCAACACAAGCATAATTAATATTTCAAAAAGACTGTTATGACCATAACATTAGATGAAGAGACAGCTTTCAGGAAAATGTCATTTGTTTGTGCTAAAGAATTTTAAGTGTACACTTTACATAGCATGATAAACTGTATATTAAAAATTGTTAGCTAATAGTTTATAAAAATGGAGAAACATTAGAAGCACACCCACCAAAAACAGGGCTGTCTACTTTTCAGTAGTCTTATTTGACATAGATTTAGAATTTTTAGAAATTGTAATAAGGCATTATAAAAAGAAAATGAATAAGCATCAGGAATGGAGGATTTAAAATGTCTCTTTGCAGAAGGCATAATACATTATGTAAAAATTCCAAGGCAGTTAGCAAAAAATAAGTTTTACAGTAATACTTTTTTAACAGTAAGGATTTAGATCTTGCTGCTAGTATATATCATAACAAAGTAATGACATAAAAGATAAACTCATAATGGTATTATCTGCATTTCCTAAATGCCACCAATAAAAATCTAGGTAATTGTTAGTTACCTTTAATAATAAGGACAAAAATGTGCCATATATTTGTGTTAACTTATCAGAACATGGGAAAAACCTATATAAAAACAATTTGAAAATCATTTTGCCGAAAGTCTAAAAATGGAACAAATGAAGAAAATCTTCTGATTATGGTGAAGGAGAGAAAATAGAATAAAAAATACTCTATGACATCCCAAACTAGTTTACTTAATGTTTACTTAGTGCCTTAATCACAAAATGAAGAACAAACATAGCTTAGTGTAACATTAATCCAGATATAAGTATAACCATCATTTTGCTAAATAACCTAATTCAAATGGAAAAGTTAAGAATTTAGACATTTTTGCAAAAGAGCATTTGTGAAGAGAGGTTTTGCTGTATTAGATTTCAAAATGAACTAAAAAGTGGTGGTCTTCAGACATTTTTAATCATACACCCTGATCGGTAAAAGTATGAGAGTTCATACTCCAACCCAGCCCATGTATACAAATGCTCCTGTAATGATAATTATGTGTATTTTAAAACTCACTAAAAATAGACATTTAAAAAGGAGAGAAGTATGAGTGATATAATTACAGTGTTCATTTGCAGTCAAACAGTTGACTTCCAGATTTATCTAAACAGCTCCATTCTTTCTCTTGAGTTCTAGGAAGGCTTGAGTTTGACCCATAATCTCAGATACTAGCTGCATAACCCTTTTATATGTTCTTCATACACTTTCTCCTTGCAAGGCCACCCTTTCTACATGTACACTTGACACTGTCCCTTCCTGCCTTCTGCAGCAAATAGGTGCTTAAGTTAGTGGTATTAGACACAAAACCTTTGCCACAATACTCCTGAGTGTGGTTCAGGCCAAACTAGATTAAAATGTAATTGGGAAATATTTAACAAAATAGATGAGAATACAATAAAACATAGATAATGTTAATGTCATTTACCAAATCAGTGTTCTGATCAAACAAGAATGTTCCCAAGTTCACAGACAAGATTAGCGAAGATATGGCAGGGCACAATGATACAAACATTTTGGGAACAAGTAATACCAGTGGAACAGGTGTACTTTCTTTATCCTCCCTAGGGTTAGCAAGCTAACAAGTGCTTTCACTTTTTAGAATCACTCACTATGAAATAGAACACATGTAGATCTCTGATTATGTATTCCTACTTTTTTGTGTTTCTAGAGCAAAAATGTTAGTATTTTGGGAATCACATAATAATCCTGCAAGGCAATATAGAGGACCAAGACCATGAGGCAGATTTTGTTTTTTAGATTGGAATTAAAAGCTGTGATTGTTTGACTGAAGACCTAGGAACAGTAGCAGTCACACTGAGGTCTAGAATGTCAGAGATGAGGGGGGAGGCGTACTGCCAAAATGATAATGTCATTTGTTCAAATTTAAGGCAGAGTGTTCAACATTACAGTAATACAAGTCTGTGCTCTATCCACTAAGGTTGAAGAGGACAAAACTGATCAGTTCTATGAAGACCTACAACATCTTCTAGAAATAACACCAAAAAAGAATGTCACATTCATCATAGAAGACTGGAATGTTAAAGTTAGGAAATCAAAGAGTAATTGGAATAAAGGCAAGTTTGGACTTAAGAGTACAAAATGAAGCAGGGCAGAAACTAAGAGTTTTATCAAGAAAAAACATTACATGTGTACAGCAGACTGTAAGAGATGATTCAGTATAAAATAATAAAATTCCATTTCAAGAAAGCCTACATAATAAATATTAAACATTGCTTTCAAAGCTGCTCAGCTTTTCTTTGCTTCCTTGCATGTTTTTTTTTGTTCTATCCTGTACACTTTTTACTTTATTTTTTCCCCATGCCTTACCCTAACTTTCCCTAAATAAGGCTACAATTAAGCATGGATATATAATATACACATTTACACTCATATACATACATGTAAGACCACATTAAGGTTATTTGTACTTGTCATCTGTTTCTCTGAGGGTGGAAAGTATCATCTTTCATAAGTCTGAGTCTTCCCATGTTTTTCTACACTATAGCAGTAATCTACCTTAGTCACATCCTATCTGACAGATAGTCTATGAAAGTTTCCCCCAGTTTTCTACATTCCTTTTATTCTTGGCTGCATAGATTTTATTTATACAAGAAAATTTTAATTTAAAGTAATCAAAATTGTCTGTTTTACACTTCAGTGCTTTTACCTTATAATATATTTAAGGTTTGAAGCTCCAAAATAAAATCTTGCCAACTGTTTCCATCATTTCCCACCTAATAGAGGGAGAAGAAATCTAAGCAGTGTCAAATTTTATATGGTTGAACTCAAAGATCACTGATGATGGTGACTGAATCCATGAAATTAAGATGCCTTATCCTTGGAAGGAAATCTATGGCAAATCTGAAAGAATATTAAAAAGCAGGCACCACCTTGCCAACAAAGGTCTGTATAGCAAAACTATGGTTTTTCCATCAGCAGTATATGAATGTTGGATTGTAAGGAAAGCTGAGCACTGCAGAATTGATCCTTTCAAATTACTGTGCTGGAGAAGATTTTTGAGAGTCCTATAGATAGCAAAGAGATCAATTCAGTCAGTACTTAAAGAAATTGACTTAGGCTGTTCACTGGAAAGTCTAATACACTGGAAACTGAAGCTTAAAAACTTTGACTACGTAATGAGAAAACAGGACTCATTGGAAAAAGACACTGATGTTGGGAAAGATTGAGGGTAAAAGGAAAAAGGAATGACAGAGGATGAGATGAATAGATGTCATGGAAGCAATTAATATGAGCTTGAACAGACTCTGGGAGAAAGTGGAGGATAGGAGGGGTCATGAAGAGTTGGATATGGCTGAATGACTGAACAACATCATCTCCTATAGCCTATTCTCCAAGCTTACTGAGGCCTAGGCTATTAGCTAGCCAGTAGAAAGCATTCCTTGTTTGGTAAGGTCATGCAACCTATTAAATGAATTTTTAAGCATCTCATATTAGCTGTAAGTCTGTCAAGGGGGTTATAGGGTGCAAGTAAAATATTATGGTTCCATTATGGCACAGACAAACCCTTCCTAACTAAGAACATTTTGTCCATTGAATCTGTATGGTAGTAATGAATATGTGGTGGAGCAGGACTCTCCTGTTGCTGATGCAAAGGTTCAGTTATTGGTCAAGTTTAGGTTGGCAATTGGGGGAATGTAAGTTATGGCACTGTTATCAGCCCAAGTTCCCAAGCTGATTTGTGCTTTCTCTGGGGTGGCTAAGGGGTATCCAGCCGGACCAAAGAAGGATCATTCAGACAAGACTTGTAGCACCAAAGGATGGCTTGCCATTTAGAGCTAACAGGAGACCATGTTTCTACAAAAGATGGAGTGGAGTTGTTTACCCATCTTCTTTTCTGTGGAGTGGCAAATTTTCTTCTCTGGTAGATGATCTGTTTTGACGCAAGTGTTCAAAGACCCAGGCTGAAGTGATGGTCAAGAACTATGGTGCTCCAGAGGAATGGGGATTAATTAACATTATGAGGAATGAATCCAAATTGGAAGGGGATGGAACTTTACTATGTGTGGTGTTGGTGGTGAGAAGAAGCCTTTACATTGAGATTTCCCCAGAGTTTTAGGTTGGTTGTCTTTGATGTGAAACTAGTTAGAAGGTTGGAAGGAGTGACAGGATTCCTTTGGTTCTTGAAACAAGGCAACTTATGGCAATTTCTCAGTGTTTCAGAATTATTCAGATTGCTGTCATTATTAGTTAATGACTAGAGCATTGATTGCCTATTAAATTTATGTGGAGTAAGTTCAGTTTTTTGACGGGAGGGGTAGAGATTAAAATATCTGATCATTTATGTTTCATTTCAATACAAAATTTAGCTGGCTGACTTTATTCCAGTTTGTTCAGTTTGTCGCACCTAAAAGTTTAAGGACTTACAGTAAGTGAAAATATTTTTTTGATATCCATACTGCCTTAAAGACTTCCTTTACCATTTGTCCCATAAAGTGGGCACTTGGGTTACTGTTGATGGACAACAGGATAACAAATCCAAGAATAAATTTTCTTAAAAAAAATCTGCTTTTATGTAGTGTTGGGCTTCCACACATCCTGAATATATGCACAAACATACTTACATATACGTATACATACATATGTGTGTGTGTGTGTGTATAGCAATTAAGTACATTTTCAAGAGAACAGTTTTTATTTAGGCATTTGAATGATATCAGTCTTTATTAAGGCCCCCATGGTGGGTGTGAGGTGCCCTCTTTGCTCATACAATCTTTTTCTCCATTATTAGTTTAGCAAATAGATTAGCTCATTTAGAACTATTAGACCACAGGGGAAAATATCGAACAAATCGGTTTTTTTTAACTGCTTCAACTGTCTTTTCCTCTTTTGGTCATGTGCCAAGTGTGATACCTAAGTTTACTGGTCTAACAACTGGGAAATTTTCCATTCAAAGGGAAAAAGCAAATTTTTCCCTTGTGTGGAAGATTGTCAGTTTGGTAATAGAAACACTTTTTACCAGCATCGGAGTGAAATCATGAGCAACAAGTAAATCAGTTTTACAATCCCAAGAGATTATGCCTCAGCTAGTGATTTTCAGTGCTTACTGTTCGGTCAGGATTCAGCTGTCTTTAAGTTAACATCAATACATGCAGATATTGAGACTTTACTGCTGTTAAATAGTAGATGATAGCAGGGTTCACTCATAGTTCAAGTTTCAAGGATACAAATCACCAAATTCATTTTTTATAGTATATACAGCCTATTTAACACTTTGACTACATTTTATATATTATCAGGTCTTATGTACCTTACTGTTTTGATACTATTAAAGTTTTAACTGCATACTACTTGCAGAAGAAGGTGGTTAGAAATTCAATATCATACAGATTCTTTAATAAACTATTTTAAAACATCATCTTGCCATTTCATAGGAATAATAGAACAAGATTTGGAATATAAGCACAAGTTTATGACAACCATGTCCAGAGGACTGTTGATGTCATTTGTGTACATAGATATATACACATGTGTGTTTATGATTTAACTTTTGTGTTGGACTTAAAATTAACGAAGACATCACAGTTTACCTAAATTGCTTTCTTCTGTAGTTTCAGTTGTTAAATTACTTTTGTTTTTCCTGTTACTGAAGAATCAGAATTTAAAGCTATTGATTTGGGCTTATATTTAATTAATGTCTATTGAACTTTTAACTATGTTAAATTTTTTTTTTCTCTCCTCAAGGTCTTTTGTACTGTTTACCAAAAACAGATCTATCTACTCTTGATATGCCAGGGTATGTGCATTTAAATATGTAGACAAGTCATTGGGGAGTACACAGATACGTGATGCTCTCAAGTGAGCCCTTCTTTCCTTTTAATGCAAGTTGTCTTCCTTCATTAGAATATGAACTCCTTAAGGAAAAGAACTTGATTTGTTTGTAGCTACTAGGTGATGCAGTGGATAGATAGAGCTGGATCTGGAATAAGGAAGATCTAGTTCAAAATTGACCTTAGACACTTATTAGCAGTATGAACCTGGGCAAGTTCCTTAACCTCCTGTCTGTCTCAGTTTCCTCTTCTGTATAGTAAAGATAGTAAATAACATCTACCTCTCAAAGTTGTTGTGAGGGTCTAATGAAACAATATTTGTAGATATTAAAGATAAATATTAAAGATAAATCCTAGCTTAAATTTTTAAAACATTTTTCAAATATTAAAGATAAATCCTAGCTTAAATTTTTTAAACATTTTTTAATTTTAAAAAATATTTTATTTTCCCCCACTTATGTGTAAAGACAATTATATTTTTTATTATTTTAAAAAAATTTTAAGTATATAATTTATTTATTTTTCAGTTCTCAACATTCACTTCCACAAGAATTTGAATTCAAAATTTTCTCCCCATCTTTCCCCACTCCAGGAAAACATGCACCCCATCCTCCCCTTCCTCCAGTCTGTCCTCCCTTTTATTACCCACTCTTCTTCTCTCCCCCTTCTCCTCTATTTCCTATAGGGCCAAAAAAGATTTCTATACTCCATTGCCTGTATATCTTAATTTCCAGTTGCATGCTAAAACAGTTTTTAACATTCATTCTTAAAGTTTTGAGTTCTATAGTCTCTCCCTCCCTTCCCACCCACCCTCACTGAGAAAATAAGTAGTTCCATATGGGTCACATATGAGTAACAATGCAAAGCACTCGCATAATAGTTATGTTATAAAAGACTAATCACATTTCCCCCTGTCCTATCTTGCCCTTCATTTATTCCATTCTGTCCCTTGACCTGTTCTCCCACAATAGTGTTTGCTTCTGATTATCCTTTTCCCCAATTTCCTGTTCCTTCTGTTATCTTCCCACTCCTATCTAGTTCCCCCTTGCCTTCCTGGAGGGTGAAGTAGATTTCCATATCCAGTGGAGTGTGTATTATTCCTTCCTTAAGCCAAATCCCAAGAGAGTAAGGGCTCAATTATTTCCTTTTAGCTCCTCTCTCTTCCCATCCACTGTAAAAACTCTTTCTTCCCTCTTTTATGTGAGATGATTTGCTACATTCTACCTTTCCCTTTCTTTTACTATTCTATTCTATTCAACACATTCTATTCAACAGTAAATTTTAATTTTTGTAGTTATTCTCCCTTCATATTCAGCTCACCTTGTGCCCTCTGTTTATGTGTGTATACATATATACACACACACACACGCACATATAATATACACATACATACATACCCATACACACCTACACGTATGTATATATATATATATTCCCTCTGACTACCCTAATACTGAAAAAGTTCTCATGAGTTACAAATAACATCTTTACATGTAGAAATGTAAACAGTTCAACTTTAATGAGTTCCTTCAGGCTTCTCTTTCCTGCTTCTCTTTTCCTGCTTCTCTTGATTCTTATATTTGAAAGTCAAATTTTCCACTCAGCTCTGATGTTTTCAGCAAGAATGCTTGGAAGTCGTCCTGTATTTCATTGAAATTCCATTTTTTTCTCCTGAAGTGTTATACTCAGTTTTGCTAAGTAGGTGATTCTGGTTTTAATCCTTTCTCCTTGGACCTCTGGATTATCACATTCCAGGCCCTTCTATCCCTTAGTGTAGAAGCTGCTAAATCTTGTGTTATCCTTATTGTATATCCAGAAAACTTGAATTGTTTCTTTCTGGCTGTTTGTAATATTTTCTCCTTGACCTGAGAACTCTGGAATTTCACTCCATTATTCCTAGGAGTTTTCCTTTTTGGGATCTCTTTCAAAAGGTGATTGGTGGATTCTTCCCATTTCTGTTTTACCCTCTGATTCTAGGATATCAGAGCAGTTTTCCTTGATAATTTTTTGGAAGATGATGTCTAGGCTGTTTTTTTATCATAGTTTTCAAGTAGACCAATCATTTTTAAATTATCTCTCTTGGATCTATTTTCCAGGTCAGTTGTTTCTCCTGTGAGATATTTCACATTGTCTTCTGTTTTTTCATTCTTTTAGTTCGTTGGCTTTTGGGCCTCTTTTGTCATTCAAGTTAGTTTATTTTTAAAGGTATTATTTTTGTCAGCATTTTTTTGCTTCTCCTCTAGCAAACTGTTGAATCACTTTTCATAATTTTCTTGCATCACTCTCAGTTCTCTTCCCAATTTTTCTTCCACCTCTCTTACTTGATTTTCAAAATCTCTTTTGAGCTTTTCCATGACCTGAGAGCTTTGCATATTTTTTTTGGAGGTTTTGACTGTAGAAGCCTTGACTTTGATGTCTTCCTTTGATGTATGCTTTGTTCTTCCTCATCCAAAAGGATGGAAGAAAATACCTTTTCACCAAGAAAGTAACCTTCTATAGTCTTATATTTTTTCCTGTTTTTGGGCATTTTCCCAGCCAGTGATTTGACTTTTGAGTTCTTTGTCAAGTGGAGGGTATACTCAGGGGACCTGTAAGTTTTCAGTTCCTCGAAATTGGCACAATCAAGGGAGAGGATGTTCTCCTGTCTTGGCCTGTGAGCAACCATGAGCACTCTTTTCTGCCTTGGAACTAGAGGTAGGATTCCCTCTCCACAGCCACCACCAGCTCCACCTGACCAGTCAGCGTTCCTCCTCAGCCCAGGACCACTACTCTGTGCTGAGACCCAGAGCAGCTGTTCAATTCCCCCAGGGTCTTTAGGCCAGGGCTACAAAAGTGGAAGCTGCTGCCCTGGGGGACCAAGACTGGTGAAAGAGCTTTCTTACTGACCTTTGAAGCTGTCTTTGTGTTTGTGGGTTGAGAAATCTGGGAACTCTAGCTGCTCCCCTTGATTCCATGCCCTGAGGACTGCTTCAGTCTTGACCTAGCAGCATGGCCCAGGCTGAGCTGCCCTCTGCTTCCAGCCCTGCTCCCAGCTTGGTGTGATAGACCTTTCCTTACTTTCCAGGCTGTCTTGGCTTCGAAATCTGTTTCAGTCTGTCAGTTTGTGACTTCTGCTGCTCTTGAACTTGTTTAGAGTTATTTTTACAGGTATTTTATGGGTTATTGGGGGAGACCTAGAACAGGGCCATCCTTCTAGGCCACCATCTTGGCTCTGCCCACCCCCCCCCAAAGAAAAATTTAAATATTCATTTTGGGTTCAGATTTTTTCTCTGTCTTCCCCAAATCTCCCTTCCCTGAGAGAATAAGCAATTTGATATAAGTTATACATATTTAATAATGCAAAACACATTACCATATTAAGTCATGTTATGAAAGAAGATGCTGACCCAAAGGAAAAAAATACAGAAAGTGAAAAATAGTATGCTTTGATCAGTATTCAGGGTCCATCAGTTCTTTCTCTGGATGTAGATAGCATTTTTCATCATGAGTCCTTCGGAATTGTCTTGGATCATTGTATTGTTGAGAAGAGCTAAGTCATTCACAGTTGATCATTCTATGCAGTATTGCTGTTACTGTGTATAATGTTTTCCTGTTTTTGTTCTCTTTACTTTGTATCAGTTTGTATCAGTTCATGTTCCAGGTTTTTCTCAAAGTATCCTGGTCATCATTTTTTTATAGTACAGTTACATTCCATTACAATCATATATCACAACTTGTTTAGCCATTTCCCAATTGAGGGGTATCCTCTCAATTTCCACTTCTTTGCCATTGCAAAAAAAGCTGCATTTTCAATTCCTCTTATTTGCTCTTTGATTTATAGACCTAGTAGTTGTATTCCAATGCTAGCTTTCTTTTAATTACATCCCACAGTTCTTGTGTGAAATAAATGCTGAATAATTGCTTATTGTTGTTTTGCTGCTGCATATAATGCACCAAGCTGTTGTTTCAACCATATCAGTTATCTGTAGGCAACATCAAAGTTTCTCTTACTGAATGAGTCTTTATTCTAGATAATTATGTAAACCACTTAATGTGATGCAAAAAAAAAATTTATAATGCTTAATTTTGAAAAAGTTTGTTTTTAATTGTTAAAAACATTTACTTTTCCCTGGAAATTTTTTACTTTTGTCTGTGTTTTGCATCTCATTTCTGTTTATTAGATTTCATACTGTCAGCAGCTAAAGCCTTTGTACAGAACAGTCTCTTGTGCTTCAAAGTAGTTATGAATCCCAGGGTTTAATAGAGTGAATCATATTTTTTGGATTTGAAATTTTTTCTTTGTATTTCAGAATTACGTTAAGTAGTTTATTCTTTGCTTGTATTCTTTTTGGCTTTTTAAAAATTAATCAGATTCATAAAAGTTAATGAATTAACTTGTTTCTAAAAACATAAAAATTAGTGAATTTGTTTCTAAAAATGCTTTTAGAGAATTTTTAGTATACTATATAACATGATATATGATATGTCATAATAACATCAATAAAATAAGAAATAAAATACAGGAATAAATGCTGAACTGTTTTCAGTTTTTTAAAAGTAAAAGCAATATATACTGTGTGTGTTTACATTAAAAAAATAGAATCTTATTTGCTTCTGTGACCCCTCACCAATTTTTCATATGTTTATTTACTACATTTTAACTTTAGTTTTATATAAATTTTTATGTATTTACTGTCTGTTGTAGTTCTAAATGTATGTTTTCCTACTATGTATTATTTCATATATTTCCAGTTTCCCGGATAATTTTTAGAATGATAAATGTTAAACTTTTTGTCCTTGAAATAATTAGGAGTTAGATAGTAGCCTTTTGAGATCTCTGGTACTAGGTGATAATTTAATCATATCATCAGAAGGATAAAGAATTTGTAAGTATCTGTTTGAAAGATAGTATAATGGACTAGTGCCTTGAACTGGGAGATGGGAGACCTGGATTCTTGTCCTGGTTGTCCAACTTTGGTCATACTCTCTTTGGGCTTAATTTTATTATCTGTAAATTGAAGGGATTGGACTATAGATCTCCTTCTAGCTCTAAAATTTAGAGATTCTGAGGTAACTAGAGAAAAAGGCTGTCTGGTCCAGATAACCTTTTATTAGATCATTAAAAAAAATTGTGTGAATGTGTAATTGTGGAGGCTTTGTGGTATCGTCAAGAGAAGTCTTCTATGGAGTCATGAAGACATGCAGTCAAGTTCTGCCTCTGGCTCATATAAGTTTTTGACTATTGATACTACCTTCTTAATGACCTAATTAATCTGAAGAAATCACAGATGCAGACCAGAAACAAAAGTAAAAAGGACGAAATAGGAATAATGGATACATTTGCTTTATTTTGTTCTCTGGTCATTAGAAATTCCTTTCCAAGAAAATGACTGTTTTTATTTTGGTAGTGGATTCAGTATGAAACCTCTTTATAGTGAAATGCTAAATTTGTACCTGAATAACTTGAAAATTCCATAAAATTTTGTAGGTGAAAGGGACTTTAAAAGTAGTCTAGTTTCAAGACTTTCTTTTTGTATACATGATGAAGCCCGTGCAGAGATTTGATTCTGGCGAAGTCATATATGTAGCTAGATACAAACAAAGTTTTAAATACTTGGGTCTTTTGACTCTCCTAGCTTAGTATCATTTCTTTCTATTATAACATACTACATCTTATTGAGCAGTTTAGATTAATAAGTGAAGCCTAAAGATAAATAATAAGGTCCAGTGTACTTGTTTTGTTGGTAGTGAATGATTACAATTCAACAGTCAGTTGTTTAACAATTCTCAGTTTAAAACTGAAAGTTAGATGAGAGGTTTTCTGGCTTACTTAATGTGTTTGCCATATCAGATGTCAAACTCCTTGCAGACATATGGCCTGAAAAACTAAGTGTGGTCAGAACCAGACCAAAATGTAGTTTAGAAATGGGTACTAGATTAAATAAAAAGATAACAAAGATAATGTTAATTTGTATGTAGTTTTATAAATCAATATGCCTGCCTCAGATTCAATTCAGTTCTGCTGCCTTAGAGTCTACTACAGGAGCCTTTTTTTGGGTTGTAGTTACCCAAATGTTGTTTGTAACCACTTAAAATACTACAAAAACAACAGTATTGAGGATTTTCCTTTTAGGTAGAAAAAAATAATATTTATTGGTTCTTTGATCTCACCAATTTGGGTTACCTTATGTACTGTGGATCTTCTTTAGATTAACTTCTGACATTGCATGGGTGCCAGCGAGTCCTGTGGGCTGTTAATTAACCCTTGTTCTTGCTACATGATCGACCCATCTCCATTTCCAGTTATGTCCTTCTAATTCATATAAATAAATTAAGCAAGATTAAAGCCCATTCCCCAACCAGGAAATTAAAAAAATATTTCCATTAAACGCTAATCTTAATCTGGTGTTTTTCTGGAGGAAAAAGATCTAATATGGCCTTTTATTTAATATGTAGTAATTGAGAATTTAAATACCAAACAGAAGATGGCATATTTGATACTGACAGTAATAGAAAGGCACTGGGAGACCAAAGAGAGGTGGGGAGGGGTGAGTGGTTGGAGTGGAGTAATGCTTTACGAAGACCAGTTTTACTGATGAGAAGAGACTGAAGTGAAGCATGAGATGTTGAGAGTCTGAGTCAGGGTGGTTGCAGTCAGAGGAGAGAAGGGGGAATATACTAGAAATGTCAAAGGTTAGAAATGAAAGGACTTTAAAAATTAATTGGATTTGGAAGAGAGGTGAGAAAGTGAGGAATCAAAGACAATAGGTTGGTGCCCTCATTAGTAATAGGGAAGTTAAAAGGAAAAGGGGCTAATATGGGAATGTTTTGCATGACTACACATGTATAATCTACATCAGATTGCTTGCCTTCTCAAGGAGGGAGGAAAGGAAGGAGAGAATTTGGAGCTTAAAAATTTTTTATGTTAAGAAATTGAGAAGAAAATTGAAAACTTTGAAAAAGTATACCTTTCTATCTATTTAAGCAGATGATTGCAGTCAAGATTAATAAATGAAGCATAGAAATAAGTAATAAGATCCAACACACTTTGTTTTCTTGCTAGTATATAGTTACGGTTCTCTAACAGACAATTGTTTACTGTTTTGGTTTGAAAGGTAGATTTGGAGTTTGAGGAGAAATTGAGAAAAAAATGAAAAATTTAAGAAAAGGGAAGAATTTTGAGGAAAAGACAATGAGCTTAGTTTTGGACATATTGAGTTTAAGATTTCTATGGGATATCCAGTTTAAGATGTGTATTAGAGAGTTGAAGATGTGAGACTGGAGGTCAGGGGAGAGATTGGGATGAATACATAGGTCTGAGGATCATCATCGAATTGGTGATAATTAAATCTATGGGAGCTGATGAGAGGTTATCAAGTGAGAGAGTATAGAAGGGGAAGAGAAGCTGACCCTGGGCTGGGCAGAACCCCGTGTGACATGCACTATTAGAGGATGTGACCTGGTTGAATATCCAGCAAAGATGACATATATAAGCACAGATAGGGAGGAGGAGAACCAGATTAGAGCAGTGTCACATATATCTGAAAAGATGAGAATTTCAAGGAAAAGAGGATGTTTATCAGTGTCAGAAGCTTCGGGGAAAGTCAGGAAGGATGAAGATTTGAGAAAGGCCCGTTAGAAGAGCAGTTTTAGTTGAGTGATGAAGTTGAAATTCAATCTTTGCACCTCTTTTATGTGATGTAATTTGCCCTTTTCTGCCTCCTCCTTTCCTCTTCTCCCAGTAAAATCCCCTTTTCACCACTTAATTAGATTTTTTTTTCCATTACATTAAAGTCAACTTATACCCATGCCCTCTGCCTATGTATACCCCTTCTAAATGTCATTATAAAGATACAATTCTCAAGAGTTACAAGTATCAACTTTCCTAGTAGGGATGTAAAGTTTGCCCTTATTGAATAGCATGGTGGGTTTTTTTTCTTTTCTGTTTACCTTTTTATTCCTCTCTTGAGTCTTTTATTTGAAGAACAAATTTGGCTTCAATATTCCTCGGCATTTCATCTTCCATTCCACCAAATATACCCTTAAAGATGTCTTTGAATTTTGACTCTTATCAAGTGTGTTAATCAGCCCCTTTTACTGCACCTTTTGCTATCTCCAGTGTACTTTCTACCATATCCCTCTCTCTGTCAATGAAAGTAGAAAAAGAAATCATTTAAGGTATCATCAGAGTCACCTACAAATGAACAATACATTCAAACACATCTAATGATGTGTTCAAATAGAATAAGAAATTAAACAAAAATGAAAAAGCTAAGAAAACCAAGAGACTATAAAAGAGCCTGAAAATGTTTTTAAAATCAAATGAGGAAATTGAAAGATTAAAAGATATGGAAAAAAGGAGAGGTTAGTAATGGAAGAAATATGAACAATATAATGAATGCATTAAAAAATTTTAGAACTGAATTATTACAGTCCGAAAATAGATGGCATATAATATAGAACAATTGGCAATATCGGCTCAAAATTTTTCGCAATTATTCAAGCTACTGGAAAACAAGGATCACAGTGTTGTCCCCAATCATGGGGAGGGAGGAGGGAGAACAGATTTGGACATTCTATTTCATGAAGTTGTTCATGAAGTAGTTCTTCAGAACTAGTGAAAACAATTAGAGAAATACAAAGTAATACATTTTCCCTAACAGCTATATAGCTAGAAACATTTTAGATTACAACATCAATAGATCTTTTCATGGTTGTTGTATTTATAGAATAAGTAGAAAAAATGTGTTTATTGGTATTATAGGATTAAGTTAATTTAATGTCATTCTGAATTCATTCCTCCATGAGTATGTAGAATTGCATGCATGCCTCCACTCTCCCATCTAAAAGTCCAATGGTGTATTGAAGTGATTTTTGAGGCAGCACAAGAGTAAGGGTGTTTCCTAGCACCACATAGTGTAAACCAAGATTGAAATCGATGTTCAGGCATGTCCTGGTTTTTTTCTTTTTCTTTTTAAAAATATTAATGGGAGATGATAACATTTTATAATAATATAGTTAACCATATTGGTCTATGACTTAGAGTTGGAAGGGCCTTTAGAGAGTATTATCATTTCCTCATTATTCAAATGAAGAAACTGAAGTCCAGAGAAATTAAAAATGTCCTCTGGGTCATATAGCAAATTAGTGACAGTGCTGGTACTAGAACTTGAGTCTCCTGAGGTAAAGTGCTGTGCTTGATATCATGTGTTTCAAGGGATGATTTCCTTTTTTATCCTTTGGTTACCCTGGAAATAGGTTCTATATTTTCTATTCACTGAGTAGGGGAGTACTTGTATATATAATAAAGAAGTTAAGGAAGAGTAGTAGTCTGATCTGTATTTTCTGTCAGTGAGAAAAAAAGATCTGGAGAATAGTGTCAGTGGATACTAGTGGGTTATCTGGAGAACGTATTATTTTGGGACTATGTTGAATGGATATGCTGAATTCCGAAGCCTTCCAAACTTGGTCTGACATTCTAATATAGGTGTTAGCAATGCAAGACTATAGAAATAATTTTGTTGGTGTACTGGCCACTGCCAAAGTCCTGTGCAAAATTTCAAAGTAAGCAACCAGTATGGGCAAAAATAAAACATTGATGCCTTTAAAAAATGTATAGTCTATTGAGGAGACAGCATATACAAAATAAATACAAGCTTCTTTTTTGCAGGGAAGGCATTATCAGTTGAGGGATCAGGAAAGGTCTCATTATACTTAAGTTTCAGTTACCTTGCAGTTAACTCTGATAGAAAGAGTCCACGTGGCTATTTTAGGAGGCTCACTTGGTGGGATAACCTTCCACAGTTCTCTCTTCAGCTTTTAGGATTTAGAAACTCTCTTTGTAAATTCATCACAGTATGTTTAGGTCTCATGGCACAGACTAACATTAACTAAACTTACAAGGAACAAATTAATTAACTAGAATTCCTATTTATTAATTTATAATGGAAATCACATCTATTACAACATATTGTGCCAATTGTTTGTCTGATGTGTTGCCTTCTGGTAACTGTGCTCAATGCTGGAGTCATTTGATAAAACTTACATTTATTCTCATCACTCTTTGACCTTTTCCTGTTCAATTCAGCAGGTATTAATTGCTTTGTTCTGTACTAGATACTAGGCATGCAAAGACCAAAAACAAAAACAAACCAAAAACCTCTTACCTAACACAGTCATTTACATTCAGTTCTCCTAGAGCTATACAGCATATGTACAGATAAACATGAGTTATATGCAAGTATACAAAATTAATACAAAGTAATTTCTAGATGGAGACACTAACAGCCAAGGCAATCACTCAATAAAAGCTGTTTGCCAGTCATTGCAGAAAGTACTCAGGATATGAAGACAGAAAAAAAACCAGCCTGTTACATTCTTTGGGGGGAAATACTATCTATATACATGTGAGTACAAAATGGATATAGAGTAATACGGGGAAGGCCCTAGAAGCTGAGGGAATTTAGAAAGATCTCCTAGGAAGAGAGCCACTTGTGAATCTGGAAGGGAGTTAGGGGATTCCAAGAGGCAGAGGCAATGAAAGGGAGCATTCTAGGCTTGCACAAGTGCACCAAGAACACATATGGAAGATGCAGTATGATGTAAGAGGAACAATGAGTAGGATATTTGAGTGTAGGGTGTAAAGGGGGAATAATATGTAATAAACCTAAAAATCCAGATCGTAGAACACTTAAGTATTAAATAGAAGAGTTTGTATTTTATTCTTAAGGTAATAGGCAGCCAAAGAAACTTCTTGAGTAGGTGTGATTAGACTTGGACATAAGGAATAGCATTTGGGTGTCTGGTATTAGTCTGAAAGTCCTATACTACCTAATTCCTTACCTCCCTCTGGTTTCTTTTTTACTCATATTCTCTCTCCTCGGTGCCTTTTTTCCCTCTCCAATTTACTGAGACTGTTCTCAGGTAAAGGTAGATAATATTAAAGCAGTTGCATCTAAAGTGTGAATGACTTAACAGTAATATAGTAATAGACTTAATCCTCCTAGCATAAATTTGTTGCCGAAGAGTTTATTAGATCCAAAAACTTTCCCATTAGTAGAATCTGGGGAGAGATTTCTGAATAGTCAGACCTTCTAATTCTCTTTGTCTGAGGCCCTCCCCCCCCAATTTTTTTTTTAACCGGGGAGTAAGACATTGTTTATTGTCCCACAACCATAACCTCTACCTTGCCCCTGACACTTAAGTCATTAGTGAAGAGGATGTGTTGACCCAGTAAAAAAATGAATTAACAAAAATGGAAATGTTCCTGAATGAGTTTTTCTGCTTTGATTTTCTCCATTGCAATAAGTAAAAAATAAAATTTCCATATAAACTACTTGTGCTGGATAACATTGCAGAGGTTGTTTGTTTTATAAAATGATAGAATCATAGAATATTTGAAGGTAGAAGGCAACTTGGTAGCAATCTAGTTTAGTTTATACCTGAGAGGAAATCCTGTTGTAGCATACTTGAAAAGTGGCCGGTGCTTGAAAACCTTCAAGGAGGGAGGGGGAACTCGTTGCTTTTCCAGGTAGTCCATTACATTTTTGGACAGCTCTAAAGGTTGATAAGGTATTTTGTTTTGTTTTGTTTTTTATGTCATTAAGCCTAAATTTGCCGCTCAACAACATCTAGTTGCTACTAGTTCTATCCTTTAGGGCCACATGAAACAAGTCTAATTTTTTTTTTTCCATTAGACATCCTTTCATATACTTGAAAATTGCTCTGATCCTAATCATAGATTAATCGTCATATAACATGGACTCAAGGCACTTCAACATCCTGGCTGCCCTCGTCGTTATTATTGTTTTTACAATATGTTGCTCAGAACTGAACGTACCATTCTCAATGAAGGTTGACAAAAACTGAGTACAGAGGGGTATCACTTCCTTTGCCCTGGAAGTTATGTTTTTCCTAATGCAGGCCAACATGGCCTTAACTTTTTTTGACTCCTTTGCTTTATCATACTCATGACTCATATTGAACTTGGGTCTATGGTAGGTTTTTCAAAGACAAAGTTTTAACTATGCTTTCTTTCACTTTGCATTTGTGAAGCTGATTTTTTTCTTTAAGTCCAGGTTAAGGCCTGCTGTTGCATGCAAGAACAGATTTAGGTCACCCCAGAGTGCTATCTCAAACCTCCCTTGCTTTCTGTAGTTGGCTGGGGCTTAAAAAGAAATGTTTATTTAGATTTCTTAATACATGGAAGGTCTTAGGTTGAAGAGAGAATTGAGAATGGGGAATGAGGTTTTTATATCTGAATCTGAAGGTTCAGAGTCACTGGGATGGTTGAGTATAAGGGGATAGGAATACGTTAACTATTGAGAAGTTGGTCCATGTGGTTTCTCAGTGGTTAGCGGGAGGCATGTGCTCAAATTGTACTAGCTCCTCCCTTCAGCTTCCCCCTCATGGCAGTTGGTGTTGTGTCCTGTGAGGTTCCTAGTCGATCTGCCTCACAGAGGCAGAAGCAGGTAGAGGTGTATCAGCTCCTTCAAGAGGTGTAGGAAGTACCTTACTTGCCCTGGGGAAGACTGACATGGAGGGGTGGGAGTGGGGAGGCAGGAAATTGAAGACATTGTATCCAGAGACTGTAGGTGTACTCGAGATAGACCTGATCAGGCCCTCACTGGAGAAGGGCAGCCAATTCATTAGTGATTGGTACTGGAAGCAGCTTGGGGGCAGGACCTGATTGATGTCTGTAGAGTAGGCAGAGGGGATTCTTATCTCCCTGTTGTTGAGTGCTAGAGATTACCCTAGGATTCCTACATAATAGATGGTTAATAAATGTTTGCTTGATTTGTCACAATTTTTTTTTTTTTTTGGTTCTTTTTGACCTCTCGTCTCCTTTGCTGAATCATTCTATATCTGTGATCATGCCAAAACTCTTTCTCCTTTCTATAGGTGTTTCCCCCAACCTCTGTCTTTGGTTTCCAACTTTCTCTCAACATTCTTAATAACCTCGTCAGCATTCATAACTTTAGTGGTTATCTGTCTGGATGATTCTCTCCAGAATTCTAGTGTTAATAACCATGTGCATGTTTCAAACCAGATATTTCATAAGCACATTAAACTTAATATGGTATGAACAAAATTGATTATGTTTCCCTTTAAAACTCATTCCTCTTCTGATTTTCCCAGTTTTAGTTGAGGGAACCAATCTTTCCAATCACCCTGGTTGAAAACCGGCAAAGTCATACCTTGGTTCTCACTCTTCCTAACCTCACCCATCCGATCACTTGCCATTTTTTTCTCCACAGTATCTCAGCTATCTATTCACTTGTCTACTACACTAATCTAGACCGCTGCAGTATCCTTAAAAATATTTATAGATGTGTCTTCTGCTTTTTATATCATCATAGTTTTCCCTGATATCTCTTCCTTTTCTCTTCTCAAAGAATCATCCCATTATGATAGTATTTTTGAAGACTCCCAGCTACTGAAGGAAAAAAGAAAGAAAAAAAATTAGTCCAAAACCATGTGTAATGTGCAACATGTGGATCAGAACTTACACCTTCACAAAGGGGGGATGGTTGGGGGTATTCTCTTAACTTGTCTTTCATGTCATGCTTATTCTTTATTTTGTTACATTCCTTTTGGATTTCGGGGTGTGTATTTGTTCTTATTTATGTTATTGTAGTCATTGTGTATATTGTTTTCTCATGCTTCCTTGTATCATTATACTCATTTTTTACAGCATAGTAATATTCTATTACATTCTTGTATCAAAATTTGTTTAGCCTTTCTCCATTTGATGGGCATCTACTTTGTTTCCAAATCTTTGCTGTCACAAAAAGTACTGCTATAAACATTTTGGCTTATGTGGGACTACTAGCTTCTTTTGGGTTTAAACTCAGTAATAAACTTTCTGGTTCAAAGGGTATAGACATTTAGTCACTTTATTTGCATAATTAAAATTGTTTTCTAAAACATTTGTACCATTTCACAGCAAAACAGTATTAATGTGCCTGACATTCCACCACTCCTTCAACATTGATTATTGCTGGGGTTTTTTGGTCATTTTTTTGCCAGTTTGCAGGGGGTGGGGTATAAAATCTCAGAGTTGTACATTTCTCTTATTTGGGTTATTATTAATTTGTAGCATTCGTTCATGTGTTTGTGAATCCTTTATAGTTTTTCTTGTGAGAACTTTTTATTCCTTTCCTTTGACTACTTAACTATTGGAGAATAGATGCAGTAGCCCTCTAATTGATCTTTCTGCCTCAAATTTCTTTTCTGTCCTCCATGCAGTTGTCAAAAAGAACTTGCTGAAACACAGGTCTGAAAATGTCATTCCCCTCCCTCCTCAATAATTTCAGGTGAAACTCAATTGCCTTTAGACTCTATTACAAACTTCTTTGTCATTTTTTCTCATTTTCTTTTTTCAAAATTATGAACTTGACAAATATCAGTAAATTCAAATATCCATATATAAATAAAAGTAGAAAAAAGAATGGTATATGAAACCATGAATATCACATTGTTTCTTTTTTAAAGTACACATTAACTTATATTAGGTGTATTTATAAGTATATTATATTATTATATTAAACACAATAGTACCAGCACTGATTATCTATATTCCCTTTTGAGCTCCTGTCTGTTCCCTTCTGCAGACTTTATAAATGATTCTCTCCCTCCTTTTGTTCTTTCTTTTCTTCTTTCCCTCCCTCCCTCTTTTCCTTACACTTTTCCATCTAATATCTCAGCCAAACTATAAAAGCTCTCCCTTACAACAAACAGTATAGTCAGAAAAAGTAAATTGATATGTTTATTGTGTCTAAAAAATTCATGTCTTGTTCTGGACCTCTAGTCCATCACCTCTTTCTACCCCTAACCACTACTACATCGCCTGGCCTACAGTAGTTATTTAATACATATTTATTAGATATTTGAAATACAACTTTATTATGATCCAAATGAAAAAGGAATAGGAATGACAGTAGCAAACAAGATTCACTGCTGAATATTGTGATGGGACCGCAGCAGTCTTATATTTGAAACTCAAGAGGACGTAGTTATGGTCCAAAACAGCTAAATATCCAGGTCTGAAATATGAATTATATATAATTTTAAAATGTCACATTGATTCTGAAGCCCATTCATTTCCTTCAGCAAACCAAAGATTAAGTACATGTTCTGCTCAGCAGTATAATAAAATGGCAAATAACATATACGACTGACATCACAGGACAGTTGCCTGTAAAACTAGACCTCTGATGACAGACTCTAGCTTCATTCCCTTACAGGTCACCATCTTCATCAGGGAGTGCAGCTGTCTGAGCAGTTTCAAAGTCCTGCTCATACTGTGTTGCCAGTGCTGGATCCATGATAATTTCTGGATGTGCAAGAGCAGGCATGGCAACAAACTCCAAATTAGGGTCTCCAGTAAGTTTTCTAGCAGGCCAAAGGAAGGGGTTCTCAAAGTTGTAGTTACTTTTGGCTGAGATATCATGGTACTGAAAAGTCTTCTTCCTGTGGAAGACAACTGATTTTGCCTTGACTTTTCTGTCCTTGATATCCACGTTGTTGCTACACAGCCCTATAGCGATATTTTCACATACTTGTACCAGATCTCTGTGCCAGTTAGGTAACTCTTGATGTTACGTCAAACACTAGAATGACACACTGAGCTTGGATATAATAACTATTTCTCAGTTCACCAAATTTCTCTTGACCATCTGTATCCCATACATTGAATTTAACAGGACCACTGTTAGTATGGAACACAAGAGGATGGATCTCAACACCCAGGATGGCTACATACTTCCTCAATTTCACCAGTCAAGTGATGTTTTACAAAAGTGGTTTTCCCAGTACCTCCATCTCTAACCAATACAAGTTTGAACTGCGCTTGAGGTTCTCCTTAGGCAGCCATCGTGATGGTTCTTCCAGAAGTGTCTCCGTCTCTGCCTGACTGAATGATTAATACGTATTTATTGATTGATAGACCACAGTTTATAATTCACAGTTCCTTTTTGGCTTTGAACTTTGGGTTCTCCTAATGAGAGCCTACAGTTTTTGATAGTGTTCCAAGTTCTACTCTGTTTCAAGTTTGAGTTTATCCTTTTAGCTCCATAGGTTACTAGAAAACTAGATGATTTTCTCTTTTGGGTCCCTGGTCTACTTTGCTTTCACTGGCTTCAGGTAAAAACTTACTGTCTTGGTATATAATTTTCTTCTGATAGTGCTCTTCCTTTTGCTCTATTCTGAAATAACTTTTTAATTTGTACATTTTTAGTTCCATTCTCTGTTAACTACTTTCCCCCCTCCCCCGTTCTTTAAGACAACATGGTATCATGAAAGAGCAAGCATTGTATTTAAAGTCAGAAAACTGGTTTGAATCTTAGTTTTTCCACTTACTAGATGAGTAACCACGGGCAAATCAATTGACCTTTCTAAGACTCGATTTCTTTATGTTACAAAGTGGTCATAAAGCTACTTGTACTGATATACCTCAGGAGGCAGTTGAAAAAAAATGCTTTGTAAATTTTAAAGCATTAAAGGTGTTGCCATTCTTGTTTGTTGGAAAATAGTTTTGGAGGGTCTGTGGTAGGATAGACTCATCAGTTACACTGTGAATGGAGTTGTGAATTACTCTAGGCACTCTGGAAAGTAATTTAGAATTATTAAATTATTAAAAGTTATTATAACATTTTGATCTAGCAATTATGTTTATATCCTAAGGGGATCATGACAGTAAAAGAGTTTCATATGTACTGAAATAGTCATAGTAGCACTATTTGTAGTAAGAAAAAGCTGGAAACAAATTATGTGCTTATTTATTATTCATTTAACCCCTTAGTACTCTAGATAACTTTCTAAGACCCTAAGTTTCAGAGAAGGTTTCACTTGTGTAAGTAGAGGGAGTTTCCTCCTCTGAGAGCTCCCTTTAGCAATGAAATCATAGATCTAGTCCCTATTGTTATCATTAGTATAAGGAATGGCTCTTGGAGGCGCCAGGGGAGGAGTGAAGTGGTAAATATAGATGTGATGCAAAATCCAAAGCTATTAGTTTAAAAAAAATGTTATAGGAGATTGGGGAATGACTGAACAAATTGTGGTTTATGACTATAATGAAATAGTTTTTGTGCTACAAGAAATGACAAATAGAAAGAATTTCTCTCTGAAGTTGGAAGATCTATATGAATTGATGCACATCAAAGAATCAAAAGAACAATATGCACAATAAGTATAATATTGTAAATGAAAGTAATACTAAAAACAGCAGATAAGTTTAGTGGCATTAGTTATAGATGATTAATATTAAAATATTCTTTCATTTCCTGTTATGAGTGGAGGGTTCTCAGTGACAATTTCTATTTAAAATTATTTTGCTTAAAGCAAAACAATTTTATAGGGGTGTTATTATGAAGGTTTATTGGGAGGTGATTGTTTTGTCAACAGTTTTTATTAAATTTTTTTAAAACAAACAATAGGAAAAATCTTAAATATGATTTGAATTGTGCTATTGTAATTATATCTCACTGATTAGCTCTTCTGGACCATTTCAGTTTAGGTTGTCTTGGTCTCTGCTTCAAACTGTTACCAAAAAGTCTTTGGCCTAGTGAAATTTACCTGTCTGCATTAGGAAAGTTAATATTATCCCTTCTCTGAATTTAGGATACATTGCATTATTAAAGATGATCTGAGCTTTCCCTAGGAATTCCCTTCATTGTCTTCCACCTTTTAGATTTGTCACATCATCTCTTTTAGCCTAAGGTGGTTACCTCTAAATCAACAATAACTTTTGGTAGGGAAAGGTGGCATGTGACCATAGTACAAACTGTATTCTGCATACTCATATTGCTTTGGCTTTAGCTTCATTTAATTTCACAGCCAAACTTCATTTTTTTGACTTTTCTCCTTTATGTCACTTGTCATCACTGAAGTTCTCAGCCTACTTTCTAGCCCCCAGTTGTGCCCCTGCCCATTTTCCGGGAGATACATAATTAAGGCTGTTAATGCTTTTAGGCTGTACTAATCAAGTGTTCCAAAAAAATCTCCTGACACTTTTAAGTTTGCTAGACTACTTGAATCATACAGATACCCTAAGAGTTGATTTTCTTATAAATGAAGTATGAATGAATATCATTCATTGATTAATTATTTTACAACACAATGTGGTGGTTTATAATTTCTTATGGTAATTTTGAAAAGAATTGATTTTTTTGAAAGGTAATTTCCTCATGTTTTAACATTCTATATAAAATAAATTCCTTCTGCCCTCTGTCTCCCCCCAACTAGATTGATTGGGTGGTGAAGCAGTTACAGAACTATATAGATATAAATCTAATAATTAATTGCCATGACTTTTTTCTTCCCCCACCCATTCCAATCTCAAAAGCTACGTTGTTTACACAGGTCCTTTTTAATGAGTCCCAAGGATTTAACACACAATTAGCATTGTTCCATTTCCTTCATTTGAGAAAAATATGCTTCTTAGTAAATGTAATTTGCTTTTGTTAGTGAGGAATGCCATTGAATAATGCCAAACTATTTTAGGAGCTTGAAATTAAAATATTTATAAACAAATCATACTTCAGAAATTACTGTTATTTAAAAAAGGTTTTTCCTTTGTTTGGGTCTGTAGCATGATAATGTTTTTAAAGCTCTCAAGTAAATTTTAGAAAGCTTTGAAGTTGACTGATTATGATAATCACTTTTTAAAAAGAGAAGATCTTTGCAATACACACTAAACCTAATGATGCCGACAGTCCTGTTCACTCTTAATGTGCACTTCACTCTTAATGTGTAGTAGTAGGTTTTTGGTGGTGATCCTAAGACTGCCTAATGTACTAGATCCTGAGTTTCATGTACTTTCATTTTCAAAACTCATGAAAACTTAGGAGAAAAAGGAGTCAGGTTTTTTTCTGAGTAACATTTTACCTTAATATGAAATTATCTTAAGTAGGAATCCATATATAAGCCATCTTTTGTTGTGGGAGAGACTAAAATAGAAAGGTCCATTTCTGACTAAAAAAGCAATTAACTGTAGTTGGGAGAGGAGGAAACTCCTTAAAGGTAAATAGGAAAACATTCTCTAAAGATTTTTTTTCATTACTATTGGGTGAGTTGAACTTTTAAACTTCTTCCTTTAAAGCATCCCTAAATCAAAGGGAGCTTTAATTTTTAACATTTACATCTTGTACTTAAAAACCACACAAAATAAATGATTTTTGTTGGAAATATACCTGAAACTCAGTAACACATTGTTCACTGTAGAGCAAAAGCGAGTAGAAGGCAAGTCCTTCTGGGACAGTATCCAAGGGATTCTGAAATATCAAAAGACCTTCAGTATAAGACCTTTTCATCTAGAAGACACCCCTATGACATGGTTCTCAGTTGTTCTGTTGAGTTCTAGCATACTTCAGTAAGAAGAAGGAAAGGAAGGGATTTTAAACCTCAGGCTGTATTTTCCTAATCTTTTTGAAGAACAGTTGCTTGTAGGTAGATATTGATGCTTTATCTTCACTCTTGCATGCATGTGTACATGTACAGAGAGCAGACCTTGGTGAATGTCTGTAGTGAAGACTAGAGCCAAATGTATGAGGTTTGTATCTAGCATTTTGCCTGTAAACCTTTTAATCCCCTTTGTTTTTGTGATTTTTCTCCAGAATTGCTCATAATGTTCATTTTTTCCCCAGAAATATTTTGAGTGGGGCAAGGAATAATTTGCCTTGGGCTTTGGAATAGATCTGAGCCCCTGTACCAGGCTAGAGAATTCTGCTGAGGCTGAATTGCTAAGTAAAAGTCTTCTGCCTTGACAACAGTTATAGCCTATAAAAATATATTTGCTGAGCCTGGTATAAATTTCAAGACTTGTATAATTAAAGTTCACTTGTGAAATCTAAACCACTCTTTCATTGACTAAATAGTGTAATCAAGTCAGAAGCCCTTACTTAACGTTATTAGACGTAGGTGTAAAAAGACTCAGCTAATGAATAGAAACATAATTCATGAATTTGCTAATCCATCCCCACGGACGATTGCTGGCATGGAGTCTTTGTATTTAAAGAAAACTCCATGTATGTATGTAAGGCAGCTAAATAATTTGTAGAAAATTGCCATTGAACCAGGAAGCCTGTCTGGTAAATACTGACTTGTGCAACCCTGGGCCAGTCATTGACCCTCAGTGCTGTAGGGCAGCTCTCTGAAGACCTAAGCGGCAGAGAAGTTCGCTGACCTGCACTGATAGATCAAGTTGCCCATTTCCTGAAATCATGGTGGGAGGGAGAGTGTGTGTGTGTGTGTGTGTGTGTGTGTGTGGTGTGTACACACACTCACTCTAGATAATATAAGAACATCAGTCAAATGGCTCCTTATTCACATAGATTTGTCATCTAGAATTTTTAAAGAAAGTTATTGCCTTGTCTCTTACATTTTTATATAAAGTCTCTAATGGAAGGATGTGATATTTCTCTTTAAAATATTATGTACATTAATGAATTGACATTAGCTGTGGCTTTCCCTTATGTTTGCTTTGTGTGTGTAGTGTTTTAACCTAATGGTGGAATGAAACCTAATACCCTTTTGGTTTTAGATTCATTTGTTGTGTGTCTTGGGGGTGACATCTATATTGTATTTCTGTTTAGAGCTGATCTGTCTTATGACTGATGAACACCAGGGTTCTGTTCAGAGTTGCTTCTCATACTTGAATCCTGATCCTAAGGGGAAGCCAGCAGGGGTTGACTGTTCTAGAGCAGCATGGACTCAGAGCTCCTCCCAGAGGATACAAAAATGACTCCCAGGTGAGTTGCTCTAGAACCAGAGGAGATGGGCTCTTAGGAGATTGTCTGTGCTTTACAGAAGCTAATAGTGAAGGGCCATACAAGTGAGCCATTCAAAACTTCAGGACCTAGGATTAATTTTGTTTGTTGAACTAGAGTTTATTCTTTTTAACAGGCCCTTCTTTTTCCAGTCAGAAGAATCCTTTCACTTTGTGCTTTTTGTTTGTTTGATTAATTTAGTTGTATTTCACAGTGATCCTTCCCCTTCCCCCACAATGTGGTGAATACTATAGGCCTGAAGGAATATATTTTAAGTTGTAATGTTAATGTTGGATTAGTTTTGCTAACTTCCTATAATTCTGATGGCTTACTTAGGAAACCTTGATTTGATTTAGTAGAAACACTAATGACTAGTCCCTGAATATAAAATTGAATTGTTTTAGATTGGGTTTAGATTTTTTGCTTTAATGAAGATACGTAGAAACTTTGGAATGAATCTGACTTTTTATGTTAACTTAAGTAGTTTATTTTTTAATTCACTGTTATGAAATTTCTGATTCTTATTTCAGTATAATTGACAGAGCATTGAGCTGAGAATTAAGAGACTTAGATTTGAGTCTTGACTTACTAGCTAGATGATTTTTGACAAGTTTCTCATCTAATCTTATCTGTAAAATGAAAGGGTGATCTTAAAAATCTGTCCTCTAAACTTTATTATGATATACAGATTAATGTTGTGATATTCTTCTGTCCCCAAATTAATTGGAGCCCAGGTTTTCCATTTGCTCACTTTAAAAGACAAATTTAGAATATTTGAACAAAAATAGCCATATCTTTTGAGGTAGATACCAGAAAAAGTTCTGATTCATACAGTAATATAAAATCACTTGTTTATTTCAACTAAGAATGGTAAAATTTTCCTATGCCTGTTCCTTACCAACAAAAAGGTTCAAAAAGTGAATCATATCAAATAGATGAAAGATTTATGGCACATGTATATAAGATTTCAAGATTGGTTTAAGAGTTGTATAGACATTTCTCTGAGTAATAAAATTATTTAAAATGAAGGCCAAAGTATCATGCTTTAATCATAAGTAGGCATAATTGAAATGCATTCCTGAATGTAGAATTACATTTTGAAACACACCCACATCTGGGTAGGCACAAAATATTCATAGAGTTATGTTTTAACTTGCATCTTTACGTAGTTCTGTGGAAAAACAAGAGACTTGAGTTTCTGCTTTAGAAGCCATTCCTTTTGTTTGTTCTTTCATAGGAATGCATACATTTAGTGTTCCTAATGGTAGTCTGAATTGTTTTGTAGGCAGTCTTAGGTCATGTGTGTCTCCAGAAATTTTTGTCAGAGATTAATTTATATAGATTTTTTTCTCTTCTGTATTGTCTGGAATATTCGTGGAATATCAGAAATACACTAGATGGTAACCAACGTTAATTTGTTGGGTAAATCTTTAAAATATGTTCAAGTTAAATAGATTCCATAGTTTTGAAATTGAAGTATTCAGAATTCAGTTAGACAAAGCATTAACTATCTGCCTATACGTAAGGAGCATTTGACATTTGGAATAAAAAACTTTTTAAATAAATTTCCTGTCTCCAAAGAGTTTATTGTCTATGGAACTATATACACAGAAAGATAGAGTGCTGATAGAGAAGAAAAGAGAGTGATGAAAACAAATTTCTGGAGTAAAGTTGGAGTAGGGAACAAAATACTTATCAAGATATTAAAGGTTACTTTGAGACTTTTTTGATTTTTTTTGTGCTATTATGTTAAGTTAGAAATAAGAGTATCAGTGCAGTGTTATTAATAATTGCAAAAAATGAAGGAAATCTGAATGCAATAAAGGAATGGTTGAATAAATTGTAGTATATTCATGTATTGGGATTTTTTAATGTGCTTAAGATATTGACAGATATGAAGAAATAGAGAATATAGAAAGACCTTTATGAAATAATGCAAAAAAAAAAAAAAAAGTGAAGGACCAGAAGACTGACATAGAGGAAAAGAGAATGAGAATAAATGGACAAATAAAGGTCCCTGATGGAGACAGTGACAAAAAAACTTAGAATATTTTGCACATTTAAATTCATTTTTAAAAAATGTAAATAGTTACAGAACTTTTTAATTGATTTTAGTGGTTTTAATATTTTTTATAATAAAGTACTTAATTTTTTTTTTAGCAGTAAGATTATTTTTAGTATTTTATATATACAGGCAATTCTTCCTTTGATTTAGACATGAATAATTTAAATCTTTTCATTCACTATCCAACTAACTCTAACTTTAGGGTAAAAAAAGGAAGCAAAAACATGTTATTTTTAGATAATCTGTAATTATTTTGTAAATATTTATGTGTATGTTTTCTCCCTTGAGTTTGAAAATTTATATCATATTCTATACCTGTCTTCTGAATTGAGTGGGCATTTTAGTTATGTACATACTGGTTCTTTCCTTCTGCCTCTGATATTTGGAGGGATTTATTTCTTGTAGTAGTCTATCATTGGTTCAAAGGATCTGCACATATTAGTGAATTTTTGGATATAGCTCCAAATTACTTTATACAATTGAACCAATCAGCCAGTAGTACAGTTTTTCATCCAGTAATTGTCATTTTTCTGTTTTGTACCTTTTGCCTGATGGTGGTGAGATAACATCTTAGAGTTGTGATTTGCATTTTAGTTAAACCCATTCTTATTGTTGTATAACCACTGAATTTAATGGCACCGAGGGAGTAGGAATTTTGATTGGAGAAATAGCAGAAACTTTTAGATATGCACCAACTTTATTTGATTTCACCTTTGACTAATTCCATTGAATATAATTTATATCATAACTAAATGTTCCAAATACAACTTCAATTTTTTGACTTAGGATTTGAGTCCCAAGGGAGTACTATTTTAGAAATAGAAGAAATTACCTGGAAGAGCTGGGTTCAGATGTTGTCTTCATCACTTAATACTAAGTGTGACCTTGGGCCTCACTTTACACATTTGTAAAATGAGAGGTTTGGACTGGATGGTCACTGAGGGCTTTTCCAGCTTTAAATCCAGGAATGTCTTTTCAAAACAATTTAGTTATTCTTTTTAGTATGCATTTTTTTCTTTTCCTATTTTACTTATTTTACATAATCTTTTTGTATTGCCCTTTTGTTCTTTTACTACTAACACCCTCAATATATGACAGGACAATCAGAGACGTGTCTTTACTGTCCTGTTATGTATTGGTAGTGATGTTTTATATAAGGGGAGCCCCAGACCTGACCCCCTATTTTACATGTAAACTGTACCTATTCTGTCCTGTATTTTTCTTAATGTGTGTGCACCCGTGTCTGTATGTCTGTGTTAGAGAGACAGAGAAAGAGAGAACGAATCTTGTTAGCCTACTATTACCATGTTCTGCCCAGGGGAAGGTAAATGCCATGGCCAAAAGCTGCCTTTTTTCCTCTGGGTTTACTGGCTATATTTCTTGCTCAAAGATCAAGCCTTAAATCCAATTCACTCTGGAGCTCATAGCCTGGACAAGAAGTCCCCACCCACCTAGCACAAAATGAATGTAATAACTAAAAAGTAATTCTCTTTCACCCAAGAACCCTGCAGGTCTTTGCCTCCCAGTTTGATTTTTTTTTTTTTATTAAAGGGGCCATGCCTTGAATAACTTAAAGAAGCCTATTTATTGAATGGGTATACGTGAGAAGTGATGAAACCTTACCCTGAAAGGGTCAGGGTCTCCCCATTGCATCCTGGGCCGTCTCCAGTTGTCTTGATGAATATCAGGCCACTGGACCCAGATGGCTCAGGAGAAGGAAGTGAGGTTGGTGACCTTGCACAGCCCTCCACAGTCATCATCTGATGTCATGGTCCTCTTTGAGAACGAAGGACAAACACAACAATAACCTGAGTGGTAGCTAAGTAGGTGACAGTAAAAGAAACTTATTCAGGTGAAAGTCTGAATTTCCTTTCTTGTCATTTCTAAGGGGAAAATATTCCATAAAATAATTATGGAGAACATGTATGTAAAGTGCTTGCATACCTTAAAATGTTATATAATGATGAACTATTATTCTTATTAGAAAGATGAAATATTATTCTTATTATATTCTTCAAACTTCTAAAGGACTCTATCACCAGCACTGTACTTTGGTTGGATGGGTTTTAGTTCTGATTCCCCAGGGGTTGAAGCTGGAGGCATTGTTGCCTCATTGTCTATTCCACCTTGGTGTCTTAAAATATTTCACTTTATTCTAATCATTGTTCTTTTAATCTTTCTGTACTCTCAGAAATGAGACTCCCTCCAGAAGATGCTGTATCTCTGGCTATCTTTTCCTGTATTCCCATGTTTTGTCCTCTGTCTTCCATTCTTCCTCCCTCACTGGGCCAATCTCTCCCCTTCCCTCCAATATTGAACCCAGCTTCTAGTCCTTCTCTCTGCTACTGTTACTTAGTAAACCTCCTTTAAGGTGTACTTACATTTTTGTCACTCAATTCATGTCCTTTAAGGTGTACTTAGATTTTTGTCACTCAATTCATGTAATTTTTGTGGTAGCTTGCTGGTTTCAAGGTTGTTCTGTTTCCTTTCTCAGCAACAGTCAAAAGTGCTTTTTTTTAAGAGGTTACTATTTCTGAAGCTAAGTTCTGGAACCATTCTCTGCCCTCAAAGCAGCTAACATTTTTCTTTTTAAGTAGATTCAGTATCTTTCTTCTCTATCCTTACCTTCTCTTTTGACTCTTTTATTATTTATAGTCTCATGGTGTCATTAACTTCTATTTGGCTAAATATAATTTAAAGAATCTATTTTCTCTGATAAGATTTTGTACCTCTTTTCCCAAGCTGTTACCTGTCTTCATGACTTTCTTAGCTCTCATTTCATTTTCCATTTTTCCTTCTAGTGCTCTTAAGTTTTTAAAATAAATTTTTTTTGCTCTTTTGAAAAAATCTCTTTCACTTATATGAGCTGAGACAAAGAGTAGTGAGCAGAACCAGGAGAAACTTTTACATAGTAAAAGTTTACTATATAAAAGTTATGGCAGCATTGTGAGATGATTAACTTACCTCTTCTCAGCCATATGGTGATCCAAGACAATTCTAAAAGATTTATGATGGAAAATTCTATCCACGTGTGGAGAATGAAGTGATGGAGTCTGAGTGGAGTTGGAAGCATACTGTTTTTACTTTATTTCTTTCATGGTTTTGTCCTTTTGTTCTATTTTTTTTCTTTCACAACATGATTACTATGCAAATAGGGGCAGCTAGGTGGTACAGTGGGTAAAGCACCAGTGCAGGAGTCAGGAGGACCTGAGTTCAAATCTCACCTTAGACACTTAATACCCACTAGCTGTGTGATCTTGAGCAAGTCACTTAACCCCAATTGCCTCATCCTGGGTCATCTCCAGTCAAACTGATGAATATCTGGTCACTGGCTTGAGATAGCTGTTGAGGAGAAGTGAGGCTGGTGACCTGCAATAGCCCTCCCTCACTCAAAACAAAATCAAGTGCAAGTCATGTCATTATTTCTCTGATGGCATGGTCTTCCTCGGTAACGAAGGATGAACACACACTATGCAAGTATATTTTACATTATTGGACATATATAATCTATATGAAATTGCTCATCATCTTAGGGAAGAGGAGGGAGAAAATTTGGAGCTCAAAATTTTATAAGAAATGAATATTAAAATCATTTTTACATTTGATTAGGAAAAAATAAGATACTACTTATAAAATTAATTTTGCTATTCAATCATGAGTCTAGTCCAACTTCTGTCTTGTGAGAAAAATTTATTAAATTGTGTGAATTGGAGGAAAACTTTATATTCTTTAAATCTATCCCTGCATCACTAGAAAACTGTACCACCTCTGGTTGATTGTTGTCCTTTGTTCTCAAAGAGAACCAAAATGACATCACTATAATAAAATCAAGTTTCACTGTGTCCAACTGTGGTTGATTAGACCAATGTGAGCTCAGAATGCTCTACCATAGATTGAGCACAAAGTCCACATGAACATTTAGGGTGGATACTCTAAATTTGGGCATCCTGTGTTTCCTTGAGCTGTTTGAATTCTGCTTTGCTCATTGAGCACAGCACCTTCTCTGATGTGGGCATGCCATGCTGAGCGGTCCTGAGTCAAAGTCTTCCATGTCACAATCAATTCCAGAGTTTTTGAGAAAGACCTTGAGAGTGTCCTTGTATTGCTTCTTCTGACCACCATGTGATCGCTTGCCCTGTGTGAGTTCTCCATAAAATAAGTCTTTTTCACAAGCATACATTTTGCATTCTAACAACGTGGCTAACCCATCAAAGTTGTGCTCTCTGAAACATAGTTTGAATGCTTGGCAGTTTAGTTAGAGTAAGAACTTCAGTATCTGGTACCTTATCCTGCCAGGTGATCTTCAAAATCTTCCTAAGACAGTTCAAATGGAAGCCATTCACTTCCATGGCCTGATGCTGCTAGACTGTCTGTTTCACAGGCATACAACAATGAGGTTGGCACAGTGGTTCAGTTTTGTAGTCATTCTAATACCTCTTCCCTCCCATACTTTCCTTTGGAGTCTTCTTACTATTTAGAGACCCCTAGGGACCCAGGTTGTAATAGCCAGCTATATCCAAAAATTAATGTACATTTCAAGCAACCTATATGTCTCTGCAGACCGGCCTCATATTGATCAATCAGTTATTGTTTTCATGTTCCTTTGATTATTTACAGACACTTGAGGTGAGTACACCTGTTTTTCTGATTTCAGAAAATTGTATCTCTTTACTCTCCTCTTTTCAAGTTAGAACCTAATCTTTCATCTAATTGGAAATCAGGTTACTTAATGTTGTGTTATTTAATTTTAATTAATTGGCCTTATTTAATTGTTTTTAAAGTATAACAATCTGTCTTCCCTCATATTCAGGGTCCAGGCCTAAGCTAAAAAGGTCTGGTCCCAATTTGTAAGGCAGTTGCCATATACTGCTTAATAAATTAATATCCTCAGAAGATTGAACCTTTGTTTCTTCAGCCATTTCATCTTTCAACTGCCACCATGGAGCTAAAGGTTAGAACTGATTGAACATTCTGTTGCTTCGTTATGACTCTTCTTTATCCTGAATCTGTGACCTGGAACTAGTTACTATGAGACAGAGTTGCCAACTAGTACCTGTTCTTACTCCTAGTGCCAGTTGAGGGATCCCCTTGGTATTCTGCTCTCCATTCCTGCCCCTGCTCCTGTCTAGCCTCTCTCTCCTATCCCACTGTCCACAGACCTCTTTGTCTTCCTAAGTGACCTTGGTCAGAAAAAATGACTCACTGACATTTTCTTGGTTTTCTGATCAGAATTGGATTTAGCAAGTTTTCTAGGTTGTTGTGAAGTAGGTGTGCTTTGTGAGTTAGGCAAAAATGCTTCCTTTCACTGCACCATTTTAACTTCACCCTCTACACTTAAATTCATACTTGGGTATTTTAGTTTATGTATTGAACTAAATACTCGTCTCCTTTCTCAGTAACCAAGTATTTATTAAAAGTAAGGCACTGTATTGAGGTTTAGGGATACAAAACCTCATATTCCTTCTCTGTAAGGAGTATGCATTCTAATTGTATAGAATTGGTTGTTTAAATAACATATGAATAACATATATGATATATAAAGACCAGAGAAAGGTTATCTGAATGGAGAAGGCATTAGCAGTTAGGAGCTAGGAAAGGTTTCCTTTAGAGATGGGATTTGAGCAGAGGTTTGAAGGAAGCCAGAGCTCCAAGTGATCGAATGTTGTTGGTTCCCATATAAGAAGACTGGAAAGGAAGGAAGGAGCCAGGTTATGAAGATATTTAAATGCCAAAGGACTTTGTATTTGATCCTGGAGGCAATGAGGAACCACTGGAACTCTTTGGACAGAAGGTGACATGTTTAGGTCTTCAGTTTTGTAAATCCTTTTGTAAGCTGAGTGGAGAATGGATTGGAGTGGGGAGAAACTTGAGGAGGGGAGATCATTTAGAAGGCTTTTATACTGGTACACATAAGCAGTGATGAAGGTCTAAACTAGAGGATTGACTGTATGAGTGGATAGAACTCAGATTGTTACCTCTTTACTGGGCTGTTTCTCGTCTCATCACAATGGATATGGACCCAATAGTTGACAAGTGGAACTATACCCGTTTCTCTGCCCTTGAATTCCTTTCCCTTTCAATCTTTGTGCTGATATATTGCTAAACTTCAGCCCTTGTTTACCCCACCATTTGCCTTCCTATATTTCTGAACATTGCTGAAAAATGTTTCACAACTAGTATTGATTGTATTAACTTCAACTTGATGTTACCTAATATTAACCAGACCCCTGGTACTATACAGGTATGTTTTATTTTTTCCTCATTTACTCTCTGATACATTCCTCACAACAACCATATTGAATTTTCTGTCATATCCTACCTCCCTCTCAATAGAGGATCTTCCCTTTTTCTTGAGAAAATTGACGCAATTTTTTTTTTTTTTTTTTTGTGAGCTTCTTTGTAACTCTACACCTTGGAACTCCTACAGACAGAACATGTCTGTTCTTCTTTACTCCTCCTTTACTACAATCTCCGTCTCAAAAAAAGAAGGTAGTTGTTCTGCCTGCCTACTCTAACCTATCTTTAAGTCTTAGATCTTATATCCTCTGGGAGATTGCCTCTGTGCTCGTTCCCTTTCTTTCATCTTCCCTTATCCTACTTTCTGTACGGCCTACAGTTTTGCTATCTCTTACCTGTCCTTTAAAAACCTTCTGACTTTGTCATTCTTTTGAATTTTTTTGTAGTCATTTATACTTTTTTTTAAAATGTACTAAGTATTTTATTTTTCCCCAGTTCCATGTAAATTTTTATTTTGTTAAAGAAAATTGTCAGTACTCAACTTGCCCTGCTTTCCTACTTGCAGTATGATTTCTGACTCTACCACTGTACTCTCCAGGGTCTCCTGGCTTTGATACTAACACTAAAATCTGAGCTCCTGTTCCTTTACTATCACTGTTCTTTGGGAGGAAGTCATCCCATAATCCTTAATTTTTTCTCTGTTCTTCTTGAGTTCTCTTTAGCTTGTGACACTCTGCACCTCCTTCTGAATTTTTTCATCCCTTAGCTTTTGTGAAATTGCTTTTTTTTAATCTTATAATAATAAGTGATAGTAAGAACAATAATAATTGATATTTATATCCCTTATTGATCCTCACAACGAATTCATGAAGTAAATACTACAGTTGTTTTCACCATTTTATAGATGAGAAAACTGAAACTCAGATAAATTAAGTGACTTGCTCATGGTTACCCATATGGAAAATATTGGTGTTGAGGGCATAAATTCAGTCTATATCTATTCTCGCTCCAGGTCTGGTGCTCAGTGTGCCTGCCTTACTCCATATCTTTTGCCTCCTACAAATCTGAGGTTTTCTTCTTAGATTCCTTTATTGTATCATTATTCATTTTCTGGCCATTAAACATGGATATAACTCAAAGGTTCTGTCCCGGTCTCTCTTTTTAGGTTTTTCCCTGGTGATCACATCAGATACCATGGATTCAGTCATTACTGTGTTAATTGCTTTCATATCTATCTCTTGATCTCCAGTTCTGTTTTGTCCACCTTTTAATTTGACATTTCCACCTGGATGTTCCTGTGGCATCTAAAATACAAAAAAAAAAACACAACAAAAACCCAAAATGGAACTAATTGTCTCACCCCCAAATCTACCTCTTTTTCAAATTTCCCAAATTCTAATGATGAAACAGCTGTTCTGGTCTCCCATATTGGCCGCCTTCATTGTTCTTGATTCTTCCCTTTCCTTCATCTCATGATGTATATAAGTTGCCAAATCTTATCCTCAGCAACATCTGAGTGTCATTAAGTTGTAGTGTAGAAATGGAGTGTAAATGTTAAGAAGATTGGAAAGGTAAAGGGTTGTGAAGGCTTTTAAAAGAAGATTTTATATTTGATCCTAGAGGTAATTGAGAACATTAAATTTCTTTGAGTAAAGGACTGAATCAAATGATCAAACCTGTGCTTTAGGAATATTACTTTGGAAACTGAGTACAGGATGGTATGGAGTAGGGAGACGCTTAAGACAGGGAAACCAGTTAGACGGTAAATACAGTAATCCTGCCATGAGATGATGATGATCTGTAAATAGGATCTGACAGTGTGAATGGAAAAATATGAGATATGAGAAGACAGAAATGACAAGACTTTGGAACAAATTGTATGGGAGGCATAAATGCTAAATGAATAGTTGAGTATATTAGTGAGATTATGGATTTAGGTAACTGGGAGGATGGTGGTATTCTCCGCAGCAGTAGAGACCCTTGGAAATAGGGAGAAATTTTTGGGAAAAACAACTATTTCTGCTTTTTGATGTGTTAAGCTTATAATGCTCATGGGACAGCAACTTAGAGATGTCTAAGAGGTAGTTGGTAATTGTAGACTAGAGTTCAGGAGAGAGATTAGGGCTGAATAAATAGTTAAGGATCACTCAACTGTTAGTCTTTGAGTCAGAGAACATACATACTCTTTCTTGTATCATTTTAAATTGTTTTCTAGAAATATTTCAGCCAAATTGATCTGTTTCCTGGAATTCAGAATTCCATATCTAGGTTCTGTACTTTCATACAATTTAATCAGTCAGCACACATTTATTAAGCACCTACTTTGTGCTAAACTTGGGGGATACCAAAAGAGACAAAAGATAGTCCTGCTCTTCAGGTTTTTATCATGTAATGAGGGATACAACTAATGAAAACATGTATGCCACAAACTATGTGCAGGATAAATTAGAAATTATTAACAGAGGGAAGACACAAGAATTAAGAGGAGTTTGCCTGGAATATACCCCCTTCTTATTGAAGTTCTTATTTTCCTTCAGGGTTCAGTCCAGATGCTAATTTCTGTAAAAAGTTTTATTTAATTATTCCCCCATCCCATACAGTTGTTAGTATTTTCTTCCTTATAGGATTTACCCATTTCTGTACTTATTTTCTGTTCAACAGAATGTAAGTTCCTTGAGGGCAGGGACCATTTTGTTTTTGTCTGTGGCTACCTGGTTCTTTCTCCGTATGGTACTGAAAGGCTTGTGCTCTTTGCCATTACCTGACCTGGGAGACATCAGTTTCAGCGTATAGGTCTATTCAGGAACCTGGTTTGGGGGTCTTTTTGCCTAGGAACTTGGTATTATATGTAGAAGTTGTATATAGTAGATGCATAAAAAATGCTTCATGAATTGAAATGGGAAAAGCCTATGCCAGATCAGGTATTTTCTCATTTTTTTTTAGGAGTTACAATCAGTCATGAAGGTTATGCTTGAGCATCTTATGCAATATAACTGATTAAATAACCCAGTAGCCTAGTGTGATTATTTTTGAGTGTAATGAAGGGTTTAAAAATAGAAATCATTGTTGGTGACATTATTTCTTTGAGGATACTAATTATTTGGATATTATTTTTTTTCTTCTTTAGCATTCTTGAAATGAAAATGAAATAGAAAAATGAAATATAAAAATATCACCATGCGTACTGTTTTTATGAACAAATTACTGTTATTTTCTTTTCTTTATATGTACTTTGCTGGATATAATAATAGTGTATGAAAAGCTCAAGTATTTTAAACTGTTTTTCATAACCTTAATTGATTTGTCTTTTACTTATTATTTTAGTGTATTAGCATAAAATAATGATTGAGTGGTACAATATTCTTTTAATATTGTACTCTGTAGTTTTGGAAATATTTTAGGATTTATTAACTAAAAGATTACAGGATTTTTTTTTTGACCTCACATAAAGGTGTTGCTTAATTCACATGAAGTTTTGTTAGTAGATTTGTTTTTACTGATAGATAATTAGATTTTTGTGCTAATTGGAAGCATTTCTATGCATTATTACAGAGAGGAAACAAAATTTTCCATCTGAATTGATATAAATTTTTGGCCTCCTTGGTGCTGTCCTTTTTCTCTAAGGGAAGAAGCTTGTGTCGTCCTGGCCTGTCCTCCTCAAGGGTCTCTGATTCCTCTTTACCCTTTATCAGCAGTGGGTAGCATTTATTAGTCCCTGTGTGTTGTGTGTGTGCGCGTGTATGTGCATGTGCGTGCCACTTGCTGAAAATTTACAAATGTGACTGAAATGACATGATATGCCCCCAAATTATTTTCATTTTATATTGTTTATATATAAATGTTCAATTTTAAGTTCACTGTTCTGAAATTTAAAAATCACTTCAGCATTCTGTTTTAAGCTCTTTCTCAATCACATTGCAATTATGTCTTATTTAATGTTAAATATTTCCTCATTCAAAGAAACTTACAGATTATTTTGAATCTATATTTATTTTGTTTTAAAATGTTTTATTTTATATTTTGGAACTTAATGGAACTTTCCTTTGTTTCCTTTGCTGAGAAGAGGAGGTTTTCTGAAAATGGTCCAATAAAGCATAAATATTAATTTTAGCTGCGTATATGCATGAGTGGAGGCAGCTTGGTGGCTCAGTTGATAGAACTCAAGTATATTGTTTACATTTTGTCCCTGGAAATTTTGTCATCTTAGATTTGGCCCACTGTTGTAGCCTGTTAGGGCTAACTGGATGGGTCCATAGAAGTCTTCTCTCTAGTCCAGTATTTTAATTTTAAAGAAAAAAAAATTGAGACTCAAAACTGCATGGGATATAAGTTTCCAAATTGATACTTGGCAGTTTTCTAATTTCAAATCTCTAGTATTTTTCTAGTATTTTTTTCCCCACAGTACTACACTATATATTAAATTTGTAACATTGTATTTAGTAGTCCTTTTTCATTCTGTCATCTAGAAATTTTATAAACACAATGTCTGTCCTTACCTAAGTCTTTGACAAAAATATGAACCTGAGCAAGGGCAAGTGTTTTTCAACTAGTTCTGAATACAGTTAGTATAACTCTGCTTTCATCCAGCCCACAATTAGCTGTGTTTTCTACAAGCATGATATGCAAGAACTTTCAAATACCTTGCCAAAATCCAGGTATGTTCTTTTTGTGAAATTTTCTACCTACTATCTTGTATATAGTCCAGTATGAAGTACAGGCTATTGATTGGATAAGATAGCCTTCAAGCAGATACTTTCAAGTAAATTTAGGTGTCCTTGGGAAAGGCTGAGAAGCATGAATGTTTATTGCACATTCTTTTTTAGACTTCTGTTAGGCTTCTTTAGGGATCGTGTCTTGAGTATCCATCTCAGGAACTGTTGCTACACTGTTGTATGGGCTGTGCTGAATTTACAGTATGTTTGACTTCTCTTTGGAAATGATCAAAGCTTACTTGAACTTGAGTGACATCATGTTGAATAAATGTGTATGAGATAGGTAATGTTAAAGTCCACAGAATGTTAAATGTTGAAATGTTTAGGCTATACTGTTTATTTCATAGTAGAGTAAGAAATAAGGGTGTGGGGGGAAGCTTGTTAATACTATCTTCTATACCTTCAGAACTTGTTAAGAAGCTCATCATTTCTCCTGAACTATTACAGTGGATTTATTATTAGTCTCATTGCTTAAAGTCTCCCACCTCTTCAGTCTATCCTCCACATAATATATTTCTAAGTCTATTGTCTTAATGTGTTAGTCCTTCGCTCAAACATTTCCAGTGGTTCCCTACTGTCTTTTAAGATAAATAAAATACAAACTCATTATCATCCAAAGACTTCCACAACCTGACTCCCAGTCAGCAAGTCAATCACAACTACTTACTAAGTACCTACTGTGTGCTCAGTATTATACCAAGCACTGGGGTACAAAGAAAGGTAAAAAATAGTTCTCCTCAGGGAGCCCACAGTCTGATGGGGGAGACAATATGCAAACATCTATGTTCAACCAAATATATACAGGATAAATTGAAAAGAACCTCAGAGGGAAGGCACTAAGATTAAGGAGCACTGGGAAAGGCTTTTTGGAGAAGGTGACACTTGAGCTTAGATTTGGAGGAAGCCAGGATTTGGAGATGAGGAGGGAGACAGTTCAGAGCATGGGGGACAACTGGCCAGTGAGAACTGTCAGAGTCAGGAAATTTAGTGTTTTGTGCAAGGAATCTTGTGTCATTGGATAGAAGAGTATCTTAATATTATTCCTTTTTCTATATTTTCAGTTTTAGCCAAAGTGGTAGTTTCTGGAGCTCCACATGTTGTTTCCTGTCTTCCTGTCTCAAAAACATACCTGGAATGGATTCTTTTCTCACCTCTACATTTTATAATCTCTAGCTTCCTTCAAGGCTCATCTCAGATAAAATCTTCCACTGAAAGACTTTCCTGCTTTCTCCAGTTGTTTGTTTTCCTTTCTTGTCTTGAAATTACCTCATCTTTACTTCTCTGTGGGTGTTTTATCCCTCTGGTAAGCACCTTGAGGGAAGGGATTTATTTTTTGCATAACTACAGGGCCTAACATAATGTCTAATACACAGGTGCTTTCTAAATGTTTGTCAAATTGAAGGAAATTTGTTACGTGTATACATACATACATACATACATACACACACAACTTTTCTTGAATGTGGCACAGGAATTTTTATTTTATTGTGGCTGTTTGGTTTTCAGTTGTGTACAACTCTTTGTAACCTCATTTGGGGTTTTCTTGACAAAGATGCAGGAGTGGTTTTCCATTTCCTTCTCCAGCTCTTTTTACAGATGAGGAAAATGAGGCAAATAGGGTTAAGTCCAGAGTCACACAGATAGTAATTGTCTAAGGCCCGATTTGAACTTGGGTCTTCCTGACTCCAGGTCCAGTGCTCTGTCTTCTGTACCACCTACCTTTCCATATTATTTATTTTATTACTACTATTTAAATCTTTTCAAATCAACCTTAAAAATAACTTATTTCCATATACAAAGTAGTCACCTAAACATTAGTGCCTTTGGTGTGTTTCCCAGTGTCTTAATTTTGTATTGCAACTGTTCAAAGTAAGTGACTTTCTTTCTCTTCTATAGTTGAGAGATATTTTGGGGAGGGGGAGTGTCTGAGTCATTTGTGCAGTGTCAGAGTTGGCTATTTACCTCATTACAAAAATATATCTGGTAAAGAACTAGAAGGCAATAATTTATTAAAGGAATAGTATCTGGTTTTTCTAATATTGGGAACTAAATAGCTAATTCTTTTTCTGTGACCAGGAAGCCACTTATTTTTGTACTTCTAATCTCCCTTTTTCTTTCTTCTTTCACATTCATGTTAATTATAGTACGCAGTATACAATATAGATTAGGACTCAATCTGACAGAAAAACAGGTCAGACTTGAAAGTGTCTGTATTATTCTGGAAGCTGTGCATTTGGGGAATATGGGAGAGCTCCCAGTAGATGAATGTGACAAAAATCCTTGAATCTCTGGCATCTACATACACGCAATATTATTGCCTTGGCAAACTGATTCATTTTAGAATGATTTTATAACAGTATTATTCAGTGAACTAAGATAAAGCTGAATGTTGCTTCATAATAGAAAATATTTTAACTTTTTGTTGTTCAGGTACATTTGAAATACTTCACCAAATAGAAGTACTTGTTGAATCTTTCAGCCTCTTCAGAGAACAGCATATTTTTGTCTCTTATAAAACCAGAAGAATTATCTTGTCTTGGTGTTGAGCACACATTAAAATTTTTAGGAGATTTCATACTTGCAGTTATTTTAGTTATACTACTTAGGATCTGTTTGGCTATCTGATTTCCTAGTTGAGGTTTTTAGCTCAATGGTAGTTTTCCTTTAAATAGAAGCAGCTGAATTTTTCAGAAATATTGCATATGGCAACAACTGGACACAAAAGATTGTTTGAAACCTCTGTACTGACGTTAGATATGTAAGTTGAATTTGTCTAATCATATTTTACCAATATTATCATAGAACAGTCAGTTCAGTTTGCAGCTATTTCAAGCGTTTCTTACTGATGCTTTCTTACTTATCCTAGAGTAAACTGCTTGTTTCCCAGAAAGTTTTGAATGTATTCTCTCCATGCTAGATGCATCTTTTGCTATTTACCCTAAGTGGGATAATGTATAGATTTTTATTTTATTTTATATTACTGAGAAGCATGGAGAGATTGGTTTATTAGGAATCTCAGGGAGAGTAAGAAAAACAGGGGAAAATGATAGATAACAGTAATGCCTCAAAAAAGGCAAATGAGAACATCAGTTCTCATTGATTTATCCTTTTTATCTTAGTAAAATCTTTGAAAATATTTTTCCAATGTGTACTTGAAAAAAATATGTTAATAGAATAGATGATTTCATACAAGTGGTCTTCTCTAGAAGCCAGTATCTTTGTAATCATAGTTATGTAACGGGAACAACAGGTGGAAGTTGAAAAGGGGCAAATTTTGTCTTGTGAGAATAACCTTACTAACAAGTCAGAGCTATTCAGAATCAAAATGAGCTGCCTTAGCACATGTGAGTTTACATTTATTCACAAAGATGTTCAGCACTTTTTTGGAGGCAATTTTAGGGAAAGGCTAAATGGAAGAGGCATTTCCTATAGATAGTAAGGTTATATTTCCAGCAAGATTCATGGCTATTCAAAAGATACCACTGGTACAGTAAGAAAGGTAGAGTCAAGGTGGTAATAGAAAGTCACCATTTTGCCCAGCTCACTGATCACATGTCCCCTGGCAAAACCTAAAAAGTGGGGTAGATTTTGATTTTGAAAGCCAAGAAAAGTCACAGTGAGTCATTTTCCCAGTCTCAAAGAGCTGAGGAAGGCTGATAGAGAGGTCTGCAAACACTGGAGTAGGGGCTAGCCAGGAATGAAGCATAACAGTATTGGAGACAGCAGCAGCAGATGTGGTGGTAAGGAACATTCTCTAGCACCCAGGAGTGGTGAGGATGCTGAGAGTGTTCAGCAGAACTAGAAACATCAGGCACTAGGCCAGAAAACAATCTCAGTGGACCTCTGAAGTGGTGATGAGAGCAAGAAGAGGTACCCACTGGCAGGTCATTTGCCCATTCCCCCAGTTTCAGGTCATGGTTCCAGGGTAGAGAGGAACAGTCGAGAGGCTGTGTATGGAGCAAAGAATAAGTTCCAGAAGCAGGTGCAGCTCTGAGATCAGGGGTTGGGAGTAGAGTGAAGGGAGATTTGTGGACTCATTTCTAGCCTTTAGACCCTCCCCCGCCCCCCACCATTTTTACCCCAAACTGCAGTGGAATAACCAGGGCAAGAAACCCAAAGCAAAGCGGGCGGGGGGGGAGCCTTTAAAATTAAGTTGCTCTGAACATACTGAACTTCCCAGTGGGCTAATTGTGACTGAGTCCAGCAGCAGTTTACATACAAAGCCACAGAACAAAACCTGGATGAGGGATTTGCAGACCTCAGACCAGGAGGGCAGTGAACATACCCCACCTTTGAACCACCAAAACCTTCCAGGCCCCTAGGCTGAGCTGTGAAAACAGAAGGACATAAAAAAAAAACAGAAGTTCAGGCCAGACATTTTCCCTGGAAATGAGCAGAGTTCAACAAGATATAAAAGTGTTCAAAAAAACCTCTCTTCCTTCTTAAGTGAGTTCAGTACTTGGTTCATAGTTTTTCTCCCCTCTTCAGCTCATGCATATTAATGCTCCTTTAAGCACACTAATCTTTCACTTTCTCAGCCTGCTTACCTCTTACCTCCTACTCCTCTACTGAACTCAACCACATGCAAAGATGTCCCTGATCTTTCCACAATCTATAAATGTACCACTTCCTCGTTCAGGAATTTCCAGATCTCTTTATCCATTCATAATATTGGCAAAAACCTACTTTTTGTCCACATCATGACCTTTCAGGCCCTTGACTCCTCAGTTCTCTCCCAGGCCATCTCCCCTGCTCTAGCCACTCTTTCCTATTTTCCACTTTTGTTCCTGTGTAAACCAGTTCACCTCTACTTTGTTCTCTTCTCTTGAGTCCCTGGCCCCGTTATCATACCAACAATTAATGCCCAATCAAACATTAGCCTTTGATCACTGCCACCATTTGTAGCCTTCACTCCTTAACACATGCTACTTAAGGTGGAAGAGGAGATCGCACAGCTTTTCTGATCAGATTCACTACAATATGTTATACAACCTCAACTGGGTTCTCTCTGCTGCCAGGCAGTCCTACTGTACCTCCCTTTTCAACTCAGTATCCCATTCTCCACATGGACTCTTCCAAATCTTTCATTCCTTCTCAAACCTCCCATTGCTTTGCCTACCCCAACTCTCTCAGCTGAGATTTTTACAAAAAAATTGAGGCCATTTGTTTCAAGATCCCTCTTCCACCTAAAATTCCATGTTCTATGGGATGCCCCCCACCATGCACCCCTCCCCCCCACTCTCTTAGTTCTGGTGCTTCCCCTCTGTTGGCTATTTGCTTTTTATTCTGGAAATAGGTTATTTTGTATATATTTGTTACACTGGTTTCTGATTACCTCCAGGATCAAATATAAAATCCATTGTTTGTCATTTAAAGCCCTTCACAAACCCTACCTACCTTCCCAGACAGAGTTCTTAACGTGACTCCCCTTTTTGTTCTAGTAACATTGCCTGCTTGACACATGACTTCTAACATGACACATCACTTTCTGACTCCACTTCTTAACGCTGGTCTTCATGCCGGTCACTCTGTCTTCATCTTTGCTTCTTGGCTTCCTTTAAGACTTGTCTCAAAACCTACCTTGTGCAAGAAACTAAAAAGTCTTTCCCCCTCACCCCAATAGTCACTTTTTCCTAACTTTATTTTCCATTTACACTATATATATATTTGTGCATAGTTATTTGCACATTCCATTCCATTTGGATATGATGTCCTTGGGATGAGTGACCATGTTTTTGCCTTTCTTTGTGGGCCCAGCGCTTACAGTACCAGCAACACAGTTACTGTGCATACTTGTTAACTGACTTTGCAACTGTTTTGCGCGTGTGCAGTGGAGTGAGGAATAGTGAAAGTTGAGAATGACTTTTAACTCTCAATTCCTAAACCTGTGTTACTGGAAGGATGGTAGTTCCCTAGAAAGAAACTGGAACACAGCTAGAATGAACGATGATTTCAAGAAAAAAGATACCAACTTCTGTATGTGTCATGTCAAGTTTGAGGTATTTGAGATACACAGGTAGAGATAGCCCATAAACAGTTGGTGGTGTGGGGACTGAAGTTCACAAGAGAGATAGACCATGGTAGACCATGGTTAGGTACGTTTTTCTCTGCATAGAGAAAAGTAGTTAAATGCATGAGAGCTGCTGAGATCATTGAGAGTGTATAGAGAGAAGAAAGCCCAGGGCAGGATTAATAATGTAATTGTAGAGACAAAATATACAAGAAAAGCTAAATAATTATACAGCTAAAGAATTTTATAGGAGATGTCATCAGGAAGTTTATGATTAAATTAAGTAATTATTACTTTATATAGCATTGCATGCCAAGAAAAAAGTACTGTCTTTTTAAATTTTATTTCATAGGTTTGGGTAGGTGTTTTTAACATCACTTCATAGATGCTAAGGCTCACAGGAGTTGGAGTGTGTGTGACTCAGGACAAAGTTATTAGCAGCCAGGTTTAGGACCTAGGTTTCCTGATTTCCTGAAAACTTGTGTTCTTTCTCCTGTATCATAGAATGTCTTGCCATAACTTCCTAAGCCTCTTAATTTTTTTAGCATTAACACTGTTACTCCTCCTCATCCCCACTAATACCACCCAAAAGACATGCCAGGAACTGTGTAAATGACTGAAGCCGTCCATCCACTTTGGGTCCTGAAGCCTGTGTCTTTAATGGGGAATTTAGTGGTGGGAAGAGGAGTGGCTAGCAGATACTTAGTAACAATGCCACATGTCAAGTGAAAGAAAACTTGGGGCTAAATTTGGCCTACAGCCCAGAAGTCACCATTTCTGATTAGATACACTGTAACTGAATTTGCAGTAAAATGGAGGACTCTATAAGGAATTTTTAAAATAGTCAATCAAGTGTTGCTTGCTTGTTCAGCTCTTTCTAGAAGATTGAATTCTGAGTGAAACTTTTTCACTCATCTCTATTCATCTGTATCTCCCCCTGCCCCCCACTTTCTTCAACTTTGTTATAGCATACCTAGGATTAGATACCATATGCACCACACTTTTTGAGATATGTAACAGACTCACTCCTATCACTTATGTCATCCATATGTACATATATACCTCTTTGATATTAGGGAATAGAATTTTTTTTTATATTTGTTTCTCCGGAACTCAGTACTATGCTTAGCTCAAAACAAGCATTTAATAGATTATTTTGTATGCATTCACTCATTCCTTTACCAATTAATAACATAATTAAATATGATGAGAATTTTTCCCTTATATCTAATCTGCTACTTTTTCCAACTTCCTTCCATTGCTCCAAATTTTAAACAAGTGAAGTTTAATTCCTTTCACACATTGCATTCCTTCAGACATTTGAAGACAGCTGTTATAGTCTCTTCAAGTCTTCTTCTGAATAATTATATCTAGGTTTTTATCCAGACTTCATATGACAATAATATCATCTTCATTATCAGCCTTGGCATTTATGTAACACTTTAACTTTTGTTGTTTATTTATTTTTAGTTTTCAACATTCATTTCCACAAGATTTCGAGTTCCAAATTTTCCCCCTATCTCTCTCCTCCCCTCACCCCAAAATACCATGCATTCTTATTACCCCTTGCCCCAGTCTGCCCTCCCTTCTATCACACTCCACCCTTCCCTTATCCCCATCTTCTCTCTTTTCTTGTAGGGCAAGATAGATTTCTATACCCCATTACCTGTATTTCTTAATTCCCCGTTGAATGCAAAAACAATCCTCAACATTTGTTCCTAAAACTTTGAGTTCCAACTTTTCTACTTCCCTCCCTCCCTCCCCACCAATCCCCACTGAGAAGGTAAGCAATTTAATATAGGCTATATATGTGTAGTTTTGCAAAAGATTTCCATAATAGTCATGTTATGTAAGAGTAACTATACTTCCCTCCATCCTGTCCTGCCCTCCATTTCTTCTTTTCTCTCTTTTGACCTTGTCCCTCCCCAAGGCTGTTTACTTCTAATTGCTCCCTCCATTTGTCCTCCCTTCCATCATTAACCCCCCTCCCCGCCCCCCCCGCTTATCCCCTTCTCCTCTACTTTCCTGTAGTGTAAGATAGGTTTTCATACCAAATTGAGTGTGCATATTGTTCCTTCCTTGAGCCAAATGTGATGAGAGTAAGCTTCACTTTTTCCCTCTCACCCCTTTTCCCCCTCCATTGGAAAAGCTTTTTCTTGTCTCTTCTGTGAGAGATAATTTGCCCCATTCCATTTCTCCCTTTCTCCTCCCAATATATTCCTCTCTCACTCCTTAATTTTATTTTTTTAGTTATCATCCCTTCCTAGTCAATTCACCCTTTGCCCTCTGAGCATATGTGTATAATCTCTACAACTACCCAAATACTGAGAAAAGTTTCAAGAATTACAAATATTATCTTTCCATGTAGGTATGTAAACAGTTCAACTTTAGTGAGTCCCTTATGATTTTTCTTTCCTGTTTACCTTGTCATGCTTCTCTTGATTCTTGAGTTTGAAAGTCAGATTTTCTATTCAGCTGTGATTTTTTTCATCAAGAATGCTTGAAAATCCTCTACTTCACTGAATGACCATTTTTTTTCTCCTGAAGTATTATACTTAGTTTTGCTGGATAGGTGATTTTTGGTTTTAATCCTAGTTCTTTTGACTTCTGGAATATCATATTCCAAGCCCTTTGATTCCTTAACGTAGAAGCTGCTAGATCTTGTGTTATCCTGTTTGTAGTTCCACAATACTCAAATTGTTTCTTTTTAGTTGCTTGCAATATTTTCTCCTTGACTTGGGAACTCTGCAATTTGGCTATAATATTCCTAGGAGTTTCTCTTTTTGAATCTCTTTCAGGAGGTGATCAGTAGAGTCTTTCAGTATTTATTTTTCCTTCTGATTCTAGAATATCAGGGCAGTTTTCCTTGATAATTTCATGAAAGATGATGTCTGGGCTCTTTTTTTTGATCATGGCTTTCAGATAGTCCCATAATTTTTAAATTATTTCTCCTGGATCTGTTTTCCAGGTCAGTTGTTTTTCCAACGAGATAGTTCACATTATCTTCTATTTTTTCATTCTTTTGGTTTTGTTTTGTAATTTCTTGGTTTCTCATGAGGTCACTAGCTTCCATCTGCTCCATTCTAATTTTTAAAGAACCATTTTCTTCAGTGAGTTTTTGAACCTCCTTTTCCATTTGACTAATTCTGCTTTTTAAAGCATTCTTCTCCTCATTGGCTTTTTGAGCCTCTTTTTCTAATTGAGTTAACCTATTTTTAAAGGTGTTATTTTCTTCAGCATTATTTTGGGTTTCCTTTAGCAAGTTGTTGATTTACTTTTCATGCTTTTCTTTCATTTCTCTCATTTCTCTTCCCAATTTTTCCTCCACTGTCTTACTTGATTTTCAAAATCCTTTTTGAGCTCTTCCATAATCTGAAACCATTGCTTATTTATTTTGGAAGTTTTAGATGCAGAAGCCTTGACTTTTATGTCTTCCCCTGATGGTATGCTTTGTTCTTCCTCATCTGAAAGGATGGAAGAAAATATTTGTTCACCAAGAAAATAACCTTCTATAGTCTTTTTTCCCTTTTTTGGGCATTTTCTCAGTCAGTTACTTGACTTTTGAGTCCTTTGTCAAGAGAAGAGTACACTCTGGGGACCTGACTCAGTTCCTCTAAGGTGGCACAATCAAAGCAGAGGAGTTTATTTCTCTCTTGACTTGCACTGTGATCTGGGAGCTACCACCAACTTTTCTGCCCAGAATCTGTGTGTAAAATTCCCTCTTCAGAGCCTCCACCAGCTCTTCTACGCCAGCCAGCACTCCTCACCCCATGGCTGCCACTCAGGGCTGAGATCCAGAGCAACTGCTCAATTCCTCCAAGTACTTGGAGGCTGCTGCTGCAGTTGCTACTGCCACAGGGCCAGACAGCATTCCCTTCTCCCCCAGATAAAAGAGCTTTCTCATTGACTTGTAAAGCCGTCATTAGTGTTTGTGGGTTGAGCAATCTGGGAACCACAGCTCTTGACAGGGATTCCGCCCCTGAGTCCTGTTTAAGTTCTGTTGCTACTGGTGCTGTTTGGCCAAGGCCGTGGTGTTCTCTGCTCCGTACCTTGTGTGATAGACTTTTCCTGTTGACCTTCCAGGCTGCCTTGGGCTGGAAATCTCTTTCACTATGTTGTTTTGTGGCTTCTGCTGCTTTGGAATTTGTTTAGAATAATTTTTTACAGGTATTTTATGGGCCATGGAGCGGAGCTTCTGCAGGACAGTCCTTTTACTCTGCCATCTTGGCTCTGCCCCTCCATCTGCAACACTAACTTTTGCAAAGTACTTAATGTAAGTTGTCTCATTTTATGTTCATGACAACCTTGTATGAAATAGGTCCTATTATTATCCTATTTTACACATCAGAAAAGTGAGGGTGAGTTTAAGGGACTTGCCCTGGAGGGTTACACAGCCAACACAGGTATGAAGCAGAATTTGAACTCTGATCTTACTATCTTCAAGTCTCTCATTTTATCTAATAGCAACCATCTAGTTGCCTTGCTGACATGATCTCAAGGCCTTTTTCATTTACAGGGTTGATGAGTGGACATATTGGGAAGTGGATTGACACACCTTTTTGCAGTAACAAGTATTGTTTGTATTTTAGGTCCAGAAATAGAGGGGAGAAGGACTGAGGCTTAGATGGAACATGCAAGGCAGCTGGCAAGGGAGTGACCTATATCTAGGCCATCTCCAGCCATGTGAGTCTTACATTTGGGCCCCAGACTTTCCAGAACTGAAAGAATTAAGACCTCTAGGACACTGTCTTCAATCCTGGTGGAAAGGTGGTTGGAGAGAGAAGATGATTAGAGAGTAAAAGACTACTGTAAACCACTAGGTCGTTTTCTACATAAACTTCTGCCTAGTTACTTCTACCCCCCATCTTATTCTTGTATAATTGATTTTTTGCACCTTATTGGAGGGTTTTGTTTTTTTTTTGTATTTTCCTTATTCATTAGAGATGGACTGTCATAGGAAGATTCTGAGGATCACCTAGCAGGATAAGGTAGCAGACACTGAAGTCCTTAATCAAGCTGAAGTGCCAAGCATTGAAACTGTGCTTCAGAGAGAACAACTCCAATGGACTGGCTACACTGTTCGAATGCAAAATGTACACTTGTCTGAAAGACTATTTTATGGAGAAGTCACATGGGGCAGGCTATCACATAGTGGCTAGAAGAAGCGATACAAGGACACTCTCAAGGTCTCTCTCAAGAACTTTGAATTTAATTGTGCAGCATGGGAGACACTGGTACAGGACCATTCAGCATGGCATGCCCACATCAGAAAAGGTGCTATGCTCTGTGAGCAAAGCAAAATTGAGAGAGCATAAAGTAAACATAGGATGCAGAAATTTGGAGTATCCACCCCAAATATTTACATGAATTATCTGTGCCCAATCTTGTGGTAGAGCATTCCAAGCTCTTACTGGTGTGATCAGCTACAGTCAGACACACTGAAACTTCACTTTATCGTGGTAGTGTCATTTTGGTCCTCTTCGAAAATGAAGGACAACAACCAACCAACCATTCATTGTAATCTTTTTAGATTCAGTCCATCTTTTCTAACCTTTCAAAATAATATTTGTTTCGTTTAGAGTTCACAAAGCCCATTATTTATAATATCTCATTTGATTTTTACAACAGTCTTGCAGGGTAGGTGTTTTTTGACCTCATTTTACAGATGAGGAAACTGAGACTGAGGGATGTTAAGTAATTTGCCTGAGGTTACAAAGGTAGGAAGTGATTGAGGCACAATTTGAACTCAGGTATTACTCCAAATCCAACATTCTATTTACTACACCAAAGATCTTTCTGAATTTCACCTATTTATCTTAATAGCAGTCATTCAAAGCTTTGTATAATTCACATAATGTGATAACCATGTCATCTGCCTTCATTTCATTGTGCTAAAATGATATAATTGTCTTCCCTAGAGGGGTAGCATGACATAGTGGATAAAATTCTAGATTTGGATTTAGGAAGACCTTGTTTCCTACCTTTCTAATACTTGGATGTATTAGATGACCATGAGCAAAACCCTTAACAGCTTTCTGCCGAATTTTCCTATTAAAAAACATAGTAGACTAGCTGGGTGGATCTAGGTGGGGGTGGACAGGAATCTCAGAAGTCAAGTAACTGCCTGGGAAAATGCCTAGAAAAGGGAAGAAAAATAAGACTATAGCAAGTTTTTTTGAACAGATGCAAATGATCCCGACTTTCGGATCTGATGACGAGGACATATTCTTGCCATCAGGGAAAGACGTGGAGGGCGGGGCCCCTCAGTACCCCAGACATCCCAGGGGGATGTCGGGTGGGCTCAGGCCTTGGAAGAGCTCAAAAAGGATTTTGAAAAGCAAGTTAGACAGGTGGAGTTAAAACTGGGAAGAGAAATGAGAGAGATGCATGAAAAGTATGAAAAACGGGTCAATACCTTGGTAAAGGAGACCCAAAAAAATGCTGAAGAAAATAACACCTTGAAAAATAGGCTCACTCAATTGGCAAAAGAGGTTCAAAAAGCCAATGAGGAGAAGAATGCTTTCAAAAGCAGAATTAGCCAAATGGAAAAAGAGGTTCAAAAGCTCACTGAAGAGAATAGTTCTCTCAAAATTAGAATGGAACAGATGGAGTCTAATGACTTTATGAGAAACCAAGAAATCACAAAACAAAACCAAAAGAATGAAAAAATGGAAGAGAATGTGAAATATCTCATTGGAAAAACAACTGACCTGGAAAATAGATCCAGGAGAGACAATTTAAAAATTATGGGACTACCTGAAAGTTATGATCAAAAAAGAGCCTAGACATCATCTTCCATGAAATTATTGAGGAAAACTGCCCTGACATTCTAGAACCAGAGGGCAAAATAAGTATTGAAAGAATCCATCGATCACCACCTGAAAGAGATCCAAAAAGAGAAACTCCTAGGAACATTGTGGCCAAATTCCAGAATTCCCAGATCAAGGAGAAAATCTTGCAAGCAGCTAGAAAGAAACAATTCCAGTATTGTGGAAATACAATCAGGATAACTCAAGATCTAGCAGCTTCTACATTAAGGGATCAAAGGGCATGGAATAGGATATTCCAGAAGTCAAAGGAACTAGGACTCAAACCAAGAATCCCCTACCCAGCAAAACTGAGTATCTTCAGGGCAAAATATGGTCTTTCAATGAAACAGGACTTTCAAGCATTCTTGATGAAAAGACCAGAGCTGAAAAGAAAATTTGACTTTCAAACAGAAGAATGAGAAGAGGCATGTAAAAGTAAACAGCAAAGAGAAGTCATAAGGGACTTATCAAAAGTGAACTGTTTACATTCCTACATGGAAAGGCAATATTTGTAACTCTTAAAACTTTTCAGTATCTGGGTAGTTGGTGGGATCACACACACACGTACACACATGCATGCGCATACAGAGACAGAGAGCACAGAGTGAATTGAATAGGATGGGACCATATCTTAGAAGAAATTAAGGTAAATGGTGAGAGAGGAAGGTAGGGGGAGGAAAGAGGGTGAAATGGAATGGGGTAATTATATGTCATTTAAGAGGCAAGCAGGAGACCTTTTAGTGGAGGGAAAAAGAGGAGAGCTGAGAAAAAAAACAAAACAAACAAAAAAGATTACCCTCATTACATTTGACTAAAGGAAGGAATAAAATGCACACTCATTTTGGTATGAAAACCTATCTTACAGTACAGGAAAGTGGGGGAGAAGGAGATAAGCAAGTGGGGGAGGAGATAAGCAAGGGATGATGGAAGGGAGGACAATGGGAGAAGGGAGCAATTTGAAGTCAACACTCGGGGAGGGACAGGATCAAAAGACAGAAGAGAAACAATGAGGGGCAGGATAGGATGGAGGGTAATTCAGTTAGTCTTACACAACACGACTATTATGGAAGTCATTTGCAAAACTACACAGATAGGGCCTATATTGAATTGCCTGCCTTCCCAAAGGGAATGGGTGGGGAGGGAGGGATGGGGAAAATTTGGAACTCAAGTTTTAGGAACAACTGTTTAGTATTGTTGTTGCTACTAGGAAATAAGACATACAGTTAATGAGGAATAGAAAGTCATCTGGCCCTACAGGAGAAAAGAGAAGATGGGGACAAGAGAAGGGAGGGATGACAGATGAGAGGGCAGATTGGAGATAGGGAAAATTAGATTGCTAGGTGTATTGGGGTGGGGGGAGGGGATAAAAAAGGGAGAAAAAATTGGAAGCCAAAATTTTGTGAAAATGAATGTAAAAAGTTAAATAAATAAAGATAAAAACATAGTAAAATCTTTAGGACCTTTCTTCACAGGATAATTATGAAGCTTGCGTAAAAATGTAGATAAAATGCTTTATAAATCTTAAAGAGTTGTATGAATGTTGACAATATTAATTGAAGTTACCAAATTATGCAAAATGTAAATGGCATTTATAATCAGATTTGTAAAAGTTCAGGACAAGTTCGTTATGGAATTGTATATAATGCATTTCAAATTTTATGACAAGAAATGTATATAATAGAAAAGAAGACAAAATTTGTGGCCTTTGGCTAGCAAAATTGAAATTATTAGTCATGTGTGATTTATGACACTATCTACTCCAGATTGGGAATGCTTCCATAAGCAGAATGGGTAAATGAGAACAATTTGTTCCAATAACCATAAAGTCAGCTGAAGCAAGTGCTGTGGCACCCTTAGAACTTGGTCAGACATCGGAGATGCCAAGGTCATCCACTGTATCCGGGACCATTGCCAGTTGTCCAGACTTTTGTCTTGCCACTCAACTTTGATAACTCTGGAATAGAGAGTAAGGCTGATGACTTCATACAACTCTGCCTCTTTTAAATCCAATTCACATATAAGTTAAGACATCACCCCTAATTTCATTAGTCCTCTTCAAAAATGAAGGACAACCAGCAACAACAGCAATTTTTTCTGCCATAGCCCCTTACATCTATTTAAAATGTAGAGTGGTTGTAATCTGTATGATGTATCTTGTATAATGGATATTTAAGATACCAGATGAAATAAATTGTATTCCACAGCAGGTTTATATTGAATAGGAAAAGATGACCTACTTTTTTTCCCCTAATGTATCAAATGAGCATCTGATGAAGCAAATTGGGAAAACTGCCTTCAGCAAAAAGCTTTTTGGAATTGTGGCCACAATCAAAAACAAAAGGCCACTCTCACTCATTGTGGGAAAGGCTACAGGCTCCTCTAATGTTTCTTTTTGGTGTGACACATGTTAGTGGTGGTAAGTTTTTTAGTTCTTAATGTAAAATTTGCGGAAGCTTTTGCTTTTATCATCTCCCATTATTCCCTCTCTCGTAATGTTAGATGTCCTCATAAAAGGAGAATTCTGTGCTGAAAAGGCTAACTTTGATATAACTAGGTTATGTTAGGTGACAGAGTAGACAGAACTTTGCCTGGATTCAGGGATTGTGAGAGAGACAGAGAGAGAGAGGGAGGGAGGGAGGGAGGGAGGGAGGGAGGGTGGGAGAAAAAGAGGGAAAAAGAGAGTGTCCAGATATTTGGGGAAAAAAGGTAACTGATGAACATTGATGGTTTTTAATAAGCTAAAAATAGTTTTTGTGAATTCAGGTTATAGAATGAGAGTATCTCTACCAGTTAACTGAACATGAAATAAATGGATTATCTTTTTTTTCCCTAGGTGATAGCTTGTCATTAAATACAATCTTAAGAGATGATTCTTTCTTCTTGGTCAATGGAGATAGTCATCTGTTACCACTTTCTTTTCAGCTTTTACGGGAATTGAAGCACCCTAATGTGATCGCATTACAAAAGGTGTTCCTTTCTCACAGTGATAGAAAAGTTTGGCTGCTATTTGATTATGCAGAACATGATTTATGGGTAAGTTCAGACTTCTTGATTTTAGACTTTTTTTCCCTGTAGGATTATTTTATTTGTGCATGTAGTAGAGGTAGTCTAATACATAGAATCTGAATTCTGGTCTATGTGTTTATTGTTGTTAAATGTTAAATTTTATGTATGTATTTTACACACCACACACATGCATGCGTGTGCACACACATGAATATATATGCATATATTTGCATAGAATACTGATTATCATTTATTTTTTTAATTGAATATTACCTTATTTTGTTTATGTAATGCTGTATTTTACCGTGTCTAAGAAATAGTTAACATTTTAAAAACTATTTGATAGTTAATAAGCTTACTGATAAAAAATTGAAATTTATGTTTATTTTATGGTACCATATTGTAGTTCAGATTTAATTAGTGTTCTGCATTTGATTTTGAACAAATTACTTAACTTCTTAATTGCCCCCAGGCAACTATTTTAAAACTCAAAAGTTGCTGAGAATCTGCTGTTATTTTGATGAAGAAAATTTCCTCTTCTTAAATTTCTCTATGGTGATCACAGGGCCAATTCTATCCATATTCATATATATATATATATCTCACTTCCCAAGTTAAAGTTTAGCAAATATCACATCTTGGCATTTTATTTACAAGTTCTTTTCTCTTTTTTGAAATTTCTCTGTTTTGTGTTGCTATTTGAATTTAATATTTATGACAAAATACAGAAGAAGTCAAAAGTTCTACTTCTTGTCCAAAGTATATCCTAACTTTTTCAAGTACTCTAGAATATTGGATGATTTAAAAAAATAAAAGTGACAAATGGAGATACTAAATGTGGAAATACTGAGGTCTAGTGACAAGTAAGTCAGGAAGCATTTTTAAGTCTTATCATGTGTCAGACCCTGTGCAAGCACTTGGGATACAAGCAAAGGCAAAAAGGGTTCTAGCACTTAAGGATCTGACAGTCTGTTGTTAAGTCTAATGATGAGACTGAATTATAATATAAATGGTGTGATGTAAGTTTTTTTGTTATCCATGTTTTATAAATCTATACTACATTTTAAAGTTTTATTGATGTTATTTGCTTTTATTTCACATTTCATTTATAAATAAACCCATTCAGTTTCCCCATCCCTAGTAAGGTTTCTGAGACTTGTAAATTTCACATTACTTGTGTAGCTATTTGTGTGATATTTTGTCTGAGTCTATAGAATAAGCTGTAATTTTCTAATATCAATTAAATTAATGTTTTCTGCTGTTATAATAAAGTATTAGGACTTTCTATGAGGAATATGTTTTTCCTCTTTCAGTGTATGTGCACGTGTCAGTGGTATTGACTTTCATAACTACCTGACTCAGTGACTTACTATAATATTAACCACTGGGGATGAATGATTAATTACATGGCAAAAGGATGCAAATTATAATATGCTGAAGGCTATCAGCTATGTAATAAATATTTTGTTGTCAGGCATATTTTCGCTGTCATTGCTAATTGACACTACAAAAGCAAGGTTTTATTTTTGTTAACTAGTTTTTATTTCCATAGTAACAGAGCAGAGAGAAACTTGATTTTCTCTGTTGGGGATAAATTTACATCACCCATCACCAAAATTATCTCATTTTAAGGGTATAGACTATGACTGGAAGCAGCTTGTGTTTAGACCATTGCTATATATTTTGCCTCATCTCTAAAAATGGTGCTTTCGATGGGATATTTTGTAATAAAATACAAAATCTTCCTGGATTGAGTGGTTTTTTTGGGTATCTCTTCTAGTTTAAATTCTTTCTTAATATCCACAATAAGATTTACCAGCTTTTGTTCCTGTTTTAGTAGAAATTCTTAATAGCCTATGTTTCTTCACAATATGCATTGAATTTTAATTTGTCTTAATAATTGAATTATTCTTATATATGTGGGTGGGGGTAGGATTGTGTGGAAATTTTTGCTTTTTCAAGTTTGTACACAATTAAAGCAACTTTTACAAAATTTCTAGCACATCATTAAGTTTCACCGGGCCTCAAAAGCAAATAAAAAACCAATGCAGTTGCCAAGGTCGATGGTTAAATCACTGCTTTATCAGATTCTTGATGGAATCCATTACCTCCATGCAAACTGGGTGCTTCACAGAGACTTGGTAAGTGATGTTCATTTTGTCAGATTAGTTACTAGATTAAATGATTCAGTAACGTGTTTTTAAAAGTACATATTGATCATTGCTGTTCTTCCTGTTATTGTTGCTCATTATTAGTAAAATACTTCAAAAAAGGAAAACACATGGAGTTCTCATTGTTTCTATCCTCAAGATCTGAACTGAAACAATTACTATATCCGGTAAAAGGAATGCAAATTGTATTATCAACAAACAGTGATTTAGCACATGGTGTGTATACTTTTGTTGGGAAAAAGCAACCAGAATCTAAATGTATTCTTTTATGTGAAAGAGCTTTTGTTCATTGGAAAGTATTGATAATTGTACCCTACATTAAGTGAAATAACGTACATAAAATGCTTTGCAAAATATGAAGTGGTATATAAATGCTAGCTTTAACTATTACCACTACTGCTGCTGGTACATTTGATTATCTGCGATTTTTTTTCTCATACATTTCTCCCTCTCTAACAAACTACCTGCCCTCTTCATTTGCAGTCTTTTCTTTGGATTTCTTTGACTTTAGTTAATTTTGTTAAATTTGTAGGTTTGTTTGTAGGCACGTATGCTTATAGCTATAATTTATGTGATTTTTTAAAATAGCCGTTGTTTGCTTCAGGTTTTGCCCAAGACTGTTGAAGGTAGTCTTCTCATGAATCATTCTTTTGGCTTTTGGAGGGTATTGTGGATATGATTTTACTAATTTAAAGTATGTACATCAGTCATTATAAGCTAGCCAAATGCACTTAAACCTTTTCAATTGATGAGTGTTTATTATCAAAAGTAATGAATGAGATGGAGAGTACTCATGAAGTACCATCTGGGATGGAAAGATCCTTGTTGACTGATTTATGCTTTTCCCTGTCAGTGCTCATTCCTCAGTTCATCAAGATCAGGATTAGACAGCTGAGTTCAGTAATTTAAACATTTATTAAGTGCCTACCATATTCAGGTCATTATACTAGATACTGTGGGAAAGGGAGAGAAAATACCCCTAACTTCAAGGAACTTCTATTCTTTTTAGGATTTGGAAGATTGGTGTAGGAGAGAACATAGTAGGCACACAGATAAATATATACAAAATAATCTGAGGAGTAATCTTTTCCAGAACAGTGACTCCTTGGAGAAAATGGATGCCGTTGCAAAGGAATTGTACTCTAGGAATGGAGATGACTTGAGCAAATGTGGCAGTGGGAGATTTAGTGTTAGGTTCAAGAAACAAGCGGGATTTAATTATATTGAGCTAAATACATTCTTTACATATATGTTATCTAATCCCATCTGGATCTCCCTTCAATAAGGTAATCTGTTTATACCTCCCTAATTGATTCTCTTTCCTACTCTACAGAAGATGTTATGGAAGTTTCCTCAAGAATCTCATAGCTGTCCCTCCTTCTGTGCTTTCAACAGAAGACTTTTCTTCATAGTGTAATGAGAAAATAGAGAACATTAACTATGAGTTCCCTCTTCTTCTGGACATTATCCTGACATTCTTGATTCCTTGGCTCCTTCTCTCAGAAAGTTCACTTCTGATAGGTGATCCTTTTCTTTGTCAAGGCCAGTTTCTCTACATATACCCTTGATCCTATTTCCTTCCATCTTTTTCAGCATATTGCCCCATAATCATCTCTTCTTAATCTTTAATCTTCAGACCATCTTTTTCTCTTCTTTCCTTCTCTATAAATATGTTTAGTAGGTCTTCCCCATCTTTAAATCCTCACTAGACCCTACCATCAACTTAAGCTATTTTTCCTATATGTCCTTCCCCTCATAACCATATTCCTACAAAAACTATCTTCACTTGTTGCCTATCCTGCTTTTTTTCATTTTTTAGTTCTGTGTTCTGACTTTCAATCTCCTCACTCATCTCTCTAAAGTTAATAGTGATTAATATTACAATCATTAAAAATGATTCTCTTAATTGACAAATGTGATGTCTTTTGTTTTTGAGTCCATATTCTTTAATTTTCTGCAGCATTTGATAACATAGTTGACCACTTTGTCTTCCTGGATACTCTGTTTTCTCTGGGTTTTCCTAGCATTGCTCTCTCTGACTCTTTTCCTACCTTTCTTCATAGTCACTTTTGCTGGTTCATTATTCATATCCCAACTTCTTACTGTTTAAAAGCCCTAAGGCTCCATCCTCAGACCTTCTTTCTTTTCTCTCTACACACTATAACTTGGTGACTTCATCAGCTCCCATGGGTTTAATTTTCATCCATATGCAGATGATTCATGGATCTATGGATCTCATCTCTTTCCTGAGCTCCATCCTCACACTGATACTTTTCTGTTGCACATTTAAACCTGAATGTCTTGTAAACATCTTAACATGTTGAAAATAGAATTCATCTTTCCCCCAAACACACCTTTCTTCTAATTTCTTTATTTTTCTTGACAACACTACCATCCTTCTAATCAATCAGGTTTGTAATCTTAGCATTGAACCTCCTCAGTCATCATCTCACATATCCAATTGCTTCTCAAATAATTTCTCCTTATACAACATTTCTTACATCTGTTTCCCTTTTCTTTCTACCTAGCTTCAAGGAACTTATATTATTTTTGGGATTTGAAAGTTAAGACCCCCCTCTCAGATCCACTGTTCTCTTGGACTATCACAATGCCCTTCTAATTGATATCCCTGTCTCTAATCCTTTCTTATTCTAGTCCAGCCTCTATACAAGCACTGAAGTGATTTTTTTTCCCCCAAAGCACAGGTCTGACCATGTCATTCCCCTGTTCAATAACCTCCCTTGTTTCCCACTTGCCTTTAGGAGCAATTATACATTGCTGTATTTTGGCTCTTCAAAGTCCTTTGTAACTTGACTCCAAATTACCTTTCCAGCCTTCTTATATATTACTCTCTTAATATCTTCCCATATTCTGAAGTCCAGAGAAACTGGCCTTCTTATTGTCTCTTGTCTCTTCCGTGCCTCCATGCTGGCTGGCCTCCATATTTGAAATCTTTCCTCATCACTTGTCAGAATTCTTCATTTCCTTCAGAACTCAGCTCCTACTTGGCCTTCTTTAAGAAGTCTTTCTGATCTTGTATTTCTTTTGTATGTTTTTATATGTACTTATATATACACATGTTGTTTCCTCTGATAGAATGTAAGCTATTTAAGGGAGAGGGCCCATTTCATTTTTGTTTTTCTGTCTCCCAGTTCCTAGCATAATGTCCAGCACCAAACCGGCCCTAAATAAATGCATACTGGATAATATTCTATTTGTCATAGAACATAGTGTGTGAATAGTAATAATGGGACTTAAGATTATTGTTTAGGTGCTATAGGTTGATGCTAGTTTGTGGTGAACAAGGCTAAGGAATTTGTATTTTGTCTTATAAGCAATATGGAATTACTGAAGGTCTCACAGCAAAACACAGGATGCCTGTTAAAGAGGGAAAAAAGTCTCTTTCAAAGTAACTAAAACAATTGTCATCTTGAATTTAAAAAAAAATTTCCTCAAAAGGCTGCCATCTCAAATGAAATAATATTACAGAAAGTTCTTTGCAAGGTTTAAAGCACTATATAAATATTGATTATTATTCTACTTCACCAAGCATTTCAGTTTTGTGGAGTATAAAATGGAGATGATCATTATAATACTTGGACTGCCTACTTCATGGAGTGATATATAAGGATAATTATAAATCTTAATGCTTTATAGAAATGGGAACACTTCTTTTTTACTCAGAATTAGGCTCAAAGTTGTTCTCTTGTTGCTTCTTCTAATTGCTGAGATGAAATGGGCAACAGGGCAAGTCTTCCTTCTTTCCAACTTCTTAATACCACTGTTGAATCCTCCCTCCTCCCTCCCCATCTTTTTTAGCCATCTTTCTTCCTGTTCTGTACTGGATATTTTGAATTCTTTCAGTTTCTCCTAATCTGACTTGTAAAGAGGTGATGCTTATGGCCCTTTCCTTAAGTAAGAGGATCACTTTTCACTTCTAGCACAAACAATTGGCAAGTGATTAAATTCTGGAAGCTTTCCTTAAGTGCCTTCTTTACGTAACTGTTGTGTTTTGGTCAGTAAGATGAACATAGCGTGAACTTTATTAGTTGTCTGTTAGTTGTACCTTCTATTTTCATTCCTCCTTGGTTCTAAATGGGAGTTACCTTCTTTTTCTCTTTTGTACTGGGGATAAAAACACATCCGGTAGACTCCGGTGGCAAAGTTGCATTTTTCTTTACTACCAGATTTCTGATCTCAAAGGGAACTCCTACAAAGCTAGTATGTTCTTTTTCTGTTTTAGTCTCTTTCTGTTGTTCTGAACAGATATGGTTAGCTATTAACTTGCTCTGCTGGATATTGGATCCTTTTTCTTACATAGTTACCAAACACAAAATCTTTGCAGTATGCCATGATCGCTGGCTCATACTCTCTAAGCTTTTTTGTCCACTAGCATTCTTCTGACTTGGGCGTCATCCACTTGGTTGTCTATGTACAATCTCATTTGTAAGGATGAAGTGCTCATAGCATCTCTTTATGATATGCCACATTGTTAATAATTCCAAAGTCAGATAGTATATCTTACATGAAAGGCAACTATAGATACATGTGTTTTCTATAGATGTTCTTTGAAACAGTGAGGCAGGAAAGACCATGGTGTTTCTAAATGTGTTTTCTCCTTTTATGATTCCATACCTCCCGCTACCAAAGGATAACAATGGTGACAGTAGTAGTGTCACCAATGCTGTTCCTTTTAGAATTATCTTCCTTCAAGACTTTAGCTCCTCTTTGAAACCTTATCTGATTCCAGTTATTAGTGCTGTCTCTACCCAGAGTAGCTTCTTATCCCCATCTGTGTACATTCTGCATCCCATTGGTAGAATGTCGGCTCCCTGAAGGTAGAGACTGTTTTCATTTTTGCCATTTTGTCTCTTGAAACTCATACAGAGGAGCCATATGAGAAATAATACAGCATAAGTGGAGCTGAGTTCAGTTCCATTCTGATACTTACTAGCTTGTAACTTGACCTCTCTGGGGTTCAGTTTCCTCATCTGAAAGTGGAGGAAATTTTACCTCTAGTACTTAACTCACAGAATTATGATCAAGCTTGAATGATGTAATCTACATAAAATACTTTAGAGAAGTTTAAGTGCTGTGTGTCATTGAGTTTTTAAAGGAACTTAATGAATGCGTATTGTATTGAAGCTTGAAAGCTTTGTGTGTGTGTGTGTGTGTGTGTGTGTGTATGTGTACATGCATGCATGTGTGCCCTTATCATAATGCCTCCTTCTTCTTTTAGAAGGCCTTTGACTTTTATTTACTCTATATTTATTTGCTTTTCTTCCTCATACTGTTGTCTGTGGTGATAATACCAAATCTTAATAGCAAGAAGGCTTCTTGTACTCTTATACATGTTAGCTTACTTTCCTTGGGATAACAATGTTTTATTAATGATATCATTATATCTTACATATATCTTTAAAGGAATTAGAAATGTCTAAAAATAAGTTAGAGGCAATTCCAAAACACAAAATAGAAAATTTTGACCACATGAAATTTTAATACTTTTACATAAACAAAATTAATGCATCTAGGAAAATAAAGGGAAAGTTATTGACTGAGAAAACATTCTTTGCATCAGATATGTCTATATTTGTTTTCCAACCTACATAGATAACTAACAGAACTATTAGAAGACCAAAAGAATTTTCCCAATAGACAGGTGATCAAAGAGTGTGAACAAAGCGTTCTCAGAGGAGAACTGCAAACTGTTTATATAACCCTTTTAGATTGCACCAAGTTACTAATGATAAGACAAATGCAACTCGCAACTTTGATTCAGCAAATTGCAAAAATTAAAAAAAAAAATGGGAGTAGTAAATGTTGAAGAAATGTTTGAAAGTCAAGCCCATTAATGTATTATGGATGGAGGTGTAAAATAGTGCAACCATTCTGGAAAGTATTTTGGAATTATGAAAAACAAGTGGCTGAGAGGTCTGTAATCTTTTACCCAAAGATACTATTAGTAGACAAATACCCCTAAGCAGGTCATTGATAAAAAGAAAATTTCCAAATATACCAAAATATTTGTAAAAACAGTTTCTATGGTAGCAAAGAACTAGAAACAAAATAGAAGTCATCCTTTGGAGAATGACTAAATAAATTATGGTACATTAATGTAAAGGTATTACCATACTTTAAGAAACGACAGATTTGTTGAATACAGAAGAAGCATGGAAAGACTTAGATGAAGTGATGCTAAATGAACTAAGCAGAGCCAAGAAAACAGTATATATAATGACAGTGATGTAAATGGACGCCCACAATGACAACAATTAAAAATTAATGTTGCAGAATATAATGTCTCCAAAGATGATGATGATAATGACAAGTACTACTGCTGCTACTACTACTACTACTACTACTACTACTACTACTACTACTACTACTACTACTACTGCTACTACTGCTACTACTACTACTGGCATTCATATAGTATTTTTAAGGTTTGCAAAATGCTTTACAAATATCTCATTTGATCCTCACAGCAACCCTGGGAGGTTGATGCTATTATCCCTGTTTTACAGATGAGGAAACTGAGCCTGAGAGAAAGAAAATGGTTTGTTCAGAGTTATGCAGCTAGTAAGTATTTGAGGCTGAATTTCATCCCAACTTCTCTGACTCCAAGTTTAGCATTTTATCCACTATGCCAGCTAGCTATGAAAAAAGAGATATTAGTAGATACCTCCTCTTCCTCCTTTTGAAGGGGTCCATTGATGTGGAACATTGCATATAATCAGATTTTTAAAATGTATTGATTGGTTTTGCTGAGCGTTTCTGTTTCTTTTCTTTTGTAAAAGAATTCTTTGTTATAAAGTATGACTTTTTGGAAATACAGGGGGAAATCTAAGAGATGTAAAACATCAAAAAATATCATCTACCTAAAGAGAAATATCTAAGAGAAGACTGGTTCTTAAATTGGCTTATAAAATAAAATCAGTAATACTTTCTTCTGTGGTAGGAACAGTTTTGTTAGGTATTTGAAAAGTTATTTGTAGTTTTATAGTTGTACATTTGTTTTCCATTCACTGATTATAAATCTTTGATGAGGTTTATTGAGCTTGAACTGTATACTACTTGCTGTCTCCCACATAGACTGGGAGTTCCTTGAGAACAGAAACTGTTTATCTTTTGACTTTCTTTGTATCCCTAGCACTAAGCATAGTTTCTGGCACTGTGCAGGCCACTTGAGTTCAGTTTCTTCGTTATTTCTGACCTGAGCATTGCAATAGCTTCTTTGCTTGCAGTCTCTCCTTCCTCCAATCCATCTTCCACTCAGTTGCTAACAGAATTTTTTCTGATCCTTAGGTCTGACCAGGTCATTCCATTGCTCAAGAATCTTAAGTGGTTCCCTGTTACCTCCATGGTAAAATATATATTCTCAATGTGGCATTTAAATTCTGTCACAATCTGGCTTTAGGCCATTTTCCAGGTTTATTTCATTCAACAAGCATTTTTAAAGCACCTACATATTCAGGGTTTTGTGTTAGGTACTAGAGACAAGGTTATCATTAGATCCAGTGAATGAATGTATGTGAAAATGCTTTAGAGATTGTAAAACACTGTATACATATAGGGTGGCAAAATTAAAGTACTGTCTAGATGTACAGTTAGGACAAATAAGACATAACAAATTTCTGGTATCTCAGAGAGCCAAGTGATTGTAACTTTCATCAGAGTTTTCTTACCTGTCAGTTTTAGTCAAACTTTGGAATTGAAATACATTCATTCATTCATTCTTCTGGTAGTCACCCATTGCTTGCTCCTTTCATAGTCAGATATATCTCCTTTAGAGAAGAAAGACTTCAAGTGGCCTTCAAAAGAGTCTGCTGCATATGCTGAGGAGTACCTTCCTGAGATTTAATTTAATTTAATTTTAGATTGTGTGATAGATCTCACCTATTTGTCAGAAATATTGAGTAGCCAAAACTGACCAAAATTAGATGCCTGTTTTGAATTTAATAGTCTTTTGATGCTGTTTGGCTGATGGTGGGGAAGTTTATCTTCAAGGTAAAATTAAATTTTATAGCACCTTACAAGTAAGAATTGATCATTGCAACTCTTTGGGCTATTTTTCTGGTATTGGTAGTACTAGAATAAAGTGCTATGAATTTTCCAAGTGATTTTGCTTTTATAAACCCAAAATTACCTTGTTTAAACTAATAGATGTTATGTAATTATTAGATATGTAAGCACTTACTTTCTGGTAAGTATAAAATGACTTTATATTAGTTATTCTGATTATATATGATGAACTATACATATTAACAAATGGACAAACTAGAGTCCAGAATATAAATAAGATATTATTTTGGTTACGTTGATATTTATGTTCTAGTAGTTGCACTTTAGTGCTATCTTGGAGTTGGATCAGGAGTTTTGATACCTGTAGTTGTCTTCTATCAAGCTATTTTATAATAGTAACTTTTGGTTGGATTATTTGTTGGAGAAAAACAAACTTTATGTAATATATGTGCTATATATATATGCTATATAAATATATATATATAATTTGAATCACAAAGTGTAAAATTTGTGTGCAGAAATTTTTCTTTTTTTAATAATTAAAAGCCATAATTTTGCCAATAATTTTTTTAATCTTTGGACTATAGTAGGTCAATTACAAGTTGACTAAAAATTCGTTTTAATCTACTTTAGTGTGAAGATGACTAAAAATAATGAATTAATATGAGTAAGTTTTGTTTTTTTGTTTTATTTTGTTTTGTTTTTTTTAAGGAGGATTAGTGGTTAAGTGGTTAGAAAGGCTATAGTGAAGTTTTGGTATGCTGGTGAGAGTACATCTTCAATCAACTCAAATAACAATTTCCATGTTGTCAGAGTGGCTCATCAGTTGCTGTGATCAAGTAATTTCATTGTTGGATGGTTAACCTTCTGGGAAGTGAGCTTTTCTAAACTTTAGCTTGGTTTTTCTTTAATCTCTTACTTATTTTATACTTGCAACTTTTGTAATTTGGTAGAAACTGCCGCTGCTTTTCTATAGTATCCTTTTTTAGGACACACAGATGATGTGTTTTTCTTCTTTTCGGTATGTCTGAGAATATCACTGAATTCCTTTACATTCTATCATTTTTCTCTTCTGAAGCCAAGAGACTCACTTCTAAGATTCTCATTGAGAATGAAAACTGACCATTTCCCTCCTTTTATCTTTCTATCATTTGGATACTACTAGCAGACCAGAGAAGCAAAACACCTCCTCCCTCCCCCACAAAAAAACTAAATAGCAATCCTTTTCTCTTTCACAACAACAGCAACATGAAGGACTCTTTTGAAGACCACATGAGATGGTTTATATAGAGCACCTTACATTTATGTAAATGTGAGTCATTGTTATTATTACTGTTATTTAATTCTTCTTACCTTTTCCCCAGTGGACCTTAGAGTGGAAGAATTTCCTGTTTTCTTTCTTTATAGTCAGTGTTTCATGGGCTTTTATAGCAGGTGAATAGTATTCATTTGTTTTATGAATCAGTATCATGTCTAGGTGTTTGTGGTCAAGAATTTGGTTTGTGATAGTGGTCCAGTTCTAGTGTGGCTTATTGGTTGAGTTTTCCAGAATACTTGAAGGTCTTTATTTGTAGTATGGGATCTATTAAATGATAGTCCATGAAAAATGAGTGAGTTTCTTACATGTCATTATAGTCATCAGTATTCAGTTGGTGTTAAACTTTGGTACTCTGGAGTTGTGTGTTCCACAGTCTTGGCTATTTCCTTGTATAAGCCATATTGATCCACAAGTTTGATCTTCTTAAGGGCAACCATTCCTTCAGTTTCTAGTGACAGTGGTTGTGAATTGAGTAAAACCCTCTGTTTCCCCAAATAAGTCTGTATGACTCAGCCATTTTTTGAGGCCCATTTGTTGACATATTGTTGACTGAGTTCATGTGGAAAAGCCACCGTCAGAAAGCCTCTTAACTCCACTTTTTCATCGTAGTTGTTACTAGGTTCCATGTGTAGATAAGCCCCTTTTGATTCCATCCAATGAGTCAAATGGTATGTACCTGTCCTGTAGACACATTAAACTCAGCATGTCTGAAACTGAACTCATTATCTCCCTCCTAACCCTTCCAGATTTCCTTATTAGACAGTAGATAAAAGAGTGCTGGACCTGGAGTCAGTCTCAGATACTTGCTGGCTGTGCGACCTGGGCAAATCATGGCTGAAAACACGATTTAACCACATGCGCTAGGCATTGTACAGAGCACTTTTTACAATTAGTATCTTACCTTGATCTTCACAACAGTCCTGAGAGGTGGGCACTCCATTTTGCAGTTGAGGAAATTGAGATAGAGAGATTAAGTGACTTTCCTGGGATGACATAACTAGTAATTGTTTGAGGCTATTTTTGAACTGAAATTCCAGGGTGGAGGTTCATGTAGAGTTGATTGGGTTTACAAGGAGGTTGAAATAGTGAGGGGAAGAGAGTAGCCTGTGCTGAGGCTTGGGAGGGAATTAGGGGATTGGAAATTATTATGAGGATGAATACCAGAGTTAGGAATATTGTTGTTACTATTATTATTATCTAGTTATTATCATTTTCATGTTAGGAGTGGTGTTTTTTCTTTTTTTTCTTTTTTCAGGCCTATATTTTCAAATGTATATTTCTGGTTCCCTTATTCTGTGCTACCAACATTTCCCTTTATTTCTGTCCCTTAGACTCTCCTAACTTAAGCAAATACTCTCTTTAAAAGGCCCTTAGAATTACCTTCTCCATCAGTAACCTCTTAGGTTTGTGAAATAAAAAAGATAACTTGAAGTAGACTGATGACATTTATTGACCTTAGTAATGATCAAAGAATCCTGTGAACACAGCTGGAAGCAACCTCAGAGGCTATGTGTTCTAATCTCTTCATTTTACAAATGAGCAAACTGAGGTCCTGGGAAATTTAGTGTTTATATTAGGGAGAAATAACTTGGAATGCAGAAAATTGATGAAAGCAGTTTGCATATTTTAAGTGAAAAATATGGTGATAATTTAATTTAATTTTCCTGTTGCTTCTGCTAGCAAGCCTTTTCAACGATGGTCAGATTAAGTCGAGATCGAACATTGTCAGGGTTTTGGTTTACATATTATTACATTAGTATAACCATGATGCAAAATAGTATCTTTGTAAATTAGTGGAGATGACTAGGAAAAAAGAACAGCTTGGATTTGTTAATAGTGATGATACTGTGGTCCTTGGAATGGACCCAGTCAAATAAATAAAGAGCTTATTGCTGATGTAAAACATTTCCTTTGCCCGGTCATTGTGACCCCATATATTGCAGCAGTAGTTGGGAGTGCCTCCCTTTCGAGTTTGAGCAACTCTCATTTTCTTGGGTGCTCCCAGCAACAGCCTATGGTAATTTTCCTGCAACTTAGAACATACTTTAATCTCTAGTCCACAGAACTTTTCAACCATCTAGGTCCTGTGGCAAGTGAAGCTGACTTTTCAACATACATTTCTTTCAATTACAGTTGTACTTGTTGATCAATTTCCAACACCACTACATTATTCAAAACCCTTCTGGTAGTTTTACCAGACTCCTTTCATAGAATCACTTCTTTTTGCCTTTGCTAAAATTAACCCCATCTAGCTACAAATTATAGCAACCAGATTTAAAGGTAATAATGCCTACTAATTATTCCACTTACAGAACTGCTCTTCTAAAATATAAACTAAGGTAGTTCAAGTGATTAACTTGTCATAAATATCCTATTTTATTTGTATATGTGATTTATCTTGTGGTTTGGAGATCCTAATTGGATTTCATAATGAAAAACTGTAGTACATAATTAGGAACATCATACCCTTACACCATCTAACATAGTGACTTAAGAAGGAGGCCCTAAATAAATGTTAATTGGTTGGTGGATTGTTTCATATATTTGACTTTACATACTTTCTCTGTTTTAGCCAAACTGGCCTGTTGGCTGTTTCTTAAATTTCACATTCTGTAGAAGTCATCTCTTTTGTCTCATAGGTACTCCCTCCTTATCTTTCTTTCTCAAGGTCCTTATTTTCCTTCAAGGTTAATGTTAGGACAGGGATTCTTAACCTTTTTTTGTGTCATAGACCCGTTTTGGCAGTGTGACCCTCTTCTCAGAATAATGTTTTTAAATTCATAAAATAAAATACATAGGATTACAAAGAAAACATTGAAATATAGCTATTCAAATCTTAAAAAATAAAAGTTCTTAGGCCTTAGATTAAGAATCCTTGACTTAGGTGATTCATTCTTTAATTCTCTCACGTTGTTTACATTATTTCACTTCTCATATGATTCTTTCTTGATCTGTGTATATATTGTACCCTTTCATTAAGCTTCTTGAGGGTAAAATATGTTGGGGGTTTTTTTCTGTGTGTTGCTAGTGCTAGCTCAGTACTTTGTACATGGCATTTCCTTGATAAAGGCTTTTCCAGTTGGATTTAATTAATTGATCAGAATTAGAAGAAAGCTCCCTCCTCCCAACTCTCACTTACCTTTTTTTTCTTTTTTCCATATGTCCTTCATCCCTGTGTATCTTTGTATAAAAATTGTGTATCTTTGATTTAGGGAATTTAGGGAGAGGAGGAAGAAAGCAGTGAGAGAGACCACAGAATGGTGTTCACCCTTTAAATTTCTTTAGGGAAAGAAATTTAAACCACTGAAGGAAAAATACCTATTCCCCCATATCTCGCCTCATTCTTTTTCTTTTTACCAAGCAATCTTTACAATTCTCTCCCTCACCTCCCCCATCTGTCATCTTCCTTTGTAGCAGAAATGCTTACTCTGTAATGAACTGGAAGTGGCCAATCAGCATGGTTTTGCAAATTTTTCTTACGAGATGTTCTAAAATAATTTCGATTCTCCCTGGAAGCAGTCTGAGCCCAGGAAGACTGAATTGGTATAAATACAGTAACTTTTCACCGTAATTGTTCTATGGACTCTACAAGCAAAATGATGGAGAAGATAGGATTAAAGATATCTGTAAAGGGGTTTTGCTTGAGAACATGGGAGAAGAGGAAGCTCTTAGCAAATGGCCTCAATTTTTTTTTTTTTAGTGAGGTATGAGACAAAGTCTTCATCTCTGAAGTTGGAGGCAGAGGATCTCATGGAAGGTTTGAGGAGGGATGAAAAGATTAAAAGCTTTAGAATAGCAGCTGTGGTGAGTGGGAAAATAAGTTAATTGTATAGGGATTGTCCTTCTATGTTAAGGACCCATTGAAGATGATGTAACAAATTTATAGCGCTCCAAATTACAATAGCTTCATGAATTCCTCCAGCTCTTTTCAAAAGCAGATTCCTCCCAGAGATGTTGGAGAACTTTGAATGCCAGGCCAAGAAATTGTACTTTATACCATAGACACTGGTGAGCCAGTGAAGCATTTTTAGCAGGGGGGTAATTAAATCAGTATTGCATTTAGGGGCGGTTAGTCTGATAGCATTGTGTGGGATAGGTTAAAGGAGGGAGAAAAACTGGAAAGGAGAAGCACCTTTCTGAGAACAAGACTAGTATCAGTCCTAGGACTTAAGGGATTTTCTCAAATTTCACTTTGCCATAGGACTTACAGGATCATAGATTCAGAGCTTACAATTTATAATGCTCTTGAAGTGATGGAGGAATGTAACAATAAAAAAAAGCCCCACTTTTACAAATGAAGTGATGTTATGTACTTTCTAAATGAAAATTTTAAGGTTTATAAATATTTTGTGTGGATAACTAGAAAAGTAAATGTAATAATTTTTATGTACAGTCAGAAAACAGCTGGGTAACACAGTAGATGATAGAGTGTTGGACTTGGAATCAGGAAGGTCTGAATTCAAATCCTGTTGCAGACATAAAATTTATTAGCTGTGTAACCTGGGCAAATTGTTTAACTTCTCTTAGCCTCAGTTTCCTCATCTGTAAAATGGGGGTAATAATATTTCTCTCCCAGGGTTGTTGTGAGGCTCAAATGAGATAGTATTTGTAAAGTGCTTTACAAAATTTCAGGTGGTATATAAAGGTTTAAGGAATCATAATTGTATAATATTGAAGGTGAAAGGGACCTAAGGAGACACCTAACTTCTAATTTTACCCTTGTGGAAACTGAGGACTGGAGTTTGTGACTTCGCTAAGGCCACACAGCTTGGACTATGTGGAATGTGAGGACAAGAACAACTTTTTAAAGTTTCTAGTCTAAAGTTCTTTCCAATACACCATACTTCTCTTTCTGTAGGATTTTCAGTAGTTAATGTAATCAACCTCAGGCTAAAAGCTTGATATGATAGAAAGAGGAAAGACAAAGTCTAAAACAAGAGATGCGTATGAAGCTAATAAAATTCTGAGCAGTATGGATAAGGTGAACATCAAATTCTAGAAGCCAGACATTTCTGAATTTATGAACACCCAATTTACAAATATCATCATACACATTGATGTCATTCTTCTCTTCATCAGACTCGGGTCCCACTCTCCTTGTTTAAGGTATCCTTGTCATTCGCTCTTCATTTCATTAATGAGTCAGAATAAATGACCCTAATTATTACCTGAAAACATGAATGATGATAGTGGTCCACTTTTTACTAAGAAAAAAGGAAAGTCATCAAGGTTGAAGTAAAATTAAATGTTACAAATGTTTAGTGCTGTCAGTTGCTAAGAACACCAAGGGTGCCCATCTTACTAAAACCCTTCATCTTTTATTATTGCCTTTTCTCATGAACCTAAACATAATTTACAACGTTGTTGCTGTGGGAAACCATCACATTAGTACTAAAACATGTTTTGTATTCTAATCTGCCTTATTGTGGAATTTTGAAATATAAACACTTAGCAAGTTGGGGATTGTATGTGCTTCAACAAGGGGACATCCTCTAAAGCTTAAGAATTTAGTTTAGGATAAGTGAAAGGAAGTATTACTTCATATGGTAGGTTTTAAACTTAGGGAATCAGTTACCTCCCAAGAAATGTGAGATAAGCAGAAAAATATAAATACATATTTAAAAGTATAGATATCTTCATGGACGACATCTGTGATGTGCTATTAAGGAAAATTCTCTCTCTCTCTCTTTCTCTCTGTCACACACACACACACACACACACACACACGATTATATCCCTTACATTTGTGAGTCAGTGCAGAATACTGGACTTCATGAACCATATATATCTGCCCTACTCTGGCAGTTCATATGTTCTTATCCTTATGATTTTCTGGATGTTTAAAAATGAGACTTACAGTGTCATGGATAAAACCTTGGACTTGGAGGCAGGAAGACCTGAGTTCAAATGCAGCATCTGGTATATGCTAGCTGTCTGAAGCTCATAAACACTTTTCTGAACTTCAGGCAGCTCTCTAAAATGTTAAAATTTTAGTGAATTCTTGAGGAAATTCTCAAAATAATGAAATCACAAACCTCTGACTTACTGATATATTTACGAGAAACACAAGGGAAGTAGGCAACTGCATTATTTTTTAAATATTATAATAATTGATCGCTAAGCTTTTTAAAAGAAGATTAGATGTATTGAGATACTGCCTCTCTTAGCAAGTGATTGTTTAAGGGGTATAGCAGAACTCTTCATTTCACAATAGATCATTCTTTGTGCTACACATTACAACAGACATTTTTTTTATTTGCTCGATAGGAACAATAGATAATAGTGTGAGAAAAGGAGCATAAAATGAGTCAGCTGTGAGGTGAAGTATGTGCCACCATTGTATTTAAAAGAACAGAAGTAGTTGTTAATATTACTGCACAACTGACCATTTAAATAGAATTATTCCTGTTACTCTCTGAGTGTTTTTTTCTTCTTTAGAATTATTGACAGTTATCACTTGTATATGTGGTTCTGTAATATATTTGACTTTATAGTTTAGTTGTTGGCCAAACGTATTTTTGAATCTGACGTTTACTTTTCATATGGTTTCGTTTTACCATGTACTTAAGAGGTATTTATGGTTGAATTAAATTAATTTTTTTTCTTGTTAAGAGAAAAAAAAAATTTGCAGAGGTTTAATAACCATAAGTTCTATTTTGTGATACATATCAACTAATAGAAATCTATTTTAAGACCTTGAATTTTCTGATTACAAGGGGGAAGAAAAGCAATTGTATTGATAACTTAAAGCAGTATAAATATTAAAACAAGAATCAGCTAAATGGTTTAAAATTGTGCTTCCATGGCATGTTTTAAAGGTTTACTTGAGTATTATTATGTAAAAAATACCTTTTTTCATCTTTAAAATATAATTCAAATTAAAATAGTACTTCCTATCGATTTGTCTATTTGCTTTTATTGCTGATAACATAAATACGAAACTTCCAAGTTCTGCCATTTCTGCAGTTCCTATGGTAACCAGAGTGTGCAAACCCAGCAGTCTCGTTTTTCTTTCACAGCTGGTGTTTTGTGTTCACAGTGAGGGGAAGAGTTTTTAATAAAGCAGGTTTGTGTTAATTGGAATGTAACTGGGTCAGAACAGCTTTTGTGTAGTTTTCTCACTCTGGAAGGTAAGGGGGCAGATTCCTTTTTCTTTAGAATATAACATCATTTAAATTCACCACTACTGAAACCAACTCAACCAAAATATGTAGAGCATATTTAACTGTTTCTTTAAATTCAAGTTGTAGGAAATGGATACAGCTTGCTCTGATTTTATCCCTACCTTCTTTCTGCTTCAGAGCTGATAGATATGAAAAAGATTTCAAAGCAATATGCTCATGTAAATTACTACTGTAATTACTATCATCAAACTATTAATGTTAAGAAATTTGGTCAGATGTAGTTCAAGTCCCACATGAACCTGACCTTAGAAAGGGGGAACTATAGTTACGACTGCTCTTTTGAAAGGGTGAATCCTGCTGGAAGAATAATTCTCAGCTTCTTAGTAATGCAGAAGTGATTACATTCCTTCCTTTTCTCAATAAATTCACTCTTCTTATTTCATCTTATAAAATAATTGAAATTTTGAATTAAAAAAAATTTCACTTAGTATTTCACTACTGATATTTTCTTCTGTGCCTACTTCTGACACTACGTAATTTTTCCATTTTGATTTAGTCTTCTTTCTGCTACTGTTTTGGTACTTATATTCTCTGTTCTAACATGGCCTTATAAGGATCTTTTATTCTGCTGTTTATAGCTTTCTTTATCTTCAGTATTTCAGTTTTAATCTCTTTTTCTCTCTTAATGGAAATACTTTTTGTTCCTTTATCTTTTATTTTCACCTGTCTTCAAATTGTTATTGTTTAATATTAATAGTTACATAAAGATTCATATAAAAGAATGGTATGTGAAAGTTGTAGAAAAATATTTGATTCTAATGTCATTTTTATTATGTTATTTAACAGTGGATATTCTTCAAGGATCCTTTTTTGTTCCTTTCTTCTCTGTGTGGGCCATTTCTTCCTCTTTTTCTCTCTATCTCATGAGTCCAGCTATTACTTTTTCTATCCTGATACTTCACTTCTTTATTGGCACCCCCAGGTGTATTTATTTCATCTTCCCTATGCATGTGTTCTTTTATGAACAGCTGCACCCATCTGATTTTTCCGTAGACACAAGAACCCCTCTCCCTTCCTTCACTTTCTCCTGCTTAATATATGCATTCGTGGTTGGAAAGTTTTCTATCCATCTATCCTTTCTTCTCTCTTAGCTTGTGCCACCTAGGACTTTCTCTTCTCCACTCCCTACCCTAGATATGCACACTTTTCACCTCAAATCCACATGAATTCCAGTTAGAGCAAACAAGAAGAGATCCAACCTTTCCTCTCCTTACCTCTTTCCTAGCCCCAGTATTGGTTTTATTTGGCATCATCTCGAGCTCTGACAGAACTCTAATTTGTTAGGGCCATTCCTGTTCTTTGCCTTAGATCCTTGATACTTGACCTGTAAGGAGATGAGTAAATAATCAGTCAGCTTTTCTTCTGAAAAATGAGATGAATCTTCCCTGAAATCTTTTGTGTACCCCACAGACCCATTAAAAAAAGAAAACAAACTACAGTGAAAAAAAGTCTAACTTGAAGTCAGAGTCACCTGGGTTCAAATCCCTTCTGTGCAATTTACTTTGGTGATCTTGGGGAAGATCACTTAACTTTTCTGTTTCAGTTTCCTTATCTATAAAATGAGATGAATGTACAAAGTAATCTCTATGGTTACAATTCTATGAAAGAGAGAGGTAGGGAACATTTTAGCCTTTGCTACTAGAAAGGGAAGCATATTGATCAATTCATGGAATTCACCTGCCTCTCCCCAGCATGAAGTGAATGGGAGCCATAGCATGTCCCTAAGGGTGTACCCCTACAGGTCTTTACTCATACTCCTGTGAAGCCTTCCTATTGTTCTCTTTTGTGCTTACTTGCCCAAGATTCCTTGTCTAGCCATTTCTGCTATATCTCACCTTCTAGAGCTGCTGAGCTACCAAAAAAAAAAAAAAAGCCTTGATTCAGTGAAACCTCCACTCACGCTCTGGGAATAAGGAGTAGGAGAAGATTGGTTTTCTCATTTGAGGTGGAACTCTTCTGTGTAGTTTCACACAGAAACATAGTCACATGGCAACTAGGTTCCATGATTTATGGTATTATACTTTAAAGTTAAATTAGATTTTTTTTGAATTGGCCTGAAAGCTTAACCACTATTTTTAATATTTCTAACCATAAACATGAATTTTAGAATACAAAATGTTTAAGAATTTGAGACTATCTTTGTCTCTACTTCTTACCTCTGCCTCCCAGATGTTTCAAATGGAACGTTATAGTGTTCTTTGCCTATTAGATCTTCAAAAGAATTCTCTATGCCAGCCTCCTCTCCCCACTTTCAAATTAGTGTTCTTGGTCTTAGAGATTTATGTCAGTTGTGCATATATATATCATACACATATGTATATGGATGTATGTATCTTGAATGTCAGACTTTAATGAAAAACATTTGATGCCAAAGGAGTATTTTTCCCCCTATCCCATTAATGGTTTTTCTTCTTCTAGGTGACAGTAAGTTTTGTTTGTGCAAAAGTTTTAAAAAGTTTATGTAATGGAAATTATCTTTTGTCTTCCCTTTTATCCCTTGTTTTACTTAAGCATTTTCCACCTGTGTATAGTTGCTTTTGAAAGTTGCCTCTTCCTGTTGTCTATTTTTAATGTTTATTTTATGATTTAGCTTTCAATATTTGTTGTGTATCCACTTGGAGTTTCAGATTATATTGATTTATGAGTAGATTATTTTTATATGCATTTTGTAGAAATGAGAAAATCAGGTATCCAGATTGGTATTTATTGATTTCACATTGACAATTTTGGACATTAGTGAAGTTCAAAAAAAACTTGACATGACTCCTCAAATTAAAGCAGCTTTTAATTTAATACTTACCTTAAATACAATTTCTAGTACCAAATAATATTTTGGAAAACACTGTTGTAGGAAGAAGAAATGTAAAGGAAGTTACAAATTACAGAATTGTATGCTTTTGAAAAGCTTCTTCCTTATTTATTGCAAACTTTCCTTAGAGAAGACAGTTGGGAGTACTGGATGTGGTGATACATGACATCACAAATTATAACATGACATCACAAAAGTGAAATTGATTATATTTTAACCTATAGGAAACAGTTTACTTGATATAGAAGTTATTTCCATAGTAGTTGTCTCTGTCTTGTCTCAAGATCATTAACTTGTTAGAGCAAAGATACAAATTAATGCCAAAAATACAAGAATTAAAATGAGTATATATATCATGTACAACTCAGGTAGTTCAAACCTGGCCTATTCAAACAAGCTGAAGGTGTCAAAAAATGGGAAATAGGTAAAAAAAAAAACCAGACAGTACAGGCTATCAACATATCCTAAGGAATTTTAAGCATAATAAATCAAATGCCATAATAAGTAGATCTAATATGCCTGAAACCACACTTATTTGCTCTGATAGACTAGTCCATCTCCAGTTATCCTGATGAATATCTGGTCACTGGACCCAGATGGCGCAGGAGGAGAAAGTGAGGTTGGTGATGTGGCATAGCCCTCCCTCATTCAAAGCAAAATCAAGTGCAAGTCATGTCATCATATCTGTGATGTCATGGTCTTCTTTGAAAACAAAGGATGAGCACAACAACAGCAACATGACACAGAAATAATTATTTCATAAAAACTGTTAGGAAAATTAAATAGTACTGATAAGGAATAGTATTAGAACCATATCTAATTATGTACTTTTAATAGTAGATCAATAATCTAAATATTTGAAAAAAAATTTCAATATATAATTTATTTATTTACAGTTCTTAACATTCACTTCCACAAGAATTTGAATTCAAAATTTTCTCTCCATCTCTCCCCATCCCCCACTCCAGGACAGCATGCACCCCATCCACCCCTTCCTTCTGTTTGTCCTCCCTTCTATTACCCACCCTTCTCCCATCCCCCTTCCCTTCTATTTTTCTGTAAGGCAAAATAGATTCCTATACTCCATTGCCTATATAATCTTAATTTCCAGTTGCATGCTAAAACAGTTTTTAGCGTTCATTCTTAAAGCTTTGAGTTCCATATTCTCTCCCTCCCTTCCCACCCACCCTCACTGAGATATATGCAATTCAATATAGGTCATACATGTGTAACAATGCAAAGCACTTCCTTAATAGTTCTGTTGAAAAAGACTAACCACATTTCCCTCTGTCCTATCCTGCCCTTCATTTATTCCATTCTCTCCCTTGACCTGTATTCCCATAATAGTGTTCGCTTCTGATTATCCCTTTCCCCAATTTGCTGTCCCTTCTATTATCGTCCCTTCTATTATCTTCCCTCTCCTGTCCCCTTCCCCCTTTCCATCCTGGAGGGTAAAATAAATTTCCATATCCAGTGGAGTGTATGTTATGCCCTCCTTAAGTCAAATCCCATGAGAGTAAGGCTCAATTATTTCCTTTCATCTCCCCCCTCTTCCTCTCCATTGTAGAAGTTGTTTCTTCCCTCTTTTATGTGAGATGATTTGCTACATTCTATCTCCTTTTCTTTTACTCCTAGTACATTCCATTCTACAGTAAATTTTATTTTTATTAGTTATTCTTCCTTCATATTCAGCTCACCCTTAGCCCTCTGTGTGTGTACATATATACACACACATACATACATACACGCATACTCCCATGTACATATGCATGCCTACACATATATTATACAAAAATGCATACTTACCCCTACACACCTACACACACACACCTACACACACACACACGCACACCTACACACACACACACACACACACACACACACACACACACACACACACACACACACACACATGTTCCCTCTAACTACCCTAATAGTGAAAAAAGTCTCATGAGTTTCAAATAACATCTTTCCATGTAGGAATGTAAATAGTTCAACTTTAACGAGTTCCTTAAGTCTTCTCTTTCCTGTTTACCTTTTCATGTTTCTCTTGATTCTTAATTTTCTCTTCAGCTTTGGTCTTTTCATCAAAAATGCTTGGAAGTCCTCTGTTTCATTGAGATTCCATTTTTTCCCCCGAAGTATTATACTCAGTTTTGCTAGGTAGGTGATTCTTGGTTTTAATCCTATCCCCTTTGACCTCTGGAACATCATATTCCAAGCCTTTCAATCCCGCTGTTAAATCCTGTGTTATCCTGGCTGTATTTCCACAGAGCTTGAATTGTTTCTTTCTGGCTGCTTGGGAACTCTGGAATTTGACTCCAATATTCCTAGGAGTTTTCCTTTTGGGATCTCTTTCAGGAGATGATCAGTGAATTCTTTCCATTTCTGTTTTACCCTCTGATTCTAGAATATCACAGTAGTTTTCCTCAATAATTTCTTGGAAGATGATGTCTAGGCTCTTTGTTTGATCATGATTTTTCAGGCAGGCCATTAATTTTTAAATTATCTCTCATGGATCTATTTTCCTGGTCAGTTGTTTTTCCAGTGAGAGATTTCACATTGTCTTCTATTTTTTCATTTGCTTTTGTTTTATAATTTCTTGGTTTCTCATAAGGTCATTAGCTTCCATCTGCTCTATTCTAATTTTTAAAGAACTGTTTTCTTCAGTGAGCTTTTGAACCTCCTTTTCCATTTGATAAATCTGCTTTTTAAAGCATTCTTTTCTTCATTGGCTTTTTGGACCTCTTTTGCCATTTGGATTAGTCTATTTTTAAAGGTATTATTTTCTTCAGCATTTCTTGGGGGTCTCTTTTAGCAAGCTGTTGACTCACTTTTCATGATTTTCTTGCATCTCTCTCATTTATCTTCCCAATTTTTCCTGCCTGTTCACCAAGAAATTAACCTTCTGTAGTCTTTTTTTTCTCTCCAGATTTTGCACATTTTCCCAGCCAGTGACTTGACTTTTGAGTCCTTTGTCAAGTGGAGGGTATACTTTAGGAACCTGTAAGTTCTCACTTCTTCCAAGGTGGCATAATCAAGGGAGAGGAGTTTACTCCTCTCTGGGCCTGTGATCTTATCTGTGAGCAACTACAAGCACTCTTTTCTGCCCAGGATCTGCAAGTAGGATTCCTTCTCCATTGTCACCACCAGCTTCACCACCAGCTCCACCATGCCAGCACTCCTCCTCATCCCAGGACTGCCACTCAGGGCTGAGATCCAGATCAGCTGCTGCATTCCCCCAGCATCTTTAGGCTGCTGAGACTGGGGCTAGACTCATGCCCCACCCCTCACCCAGGTGAAAGAGCTTTCTTACTGACCTTTGAAGCTGTCTTTGGCCTTTGTCCTTCTACTCTCTCATCTCATCTCTAACCCCCTCCCCCCCAATTTTAAAACAGAAAAAAATAAAATAATATTTCTTGCAGTTGTGTAGAGGAGGAAAATTGAACTTTTCAATGAACAGGAGAAAAATACAGGCAAATTAATCACAAAAAATGTTTTTGACATTTATTTGAGGAAAATGAGGAAAAAATTATAAATGTGCTTTGGAAAATTTCTTATCACTTTGAATAGAAAAGAATTTGGCTTTACACATTTTACTGTATACCCACAGTGGACTTCATTTGAATGGTAAACACCAAGAGTACAACAGTGTAAATGGGAAGAACAATCCTGTCATCCTCTCCCAATTAAAAGTGACTTTTTCAAATTACAAAAAACATGTATGTCTTGAAGAAGAAATCCTTTGCAGAGGTTGAGAGGGACACTTTGAAAATATTTTCAAATTTTATATTCAGTGGTTTTGCTGATTTTCTTTTTTTATCTTGTTTGTAATATATGGCATGGTTCTTCTGTGAGAGGAGGGGTAAAGTTTAAAAAAATCAAAAGGTATTAAATTTTTTTTATTTTTTAATAAAAATTTATTTAACTTTTTACATTCATTTTCACAAAATTTTGGGGTTCCAAATTTTCTCCCCTTTTACCCCCCCCACCCCCACCCCAATACACTGAGCACTCTAATTTTCCCTGTCACCAATCTGCCCTCTCTTCTGTCATCCCTCCCTTCTCTTGTCCCTATCTTCTCTTTTGTCCTGTAGGGCCAATAAATTTTTTTTTAAAAAGAATTCCATCTATATGGTATACTTAACCATTAAAAAAAAGAACCATGCACAATAAAATGGAAAGCAATCAAAGTGTGTATGTGTGTTAGTCCTTCATTGCCAAAGAAGATCATGCCATTAGAGAAATCATGACATGACTTGCACTTGATTTTGTTTTGAGTGAGGGAGGGCTGTGCAGGTCACCAGCTTCACTTCTCCTCCAGAGCCATCTGGATCCAGTGACCAGATATTCATCAGGATGACTGGAGATGACCCAGGATGAGGTAAGTGGGGTTAAGTGACTTGCCCAAGGTCACACAGCTAGTGAGTATCAAGTGTCTGAGGTGAGATTTGAAGTCAGGTCCTCCTGACTCCTGCACTGGTGCTCTATCCACTGTATCACCTAGCTGCTCCAAAGTATTCATATTTGTTTTGGAGGAGAAATGAAAATAATTTGAAGGAACAGGATAAATGTGCTTTACTACATTAAAATTTTAAAACTTTGCAACAAAAGCCAGTATAATTGAAATAGAAACAATAGACTTAAGAAATGTTTACCAAAAATGACAAAATTGGTGTATAAGATATAATGAGATATTAAAAATCAGAATGGTAACTCAGTCCCCAGTAAATAAGTGGTCAAAGGAAATGAATGGACAGTTTTTAAAGGAGGAAGGAAACACAAAGTGTTAGGGATTGATTAGGAAAAAAGTGTTTAGCCTTAATAATCAAACAAATTTGAGATACCTCCTCATACTACTTAAATTGTACCTGGATGTTATCTTTATAAGCCTACCATTGACTGAGTTTGAACAATATTAGATTCTACTGTGACGTGTGTTGATTTAAAAATTAGGCAGAATAAAATACAGTTTTAAAGGCTCACCCATATGACTCATACCAGCTTCTAAAATAGAAATGACTAGAAAGGTAATTTTGTAGAGTGATCCCCAACTGAAAAAGCAAAGGTCTGTGCTCCTAAGCATAGTGATTTATTAAGCAGTGCATACCAATTGTCTAACAAATCAGAACCAGAACTCCTCGGCTTAGCACTGGAGTCTGAGGGAGACAGATTTTTATTCTTTAAAAGCAAACAGTTAATAGATTATCTACCAGGATCCAAAATTAGGTATTCTAACTTCTAATTGGTGGAAAAATTAGGAATTTTCTGAGTTGGGAGGGAGAGCGTGAATAAGTTTAATTCCCTGAAATCAGAAAAAGAAGCCTCTTGCTGCTTCTCTCTCTGGTGTCTGTTCTTAATCAAAGGAACAGAGAAACAGTAACTGATTACTATAGTGCCAATTTTCTGATAAGATACTGGTTTCTTGACATGTATAATTGTGAGAAAATTCCTGGCATCAGTCTTTGGATCTAACTGGGTTTCTGATAAACATGTAGAGGTAGTTACCTAGCTTCCCAGCCATGCAGGGCTCAGTTCAAATACAATAAAGTTTTCTTACAATTTTCAAAATTGGGTAAAGTTTCTTCACAAAACAAAAATTGAACTAGTCTCATAATTGAGTAGAAAGGGGACTGAGGTCCAAAATTGAGTCACAAGATGGAGTCAATGTGATTCCCTCGATTCCCACAGTGTAAAAACTAGGAGATTTTTGCTAACCTGTTTCCTAGAGTCCTGGAGGATTTCTTAGAGAATTACTTATTAATGGTGAAGCTTTGCAAATACTTATTTTCTCAGATGACAGAATCTTACCTGCATCAAGACCCAAGTTCTGCAAATGCTCATCTTCTCAAATGGCAAAGTTTTGCTTACATCAAACTCAAGAGTATTACAGAGCCTCTTCTGTGTACTCCATAATTAATTTTTAAAATTCTGTTATTCATCCTAGTAAAACAAAATGAATGGTATCTAAAATGGCAACAGATATTATCTACATATTTAACAGGGAGCCACTGAGTTATTAATTTTATTCAATGAATTAACAGTATTATCATTATCACGTCTCTAAAAGCAACAGTAAACATCATTTTGTGGTACCTTAGTCATCTGTTTATTATTATAAGTTTGGAAAATAACAACAATTTTGAACATTTATTTATGGAAAGGAAAACTAAGAAAGAATTAATTGCATATGACACTGTCAATCTGTATTATATAGCTTTTTTTAAAAAAAGTAGCATCTATTTACTATATGCTCATCTCACTTCCTTTATAAACTTGATTTTGTTCAATTCTGAATATTTATTATCATATTAAAATATTCATTTTTCTTTATTTTTAAAAATTTCACTGTCAAATGTGAGCTCTTCCACCCAGCGCACACTCGCCTCCCCCCCTGCCTCCAAGTATGACACCACCTCCTCTCCCTCTTAAGGGTTTAAACTTGCCACTTCAAAGTTCTCCATGGATGATGATATTATTGCTGTCGTTGTTGACAATGGCTCTGGCATATGCAAAGCTGGCTTTGCAGGAGAGGATGCTCCTTGGGCCATCTTTCCCTCCATTGCTGGGTGCCCCAGACATCAGGGTGTGATGGTGGGTATGGGCCAGAACGACAGCTACGTGGAGGATGAGGCCTAGAGCAAGGGAGATAGTCTGACCCTCAAGGACCCCATTGAACATGGTATTGTCACCAGCTGGGATGACATGGAGAAGATCTGGCATCATACTTTCTACAATGAACTCCATGTGGCCCCTGAAGAGCACCCTGTGCTGCTCACAGAAGTCCCTCTGAACCCCATGACTCACATTATGTTTGAGACCTTCAACACTCTGGCCTTGTACGTTGCCATCCAGGCTGTGCTGTCCCTGTATACCACTGGTATTGTGATGGACTCCAGTGATGGTGTGACCCACACTGTGCCCATCTATGAAAGTTATGCCCTTCCCCATCCTCTGTATGGATCTGGCTGGCCGTGATCAGATGGAATACTTCATGAAGATCTTGACCAAGAGGGTATGCTTTCACTACCACAGCTGAGAGGGAATTCGTACATGACATCAAGGAGAAGCTGTGTTATATCACCATAGACTTTGAGCAGGAGATGGGTACTGCTGCATCTAGCTCCTTTCTGAAAAAGAACTGTGAGCTCCCTGATGGTCAGGTTATCACCATTGGCAACAAAAGGTTCCAGTGCCCAGAAGCTCTCTTCCAGCCATCTTTCTTAGGTATGAAATCCTGTGGAATCCACAAAACTACCTTCAACTCAATCATGAAGTATGATGTTGACATCCTTAAGGATTTGTATGCCAGTACCATGTTGTCTGGTGGTACCACCATGGACCCAGGCATTGCTGACAGGATGCAGAAGGAGATTACAGCTCTAGCTCACAGCACAATGAAAATCAAGATCATTGCCCCACCTGAGCGCAAATACTCTGTCTGGAGTGGAGGCTCCATCCTGGCATCTCTTTCCATCTTCCAGCAGATGTGGATCAGCATACAGGAGTATGATGAATCTGGGTTCTCCCTTGTCCACCACAAATGGTTCTAAATGGACTGTGTGTTTTTGGATTTTCTGTTTATTTGTTTGTTTTGTTTTGTTTTTGTCAAAAGGGTTTGGCATGATAATTGCCCAAAAAAAGAGATGAGATTGGCATGGCTTTTTTGGTGGGGAGGGGGAGTGGTTGTTTTGGTTTTTTGGCACTTGACTCAGGTGAAGGTGATGAGCAGTCTAAGTATGTTGGAGGCAAACATCCCCAAAATTCTACAGTGCGTCTTTGGGACTCTGACTGTACTTTTTTTTTTTTAATAGTCACTCCAATGAAGACTGTCCTCCGCTAGAGCAAAGGAGCTAAGTAACAAATCTAGATGGGGAGGGGGGAAGGTGCTAGTATTGCTTTACATGTAAATTAATGTAATCCTTTAAAAAAAACTTTGTATCTTCCACCTTAATACTTCTTCCTTTTTTTAAATTATCAGACATATTGAATGGCCCCCTAAATTCCTTCCCTGTCCCCAACATAGATGTGAATGAAGACTTTAGTCTCCCTGCGGGTTTTATGAGATTGTTGCCAGTATTTGGGGGAAGGGAGGAGCTTTACCTGTGCACTGACTTAAGACCAGTTCAAATAAAAGTGCACACGTTAAAGAAAAAAAATTTCACTATCAATTACTCTCCACTACCCTGTTGTAACAAATGAATATAGTTAAAATAAATCCATATATTGGTCATGCCTGAAAATGTGCCTCAGAATGGTTTCATTCTTCAGAGTATTCGTAGTATAAAATGCTGTTGAATAAACAGCTAATAGTTGACTCATCAATATATGTATATCTTGGGCAAATATAATAGTTCAATAATGATCTAGAAAGGAGGCATGTGGACTGGATTACCTTTAGGAAATTGTGTAGCGTACCTAAGCTTTTCCCTGTCAATGAAAGACAATTTTTTTATGTCATTCTGTGAATTATTGAATGAAAAGTATTTTTAATGCATTTATGCCAAGTACCTGTGACACCTACTGGGGGATACAAATAGAAAAGGAGGGAAAGTATTTTGCCTTGGAAAGTCATAGGAATGATGAGCAAAGCCACAAGGCAGTTAATTAGCAAACATTTTCCAGAAAATTTTATATTTACTTTATTATAATATCTAGATCCAGGATGTGGGAAACTTCAGAAAGGGGGGGTGGCGTTATTTTCACAAAGTAAAGAAAATGGCAAGAAGATGGCCAGAGTAGGTGTCTGGATGCATGGGTTGGTGACTTGGGGCTGGCTAGATAGAGTAGACTTTGTGAATTTATGCTCCTTGACTCAATGAAATTATTCTCGGTACCTGCAAGTCATGAAATACTTGCCTTCAAATAGTTGTAGGTAACACAAAGGGCATTGATTGAGTATAAGATTAAATTGTAGCATATTACCCGTGAAGAATTGCACAGAAATGGTATATATCAGAGAGATACTATATGTCAAGCAAAGAATGTGGGATGACCATGTAGGGTAACCAATTGGCAGTTCAGATATTACATCCAACACAATGTTAAGAGATCTAGAGGACTACCTTAGCATTTTTGATGGATCCAGTTAGGATTTATGAAAAGATATGGATAAGGATATCCAGGGTGGCTATAGATCACAATCCATTCTTGCCTTCCCATCCTGTGCTAGGATTTTCCTTCAGATCTCTTAACATTATATGGATCACAATCTTGGAACAAATGTAATCAGTCTGTAAAATGCATGAATATATTTTGTATTTCTCATTCTTGTGTAAAAGAACTGTCAACCATATTTAAAAAGCTGTTGAACTTTTTCCCTCTAGCACATTTTCTTTATGTATTAAAAATGAAAGTATTTTATCAATGTATCTAAATGAAGGAAATGGTTAGGTATAAAATGGTTAGGCATAAAAATTTGCATAAACATTTTGACAAGAATTTCTTCTGATAAAATGACAATTTCATGATGTATCATTGTCTCTTCTATTTCTATATGAAATGAATGCACATAGTGGCTTTGTATAAAACAGGCTGGCGTCTAAAATGCATCTTGTTTTTAGAACTCTTACTGACAAAATGGTTGTTAGTATTCATTTGAAATAACTATAATATATATATGCTATATATTAAGTTCTCAGTAAATATTTACTAATCGATTTGACCTTTTGAACAAAATTGTGATTTGTCATTTCCATCCTGTTACAAAAACATTTTTGGTAGTTTTTGTGCTTGTCAAAAGTATTCATTTAATTGTTTGAATACTCTATTTTTATTTTTTAGAAACCAGCAAATATCCTAGTAATGGGAGAAGGCCCGGAAAGGGGGAGAGTCAAAATAGGTAGGTAAATATGGCCAAAATAATTTAGAAAGTGACTATCATTGCTTTATCAGAACATCATAAACTCCTCATAATGTTGATTATAAAATTAATTCCTTGTTACATTTTATGAGGAATAGGAAACATTTTTAATATTGGAAAATCTAGACATAAAATTTTTATAAAAATATTCTTTTTGGAATATTTTTCTTTTTCACTCAAAGATTCCTTGAACCTTTTAGAATCTCTTTCACTTGAAGATTCCGTGAGTCTAAGATAAAGCAGGTAAATTACTAGAAACATGCATACACATAATCACTTAACCATAACTTCTTAGACACAACTCTACTAGTAATTACCTTTCTCAGCATGATAATCCTTTAGCACTTAACAGAGCCATGCACATTTTCCTACTATGAACCATGTCTTAAACCTTTATATTTATCATATACCTGCCGTTGCTAATCTCTATCATACCCCAGAAATTTATAATCATATATAATTTTATCTACTAAGTCTCTGTCCAGGATTAGTGAAAGATAGAAAGAAGACCACTCAGTGCAGTAGAAAGAATTCAAAGTTTAGTCAAAGATCTCAGTTCATATATTGTCTCTGCAACTTTACCACCTGTATGATCTTGGATGAATCAACCTTTCTGGATCTCACCTGTTTCCTCACCTGTAAAGTGGTTGTCTTAAACTATTTAATCTTACTTAAAATATTTTGTTAATAAAGCAATTAGGCAGTGGAGTGGAAGAGTCCTGAGCCTGGAGTCAAGAAGATCTGAGTTCAAATTCAGCCTTAGTCACTTAATAGCTGGACAAATCACTTAACTGCTGTCTGCCTCAGTGTCCTCAATTGTAAAATGGGGGTAGTAAGAACATCTAACTTCCAGGGTTATTGTGAGGATAAAATGAGATACTATTTTAGCACAGGTCATGGCACATAGTAGGTAGGAGCTTAATTAATGCTTGTTCTTTTCCCCCTCCATCCCTCTGCGAAGTGCTTTGTAAATATATGTTGCATGTATGTATGAAACTAAAGAAAGTTGGATCCTCATTGTTCTCCTTTTGCATTCTCCTTAAGTCCTAAATCTGCTCCTTAGCCCCATCACATCAAACTTGGTGGAGGATCTTAGCCTACATACTTACCTCTTCATCTCAAATTAAGTTTGTCCTTGAATGAGTCATAAGGGACAAGTAACCCTGGAAGACTAACTTTTTACATGGAACTCATCCTTTCCTGACCTTTATTTTGTTTCCACATGTATCCTCTTTCATTCCATTGTCTTTACTTCCTCCCTCTTTGTGTACTCTTTTTCTTTACTTCATACATATACAGATCTTTTTCCTTTGCTTGACCTTGCTGTATTCAAGCTTCTTTATATTTTCATATTTCCTCCTCAGCTCCTTGAGTATGTATGGTACCTGCTCACTCCCTCTAGTTTCTTTATTATGCATTCCATTTTTAACTCTCCAGTATCAAATTACTTATATTCAGTAACTTTTCTTTATGATTTTGTAGTATTTACATTTTGTAGCAATAGTTAACCACTCACTCTAACCCGGCCAAACTCCTTTATTACTTATGTGATGCTCCATTATCTTGTTTCTTTTTCTCTTATAGTTCCTTCTTTGTTTCTTTCCCTATATCTTAACTGGAAATTGGCAAAATCTTTTAGTTCTTAGCCATCAGTTCTTCCTGTTTGTTGAGTTAGAAAATTAATCCATCACTATCTCTATTTACCAACTTGTTTTTTCATTCAGGACCTAGTTACATATTCTGGTTAAACATTTTAACTCGAATTCTCTCCCATCACTTCAAACCCATCATGTCTCAAACTAAAGTATTTAGAATGCTTCCCTATTTCTTTTAGTAGTCCTACAATTCTCCTATTTATCCCCAAACCTGAGCATTACCTTTGACTCTTTTACTTTTTGCCCTCTGTAGCTAACCAGTCATCAAATCCTAGTGACTTTTCTTTTTTAATGTCTTTCCTTTTTACTTTCCTGCTTACAACTGTTTTCCAGACTTTTATTACCACAAGTTTCAGTTCAGTTCAAGAGACATTTATTAAAAGCTTGCTGTCTGCAAGGCATTGCACTATTGTACTAAGGGTAAGAGTGGAGATAAAAACTGGATCTGTGATTTCATTGGTATAGGGAGCTCCAGGCTGAGACAATTCCATTCACTGGTGCAAGTTTTCATCTTAGAGAATTGCCTAGAGAACTGAGAGATGGGTTAAGTGACTTGCCAGGTCCACATAGCCAGTATGTGGTAAAGGCAGAACTTGTGCCCAGGTCTTTCTGGCTCACAGGCCAGCTCTTCATCTAATATTCATCCTCTTAATCACCTTAACTGTAACCTTAATGTCACCCTTGATTTCTTACTTGCACTCATCCCACATCATATCTCTTGCTGAGTCTTATCATTTCTACCTTCACAACAACGTTTACATATGTCCTCTTTCTTCACTCAGCTACTATCCATCAGGGCCTCATCATCACATCTGGATTCATTTTTTAATTGTTGCCTTGTGGTTGATCTCCCTGTCCCAAATCTTTCGACTCCAGCCTGTCTTCTACTTGCTGGCAAAGTCATCTTCTTAAAACACAGATTTGACCATCACCCTCTTACTCAGTAAATTCCAGTGGTGCCTTATTACCCTTCAGGATAAAATATAAGATCTTCTACTTGGCATTTAAAGTCTTTTGAAACCTGACCCCTTCCTACCTGTCCAGACTTTGTGTCCTTTACTTCTCTCCACATACTCTACAATCTAGCATCATTGCTCCTTATCGCTTTAGTATCTTGGTTAAGTGACTTGCCCAAGGTCACACAGCTAGTGAGTGTCCAGTGTCTGAGGTGAGATTTGAACCAAGTCCTCTTGACTCCTGCACTGGTGTTCTATCCACTGTACCACCTCGCTGCCCCTCCTCCCAAAGAACAATGATGGTAAAAGAAGGAACAGGAGTTCAGATTTTAGTGTTAGTATCAAAGCCAGGAGAGTACTTGGAGAGTACAGTAGTAGAGTCAGAAATCATATTACAAGTGGGAAAGTGGGGCAGTGAGTACAGACAGTTTTCTTTAAGGAAGTTAAAATTTACATGGAACTGGGGAAAAATAAACTACTAAGTACATTTTTTTAAAAAAGTATAAATGACTACAAAAAATTCATCATCCTGATGAATATCTGGTAATTGTCAGATGACCCTGGAGGAGAAGTGAGACTGGTGACCTGCACAGCCCTCCCTCACTCAAAACAAAGTTAAGTGCAAGTCATGTCATCATTTCTCTGATGGCACGGTCTTCTTTGGCAGCGAAGGACGAACACATGCAGTATCTTTGTACTGGTCCTTCTCTGTGGCTAGAATTCCCTCACTCTCCACCTCTGCCTCCAGCTTCCTGGGATTCTTTTCAAAATTCACCCCGAATTCCACCTTATACAAGAGATTTTTTCAGATTTCTTACTCTGTTAGTGCCATCCCTCTGAGATTACTTCCCACATTCACCATATAGGTTTTGTTTTGTCTTTGTTTTCATGTTGTTTTCCCAACTAGTATGTATGAGAGAATGAATTTTTTACCTTTCTTTGTAGCCCTAGTGCTTAGCCTAGTGCCTGACATGTATTAAACACTTCATAAATGCTTGTTAACTTGTTTATTGACAGTAGGCAAAAGCCAGCTAGTCTCTGCTCTCAGGTAACTTATATTGTACTGGAGAATGCAGTAGGTAAACATGAGAATTTGAAGACAGAATTCTGGGATTTCAGGAAAGGTCTCTAGGAAAAGACATGATTGTTCAGATTAATAATAGCCATCTGAGTGATCTTTTTTGCCTTTTTTTCCCAAGTATTGATTTCATCCTGTCTTTCTCCTGTGCAAAAATCTCTAAAGTTTCCATATGAGGAATTAAAGAATTTTGGAGTTGGAAGAGAGCTAGAAACTATCTAACCTAAATCCTAACTGTATAGATGAAGAAACTCGTTTCCAGAGAGGTGAAGTGACTTGCCCCTAATCCTCCAGTTAATGAATGACAGAACCAGAACTAGCACCTAGTTTTGTAAATCTTATTCCATTGTCCATCCAATACATTATGTACTATAAATCCTGATAGAATGAAGTTCAAATCCTCCCTTAATAGCCTTTCAGAATTAACACAATTTCATGCTACCTTCTTTATCCAGTTTTATTTCTCATTACTTTTCAGTAGAAACCATTTACCTTGGCCCATTCTTACTGTTAAGAATTTCAGAGTGATATGATAGTTTAATTCAAAGGTGTTGGGGTACAGTGATAGGTGTGAAAGAGCCCTTGCTTCCAAGAGACTTATATTTTACTTTGTATTTAACTAAAACCAATCCTTAAACATAATTATAGATTCATAAATAAGGTAAAATTTAACTGTATTTCTTTAAATCTTGCTTTTGTATATATCCTGTTTATAATAGATTAGTATTAGCATTCATTTGTTCTAAGAGTGCTTTAAGCAACAGAAAGCGAGAGGAGAACTAAGCAGTAAAATTATTATGTCTCCTAGAATTCTGTGAGAAATGTTTTGATGTTCTCCTAAAAGCTTTATAATAATGAGGGAATTGTTTCTAGAGCTCTCCAGAAGTAAAATGTTCTGATAGCTGTCGACAATGTACTAAGTAAAATAATGTTTTTCTTTCATTTTTATGTAGCATACCAAATAACTACAATTTTATATGATTTTGAAACAGACTAGATCTTAGATCATATCTAGTTTAAATCTCTTAATTGAAAGATGGAAACATTTTGAATAAGTAGGCAGTAAAAGAAAAAATGTTGGCTGTTTTTATTTTTAAAAACAACAAAACTGCTTAGTGGAAGGAATAGCATTATATCAGCAACAATAAATGTTTATTAAACACCTACCGCTGCAGTTAACATCTTGAAGATCAGTGAAATGATTTTGTCTTTGTGATTGAGAAATTTATTGAGAGAAAGTATCAGTTTAAAATTACTTGTATGACTTTTTAAGAAAGTTAGGCCATCTCTACAAATCCCTTCTAAATTCTAAGAAGAAAACCATTATTAATTAAATATTTAGTGCTTATTATGGTCATAATATTGATTTTAGGGCAGATTTATGGTGCTGTATAGCTGTCATACTTGATGGTTCCTCATGTAATCTTTGTCAGTAGTAGATTTATATCTATTTCATAGAACTTGCAACACAATTTTCTCATTTTAAATTCACACTGAACTGTATAATTATTATTTCTTTGTTTTTATAGCCCATTGATTGGTTAGTATCTATAACTTATTTGATGGCAAGTTCTTGGTAAAGAATATAGCTGTTAATTATATTTGTCATATGCCAAGATATGATGCTTTCTGATAAACCTCCAGTCATCTATTATGGACAAGTGGAAGGTAGCCTCTACTTTTTTAGTATCCTTCATAGTCATGCAATTAACTTAGTAATTATTCATGAATAATTATTTGTTAAATGAAATGGTGTGTGTAAAGTAAACACACACACAGATGTTCTTAGGGCCCATTTTATAGTTTAGGAAGCTTAGATTTCTAGGCATCATAACTCTTAGGATATAAGTAGGAAAAATGCTGAAAAGTAGCATTTTACTTTGTATAGCACATTAAGTTAATTAATTTTATTGTTTTATTTTTTAGCTGACATGGGTTTTGCCAGATTATTCAATTCTCCCTTAAAACCTTTAGCAGACTTGGATCCAGTAGTAGTGACATTTTGGTATCGAGCTCCAGAACTATTGCTTGGTGCAAGACATTATACAAAGGCCATTGGTAAGTTAGCTTAAAATAATTTACCACTTTGGCAATATTCTATCTTAAAGATTTTAATGTTATAAAGTGGTTTCAGCAGACTAAGGTATCTCTTTTGAAAACTTGTTATATTCTAATGTCATGTCTTTTCTGAAGGTTTGATTTGTTAAACTTAGACTTTGTACTTGGAAATGGGATATGGTCCCTTTAACAGAAAGAACTCTTTTCATAAAGCAAAGATACATGTTTCTGTTGCTGTGGAAATGATTGAATGCAAATTTTATTTTGTACAAAATGTAGTCATGCTGTCGATTATGTGGGTAGAGCAGAAGATTAGAACAGTTTCCCTCAAAAAATAAAAGAAAGAAGAAGCCAATTACTGGGTATAGAGGAATTTTAATGTTGGGGAAAAAACATTTACATTGCTGACCTGGGAAAGGGTTGTGTCACTATAATTTTTCTCTTTTAGTGTCTGTGTTAGAATAGATCATAAGTGTATTTTCTCCAGAAGCAGGAGACAGGGAGACACTACTTAGGTAGTAATAATAATTTTAATAGCTGACATTTGCCTGGTGCTTTTTTTTACCTTTGAGATTTACAAAGTACTTCCCATAGACAATCTTAACAAAGTGCTGAGAATTGATGACTCAATGTGGGGCCCTGTGGCAAAAAAACAAAACAAAACCCAAAAAACAAAAACTTACTGTGGGAACTTGAATGTGTTGCAGAAGAAGAGCTTTAATTCTGATGACCTGGTGAAACTGCTAAAAGTTCTAAACTCCTACATAATCCCTGAAAATTAAGGTCTATAAAGGGATCTGAACTAAGGAATTCAGAGTAAATTCATTCCATTAAAGCCTTAGGATAGTTAAGGATATGCTACATTAATAGGGATGGAATGCCTTAATAAGAATAAGGTACCTAACTATGCCCAAGTACTTGTAGTTATTTAAATCTTGATATAAATTTGTATTTTATAATTGACCTTGGATAGAATCTGTTTTAATCTTTTCATTTTGCAGATAAGGAAATATAATGCAGGGAAATATATAAAGAAGAATGTCAAGTGTCATAATAAGTAGTCAGTGGCTGAACTAGAACCCAGATTTCTGATCCCAAGTTCCGTGTCCTTTCTACAATATATGGTTGTGTTTGAATATATTTATAATAGAAATTTACATCACTGTTTGTATGTATATATGAAGAGCTTCATTAAAAGCATAATTGAGTGGTAATTCTGTCTACCCTGCCAGTGGGAAATCTAGATGTTTTGATTACAAGCCTGTAAGTAATCCTTTTTGGGGCAGCTAGGTGGTACAGTGGATAGAGCACCAGTGCAGGAGTCAGGAGGACCTGAGTTCAAATCTCACCTCAGATACTTGACACTCACAAGCTGTGTGACCTTAGGCAAGTCACTTAACCCTAGTTGCCTCATCCTGGGTCATCTCCAGTCATCCTGATGAATATCTAGTCACTGGATTCAGATGGCTCTGGAGGAGAAGTGAGGCTGGTGACCTGCACAGCCCTTCCTCACTCAAAACAAAGTCAAGTGCAAGTCATGTCATGGTTTCTCTGACAGCATGGTCTTCTTGGGCAATGAAGGATGAACACACAAATCCTTTCCAAATGATGGCAGCATATCCAGATTATGAGGAATATATGTAGAAAAATACTTTACAGAAATTCTTTATATAATCTGAAATGCACACAACAGTATTAACTTTGAAAATCCAAATGCTTCCCCGGTGGATAAATGGCTAAGAGATATGATCTGGCAGTTTTCAAAAGACAAACCACAAACTTATCAAGAACCATATGAAAACAGAAATTTTTGGGATGAGTTGCAGAAATACAGGCCCACTATTATGCTGTTGGTGCTTTGTATTGATCCAATTACTGTGTAAAATAATTGGAAATGTAGCCAAAAAGTCACTCAGTTGTGCATATCTTTGACATAGTGTTATCACTATTTGCCATATACTCCCAAAGTAGTCAAAGATGAGGAAAGGACCCATACATACAAAAGTACTTTGAAAGACTTAGGAGCTGATCAGTGCATTGATCCATTGTGACTTTGGCAGCCAGTTAATGAGGCATGCTTCCTACCTTTTGATAGACAGGTGATGAACTAGATGCACAGAATGAAATATACATTTTTCAGACATGGCCAATGGATTGGATTCTTTTCTCTTGATCATATTTACTTTAAAATTTACTATTTTTTTTAAAGTATTATTCAAAACATCTCATATTCTTTGTATTTCTGAGCACATTTAGCTATGAGATTTTCATGTCTTTTATTATCCAAAACTATTTTAGTTTAACATTTTCATATCTACTTTCTTTCTGCTTAGGACTTCTCAGTGTTTAATTGTAATTTGAGGCCAGTAGGCCCGTGTGTGTGTGTGTGTGTGTAGATCATTCATATAAACATTTTTAATATATGGTAGATTTAGCATATAGATCAGTAGTTATTGGTGTTCCCTTATTAATTTGTCACTTATTAATAATAATAATGCTAATAATAATGCCCAGAATTTCCTCCCTCCCCCAATCTTAGGGATCTTCCCCTCCTTCAGTCATCTTGAAAATTGATTCCTCAAGACTGTCACAAAGTCTTGTCATGTTGAGCATGAATCCCCTTTATATGCATTTGGTCTGATCTACCTACTTTTTGTATCTTTGATTTTTCTTTCTCGCTGCTTTGTCATCTGCCCTATTGCCACATCTGCCTTTCTCTCTCCCTTTTGCTTTTGCCTCCTACTCTGGTTAGACTAATCAAATCAGTACCTTATTGCTGAAAAGGAAGGGGGATGTCAGTTAGATTCCATGTGGATCATTTCATCATCTCTGTGATTCCTTAAACCAAAAATCTGTTCTCTAGCTTCTGGTCCCCTGTGTGCTTTATCTTTCATATTAGAATATAAACCCTTGAAAGCAGAACTGTCTCACTTTTAAATTTGTATTCATGGTGCCAGCACAGTGCTTGATATATAGTTAGCACTTGATAAATGTTTTTTCATTTGTGCATTTCCACCTCTAGATCTGTGATGCTAGATGTCCAATTTTGGTAATTCCTTGTACTTAATGTATAGTACTAACTCAAGTTGCATCAAAGACTTTGGGATTGGCTATTGACTGGCCAGTAGAACATCCAAGTCAATAAAGGCTCATCAAATAAAGTGTTGGCTACCAAGTGATTTTCTGTGAGGGATACATCAGCTCCTGAAGGATAGTTTAAGAGAGCTTGTGAGTCAGCTTCATGGAAGGATTACTGATACTGATAAAATCAGGGATCCTTTGAAGTAGTTGAGGAAAAACATTTTCTTTCTTTCTCTTTCTTTCTTTCTTTCTTTCTTTCTTTCTTTCTTTCTTTCTTTCTTTCTTTCTTTCTTTCTTTCTTTCTTTCTTTCTTTCTTTCTTTCTTTCTTTCTTTTCTTTCTTCCTTCCTTCCTTCCTTCCTTCCTTCCTTCCTTCCTTCCTTCCTTCCTTCCTTCCTTCCTTCCTTCCTTCCTTCCTTTCTTCCTTTCTTCCTTTCTTTCTTCCTTTCTTCCTTTCTTCCTTTCTTTCGTTCTTTCTTTGCATTTTCTTTCTCTTTCTTTGCATTTTCTTTCTTTCTTTCTTTTTCTTTCTTTCTTTCTTTCTTTCTTTCTTTCTTTCTTTCTTTCTTTCTTTCTTTCTTTCTTTCTTTCTTTCTTTCTTTCTTTTCCTTCCTTCCTTCCTTCCTTCCTTCCTTCCTTCCTTCCTTCCTTCCTTCCTTTCTTCCTTTCTTTCTTCCTTTCTTCCTTTCTTCCTTTCTTTCGTTCTTTCTTTGCATTTTCTTTCTCTTTCTTTGCATTTTCTTTCTTTCTTTCTTTCTTTTTCTTTCTTTCTTTCTTTCTTTCTTTCTTTCTTTCTTTCTTTCTTTCTTTCTTTCTTTCTTTCTTTCTTTCTTTCTCTTTCTTTCTTTCTTTCTTTCTTTTCCTTCCTTCCTTCCTTCCTTCCTTTTCTTTTCTTTTTCGTAATAAGCTACAAGTTTTATTGCAACGTGGCCAGTTTTGTGGGGGTGGGGAATTTGTTCTCAAAAACTATGTTCCATTTAAGGCTCTTTTCATACAGAAATTGCCATTATAACATTATTCAAAATACCTTTAGTACTACAAGACTCACATGGTAAACACTTCACTCCTACTCCTTTAGTATACATTCAATGGAAAATAAAAAGGCATTAATAGCTACTTCGTTTAAGAAGATATGTAGATAACAGGAATGAACACTGAGGTACTATAGGTACTATAATAATTTGATGACAGTTATGACAACTTAATTGGCTTTCCTTTTTGAAGGGTACAACCTTATTACGTAAAAGTGTTTTCAGCGCATAGTTACACATATAAATATATGTACACACATATGTGTGCATGTACACACACGTGTATGTATATATACACATAAGTGTGTGCATATACATATGTGCTGCCATGTCACAATAGGCGTGTTAAAGGCAGGTTAGGTGTACCAAGCACAGGAACTTAAGGAACTGCAGTCAAGTGCAACTCTAAGTAATACTGAATGAAGTTTAGCATCTAACCAGTGGATCATACTTTCAAGACATTCAGTTAGCTTAATCCTGTGCAGTTTTCTAGGCTATTTATATTGACTATCGTGTTCGTCTTAGTTCTGCAAGGGATGCGTATATAATGCCATTTGTTTTGGCTAAAATATGATGTGAAGGCATTCCTCGGGTTCTGCATATAACTACCAGGATGAAGCAGTCTAATGGCAATCACTGGTAGGCTACTTACATTATTGACTTCTTTATGTTTTCTGGGAAGATATGGTAAGGGACAAAAACCTAACACTATTCTAACTGATGGAGCTGCAGAAATGGAAGCTATTTCCGGATGGCACTTCACTGTCATTTTATAAAGGTCTTCCTTCAAGTGAAACTACTACATTGCCTCCCAGTTTCTCTCCAAGTGTTGAATGATCCTTAATATCATCCAAGCCATTTACTTGCCACTCGTATTTAATACCTGTAAATTTCTTTTTAATGGCATCTTTAGAACTAGCATAAATCATTTTGTTTTTTAAAGGTGCACACTCAGGAGCCCAGAATATAAAACTAGGTCTTCTTTCTTAGACTCTTTTGTCTCGTATGTGGCATCATACAAAGCATATCGGCAATCATTCAGAGATAGCAACTTCACAAAAGATGTGTCGAGGTCCTCTGCAGTATCACCAATGTCACACACTAAGATCTGCTTTGCTTCCTCTACAATTATTTGTTTTTTGTAATCACTTAAACAGAAAAGAACTGCTTTCTTTCTTTTTTTGATCTTCTCTTGTGTAGAAGATTTCCTTACTTTCATATCATTAAAAACTTTGATTACTTCATCGTTCACAATTACTCCAGAAGCCATGGTTCCAGGGATGGTAAATGCTGCAGCAGCGTCAGATCTTCACTCAGTGGCACTAGAGGAGGAGGAGAGGAGTGGGGAGGAAGAACAGCGGCAGGAGGAGGAGCAGAGGGAGGAGGCTCAGGGGGAGTGAGGGGAAAAATATATTCTGATCCATTATATTATCAAGTTAAAATAGTCTATTATTTTGTTAGTGTGGGTACAGAAATTACCTTAAGGACCAACCTGATGATAATCCTCTTAGAATTTAGCTTGTTTGGCCCTTAGAAGACATATGTTCATCATTGAGTTCCTTACATTATAAAGATAGAGATGAACAATTTGTAGAGTCATCTTTAGTCTTAAGTCCTAGTACATAGTATAAGTGAGGATATTTTCTCAACATTTATGTAGACATAACCCCTGAAGGCACAAAGATAGTGGAAAGGCATAAATGGAGAAGCAAAATAACTAGTGAGTTTGGTTCATATTTATTGCATTGCCACACTGTGAGGAATCTAGATTTGGTCCTAAGGAATATCTTCTTAACTGAAACTTACTTAGTTTTAGATCTTCAGAGCACACACAAATAACATGTTTTAGGTACTTACAACATGCAAGATGTGCTGTACTTGGCATCTAGGATACAAAAAACAAACAAAATATTTCTTATCTGCAAAGATGAATTTGTCATATACATACGTAAGTAAATAAAAGTTAGTTTGAAGAGAGAAGAGAACACAAAGAACATGGAAGTCTGTACAGAGGAGTTGACAAATGAGCTGAACCTTAAAGAAAGTAAGGATTTCGAAAAGTAGAGAAAAGAAGTCTTAGCCTCATTTCAAGAATAGGACTTATGGCTTATATAAATATGCAGAAATGGGAAATGGAGTATACAGTTGGGAGATTAGCTAACAGAATAATTTGGCAGCAATACGCAATCAGTCAGTAAGCATTTACTGTGCCAGGCACTGTGCTAAGTGCTAGGGATAAAAAAAGAGGCAAAAGGTAGCCCTTGCCCTCACAGAGCTTATAATCTAGATAGGGGAGATGTCATACAAACAAGTATGTGTAAATAGGAAATAATCAGGGAAGGCACCAGGTCCCTCTGAAGGATTGAGAAAGACTTACTGTAGAAGGCAGGATTTTAGATAGGACTTGAAGAAAGCCAGAGGAAGTGAAGAGGTAGAGATGAGAAGGGAGAGCATTTTTGGCATCAGGGGACAGCAAGTAGAAATGCCTGAAGCCAAGAGGTGGAATGTCTTGTTCTAGGAACAGCAAGGAGTCCAGTGTCACTGTACTGAAGAGTACTGAGGGGTAAGAGTGGGATGGTATAAAATGTAAGAAGTTAGGAAAGTTCTAGGGTGTTATGAAGGTCTTTGAGTACCCAACAAAGGATTTTGTACTTGATTCTGGAGGTGTTAAATAGCCAGTGTTGTTTATTGGAGGGACAGGGGGTGGTGACATGGTCAGACCTACACTTTAGGAAAATCACTTTGGTTGAGTGAAGGAAGGACTAGAATGGAGAGATACTTGTGACAGGTGGACCATTGCAGTAGTTGAGGTGTGAGGAGATGAGAATCTGTGAAGAGGAGAGAAGTGGGTATATTTGAACAACATGCTGCAAAATTGACAGGCTTTGGCCACAGATTGCATATGGAGGCGTGAAGAAATGCTGAGGAGTTGAAGGTTACACCCAGATTGTGAGCCTAGGGTTTGATTGGTTTGGTTGTTGTCCTTCATCTTGAAAGAGGACCAAAATGACATCAGCACGGTGAAGTGTGACCCACACATTTCAGTGTGTCTGAGTGTGGCTGATCAGACCAATAAGAGCTTGGAATGCTCTACCACAGGTCAGGCACAGATAGTCCATGCGAATATTTGGGGTGGATATCCCAAATTTGCACATCCAGCATTTACTTTGTGTGGTCTCAATTATGCTTTGCTCAGAGAGCACAGCACCCTTTCAGATGTGGGCATGCCATGCTGAGCAGGTCTGTGCCAGTGTCTTCCATGTTGCACAGTCAAATCCAAAGTTCTTGAGAGATACTTTGAGAGTGTCCTTGTATTGTTTCTTCTGGCCACCATGGGATTGCCTGCCCCATGCAAGTTCTTCGTAAAATAGTCTTTTTGGCATTTTACATTCGAATAGTGTGGCCAGCCCATTGGAGTTGTGCTCTCTGAAGCATAGTTTGAATACTTGGCAGTTTAGTTTAAGCAAGGACTTCAATGTCTGGTACCTTATCCTTCCAGGTGATCCTCAGAATCTTCCTAGGGCAGTTCAAATAGAAGCGATTCAGTTTCTTGGCATGGCACTGGTAGACTGTCCATGTTCCACGAGCATATAACAACGAGGTCAGCACAACGACTCTGTGGACCTTCAGTTTGGTAGTTAGTCTAATACCTCCTCTCCCAAGCTTTTCTTCAGACCCTCCCAAACACTGAGTTATCTCTGGCAATGCGTGCATCAACCTCATTGTCAATGATCCCTGGAAAGTACACTACCAAGGTAGGTGAACTTATCCACAGCATTCAAAACTTCTCCATTTGTTGTAATAAATGGTTCCATGTATGGATGATGGAGCACCTGTATTTTCTTGGTGTTAATTATTAGACCAAAATTAGCACAGGCAGCAGAGAATTGATCCATACTTTGTTGCTTCTGAGCTGCAGAAACTACATTGAGTGCACAGTCATCTGCAAACAGAAAATCATGCACCAACACTCCGTCCACTTTGGTCTTGGCTTGTAACCTTTTCAAATGGAAGAACTTGCCATGGTATGGTAGTTGACCTTGATGCTGTGTTCATCCTTATTGGAAGCATTTGTCAACATGGCTGAAAACATCAGGCTAAAAAGCATGGGAGCAAGCACACAACCCTGTTTCACTCTATTGGTAATTGGAAGGCATGAGAGCATTGTCCATTATCCAGAACCTGGGCAAATATGCGATCATGACATTGACGTACAATATTGATGAGCTTCTCCGGGCAACCAAATTTTGACAGTCAGCTTTTGTGTGAGCAGTGATTCCCTTACATTGTAGAATAGAATCAGCACCAGGTGCTTTGCCACATGAAAGAAGTCTAATGGCCCTCAGAATCTCTTCTTCAGTTGGATGTTCAGCTAAGGAGGAGCTGACTTCAACCTGAGGTAAATGGTCAATGGCCTCAGCATTGATTGATGATGGTCTGTTGAGAACACTATGGAAGTGTTCAGCCCAGCTGTCTAGGGTCATGTCCTTATCACTAATCAATGTGGCTCCATCAGCACTCAGTAGTTGTGATGCTCCATAGATTTTTGATCCATAAATAGATTTCAGAGGATCATAAAAGTGCTTTGGATTTTTACTATCAGCATAAAACTGAATTTCATCTGTCTTCTTAGTGAGCCAGGAATCCTGCATCTCTCCACACTTTGTGTGTACTTTGCTTTTGATGGAATTAAAAGCTGCCTTCTTAGAGGTGGATGAACTATCCTGCTGGTAAATCCTGTGGAGTTCTCATTTTTTGTTTAGCAGCTTCTGAATTTCCCCATCATTTTCATTAAACCAGCCTTGGTGTTTGTGAGTGTTCTGACCCAGATGAACAAATGCAGTGCTGTATACCAAGTCTCTGAAAGCTGTCCACTCCTTTTCTGCTCCACTGTTGCCAACTGTGTGTTGGCTCAACTTTCTCTCCAAGTCAGCAACAAACTTTTAATGCTCAGAGAGTAGTTCTAGTTTGTTGACATTAATTCTTCTGGTAGTCATTTTACCTTGGGGGTGGCACTTTTGATGAATGTGAATATTTAGCTTGGAAAGGATATGTCTATGATCAGTCCAGCACCCTGCACCACACATTGCCTGTGTCACTCTCACATCTTGTCTGTCTCTTCTCCTTATAATCACATAGTCTGTTAGATGCCAGTCTTTGCTTCAAGAGTGCATCTATGAAGTTTTATTGTATTTAGGTAAATGGAAGACAGTGTTGGTGAAGAGAAGGTCATATGATACACGAGTCTTCAGCAGTAAATGACCATTGCTGTTGCTATTTCCAACTCCATTCCTTCCTAGGATTCCCTGCCAAGTATGGTAGTCTGAGCCTGCTCTAGCATTCAAGTCGCCCAGAATTATAAGCTTGTCCTCTTTTGGCACATTGACGATAAGGGTCTCTAGGTCTTCATAAAATTTTTCTTTGACTTCATCAGGGTTTTTCATGGTGGGAGCATAGGCACTGATGATGGTGGCATGGCATTTTCCTGTGAGTGGCATTAGTGTTGTCATAAGCCTGTCATTTACTCCTTTTGGCAGGCATATCAGCTTGCTTATTAGATTAGTTTTGATTGCAAAACCTACACCAGCTTCACGGCAGTCCCCTTCACTGTGTCCACTCCAGAAAAAAGTTTATCCAGCTCCAGCTTCAGTAAGCCGGCCTTCATTTGCCAACCTTGTTTCACTCAGGGCTGCTATTTGGATGCGATCCCTGTTGAGTTCTTTTGCAACAAGAGCAGTTCTTTCAGGACAACTGGATTTTGTGTTGTCTATTAATGTGCCCATTTTCCATGCCCCAGTGGTTGAGTGGAATCATCTTTGCAGCTGTTTTTGTACATTTTGCACATTTTTTTGTGTTTTGACGCCATAGTGGGATTCCCTGCCAGCTGCGGTGATCAGGCCAGAGGTGGCTAAGCAGACAGTGTTTAGGGCACCTTTTCTAGCCCCTTCCTCACACCAGGAGGTAAGTGGTGCAATCCTTAAAAGGCTCCTCAGACACCCAGAGGGCTGCTGAGTCTCACTGCTGCTTCCAGTGAGAAAGGACACTGTGGCTTGGGCTGTCTGCGTGCAAGGTTGTGACTACAGCTCCCAGTGTGTCCACACTCTCTACTTCATCATTTGCCTGTTGCCACAGGACTTTGAGACATAATAGTGAAATGGTATGGGTGATGTCTTTTGATTCATGTGTAAATTAGATTTAAGTGAGGCAGAGTTACACGAAGTCATCAGCCTCACTCTCTCCTCCAGAATCATCATAGTCCAGTGGCAGGACAGAGTCAAGACTAATGGCGATGACTCAGGATGCAGTGGATGACCTTGGCTCTTCAGTGTCTAATCAAGCTCTAAGTGCTCAACATCATCTGCTTCAAATGCCTTCATGGCCGTTGGAACAAATTGTTCTCATCCACCCATTCCACCAGAGGAAGACTTCACATGCTTAGGGTAGACACTTCCCTAGCTCACCAATGAGTTTGAGAACTCTTGGTTTCCCTCAACCTGGTTTGGCTCATCTGCCGAAATGGTTTACCTGGGTGTGGCCACTGCACATGCTGCAGCTTCTTGGAGCCACAGGTCAGAGTTAGATGGAACAGGTGGACACCAAAGGTGCAAAGAGCCCCGAAAAGGGCTCGGCAGCCATCCCACCAAAGGTACTGGTTCCCCCTGAACACACAATCTTCAATCCATTGACACTGGCCTTTTTGGTGTTCCTCAAACAGGACAGTCCATCCCCTAATTCCAAGCGTTATCAATGTCTCCCATGCCTGGAATTCTCTCTCCATTTGTCTCTTTCCTAGTTCCCCCAAATCCTTCAAGCTACAGCTAATGTCCCTCCTGCATCAGTCTTCCTCAATCTTAGTTTCTTCCATCTATTGCTCATTTCCTTCTTATCCTATACATAGCTTATTTGTACATTTGCGTGTTGTTTCCATTAGATTGTAAGCTTCTTGTAGGCAGAGACTGTTTTTTGCCTTTCTTTGCCAACACTTAGCACTCAGTGTCTGGCATAGAGTAGGCACTTAAGAAATACTACTTGAGATCACAGTACAAATGTATTAAGGACCTACTGTGTACACTGTTCTCAGAGGTGCAAGAAAGCTGTAAGGGTAACTTTAGTATAGCAGTCTTATAGGATTTTAGAGTCAACCACACGAACTTAGAGAATATGCCACTTCATTCTACTCTCATTACAAGTTGTAAGGTAATCCAAGAGTATGTTTGGACAGTATTAGTTACTGAAATTATAACCTTTCTCATAGTCAGCTCTAAATTTCCAACTCATTTTATTAAATATCACTTCTTTAACACACTGGAAAATACTTTTTCCTCATAGTTATCTCCCGATATAACTCAAAACTCCTAACCACCTAGGTTTAAATAAAAATAGCATTTCTGCAGTAAGGTTTGCAAAAGACCAAATTTCTATGGGTAGCTTTCCTCTTTACATTATTTACATTTTAAAAAATATATCCTCCCTTCCCAGAGAGATATTTCTTACATTTTAAAAAGAATGGGAAAAAAAATTCCACAAAATAAACCAATGTTTTACACACTATTTCACCTCTATTGTCCTCTGTCTCTGCGAGGAAGTAATGGGAGGTGTGTTTTCTCTCCTCTTAGGGGTCAGAGTTGACCATTATACTTTAGCAGCATTATATTTTTATTTTATTTTGTTGTTCTTTTTACATTGTTGTGTTCATGGTGTACATTTTTTCCTGGTTCTGCTTTCTTCACTTTGTATCATATAAATCTTTTCTTTCTTCTCTGTATTCACCATATTCTTCAACAGCGCCGCTATAAATGTTTTAGTATATATGGGATTTATATATTTCTAGGGTATATGCCTGGCAGTGGAATCTCTGAATCAAAAGGTACAGAAATTTTAGTCACTTTTACTTGCATAATTCCAAATTGCTCTCCATTATGTTTATCAAACCTGAGCCTAGGATATTGAGAGGAAAGCGTTGAAGTTGACCATTACAGGGACATTTGGAAGGGTGGATTTCTTTTTAAGGTAGTAAGTTCTGTTTTGGACCTAATAAGTTTGAAGATCTGGTTAATTCACTTTGCTTATTACTAAGTTCCCTGTATATCAGTTCTTTAGGGGAGGTACCCAGTGATAATGAAGGATCTGGTCCTAATGTGCTAACTTTTTTGTGCTAAAAAATCTCAGAGAGTTCATATTTGGCCATAGAAGGAGGGGAAGGAGTGTCAGAATCAGGCAGTCATTTAAAAGTGGCAAAGGCAAAAGGGAGAAAGCTATTTAGTGATCAGGCATTAACTTTTTTTTTTTTTTTTTTTTTTTTTTTAGCACAGAAAGACAAATAGACTCAGGGACCAAGAAAAGTTAGGAGGGTTTAGTGCCAGAAGTTGAAGTTTAAGAGCTCAGCATGAAGTTCAACAATCAGAAAAATAGGAAGCTTTAATCTTATATTTCTCCACAGAGTACCTAAAGGGATATAATTTAAAATTATCAGCCAACAAGTCTTTTGAGCGTCATTGGGCTAGATGCTGTTTGTTGTTCAATCACGTTCAACTCTTTCTGCCCCGTGTACCACAGTATGCTAGTACTGTCCTTGGAGTTTTGTTGGAAAAGATACTGAAGTGGTTTTGTATTTTCTTCTCCAGTAGATTAAGGCAAATAGAGATTAAATGACTTGCCCAGGGTCACACATCTAGTGTCTGAGGCAGGATTTGAACTCAGATCTTCCTGACTTCAGAACTAGTACTCTATCCACTGAGCCCCTAGCTGTCTCTAGCCAGAAACTGTTGAGTACCTTAAGCTCAGAGCACTCCTTGATGTTTGGCTCCCTTGTGACCACTGGAGGATAATGGAATTCAGCCAGTTAAATACTTAAGACTAAGTTTATTTGTCTGTTTATAGTCCCAAATAGCTAATTAGCTGATTAAGGACAAATGTCCCTGTAATGGTCAACTTCAACGCTTTCCTCTCAATATTTTTTTCCAAGTTTTATTTATTTATTTATTTATTTAGCTTTTTACATACATTTTCACAAATTTTTGGGTTCCAAATTTTCTCCCCTTTTCTCCCCTCCCCCCCACCCCAATATCCCAAGCAATCTAATTTTCCCTATCTCCAATCTGTCCTCTCTTCTGTCATCCCGCCCTTCCCTTGTCTCTATCTTCTCTTTTCTCCTGTAGGGCCAGATGACTTTCTATTCCTCATTAACTGTATGTCTTCTTTCCTAGTTGCAACAACAATACTAAACAATTGTTCCTAAAACTTTGAGTTCCAAATTCTCCCCATCCCTCCCTCCCCACCCATTCCCTTTGGTACAGCAGGCAATTCATTATAGGCCATATCTGTGTAGCCTTGCAAATGACCTTCCTGATAGTCGTGTTGTGTAAGACTAACTGAATTGCCATCCCTCCTAACCTGCCCCTCATTGTTTCTCTTCTGTCCTTTGATCCTGTCCCTCCCCAAGTGTTGACTTTCAATTACTCCCTCCTCCCTTTGCCCTCCCTTCCATCATCCCCCCCCCAATAACTCCTTCTCCCCCGCTTTCTTATACTGTAAGATAGGTTTTCATACCAAAATGAGTGTGCATTTCACTCCTTCGTTTAGTCAAATGTGATGAGGGTAAACTTTTGTTTGTTTGTTTGTTTGTTTTCCCCCCTCAGCTCTCCTCTTTTTCCCTCCACTAAAAACATCTCCTACTTGCCTCTTAAATGACATATAGTTACCCCCTTCCATTTCCCCCTCTTTCCTCTCACTACATTTCTCTCTCACCATTTACCTTAATTTCTTTTAAGGTATGGTCCCATCCTGTTCAGTTCAATCTGTGCTCTCTGTCTCTGCCTGTGAATGCATGTGTGTATGTGTGTGCATGCGTGTACATGTGTACGTGTGGTCTCACCAACCACCCAGATATTGAAAAGTTTTAAGAGTTAGAAATATTGTCCTTCCCTGTATGAATGCAAACAGTTCATTTCTGGTAAGTCCCTTAATACTTCTCCTTGCTGTTTACTTTTGCATGCTTCCTCTCATTCTTGTGTTTGAAAGTCAAATTTTCTTTTCAGCTCTGGTCTTTTCATTAAGAATGATTGAAAGTCCTCTGTTTCATTGAAAGACCATATTTTCCCTTGAAGTATTATACTCAGTTTAGCTGGGTAGGTGATTCTTGGTTTGAGTCCTAGTTCCTTTGCCTTCTGGAATATCCTATTCCACGCCCTTCGATCCCTTAATGTAGAAGCTGCTAGATCTTGGGTTATCCTGATTGTATTTCCACAGTACTGGAATTGTTTCTTTCTAGCTGCTTGCAAGATTTTTTCCTTGAGCTGGGAGTTCTGGAATTTGGCCACAATGTTCCTAGGAGTTTCTCTTTTTGGATCTCTTTCAGGTGGTGATCGATGGATTCTTTCAATACTTATTTTGCCCTCTGGTCCTAGAATGTCAGGGCAGTTTTCCTTGATAATTTCATGCAAGACGATGTCTAGGCTCTTTTTTTGATCATGGCTTTCAGGTAGTCCCATAATTTTTAAGTTGTCTCTCCTTGATCTATTTTCCAGGTCAGTTGTTTTTCCCATGAGATATTTCACATTCTCTTCCATTTTTTCGTTCTTTTGGTTTTGTTTGGTGATTTCTTGGTTTCTCATAAAGTCATTAGACTCCATCTGTTCCATTCTAATTTTGAGAGAACTATTAAATTCAGTGAGCTTTTGAGCCTCTTTTTCCATTTGGCTCATTCTGCTTTTGAATGCATTCTTCTCCTCATTGGCTTTTTGAACCTCTTTTGCCAATTGAGTGAGCCTATTTTTCAAGGTGTTAATTTCCTCAGCATTTTTTTGGGTCTCCTTTACCAAGATATTGACCTTTTTTTCATACTCCTCTTGCATCTTTGTCATTTCTCTTCCCAGTCTTTCCTCCACCTGTCTAACTTGCTTTTCAAAATCCTTTTTAAGCTCTTCCAAGGCCTGAGCCCACCCAACACCCCCCTGGGGTGTCTGGGGTACTGAGGCCTCGCCCTCCACATCTTTCCCTGATGGGAAAAATACGTTCTCATCCTCCCCATCAGATCCGAAGGTCGGGATCATTTGCATTTGTTGGAAAAAACTCTCTAAAGTCTTATTTTTCTTCCCCTTTCTAGACATTTTCCCAGCCAGTTACTTGACTTCTGAGATTCCTTTCCACCCCCGCCTGGCTCCGCCCAGCTAGTGCTTGGCCTCTGAGATTCAAATGGGCTTTCCCGCGGCAAGCTTTAGTTCTGGCACAGGGGTGGGGGCAGGGCCGCCTCCTAAGCTTGGGCCCTCAGGGGCGTTCTGCAGAGACTTTCAGGGACTGAGCAGGTGGGGGCGGGGTGGGGGGCCCCGCCTGCTATGCTCAGCTCCCTTGGGGGTTTTATTCAGAGGCGTTCAGCAGTAGAGCAGGGTGGGGGCAGGGCCGTCTTCCCTGCTCGGCTCCCTCAGGTTGGAAAGACCTTCAGTATTGAAGATCCTACCTGCTGCTGGGGGATTCCTGAGTCCCGGGCCGCTGCCGCCTCAGCCGCTGCCCACGCCTCTGCCTCCGCCGCTTCCTGCCCCCGTCTCTGCTGCCGCCACTTCCTCCCGAGGGGGCCCGAGTCACGGAGGGGCTCCGCTCCCCTCCCCTATCGCAGGCTTCTTTCTTACTGACCTGTAGCTTCAGTGGGCGGAGGGACTTTCCCGGCTGCTGGAGCTTCCCCCGGAGCTTTCCTCTCTGAAGTCTGCTCGGGTCAGCTTCTCTGGGTCGCGGCCAGGGGTGGGGGTGGGGTCCGCTTTCCAGAGTGCGATGGACCCCGGGACGGCTCTCCAGGGTTCAGTGGAACGGAAATCTCTTCCCCTATGTTTATGCACCCCCTGCAGAGATTCAGAATTCATGGGGATCTCCTTTTACCTCAATTCCATGGGTTGTGGGCTCGGAGCTCATAAATGTGCGTCCTTCTACTCCGCCATCTTGGCTCCGCCCCCCAAGGAAGACTCTTAATGTAGGGTTTTGATGGTCTACTCATTTTGATCAGTTCATTGGCTAACTAGATGTAATCTCCTTTCCTGTTTCCAAGCAGACATAAAAGTTTTTCATTTACCATTAGAGAAGTTTAGAATGATTGGACCTAATATCCAGTTCTTCCAAAGAATTCACAAGCAACAATTATTATTGTGATGCCCTGTACCAGTTTTAGTGGTCAACTAGAAAATTATAGCAATGAAGAAACTGCCACAGGAAAAAAAAGGTTTTTTTCGTACTTAAGATGCAGGACCTTTATTTATGTATTTTTATATAAACATATTGCATTAAAAGGATTTAGTCTTTGAATTGTTCTTATAGTCGTGTCTGAATTGCATACAGATGTGGTTATCTCATTTTCATTTCCCAAAGTGAAAATTAAGATACACTTGCTAAGTGACTCCCCTAGTTATACAACTGAGTGGCAGAATCGTTCTAGAACTTGTGTTGCTCAGTCCCTGCACTGATCTTTTTTGCACCATTCAGTGCTGCCTCTAAAAGCAGCCACCTGCATTTTCAAGGCTGTAGTTAGGAATACAGCCCTTGACCATAGAACTGAGTGAAATTAAGCACATTAGGACCAGATCTTTCATTATCACTGGGTACCTCCCCTGAAGAATATCTGATATACAAGTAAATGTGAGGGGGACTTAGTAATAAGTAAAGTGAATTAAGCAGATCTTCAAAATATTTTATTTCAGAATCATGAAACAAATTGCCAAACTTAATATTGCAGAAACTGTGAATACTACATATTCAGATGTAGTAAGGTGGGTATATATAAATATATGTGTTATAAGTAAGTGTTCGGGAAAATTAAAATTCATTTTAGTTCTTTACTTTTGTTCTTAATTGAAACAAAATATGACTCATTTTTATAATTCTGCAACTCACATAGTCTAAATTGGTGTTTCTGAAGCATTGGTCTCAACATTTCACTCCCCTACTCAAGAGGCTTTAGCAGGTTTCTATTGCCCTTTATGATAAAATATTGTTCTGTTTGGAGTTTTAAGGCCCTTTGTAGTCTGCCTTCTACCTGTTTTTTCCAAAAATCTGTAAGTTACACCTAAACTGGCATCTATCCTGGCTCCTGCCTTCCTCAGTGACTTTTCACAAGTTTTTCTATGAGATTAGAACATCTTCCTCCTCATTTTGACCTCTTAAAATCCCTAACTTCTTTCAAGGATTAGCTCAAGTACTGTCTGTCTTCTAGTTACCCAGCCTTGCGATTTAGGTGTCATCCCCAGTTTCTCACTCTTACTCCACATATCCAGTCAGTTGTCAAGTCCTGTTGGTTCTACCTTGAAAACATCTCTTATGTGTTGCCCCTTTTCTCCTCTGAGAAACCACAGTGGTTTAAATTCCGTCACCTCTTGCTAGATTATTGCAGTAGCTCACTGGTTGGTGTCCCTGCCCTTTCCTCATTCAACTCTATCCTCTGTTCACTATCTGATTTTTCTGACTAAAGCACAGCTCAGACCATGTCACCTCCTGTATTCCATAAAATCCAGTGTCTCCCTGTCTTCAAATATATTATTCTCTTGACTTTTAAAGTCTTTCATAACCTCGTTCCTTCTTGTCACATTACTCTGCTTCGTGTTCCCTGTAATCCAGTGACACTGGCCTCTACTGTTTCAGATACATGCAGCCCTCTGCCTCCCATCTCAGAGCGTTTTCTCTGGTTCTCCTCCATGCCAGGAATGCCCTCCTTCTTCATCTCCACCTCCTTCGTTACTCTGGCTTTCTTCAGGTCTCAGCTAAAGTCTCATGTTCCACATCAAGATGTCCTTATCCTTAGTGCCTCCCCTTTGAGACAAAGCTCCATATATCCTGTACGTAATTCTTAGCATGTTTTCTCTTCCTTTAGACTGGAGCTCCTTAGCTCCTGGCATGCTGTCTTACATATAGTAATTGCTTTAAAATACTAGCTGACTAGCTTACTAGAGAATCCTTGAATGATGCTCACCTTCAAAGTTACTTTGCATTTACTTTGTATCATTTTCTCTGTGTTTATTTTGTTTATTTCCGGTAGAGTTAACTCCTTGAGGACAGTAACTGTTGTATGTTTGTTCTTGGTTTGGGGATTGGGGGTGAGGAGGAGGGGGAGAGTTGGTCTTTGTGCTTCTGGTCCCTAGAATAGTTCCTGGTACATAGTAGACGGATACTTAATAAATGCTTATTGATTTGAATTGTATGCATGAGCCAGAACTCGACCCAACATATATTATCATGCCTAACACCAGTGGTTCTGATAAGAATTATCTTAATTGAAGTAGAATATTCACCATAGCTAGTAACTAGTAGGGAAACTATAATTTCAAGATTTAGTTTAGACTAATACTACATGTGATTGAGATTGAGTAAATATTCAGTAATTTATTTTTCATACACACTCCAATCTGTCACCTTCCTCTGAAGGTAGCTCCCAACATTCCTACCAAACACCCTTGAATCCTAATTTCTACATACTATTCATTTTTAAAATTATCTATGACTGCTAATCTTTAGGGAACTAGGGTTTCTTGGGCAAGGATGACAGCAGATTTGTATAATATAGTATCAGATAATTTAGATCTGGAATAGATTTCAGATCACCTAATGAAACCCCTCTGATATTTTTTACACTACTCCACATTGTTGTCAAAGCCTGTATCTCTGAATCTAGTAGGACACCTCAGATTCTCTATAATTTTCTAGCTTGTCACTGTCCTTCCTAAAATGTGGTGCCTACGACACTGTCAGTTTTTTTCTTCTTTTCTTTTTTTCCCATTGAGAACATATCTCCATTTGAAAATCAGTGTGAACACAGCATTTACTTTATAGCAATTTGTTGTTATACTCAGTTCTCTGGAAAAATAATTGAGGAAGATATGTGTATTCATGTATACATGTCACTACAAAATGTATGAGGCAGCTAGGTGGTACAGTGAATAGAGTGCCAGGCCTGGAGTCAGGAAAACCTGAGTTTAAATCTGGCCTCAAGACACTTAACTGTGTGGTCCTGGGCACATTACTTTAACTCTGTTTTCTTCAGTTACCTTGTTGATAAAATAAGCTGGATAAGAGTTCCCAGGTCACGGAGGAAATATTGCAAGCAGCTAGAAAGAAACAATTTGAATATTGTGGAAATACAATCAGGATAACACAAGATCTAACAGCTTCTACACTAAGGGATTGAAGGGCCTGGAATATGATATTCCAGAAGTCAAAGGAACTCGGATTAAAACCAAAAATCACCTACCCAGCAAAACTGAGTGTAATACTTCAGGGGTAAAAATGGTCATTCAATGAAATAGAGGACTTTCAAGCATTCTTGATGAAAAGACCAGAATTGAGAAGAAAATTTGATTTTCAAACATAAGAATCAAGAGAGGCATGAAAAGGTAAACAGGAGCAATTAGAAGTAAACACCCTTGGAGAGGGACAGGGTCAAAGAGAGAACAGAGGCAATGGGGGCAGGATAGGATGGAGGGAAGTATAGTCAGTCTTACACACCATGACTATTATGGAAGTTGTTTGCATAACTACACATGTATAGCCTATATTGAGGTGCTTGCCTTCTCAGTGGGGATGGGTGGGGAGGGAGGAAGGAGGAGAAGTTGGAACTCAGAACAAATGTTGAGAATTGTTTTTATGTGCACCTGGGAAATAAGAAATACAAGTAAAGGGGTATAGAAGTTTATCCTGCTCTACAAGACAAGCGAGAAGATGGGGATAAAGGAAGGGAGGGGTGTTAGAAGGGTGGGCACATTGGTGGAAAGGGCAATCAGAATGCAAGGCATTTGGGTGGTGGAGGGGAGAGGTGGGGAGAATATTTGGAACTGAAAACTAAAAATAAATTAATTAAAAAAAATAAAGTAAGCTGGATAAGAAAATGGCAAACCACTCTAGTGTCTTTGCCAAGAAAACCCCAGTGGTGTCACAGAGAGTTGGATACAACTAAAATGACTCAACAACAATAAAATGAATTGATGTATTTACACTTCAGACTCATGTCATCTTATATATAAAATTTACTAACTTCAATGTTTCTTAAAAAAACTCCATCCTAATTTAAAATAAAAAACAAAAAGCAGCTTGATACCTGTGTTCCACATTCCCTCTCCTTCCCTAGCCCAGTTCTTTATAAATTCATTTAGAGCAGGAACCTGGTATCGTTATCATTACCCATAGTATCTGATTGTACTCTTTCACTCACAGTATGCTATTAGTGAATGTTCTCTATTAAGTGATAAATATTTTATTCTTAATGTGGTACAATCATCCTATTTCAAATGGAAAGTTTGCCCCTCTTTACAATGTTTTTTACATTTTAGCTTTGTAATAAATGAACTGCTGCTTCTGTTCCCATTGGTGACCTCATTTGGCAGCTTTTATATTAAATTTTATATAAATGTATATTTAGATTTTTCATAAATCACCCATAGAATGACCATATATAATTTTGTGTGTAAATTATTGTTGTAGAAATCACTTATAAGATGATTATACTTAATATAGTGTGCCATCTCCACTTTAAATGAAGTCCAGACTTTTAGCAACCCCAACAGGAGAGTTTCTAGAAAAGGCTTAGAGGCATCAGGAATATATTTCGCAAATGCTATATGCTATAGTTGTCTACTTCACTCAGGACCTCAGTGATCCATGTTTAAGATAAATTCTTATTAGCAGATTAGATGCTAGAAGAGAATTGTTAGAGTGAAAGTCAGTAGTCTAACCTGGAGGAAGGAAAAGACCCTGAAACATCAAGAAATGTTCATTATCTTTAAGGGAAAAAGAAGTATATTAGCAAAAATGGTTCTTGTGCTTGAAATGGTTAGCTTCTATTATCTGAAAAAATGATTTATATGGAGTACCCTATTCCTGAGACCCTATGACTTGTTTTAAATAATTTTTATATTATTTTTTATGAGGTATTTTATCTGTTTCATATAATAAATAGTAGAATCTGACAAATAATTTTAAACTAGAATTTGTTTTCATTTAGATCATTTGAATTGTCTGTGTTTAAATTGTCTATGAAGACTTTTGCTTTAGGTCGTTGAAATATATTGTTTACGGAATTGAACAGCCAAAAAGCAACCTTACCTAGATATATTTTGGTTGTCTTTTGATCTGGAATGGGGTAATGGAGCTATCTTATCAGCAACACTGGCATACAGTTACATAGCTTCTTAAAGTTTGCAAATTATCTCATTTTATCCTCACAATAATAACTGGTAAGATAGGAACTCTTATTAGCCACATTTCATAGATGCAGAACCTCAGAAAGGTTAACTGATTTGCCTGAGAGTGTGATAGCCAGTGCCTGACATCACAACCAGCATGCTATGTGCTCTATAACCCTGACTCTCATATGTATGTACTAACCATATGTGGATAAGTACCTTTGATAGACTTCTTACTCTTCAGTTAAAAAGCTGAATTATATATGTAGAGTGTAAGTGTTCTGTGATAAAGAGAAATTAAACCAACGAATATAGTACATCCATATAATAAACTTGTCTTTTCCTCCTTCACAGATATATGGGCGATTGGTTGCATATTTGCCGAGCTATTGACTTCAGAACCTATTTTTCACTGTCGTCAGGAAGATATCAAAACAAGCAATCCTTTTCATCATGATCAACTAGATCGTATTTTTAGTGTCATGGGATTCCCTGCAGGTGATTTGTTCTTTTTAAAGGAAATGTCTATAATATCTATATTTTTAAGTATGATGGTGATTTTAAGATAATCATATCCAGTAACCAGTGACGTACTAAGTGTAAACCATAATATCTCTTCTTTATAACAATCTGTGTCTCTTATTATGCCTTTTTTTTTTGTAAGATAAAGATTGGGAAGATATTAGGAAAATGCCAGAGTATCCCACACTTCAAAAAGACTTCAGAAGAACAACGTAAGTACTTTTATGTAGATAACCAGAAGACAACTCCTAAAGGGAACATTTAAAGCTTTTTTTGTGGTAGTATTTTATTTTTTTCCCAAATTACATGTCAAGACAATTTTTAACATTCATTTTTTATAAGATTTTGAGCTCCAAATTTTTCTCCCTCCTTTCTCCTCCCCTCTTCCAAAAATGGTAGGCAGTTTGATATAGGTTATACATGTAATATTTTCATATTAGTCACAGTGGTTATGGACAAAATAGATTAAAAGAAAAAGCACACAAAAAATAATGAAGTGAGAAAAAACATGCTTCAGTTTGCATTGAGAGTCCATCAGTTCTCTATCTAAATATGGATAGCATTTTCCTTTGTGAATCCTTTGCATTTGTCTTGGATCATGCTGTTGCTGAGAAGAGCCAAATCCTTCATAGTTGATCAACACACAGTGTTGCAAAAGAATATCCAGAATAATGAAGTATAAGTTCTTGAGGGAAGGTACAAATAAAGGAAAAGATAGGAAGCCAGTCAACATTCCCTTAAAAGGGAATAAAATTGCTTAATAACACTAATGGATCTTATTAGTGTGGGTATGTTCTACAGAGATACAGGTTAAAATGCCCTCTATGTCTACTCGTCTTATACAACTCTTTTCCATTAGTTCACAACCGAGTTTATATCTTTTTAAGTTGTCTTGACATTGTGAGGATATCATTATTTTTTGCGTGCTTTTTCTTTTAATCTATTTTGTCTGTAACAACTGTGACTAATATCAGTGAGGATATCAGTGGCACAGTGGTTTTCCATTGGTTATTTCTTATCATGTGACCAACTTATCTTCCTTTAAAATCATACTTTTTAAAATGATATTTACATCATTTTTATAGTCCCTTGTTTGTATTGGATTACAGTCTGCTTTTATTCATGTATCTCTCTCTTGTTTTTTCATGACTCCTATACGTTAATTCTTTAGAGACTAGTGTTTCCTGCTTTGCAGGCTTACAGCAATGCCAGAAAAATGTTGGTATTGAAATGATAAACTCTTGTTTAGGGTCATTAATAAAGCCTTAAAGCTTCTTAAAGGTGATTCAGCCTACTCTCCTCCTATCCAATTTTATGCCCAACTAATTGCAATGTCTGTCCAAGATTTTATGCTGATTAACAGGGACTATAAATTGTGTATCCAGTTGCATGTCATAGTCTGTACAGTAGGCATTCTTCATCTACTTGGTCTTTCCCCTGTGGATAGTTAAAACTGGAACTCCTTTAGGTGATTTTAGATCTTATTTAGGAAACTCTGCAGTGGTATGGGACTTAATGTAGTCAGGATGATGTCATTTAAAGGACTTCTGGTGGACCTTACCATCTGTACAGAATCCTTCTTTGACTTGGATTCTTCATTGCATCTCCTCCATAACAATATCAAATACCTACTATTGCAAGCATACTTTTTCCTGTTTCATTCCTTGCATGTTGTTAATGATCATGGAATTGTCAAGCAAAATTATCTCTTGTTATATCTTTTAAGGAATCCTGTACAATTTTCACATATAAATGGATGACATTTTCTTGAAGAGCCTTTAAGGTGGCATCTGTTTTCCCAAATCAGGATTGTTGTAGTTAACAAAACAGTAAACAGGCACTTCGAGATCTAATACTCTGACTTTCAGGCAATTGTGTGATAACAAAGATGTGGTTTACTGTAGAATATTGCTTATAAAAGACTGCTTATTCTCTTCTTATCAAAGGAGTCTTCAGTGCACGTGTAGATTATTCTCTTAATAATGTTAGTTGGATGGGAATTTTGGCATATAGACAAATAGTTCCTGATTTTCTCAGTCACTCTTTTTAATGCTGCTGCTGCTAGGTTGTGTCATAGTGGATAAAGAGCAGCTTTAGAGTCAGAATAACTTTGGTTCCAGTTCTATTTTTGATATATGTCCTGTATATCTTGGTGACCCTTTTCAAGTCACTTAACCTCTCAGGGCCCCAGTCAACTCTAGTGTTACAATTTGTAGAGGGTCATTTCTGATTAGCTTTGGTAGGAGTTTCATCAATGGGGTATCATAAGGCTAGGGGAGAAAAGAAGATGCAGTTTTTTTCTTACATGCCTTTAGATACCTTGAAAACCAATCCTACCACATGTTCAAGAAGATGTCCTCTCCAACATGTTGCCCTCTTATATGTATAATTGATTTAATCCAACTGCTTTTCCCACCCTTATTTTCTGAAGGGCCAGTTCTGCTTTTTATAAATAAGCCAATCTAGGATTTTGATATTAGAGTCTTAAGTGTGATCATTTCATTCTCCTTAGGGGGTAAAAAATTGCTATAAATCTTTGCATATTTTTTCCACATTGTTTGTTTACCTGTTGTCCACTTTACAGTTTCAGTCTTAAATGCCTTTGGATGACTTAGATCATTCAAAAATCTTTCTTTCAGCTGATTTTTCTCTCCATAGCTTCTTGCTATTTCACATTGGGCTACCATTCATAATCTTCACTGTCCTTCCGAAGAGTTTACACATGAGTTTATATTTGCCATTTCTCAAGTTTCTTAATTCTAGTGCCTTCCCTTTGTTAATTATTACTTATTTATCATATATATACATAGTTTGTTTATGCGTGTTTGTTTGTTGTCTCCCCAGTTCAGTTGTGAACTCCTTGAGGCCAAGGGCTGTCTTTTGCTTCTCTCCGTATCCCCAGACTTAGCACACTGATGGGTGTGCTAAACATCGTAGATGCTTAATGAATGTTTAGTGATTGATTAATCTTTTGGTCTCCTTGTTACAGCTGCTGGTAATACACTTGGTTAAATTTCTGTGTGAAATTGTGATCAGTACCTTTTTCTCATTCGTTTTCCAGTACTTGTCATCAATAAGTCAAGTTGAAGTTCTTTCAAATTGATGTAATATCTTTTTCCTCATCCTTATTTTTCTCACTTTGTATTCATTTGTATCAAGTTGGTGATCTGACTGTATACAGATAGCTGATTGAGGAATGGCTCCCCACATCAGTAACAAATTGCTTCTTGTTAGGTAAAATATAATAAATTTCATTTTTTGTGAACTAATTCAGTAGTTGAGAATATAACCTAGTGAGTAGAAGGCCCACCTCAGAGTGAGGAATACCAGGGTTTAAGTACCAGACCTGAAACATCATGGTTTTGTGACCCTGGGCAAGTCACTGAACTTCTCAGGCTACTAGGCAATCCTCTAAGGCTCTTAGGTTGCAAAAAAAAGTGCTTCTCAATGAGGAGCTTTGTGCACCAATGAAATCATAAGTCTGTTTTCTCCCCCACCCCCCAATAATCAGTGGTCCCCATGTCCATCCCACTTTGGTTCTTGTCTTAAGGAAAGCCTTCATAAGGTTTGCATTTGAGGCTTCTGTTTAATTTTTAAGTTTGGCCCCTCCCACTGCCTTTACTCGCCTTTCTATTGAAGTCATAGAATATCAAAGTATAATTTAAAGGGTCTTATAAAGTTTTAGTAAGTAAATTTCTCTGCCTCTTCAACTACATAAGCTGCAATTATTTTGCCAGTGAATTTTTTAAAAATACTTAACATGAGCACAGCATTAAATATGCCCAAATGCTCCCATGAAATGATGTTTTTTATTGTCTTTGGAGGCACAATAAAATAAACTTGGCCATTTCTTTCAAGTATTTGACCAAGGAGAACGAGAACTTGTGAACCATCCTTCCACTTAACTGCAGCTTCCTTTTGTCTTCTAGGTTTGATTATGGCAAGAATGTAGATTTAGTTCCTCTAGTAGTATGTTTACTTGTTGGTCTTTGGACAAGAATCTTACATTTTGAATACCAGCCACTAAGTTAATGTTAAGTAGGTGGTCTAAAAACAGTGTATTTATCATCCCTTGTCCCCACCCCTCCTTTTCTTTCCTTGACCCCTTTGCTACCATCACTACAGAAACTGCCAGTGGTGGAAACAGTTTTAAATTTTTGCTCGTTTCCTGGGTTGCCATAGCCAAAGAATTTATCAGTGAGTGGCTAGCCTACTTTATGTAAGGAGGAAAAAACGCTTTCTCTCTACTTAACTGGGAGTTAGTATTATCTAGGACTGGGTGATCTTAGGCTATATATTTAACCTATCTAGAGCTTATTCAGCTCATTTGAAATAATGCCATTAGGTACAATAGTTTACCTGTAGTTAGAGAGTTGATGCACTGAAGTCCCTTACAGCTCTTGGATCAATAAAAAGGAAGAGGATACTCATAAAGAAGTCTGTTACTTTTTTAATATGTTTCTAAAATGTTAACTTGAGTCAGCTCATTGGAGTTTAAAATGAAAAGAGGAAAGGAATTGGCTGAATTAACTTTAAAGAATTGGATATGGTCAGATAAGCAGGGCCCATAACAAGTTACATAAGAAAAATAAGTGTTAGTAATTAACAGGTGTTATTACTGTCATTAACTGTCCCTTTTCCCTATATCCCTTTGACAACATCTTTGCAATAATCAAACCTAAAAGATAAGAGGAAGCTGCATTTAAAGTGCAACAGTGGTTCACAGGTTCTCCTTGGACAGAGAAATAAAGGAATTTGCCAAGTTTATTTTTTGTGTCTCCACAGATCATAAAAAACACCATTTCATGGAAGCATTAGGTCATGTAGTATTGCAGTGTTCATGATTAGTACTTTTAAAAAGATCTCTGGTATAAAATATTTGCAGCTCATATATAGCAAATTGAAGAGATGGAGAAATTAGATAGGAAGAGATAGAAAATTTCTAAAGATAAAAATGCTTAAACAAGAGGCTACTTTAGTAACAGGTTTGGTAAAACACAGCTCTGGAATTCACAGACTGATCAACTGAATTTTGATAATCAGAAATCAGTCAGTCATTTTATTAAGCACTTGGTGTGTGTCAGACGCTGGAATACAAAGAAATACTAGGAATACAAAGATGACAAAAATCATCATTATCCTCAAGAAGTTTACATTTTACAAATCAGTTCAATAAGCCAGTGCTAGGTACTTTGCTAAGTCCTGGGGATACGATTATTTAAAAAAAAAAAAAAAGGCAGATTCTGCCCTCAAGTTGCTTATAATCTAAAGGGGGAAGCAACACACAAAAAGGAGGCAAGAAAGCAAGGCAGGGGTGAGGGTTCCAAAGGAGCTGAGGGGATTCCAGGGAATATCTTGTTTGACAGACTTAAAACGAGTCAGGGAAGAAGGTACAGAGTGGAATAAGCTAAGTCCAGTTTCTGTCCTCTCAAAAGGGAAGGCATTGGGAGGAGTTTGGTACTCTGCCCTCTAGCCCTCCAATCAGAATGAAAAAAAACCTGGTTGGAAATGGTACAGTAGGAGGCCTCAGTAACAGGAACCTGCAAATTCCCTTTTTAGGGGTGAAAATATGGAACCAAAAATTGTGAAGATTGGCCAAAGAAAGAGGAGGTCTAACACGAGGATCAGACAAATATAGATACTTGTCACTTCTGTAGCTTCAGTTCCTCCACCCTTAACCCTACTCTCAGTCATTGCCCAGATAAACATTGTTTTACTGAATGTACACACATGTAAGAAAACCAGCCTTGCAAAGTACGTAATACTTTCTGGTGACTGATTCTTTTTTATCAGAAACTTCTATTACTATTAAATTGCACCTTTTAATGTAATTTTTCAGGTATGCCAATAGTAGCCTCATAAAATATATGGAAAAACACAAAGTGAAGCCTGACAGCAAAGTTTTCCTTCTGGTAAGTGTATTTCTTTAAAACATAATTTATCAGGGAAAATTTATTACTCTGTTGCTTAAAAACATTTCATGAAAATGGGAAGGAATTTTATGTTACTGATATTTAGTGTTTTATTGAAGAATTTATATTTATTTCCCTTTAAGAACATTTATGGTTATAGTAAAAAATTGTAGTTTTGTAAAGGTAAGGAGAATTTGTGGGAAAATGGAGGACCCTTGTTCTCTTTCTTTTCTGAAATCTTTTTTTCTTTATCACCTTCTAGCTATGGAACTTGCTCCATAGTAATCTTTGAAACCTGCTTATATAGAGTTCTAATCAACAGTAGGAGTTTGTTTTTACTTATCATCGAACCTATAGCACACCTCATTAAAGAACTCAGACTATTCACGTCTATTATTGTATCACCTCCTTAACTACAATGACTTTGGTGCCATTCAGCTTTAAAATGGGGATAATAATCACAGCTGCCTCAGAGAATTGCTGTGAGGCTCAAACGAAACAGTATTTGTGAAGAGCTTAGCATAGTGTCTAGCATAGAGTAGGTGGCAGCTACGTTAGGAGCAGATTCTCTTTCCTTGTGTTCTCCCTTCTCATTTCTCTTAAATTCCTTCCTCTTCACCTCAAAATTTTTCTTTATCTTCTGTCTTTTCCACCAGCATTTTGGACCATCTTTCCTTGTCTCTTCTGTTGCCTCCTTTTCCTTCTTGGAGAGCAATAGCCCTCCTTTTCTTTTCCAGGGTTCTTCACTAGTCTTCTGTCTTTAAATCCCATCCCCTTTCATCTCTTTGAGAATCTTCTCCTATTACTTACATCTTATTTCTCCTTGACTCCTCTTCTGATCATGATTCCCTGTCCTAACACTTTTTTGAGCCCGCTTACATCTTCCAATTAGTGTCCTGTCTTCCTTCTTTGATCATTTAAATGTTTCCTTTGCAGTTTGACTTCCATCCTCATTACTTTGCTGAAACTACTTTCTTACCTTATAATTGTTAAATCCAATGTACTCTTCCCCTCTCATTTCTTCTTATCTTTTATTGACTTGGATTCAAGCCCTGTCCCAGATACTTTCTAGCAATATGACCTTGGGTGGAACTCTCTTGACCTTTGTGCCTCAGCTTTCTCATCTGTAAAATATAAAGTTGACTTGGTATGTTCTCAAGGTTCCTTCCAGTTCTAAATCTATGATTCTGAGGTCTGTTGCATTTGACCCTGTGGAATACCACTTCCTTTTTGAAATGTTTCTGACATACTTCCCTTTTAAGATTTTAAACAAGCAGTTATTAAATGCTTACTATGTGTCAGGCCCTGAGATACAAAGACAAAAATGAAAGTTGCTGTACTCAGAGAGCTTGAATTCTATCAAAGAAGGTGACATGTACATATAAAAAGTATATTCAACACTTACACATACACAAAGTAAGTATAAAGTAATTGAGCAAGAGCCAACAACATCTTAAGAGTAAGACACCAAGAAAGGTCTTGCCTTAGAGAATTAGGGATTTCCAAAGGTAGAGATGAGGAGAGAGTTCATACCAGCGAGGCTGACAGCTTTTGCAGAGATTGGAGATGAAATGTCATGTAGTAGAAACCACCAGACAGCCAGTTTCACTGGACTGTAGGTAATGAGGATGGAGTGATAGTGTGGATCCAGATGGTGAAGGACTTGAAATACCCAGCAGTGGCATTTGTATTTAATTGCCAGGGTAATAGGGAGCCACTGGAGTTTACTGAGCAAGGGCATGACATGGTAAAGCCTGTGTTTGGAAATATCATACCGTGAGGGACAGATTGACAAGGGGGAAAGATTTGAAGTAGGGAGGTTAATGAAGGGGCTTTGCAGTGCTAGAGAACTAAAGCAGTAACTGTTTTGCTCATTCCTGTCCTCTTCTGTCCATTGGCTCTTCTCCTTCTGTTTATTAGATGTGGGTGGCATTGTTCTGTTTTCAGCCCATCTCTCTTTTCTCCCTATACTCTCAATTCTGTGGCCCAAGCTGTCACTTTGGTGCAGATGCCTACCTGCCAAATCTCCATCTAGCTTGGGTCTGTCTCCTGACAGCATTTCCAGCTACCTGTCTATAGTCCTATCCTCGCTGACTTAACACTCCTCAAGCTCAGTGAAAGCAGCTCCTTTTCTTGACTCTCCTGTATATCAACTGCTTTGTTAATCCTCCCAGTCACTCTGAATTAAAACAAGATCCTCATGCTCCATTCTTGTCTTCCATTTCCTGCTGCCACCTAGTTCAGACCTGATTTCCTTTTTAGTTCACATTCATTTCTCATTTCCTCTCATCAAGGGCTTCCTAAAGTGATCTTTCTCTAGTCCCTTAACTCCTTATCTCTCTTAAACTGTAAGGTCAGTGAGAAAAGCAGCTGTGTTATTCTTCCTTTTACTCTCTGTATGTGTAACACCATGCCCTTTCAATATCTAGCACACCCTCAGTAAATAATGTTGGAATTTAATTTGATTTATTTGCAAGCCATTTCTGTGACATCGATGCACAGGATTTCAGCATCTGAAACAAAGGATCATACATTGAGAGCTAGACGAGACATCTAGGACCGGCTAGTCCAACTCCTTTATTTTGTTGTTCTTCAGTCTTTTCAGTCATCTCTGACTCATTGTGGAAAGACTCAACTGGGATTTTCTTGGCAACAATACTGGAGTGGTTTGCCATTTCTTTTTCCATTTCATTTTACAGATGAAGAAACTGAGGCAAACAGGGTGAAATAACTTGCCCAGGGTCACACAGCTCCATGTCTGAGTCCAAATTTGAACTCATGTTTCCTGACTCCAATCACAGCACTGCATCCACTGTGCCACCCAGCTGCCCACTTCATTTTACAGATGAGGACATTGAGACCTAGAGAGATTAAGTAGTTTGCCAAAGGTCATACAGATAATAAGTGTTAGAGGGTGAATTTGAATCTTTTACATCAAATTCTCTTTTTTTTCTACCGTACCACCTATTTTGACAAAGAAATACTTTTTCTTCTTATTCTGAATTCATTTCTAGTAACTGCCGTCAATAGGAAACAATATAAAGTCCTCCAATTGCTGATTTCTGTCAGGTATATAAGCGTGTTACATAAATAAGTGAATCCTGGTCATGATGAAATGAACCAGAGCATGCGTGCGCGTACACACACACACACACACACACACAGACATACACACAGACACAGACACAGACACACACACACACACACACACCCCCCCTTAGGATAAAAACCATATTTAATTTTAAATATTCATTCCATGAATCGTCTTTTCCTTTCATGTCCCTGTAGCTTCAGAAACTTCTTACTATGGATCCGACAAAGAGAATTACCTCAGAACAAGCTTTGCAGGATCCCTATTTCCAAGAGGATCCCCTACCTACGTCAGAGTATGTATCCTGCTCCACATCTTTCTGCCTTCTTTCTATGTATTGATAAAACCTGAACATGGGGGTGGCATCTTAAAATAGAATTTGTGCTTGAAAACAAAGGATCTTCTCTTAAGTTTACCTTAGAGAAATTGGTAGAAAAAGAATTTGGGATTCTGGGCTCCCCTCCTCTACCCTTCCCTCATTCCCCTCACCCCAAAAAAACAAAACAATTTTCAGTAAGTTGTGAACCAGGGCAGGTTTAGAGTGAGAAAAACTTCAACAAGTAACTGAGAAGGGAGCATTCAGTTTTAAGGCTCAGAACAGCAGCTAAAAGAGGCCAGTGTCCTCTTGTGGCCTCAGCTCTTCCAAGAGCTAATAAGCCAGCAAAGGAATACAGAATTGGAAGCTTGTGCAGCAGGCTCAGGCTCTCAAGCCCCACTCCCTCCCTGCTTAGAGAATAATGTCATCATCATCATCATCCTCTTTGTCATACCCTCTGAGGCACATTTATGCACTGGTTCAGAAATAGAACAAATATCCCTCCGAGAGAAATATCCTTCCAGTTGTTCAGGCAAATTTGTATTCAACTTTAGCTGTTAAAAATCAAAATATTTTCATTGTGGTAAGGTTTGAGGTCAGAGAAGGCAACTCAACACTTAAATAGCATGTAAGTCATAGTACTTGTATTTTTGCTTATATGGGGGTATTGTGATTAAAGACACCTAGATAGTTTTGACAAATTGGGATTAAACAGACATAGATAGAAATGTGGGAAAGGTGAGCCACCACATGACATTATTACACTCACAAGATTTAAAGATTTATAGTTTTGAGAAATAATGCATGATCATTTGCTTCATGGTGTTTTCCAGTGTATTTGCTGGCTGTCAGATTCCATATCCCAAACGGGAATTTCTTAATGAGGATGAACCTGAAGAAAAAGGAGACAAGGTACAAATCACATGGTATAATTTAATGTCCTTTATTTCTTACCCCTGTTTCTTGTCCCCTCTACTCCCCCCCAACTTTCTCCAGACAGCAAGTAATAAATGAGGAGGAAGTATAATTATTATGCCTAGGGAAATACAGTTATTAATTTCACTTAGTTATATAGGAATATGTTTCCTTTAGTCCCTAGAGAGGTCTGGGTACTATAAGATATACCTACAAGTCCAAAATACAGTAAACAAACTTACAGCACATGACTGTTAATTATCATTATTTATAGCTAATTATTGTTAACTGTATTTGAGTGGCTATTTTCTGACGTTAATACTATCTTCTTTTAAAACATCTTTTCTAAGCATCTGTCATCTTGGTCTTTCTTTGCCTTTGTCTCCTTGAATACTTCCAAGGTAAAAATCGAAAAGACTCCCAGTAGCTATTTTTAGTCTGTACAGGATTAATTTCATAACATCACCTACTTTGGGTAGTGGTGCTTAAAAATCCTAACCAGTGGAACATGCCCAATTTGAAAGATTTTATACTGTAGTATAAATAGATCCTTGTTGGGAAATGTATCCAGTTAGCTGCCCATCACATTTCATTCCCATTAGATCTTACAGGGGAGAGTATCATCTGAATACTCAGGTCACAAAGACAAGAATTGTGCTTGAGTTTCATATCCTGCCTGTTGATTACTCTTTAAGAATCAGCAGCAGCAGAATCAACATCAGCAACAAACAGCACCTCAGCAGCCCCAGCCGGCAGCACCACCACCACCACCGCAGCAGCAGCAGCAGCAACAAAACAGCACCCAGACAAATGGGACGGCTGCAGGAGCCGGAGCAGGAGCAGGGGGGACTGGGGCGGGGCTCCAGCACAGCCAGGACTCAGGCCTTAATGCGGTGCCTCCAAACAAGAAGCCACGGCTAGGGCCTTCGGGCACTAACTCAGGCGGGCCTGTCATGCCTTCCGAATATCAGGTATTGGCTTGTGTTTTTCAGACATTTTGCCAATTACATATTTTGTGGAATGTTCAAAATGTTAATAGTAGATGATTTTAGAGTTTGTTTCTTGGTTTAATTGGTTTGTATTGATTTCTCTTATTTTATACATAACATAGATTTTCCCCACATCTCTTCCCCTTCCCATTACATAGAACCATCCCTTAAAGAATTTTTTTTAAAGTGCAAACTAATTAAACATTAAAACTGATTATCAAAAAGAACATCTGATGTATATGTAATGTTTTTCATCCATGACTCTACCCTCCTCTACTTTTCATATAACCTTTTACAAAGGCAAAGGGCAGAGTTCTTAAAAGTTCTTTCTTCTTTGGGACCAAATTTATATTTTGTATTTTTGCAACAGTCACTTTGATTTGTTTTGTGGTTCTTTGCTACATTGGTGTCGTCATTGTATATATTGTCTTCCTAGCTCTGCTTACTTCACTTTTACATTAGTCCATATGAGTCTTTCCATGCTTCTCTTTATTCATCATATTTGTCATTTTTTAACAACACAAATAACATTCCATTCCATTCATGTATCACAGTTTGTTTGGCCATTCCTCAATCTATGGGCAGCTGCTTTCTTATTCTTTGTTAAGATGTTGCTATAAATATTTTGACTTATATAACCCTTTTCTTTTTACCACTGACCTGCTTGGGGTCTACGCCTAGGGTATTTTGTAGGAATTTTAGCCACTTTATTTTACATGGTTCTAAATTGATTTTTAGAGTAGTTTTAATCATTTACAGATTTACCCACCAGTGCACTAGTGTTCCTTTTGTAAGGTGTGAAATATTATTGAAGGGCACCATCCAACCTAGTATATTGTGTCCCATGCATTTGGAAACATTTTTCTGCATGAAAATGAAGATTGGATAATCATGTTCAGTATAATTCCAAAAATACCATGAGTTAATTATCTATTATGAGTTGAGTCTTTTTATCAAAGGCAGGGAGTGAGACCAAATATTCCCTTGATTGTTTAGGGGCTACCTATCCACTTTTGATCAGGCAGTAACCTAGTCAAGCAGCTAAGCCACACAAAGAAGAAAAGGCATCTTTACTTTGTACAAAATAATATGAACTGGTTTTCTCTTAGTGAAAGACAGTTAGGAACTAGCCATAATAATGGAAGAGAAAGGAAATCAGACTTATAAATCCTAAGAAATAACTATTATGAGTGAATGGAATTTTGAGACTAGAAATCACTTTATAATTATTAAGAAACCACAACTTAGGAGAAAAACAAAAGGTGAAAAAGATTAGTGTTGGGAAAAAGAAAAATTAGTAACGGGAATCGGTAGTTATGCTTTACAAAAACTTTTCAGAATAGCCATGAAAAGAAAATAAAGGCAGAGCATGAAAGAACTCAGAAAAAAAAGATGACGACTAAGCTAAAGAACACAGTCCCCCCCAGGAAAAAGAGAAGCAGCAGGAGTTAGGGAAACTGGAGACAGATAATATGGAATTGGAACTAAAGGAAGATTCCTTCCAGTAGGACTGAATCAAGTAGGAGATAAAGGGACTAGCAGAAACCAGGGAAGAACAGCAGTCAGGAAAGACATAACAAATGACTTGTTTACCTTTTTATCTTTCCATTTTGAAAGTTTCCACAAACCTCTTTCTTTTCCCACAATAATCTTCACTGAAAATTGCCAAGATTCAATACAAGTAGAACTGTTATAATAACCTGTACTTTGTATCAATTAAACTAATAAAAATTACAGATTTGGTTCACTAAAAATAATTTGCCTAGTTTAGCAATTAGGATAAAAATGTTTCATCTTTTGTATGTATTATGTAAATTTAGCTTGCTGCTTTTTTTTTTTTTTTTTTTTTTTTTTTTTTGCTTTAAAGTTTATTTGTTCCTAGTAAATGAACAACAGACTTAAATCATGTATTGGATCATTTTCGTAAATTTGCTGCCATTTCTTTGTTTTAGTTAAATAGTTAAATGAAGAGAATACATCTTAAATTCTGCTTTTTTTCCTCCAGAGTTAAGAATGTTTTTTTCTACAAAGCTCAAAATTCTTTAGTCTTCTTTTTCTTAGAATTACTGTACCATCTGATAAAGCAAAAATCTTAATGTAATGTTTCTCTGTATTGGATAATCCATATTCTGTTTCTTTTATTACCAATTTAAAGAAAAGACATTCTTTGGGGAGTCATCCCATATGATTTGCCTTCTACCACAATACATAATTTAAAAAAACAATAAGCTTATTGTTTTGCCATGTGTAATCCAGAAGTTCTTTCTAGAGTTTCTAAAGTAATTATAACCTAATAATTGTTTGGTGTTAATCTTAGGGTAATCCAGTTTCTATGTTTTTTCATTTTAGCCTTTTCAAGAGCTTATCTTCACATGTGGACTTGAAATTTATCATGAGCAGTACTGTATTAAATAGCAAATTTAACATTAGTGGCTTTTACAAGTAATATGATTAGCAGTTTGTCCTGAACCGCTCACTGCACTACAATTGGAAGACATGAAATTCTTTTCAGTTGACACTAAATCTGTGTAATGTGGCTTGAGTAAGATACATTAGTAGCCTGAACTTTAGATTCATGGACTAATAGACTTTTTAGAGCAAGAAGGAAATTAAAATCAGCAAGGCCACCTTCTTCATTAAAAGAAAGATAAGGAAAAAAAAACCCTAAAGGTTAAGGGAATTGCCCAAGTTACAGTATTAAGAAGTGTTGGAGCTGGAATTTGAATTCAGGTCTTAGGACTCCAAGCCCAGTTCCTTTTCTACACTGGCTGTTTCAAATGATTGTGTACTTCATGGTCCTGATCCTATTTAATTGGGTGATTTTTTTTTCCTTTTATCCATAAGTAAGAGCCTTCACTTATCTTTTGCAGGGAACCTGTATCTTTATTTTAGTTCATATCAGTAGTTGTACTGTGAGTGAATCTTTGAGAATGCCTCAGCAATGAGTTGTGGTGTAGTACAATCAGTACTGGTAAACCAGGCACTCTGGCATTTATTTAGCTAGATGGTATCCTTGAAATTCTTGAAATGCACAGAGGAACATATTGGACTCTCATATGCTGCTAAGTCACATCCTAACATAAATTATTATCAGGGTTTTATGAATGCAAATAATTAAATTCATTTCATAATAAATTACAGAGTAGAGCAGTGTAGTTAAGAATTTCAAAGTTGCTAAAAGTTCTTTCCCATGCCATAAGTTATTACAGTTATATAATTGAAGGGCAGAGAGGTAGAGAGGTGTTGTCAGATTGTTTTTCACCAAGACTATTTTATTATAGTGTTGTTTTGGTTCATATGTTGCAAATCAAGTTTGATAAGTAGTGTTGAACACTAGTAAGAGAACCTCTTTACCTATTCTTCTCTCCTTCATCCCTCAATGACACCTCAAGGTCTTCTGCATTTTAAAACTCCAGGTTAAAATTTTTTGTGCACAATGTTTTCCTTTCAAGTTTCACATAATAGAAACTATCCCAAAAACTCTCTGGAATCAATAATGCTTTCTTTCCTACAGCCATTTAAGCCACCTAATCCTAATTTGTTCTTTATCCAGAGATGGGTTTTTTTCCTTCCTTTTTAAATATTTTCCAGGCAGAAAGGTTAAGATTATAAGGGATGAAAAAAACAAAACCATGTTGGATTTAGTAATATAACTACATATTATTTATTGATATAAACTTTACATACCTGACTGACATATATGTATCTTTTTAAAACCACTTTATTTTATTTGTTTCCTTCTGAACCGGTGACTGATGATGAAAAAGTGCTCTCTGTCTCCCCCCACCCCTTTCCCTCACTCTCTTTAACTCTTCCCTTCCCTCCCTTCATCCCTCCCTCTTCCCCCCATTGTCGTTATAATTAACATTGTGAACAATCAGTCCCTCTGACAATAATTTCCCTTGTACTTTTTTTCATAGCACTCCAGTTCACGCCTGAGTTACCAAAGCAATGTTCAGGGATCGTCTCAGTCCCAGAGTACCATGGGCTATTCCACGTCATCTCAGCAGAGCTCCCAGTACCATCCAGCT